>CM066193.1:30221084-30888634 GCA_033675215.1 Rhodiola kirilowii
TGGTCTGAAGCTATGAATACAGCATGTCACATCATAAATCGAGTTACTATACGCACTGGAACGGAGAAGACATGCTATGAACTCTGGAAAGGAAAAAAACCCACTGTCAAGTATTTCCACATTTTTGGAAGTGAGTGCTACATTCTGAACGACCGGGAGTACCGACAGAAGCTGGATCCAAAGAGTGATGAAGGGTTCTTTCTTGTTTATTCCTCAAACAGTCGAGCATACCGGGTGTTCAACCAATGCACAGGATCAGTTATGTAATCTATAAATGTCAAAGTAAAGGATGAAGTGATCGTACAGGCGGCCCCGGACGACACTGACGACAGTACTAGCACAGCACCTGTGACACAACCATCATCCCAACAGACTGATCATGACCCGTCTGAAGGCACCTCTGATAACTCCCCTGTAGATTATTCCTTTGACGACGCTGTTACTGTCAACCCCCAAGAAAATGTCATGACGCTACAACCCTCCCGACGAATTGCCTGGGATCATCCAATCTCTGAAGTTATTGGTTCACCTAGTGACGGAGTTCAAACTCGCAGAATTCTGAGCAACTCCAAAGAATCGGCTGCCTGCTCGTGTTTACTCTCTTCAATCGAGCCGAAAAACATAAAGGAAGCATTACTTGATGAGTATTGGGTCCTCGCTATGCAGAAGGAACTGGAAGAATTTGCTCGAAACGATGTATGGGATTTGGTTCCAAGACCTGATGGGGTCAACGTCATTGGTACAAAATGGATCTTCAAAAACAAGTCTGACGCATCGGGGAACATCACAAGAAACAAAGCTCGCCTTGTGGCACAAGGATACACTCAAATAGAAGGGATAGATATTGAGGAAACCTTCGCTTTGGTCGCACGTCTTGAAGCCATCCGCCTACTGCTTGCTCTGGCATGTCACTTAAAGTTTTGACTATTCCAGATGGATGTCAAAAGTGCTTTCCTAAACGGATTTCTGAATGAGGAGGTTTTCGTCGCTCAACCGAAAGGGTTTGAGGATCCGCATCACCCAGCATCGGTGTACCACCTGAAGAAAGCCTTATGTGGTCTCAAACAAGCACCCAGAGCTTGGTATGAGCATCTCACTGTGTTCCTCATCGATCATGGATATGTGCGAGGGGGAGTGGACAAAACCCTGTTCGTTAAACACACAAGGTCAGACTTTATTATCGCACAAATCTATGTTGACGATATTATGTTTGGGTCCAATACCCAGAAACTGGTGGATCAGTTTGTTGAACAGATGCAGAAGGAGTTCAAGATGAGCATGGTTGGGGAAATGAACTACTTTCTAGGACTCCAGGTTACTCAGAAGGAAGACGGCATTTTCATCTCTCAAAGCAAGTATGCCAAGAATCTGATAAAGAAATTTGATCTTGAGAAAGCAAGCCACAAACGAACTCCGGCCGCTACTCACATAAAGATAACCAAAGACGAGGCTGGAACAAAGGTCGATCAGACGATGTAAAGGAGTATGATTGGAAGCCTCCTGTACTTGACAGCCAGTAGACCAGATATAGCATATGTCGTTGGCGTTTATGCAAGATACCAGGCAGATCCCAAGGAAAGTCATCTCCTACAAGTTAAGAGAATCATAAAGTATGTATGCGGGACTGTTGATTTTGGAATCTGGTATACCAAGGATACCAACCCACATCTGGTTGGCTACTGCGACGCAGACTGGGCAGGAAATGCTGAAGATCGAAAGAGCACATCTGGAGGATGCTTCTTCTTAGGAAATAACTTGGTCTCGTGGTTCAGCAAAAAGCAACAGCATCTCACTGTCTACGGCTGAAGCAGAATACATAGCAGCAGGAAGCAGTTGCACTCAACTTCTATGGATGAAGCAGATGCTGTTTGAATACGGAGTTAAACAAGAAGAAATAACCCTGTACTGTGACAATATTAGCACAATCAGTATCTCAAAGAACCCAGTGCAACACTCCACGACGAAAAACATAGACATCAGACATCACTTCATCCGAGAGCTGGTTGAACAGAAGGTGGTTACTCTTACGCATGTTACAACAGACAAGCAATTGGCGGACATATTCACTAAACCACTTGATGCCGCTTAGTTTGAAACACTCAGATCCTCCTTGGGTATGTATGTTATCAAGAACTAAGTGTTCCAGACAGGGGTCAGTCACAGGCAGAACACCAGCTCAAACAGTTGGGCTGACCACCTATCAACAGGAAGCTGAAACAGAAGGTACATACCTAGAGATTCACATTCTTATACTTTCAGAAATTAGTCCTATGTCATCATAAAACGACCGAGAAAAGAAGGGAGTATCTACCCGAAATGAGGAGAGTGTGCAGACTGCGATGGAAAATCAGACGATTTCTCGACCCTAAATGAGGCAATCTCCTATGGTCACCCAAGGCTTGCTCTCATACTTCCAAGAAGGAAGTACGAACAATTAGTCAAGCTTAAGTGAGCTAAAGGTGACAAAGCGGTCAATAAAAGCCGAATGTATTGAAACCTGCTGCAGATTCTGTGACCGGTTCTGCAGAAGAAGGGTAAGTCCGCAGGGCGAAGAGGGTGATCCTGATAAGCAGGAGAATGAGAATGCAAGTGGAGAACTGCAAGTGAAGCAATTGGGTAATGTGATAGAAGAGTCCCATACACCCTACAAAAATGAAGACCTGGATGCGCCGCTCAAGGATATTGATGATATTGCCGATGAGTTTCTAAACGATAAGATTTCAACTCTTGTCGAGACAAAAGGTGTCCAGATTTCAGAAGCCCAGGGCGTAGATATGGAGGCAAGTGTGGCAGATGATGCAGTCTCAATTATGGAGTTAGGTGGTGAGAAAGTTTTATCTCGAGAGTCGTCTAGCTCTTGTCCAGAGAAAAATTAAGGGACCGAAAGGATGCATGATGGTGGATGACAGAACCGCTCGTCGTCAAAGCGATTGTGCAAATAAATTTATAATAGTCCGCTACTCGCAACTATACTACTGGGTAGTACTTGGTAAGTAGGGGTCGAACCCAAGGGAACTAGGGGAATAATTGTTCTTTGGGGGGATTACGCAGCGTGGGAGCGTGTTTAAGGTCGGTTGGTTGGTTTTAAAGCTACCAGCTATTTTGATTGATTGATTGGTTGGTTGGTTGATTTTAATATTGGAAAGTAAATTACAGTTTATAATTAAAGAGAAATGTTCGGTTTCAGGGGACTTGTATTATATCCTGTTTATCATTGACCATTAGTGAAGCATCTAAGTATTCAAACGGTGAATCGAGGCTAGTTACAGCTCAAGACTTGCAACACCGGTTTAAAGCAACTCCTGTTCTATTTCAGTCTAGCGCCAATACCCTAAGGTATGCTAGCCTGGGTGCATCCACCTGATCTCACGGATACGCTCGACCAGATGGGGTTTAGGATGAGTCGAACTCCTCAGATAGCTTTGCTTGTTACAGCTTCCACTACCTGAGTATGATCACGAATTCCCACAGAAGAGCTTTGCTTGTTACAGCATCCACTCAACCTTGGAAACTCTGACTATATATGGCACATAGAACAAGTTTTGAATACTAAGACTAGACACTAAGTTAATAGTCTAAAACATTTTATAATACAAGTGCGCCCCTTAGACCGAACTACTAGTTTAGCTACTATTCATCGCGCTAAACATTATACTAAGGAAATAAAAGCAGTAAATAAATACGAAGAAATACTAACAACCGTTGAAGCACCAAGGGAGCTTTCCTTTATTTCCAAAGCAAAATTACAACATTACAAATATTATAACTTCTAGAGAGAGAAGTGAAATGAGATTTTGGTGTGTGAAATGAGGAGGAGGAGGCCTCCTTTTATAGCCAAAAGGGGAGGAGATGGGTGGTGGAGATGGTGGACATGTGCATTTGATCCAAGGGAGGAGAAGGGAGGAGGAGGAGGAGGTGACATGTGGCGGAATAGTGAAGCCGCCGGTCACCACCACCCAAAGCCGCCGGTAGGCGGTGGTGGAAGGGGAGGAGCTCCTCCTTTGGCCACCACTTCTTCAAGTGGTCGGTCATCTTGCCCTATGTGTGAGATTTGTACAGTTTTGTGCAGTCTTTTCACAAAACTGTCAATGTGTTTCTTCCCCGGGCTGTCTTGACTCCACTCCTGATTCTTCTGATTAATTTGTTATGGTCAATTCAACGTTAGGATCCTTGATATTTCTTCAGTCGGCATATGATCTTGACCTTGGATTGACTCTTGTTATCTTTTCAGCATAAAATCCTCTCCTTAGCGTGTTTTCACTTCAGTCTCTAAAATGCCCTATGGAAATATATCGGGACTAACACATAGAAGTTAGATAGACAAACAGTCTAATTTGGTGGGTTTTACTGTGTTTCTGACTCGTATAACTTTGGTCCATCAGATTACCCCCCACTTTTAGTTGTTCGTCCCGAACAATGCTATTAAAGGGCGTAAGTTCTAAGTTTGGCTTTGGAATATGAAAATTAGACTGTGGTACTCGATCTATCCTAATTCATGCATTGCTTACTTATTACCAAATTAAACTGCGTAAATAAATAGAAGAAACTTAATATTTGTACCTCCGTGCTGAGATGCAAATTATATTGGATGTCTCGGGAGATAGCCCTTTTTAGGCTCCTGGACTGCAATCTTGGGATCGTCTCGTACTATATGGTTTTCTGGTAGCTTTCTCTAGCACGTGATTCGGTTCAGGTTTCAGTGGTTTGAGTACTTTGATTTTCTTTTTGGCGAGGGACTGCTTTTGTAGTGAGTCGGCATTTGGCCTTTGATTTGACGCTTTGAGTTCTTCACTTTTGTTCGGTTAAAACCTTCACAATTTTGGGCCTTTGGCCTCTTGATTTGCTTCATTGAGCTTTTCGCCTTTTTGTGACTGCTAGTCCATTTTCTGGAGCCTTTTTGGGAGGTCCAATCATCGCCCGCAAGCCTATGGAAATACCTCCCCACTCCTCTCTTTTTTGCCGTTTTCGCGCGGGTCAATGTGAGGGTCGCTCATCTATTTTCACGGCTACTTTGACTGTCGTTTTCGCGCGGGTCAAGATGAGGGTCGCTCATCTATTTTCTTGGCTACTTTGACCGGAGATAGGACGGTTTGATTCCCGTCCTCGCCTTTTGCATTGCATGGTGGAGATGACTTCAATCTTCACTGAAACCCGAAGTGCAGCCTCCACTGACTTCGAAAACCATATAGTTTGATTCGATCCTGCGATTGCTTGCCAAGCCTGTCTAAGGCAGTTTATATCAACTCCACATCCCTAGTTATCTCAGCACAAAGGACAAATAGAAAGTTACATTCTAAGTTTTTAAACAGTTGAATTTTCACAAGGTTAATGCCTGAATTATGATTTATCTTTTTCACATTCTTAAGTTCATATTTTCAAAAAGGTACTTATTAAAAAAGAAAAAACAGCCGCATGTTATTTATGTACATAGGTGGTTCTCACCCCCCACTTTTGAACGAAGGCGTGCCTTAGTTCAAAAGTCATGCAAGCTTAAAACTAAATACTGAATTTAAATGACAGAAATTAAAGTGCGGAAAAGTAAGATAAGGTCGGGTTACCTCCCGACCAGTGCACTTGTTTAACGTTGTTGGCTCGACGATACCTCGTTTGTGGTTCATTGGTTTGGTTCCCATGGGTGGCTCAGGTCAAACTTTGCCACCGTTCCAGTGTTGCTTCTTCCTGACTTCTTGCTGGAGTAAGAGCTCCATTGTTGCTTCTTCCTGACTTCTTGCTGGAGTAAGAGCTCCATTGTTTTGGTGTTTTCTCTTTCCATTGTTTCTGAGAAGGCGGGAGACCTTTGACCATAGCTGCTGGTCTTGATACTTTTTTGGTCCCTAATGACAGGTCAGAAAACTGTGCACCATGATCTGAGATAGGTGTTATGTCTGGAGGTTTCTTCGTGTCCGGGCGGCTCTTATTAATGTAGAAGTGTGCAATTTTGCCGCCGAACTTAAGTGATAATGACCCCTTGCCCACATCGATTCTTGCTTTAGTGGCGTAGAGGAATGGTCGTCCCAATATTAATGTCGGAGGATCGTCTTTGCTAGTTTCTTCTGTTGGTATTACATAGAAGTCTGCAGCAACGACGAGCTCTCCCACATGGAGTATTACATCTTCCAGTTCTCCAACCGGACGGATGCATGACTTATCTCCTAGCTCGATATTTGACCGGGGAGGTTTCAACGGACCTAGTCCTAGTAAGTAATACAAGGAGGAAGGCATGGCGTTGACAGCAGCCCCAAGATCGACTAAGCATTTGTGGATCTGGGTTTCACCAATACCGCAAGTGATTGTAAAGGCTCCTGGGTCTTTATCTCTTTCCGGTTGTGACTCATGGTCTGAAACAAGGGCTCTTTCTATTCTTTGACCAGTCTGCCTATTCCTTGGCCTTAAGTTGTTGTCGTCGTCCCATCCTGATGCTGGTACGTCGGTGTGTATAATAGGCAGTGGTGTTATGCAGACGGTGAATGCATATCGTCCATTATTGGCATGTGTAACCCATGTTATGCCATCATTGGGTTGGTCTTCTTCTTGATTCCAATCAGGTCGACTCCTACGGTCGAAATGATTGTTTGTAAGTCTGTAGGTTGGGGACCGTGCTACTTCTCCTAGAGTAACCTTTATGTTTGACCTCCTTATCATGCTTATGTTCGCCTTAGGATTTTGGATGGTCTGTGAAGGAAGTCTGCCAGGTTCAGTAGTGAGTGTTGACATTGCGGTGGCGAGCTGGGACATTTGTTTGGTCAATTCTGAAATTGCACCGTCAGTTTTTGCCTGGTACTGGTGTAGTGAAGTACCCAATTGATTAATTTTTCCCGTGAGCTCCTTCATCGTGTCATTGAGCGACTTGCTTGGTTCCTGCTGATTGCTCGGTCTGGCTTGGTACTGATTTGGTCCTTTTTGGTGATATTGGCCTGCCGATGGAGTGTTCTGGTGATATTGTCAGTGGGGTGGTTGGTAGAATGACTGCGCTAGTTGAGGGACAGCTGGTTGTGTCTCCGTCTGAAGATAGTTGTTGTTGTTACGCCAGCCTGGGTTGGATGTTTGACCGTACTGTCTATTTTGTCCAGCTCTGACGTTGTTGTATCCTTGATATCCTCCACTGCATTCACATCAGCCGGTTCTTCTTCTATCAATGTTGGGCATGCGTCCGTTTTGTGGTCCGTAGAACCACAGAACTCGCAAGGTTTTACCGTAACTGGCTGTCTACGTATGATCTCAATCATCATCTCCTTTAACTGTTTCATCTCTTCAGTTATGGAGTTTACTGATGCCTCAGTTTGTGCTACCCTTTTTGATCGAGATAATTCATCTTGGCGAGTGGTCTCTTCTCTAAATCGAGCATTTTCAGCAACGTTGGCGATGAGATTTCTGATGCCACTTAATGATAGATTCATCATGGACCCTCCCGCTGAGGCATCCAAGAGCATTTTGTCTAATGGTCTTAATCCATCAATAAGGTACTCGATGACGAGTTTCTCGGGCAGTCCAAGGGTACAGCAGCTCCTTTCTAGGTGATTGAACTTTTCCAGGTAATCGTACATGGTTTCATTGGGACCTTGTTTGATTTCCTGTAGTTGCTTCCTTACTTGCATTGCTCTTCCAGCCGGATAGTATTTGTCTAAGAACTTCTTCTGCATCTGAGCCCATGTTCTGATGCTTCCGGAAGGCAATGAAAGGAACCAGTCGCTTGCCGAGTCTATGAGGGAAAAATAGAACGCTTTTAACTTGAAGTCGTCCATATTCACTCGATTGGGCTTTAGATTCTGGCAAATGCCATGTAGGCGTTGGAGGTGAGTTGCGGCAGATTCTCCTTGAGATCCTGAGAATTTTGGCAGGCTGTGTGCCACTAATGCGTTGATGGTTATATTTTCTAATTCAGGGCTCTCATAGATGCACAACGGCTGTGTCTCGAAATTAGGGGCATTTAACTCACCCATAGTTGGTTCACGATAGTAGTTATCCCCATAGTAGTCGTCGAAAGCGGGTTCTCTTCTAGGCATGTATCGAGGTTGAGGTTGTGGTCGTGGGGGATGGATAGGAGGTTGTACTGGACCAGCTGCATTTCGGTCCTCGGGTAATTCTTTGTTTCTTCTGACTGCTTCCCTATCACGAGCTCTTCTAATTCTGATGAGTTGTTCCGGATCGTCGACGAATGGAAACGGTACCTCATCATTTTGATCGTACAGGTTTATTTCTTCGTCATCCTGGTAGTCATGGTGACATTCTTTGCGAGACATGGTTGTTTTGAAGCGCGTAACGATTCAAAGAACAGTTATCCAATGACTAGTTCCCCGGCAACGGCGCCAATTTGACAGAACCGCTCATCGTCAAAGCGATTGTGCAAATAAATTTATAATAGTCCGCTACTCGCAACTATACTACTGGGTAGTACTTGGTAAGTAGGGGTCGAACCCAAGGGAACTAGGGGAATAATTGTTCTTCGGGGGGATTACGCAGCGTGGGAGCGTGTTTAAGGTCGGTTGGTTGGTTTTAAAGCTACCAGCTATTTTGATTGATTGATTGGTTGGTTGGTTGATTTTAATACTGGAAAGTAAATTACAGTTTATAATTAAAGAGAAATGTTCGGTTTCAGGGGACTTGTATTATATCCTGTTTATCATTGACCATTAGTGAATCATCTAAGTATTCAAACGGTGAATCGAGGCTAGTTACAGCTCAAGACTTGCAACACCGGTTTAAAGCAACTCCTGTTCTATTTCAGTCTAGCGCCAATACCCTAAGGTATGCTAGCCTGGGTGCATCCACCTAATCTCACAGTTACGCTCGACCAGATGGGGTTTAGGATGAGTCGAACTCCTCAGATAGCTTTGCTTGTTACAGCTTCCACTACCTGAGTATGATCACGAATTCTCACAGAAGAGCTTTGCTTGTTACAGCATCCACTCAACCTTGGAAACTCTGACTATATATGGCACATAGAACAAGTTTTGAATACTAAGACTAGACACTAAGTTAATAGTCTAAAACATTTTATAATACAAGTGCGCCCCTTAGACCTAACTACTAGTTTAGCTACTATTCATCGCGCTAAACATTATACTAAGGAAATAAAAGCAGTAAATAAATACGAAGAAATACTTACAACCGTTGAAGCGCCAAGGGAGCTTTCCTTTATTTCCAAAGCAAAATTACAACATTACAAATATTACAACTTCTAGAGAGAGAAGTGAAATGAGATTTTGGTGTGTGAAATGAGGAGGAGGAGGCCTCCTTTGATAGCCAAAAGGGGAGGAGATGGGTGGTGGAGATGGTGGACATGTGCATTTGATCCAAGGGAGGAGGAGGAGGAGGTGACATGTGGCGGAATAGTGAAGCCGCCGGTCACCACCACCCAAAGCCGCCGGTAGGCGGTGGTGGAAGGGGAGGAGATCCTCCTTTGGCCACCACTTCTTCAAGTGGTCGGTCATCTTGCCCTATGTGTGAGATTTGTACAGTTTTGTGCAGTCTTTTCACAAAACTGTCAATGTGTTTCTTCCCCGGGCTGTCTTGACTCCACTCCTGATTCTTCTGATTAATTTGTTATGGTCAATTCAACGTCAGGATCCTTGATATTTCTTCAGTCGGCATATGATCTTGACCTTGGATTGACTCTTGTTATCTTTTCAGCATAAAATCCTCTCCTTAGCGTGTTTTCACTTCAGTCTCTAAAATGCCCTGTGGAAATATATCGGGACTAACACATAGAAGTTAGATAGACAAACAGTCTAATTTGGTGGGTTTTACTGTGTTTCTGACTCGTATAACTTTGGTCCATCAGTGGATCCGCCGGCTACTCCTGCCTTGGTGTCAAAGGAAGAAAGATAATGAGAATGCTTCAATGTGATTGAGGATCAGAAGTTTCAGACCCCTCTGAGAAAAATGACGAGACTAATGGACAAGGATCTTGATAAGGCTGTCCATAATTCTCACAAGGGAGGGACTATCACTCATGAAGGAAATGAGCTTGTCATGTTTCAAGAAAAACCCGACACCGACAAGGCAGTTGAGAAGACATCTGTTGAAGCAGTGTTTCGATGACTGGAAACCAGATAACAGAGATTTAAAGGGGAATCGGAACTCAGTATCACTGGCTAAACTAAAAAGAGTAATGATAAGGAGAAACCAAAGAAGAAAGTGACCATCCAATCATACTCGACTGAAGTATCCACCTAGAGGAATAGCACGAATACAGATGCAGGGGGAGCAAGTACATCCAAGAAAAGGAAGAGGAGTGCTCCAGGATCTGATCCACCCAGTGTATCAACTGAAGCATCTGAGCATGAAATGTGGTTAGTCAGTACAGAGGCAGCAGCTAAGTGGAAGGGAGTGTAGAAGAAGGTCATCTCTAAAAGGCTACCTAATAAGATGTCAGTCCCAAGGGAGTCTTCCCTAATAGCAGCTCTGATTATATTCTACTGAAGGAAGTAGAGATCATTCAGGAATTCGAAAAGCCGCTAAGACATCTTGGTCCGACAGTCTCACGGTATGTGTCTCTATCCCAGGCCATGTTCGAGGGGAAGTTGACCAGATTCCAGATACCGAAGAGTCGTAAGTGCTCTTTCTGTCTACATGCCCTGATTGATTGGCTGGCAAAAAGGGGGAGTAGTTCCGTCGTCTAAAGATAGATTCGGTTTTGCCAAAATGCCAAGGGGGAGATTGATGTTCCCATGATTGGCATGTCTTTGACAAAACATCTTTAGACAGTTCAAGCTAGAGTCCAATCAGATATTGGAACAGAAGTACAGCGTACAGAAGACGCATGATCAAGATACGGTTTATTCTGAAGATATTAAAGATTGAGGATCTTTCCAGTTGGAGTCGGTCTAACTCTTTCCAGTTGGAGACACAGATCCTTCGAGAGGTCACTCTAATATTTCCTTACTAGAATTGGAAACCACCTGTCTAACTTGACAAAGAAGATATCTTATGAAGAAGATGTTGATGACGAGATTTGTGCGATCGAATCCCGAAGATGTCAACGAAGTTATTTTATTGGAGCACGATGAGATTTGTGCGATCGAATCCCGAAGATGTCAACGAAGTTATTTGAATGGAGCCAATCGAAAGATCATCATCAAAGAATTTTGCGATCAAATATACGCAGATTGGCTGAGAAAATATCGGATGGCTTGGGGCGGATGTCATCTTCGAAGATTGAATATAGATTGAATATTCAGCAAATATTTCAAAACATCTCCGAATTATTTAAAGCCATATTCTGATCGGATTAGGGTTTCGTCCAAGCATATAAATTCAATGCTAGGGCGTCCTTATGTGTGCGACTCCCGAGAGAAAAGCTAAACACGAGAGTTCGTGAGATTGGGGGAGAAGCGACGGCTGATCATTCCACATCGGAATATCAGCCCCAAAGCAACAGTCTGTTCGGTGTGGTATTCAGGTTGTGCTGGAGGATCAACGAAGTACACACACAGCTATCAAGCTACGTCTTTGAGAGAAGGCGACTGGACTTCCGAGAAGTTCAAGACTAGGCCGAGAGAGAAGTCTCGTCCTACCCACTGGGGATCGAGGGGAGTAGCGACGAACCGAGATTGCAAATCCGAGAGACGGAGAGTTAGAGGCTAGGCGATTACAAACACGGGGTTGTGTAAGAGTAAGACCATTTGTAGCTCTAAATCTCGTAATACGATTTGTGTCCCATTATAGGGTGTGGGAAACCCCCCAGAGTAGGCGAGGCCGAACTGTGTAACATATCGTGTGTGCTCCCGTTTCGTTCCGTTTGGTTCCCGTTACTCCTTCATTAACTATTTAATCATCGGTTGGAACACTCTCTGGTAGAGTTCGGTTCTGGTTAACTGTGTGTGTCTCAGTTATCTTCACTAACTGCTGGATTATTGCGAGAGGTGTCTAAGGGCTGTCTCAACTATACCTTGAACTGTCAGCTGAACTGTTGTGCAAAGAGTTCAAGGACTGTTGCAACAGTACCCTGGACACAAGCTTGAACAGGGGATATATTTTCACACTTTACTTTTACGCACTTAATTTTACGTACTTTACTTTCAGTATTTACTTTACGCAATTTACTTTCTCGCACTTTAATTTCAGCACTTTACTTTCTGTCATTTACTTTTCTGTCTAAAAAACAACCAAAAAACCAATCTGTCTTTACTTTATTTTTTCTTTCTTTTCAAGAACAACCATTCCACACTGACTCCCTTGGGTACGACCCCTACTTACCGCTCTACTAATCCATAGTAAAGTGTACACGTAGTGGACACTTATAAATTTAATTTGCAAGGTCCTAATGACACCTTGTCAAACGTGCTGAAACTGATCATCAACTGTGAAGTCGCAAAGGAAGCATGGGATATCCTTCAAGCAGCTTATGAAGGCACCGACAAAGTTCGCACTTCACCGATGCATATTGTGACGACCAAGTTTGAGGATATGAAGATGAAGGCCAGTGAATCTATCCTTGAGTTCAACGCAAGAGTTCTAGATCTGTCAAACGAAGCGGCAGCACAAGGAAAGCCTATTGACGGATTTGCCATGAAAGTCACTGCCGTTGAGGAAATGCATGATATCTCCAAACTGAAGTTAGATGAACTCATGGGTTATCTCAGAACTTACATGATGAATCACGAAGGCCAATTCAGAGATGGGAAAGGAATTGCCCTAAAAGCAGAAGTGTCCGAAGGCCAGTCTGAAACTGACTGCTCCACTGAGCAACTAGCAATGATGGCTCAGAACTTCGGCATGATGGTTTGAAAACTCAACAGACATGGTCCTGAGCAAGGTCAGTCATCCCCGAGCAATTTTTGCAACTGGAAAGCCAAGACGAAGACCAGTGAGAAAAAACAGGATTCCTCTAAAAAAAGGGAAAGAGATCCAGTGCCATGAATGCAAGGGGTTCGGTCACATCCAGGCAGAATGCGCTAACACCCTCAAGAAGAAAAAGGCAATGGTCGCAAATCTCAGCGACAGCGAGTCAGATGATGAGGACGAAGGCAATGAAACTACCAACTTTGTGGCATTCATCGCAGCCCTAGGAGAATGCAGTAAAACCAGTGAAAGCATGCCATCCTAGTTGGATCTGCCAGCTGACGACTCCTCAGACAGTGCTGATGAAGAACTCACCCAGGAGACTCTAGCTGAAACCTACAAAGACCTATATGAGAAATGGCTGCTGGTGATCAATCTCAACAAGAAGCTTAACAACACAGTTGCCACCATGACTGTTGACAAAGACAAGGTGTGGCAAGAGGTTGAGATACTGGTTACAGAGAAGGTGGAACTCCAAGGTAAGGTTGATTTGCTGAATACTCAACTGATCGAAATGAAACAGGAAAGGTCATGTCTGCTAGCACAGAAAACGGAGCTCCTTGGTACTATCTCCTCACTGAAAGTCGACGTGGAAAGAGATCGTGACACTCATCCTGCAGGAATGGCGGGTCTGAGGAAAATGGTTACAGATCTGAAACGCAAGGAAGTGTACCTCTTGAGGAAAGTAGAGTCGCTAGAACTTCGGATAGAATCTAAAAAGATGGATCATTCGGACACCATGAAGGAGCTCAACTAGCTCAAACAGTTGGTGAAGATGTTGAACTCTGGGCCAAAGAATTTAAACGAGATTCTCAAGTCTCAAAGGATGGAGTCTGGACATCGAGGACTGGGATTCATTGAAGAAGGAAGCTCAAAAGGTACAACGTTTGTTAAAGCCAAACCAGTGGCTGAACACAACCCAGGACAGAAGGTGAATCAGCAATCGAGAGAGAAAGTGAAATAGTTCCACAGAAAGACCCCAGCTGGTCAACGAAGGACTCACAATGATCACATCAACCCTTACTCGAAGCAGAGGAAAGATTCCCGCACATGCTAATACTGCTACCAGATTATACACATCTGACCGAGGTGTCGCTTATTTCTTGCTGAACGAAGAGCCATGGGACACAAGAATAATCCCCGAATGCGACAGGTATGGGTACCAAAGGCAAGCAAGACCGTATGTATGGCTGCGTTCAGCCCATCGTGTCACATGGAGAAAGATCAGTGGTACTTCGATAGTGGATGCTCTGCCCATATGACAGGTAATCCTAAATTTCTTATGCATATTCGCCCTGTTACGAAAAATGCAGCTTGCCACTTTCAGAGATGGAGGAAAGGGTCAGGTAATCGGCTGTGGGACATTGAAGGTTCCAGATCTCCCTGTACTCAAGAATATTCTCCTAGTTAAAGGATTGAATGTGAATCTTTTTAGCGTGAGTCAACTATGTGATGATGGACATCATGTCAGTTTTACTCGTGCCTCATGTCTCGTGTGGGATAAAGAAGGAGGCACACTAATTGGAGGCGGAAGGGCAACAAATAATTGTTATCTCATAAGTTCTGCTGGAACAGTTGCTGCATCAGGTCAAGGGGATGAGGTTGTAGTGTGGGACAGGCGTATGGATCATCTAACGCTCAAGACCTCAAAGAAGCTCTCCTTAACTGGACTCATCCAGGGAATGCCCAATGTGACAGGTCATATAGAAGTTCTATGTGGAGCATGCTGAATCAGGAAATAGACAAAAACTTTGCACCCCAACACCTCACAGATTAGTGATAACCGACCATTGGAACTGAGCTATGCTAGAAAGAAATGTGGTCTCATATGTGTGGATGGCTTCACCAACCTGACATGGATTAGATGTCTTCGTGATAACACTCAAGCTGGTCACCGATTCATTCAACTTGATTCCTTACTTTACAATAATAGGAAGGCCAATGGAGAACATCTGGAGAGTTACTGTGCAGAACATGGAATAGTACATCAGTTCGCATCTACCATCAAACCCCAGAAGGCGTCCAGCGCCTGGTATATTTGATGGACCAAAATTATATGAATCGTAAACACAGTATAACCCCCTTAATTAGACATTTTGTCTATTTAACTTTTGCTTGTTAGTTCAGATATATTTCTGTAGGGTAATTCAGAGCTTAGAGAGAATACACACTAAAGAGGAGCTTTTAGAGCAGAAAAGATGTTACGAGTCAATCCGAGGTCAAGATCATATGCCGACTGGAGAAATATCAAGGATCCTGACGTTGAAGCACTCATAACAAATTAATCAGAAGAATCAGGAGAGGAATCAAGACAGTCCGGGGAAGAAACACATTGACAGTTTAGTTAAAAGACTGCACAAAACTGTACAAAACTCACACATGGGCAAAGTGACCGGCCACTTGGGCAAGAGGTGGCCAAAGCCACCCCTCCTCCTCCACCACCGGCTACCGGTGGCTTTCCTCCACCTTGACCGGCGGCTTTTTCTCCTCCATAGGTGGCGGCTCCTCCTTGCTCCTCCTCTACTTCCTCCATGTGTTGGCCATCTCCTCCATCCATTTTCTCCTCCAATCACCATGGGACACTTGTGGCCATCTCCTCCTCCTCCCATGGATATATAAGGAGGAGCTCCTCCCCTCATTTTGAGAAGCACCTCACTTGTAAAATTCACTTCTCTCTCTAAGTTATGTATTTGTAAGTTTGGCTTTGGAAATAAAGGATAGCTCCCTTGGCGCTTCAACGGTTGTAAGTATTATTTTTAGTATTTATTCAACTGTTTTATTTCCTTAGTTATAATGTTTAGCGTGAAGAATAGTAGTTAAACTAGTAGTTCGGTAGAAGGGGCGTACTTGTATTATAAAATGTTTTAGACTATTAACTTAGCGTCTCGTCTTAGTATTCAAAACTTGTTCTATGTGCCATATATCAAGTCAGAGTTTCCAAGGTTGAGTGGAAGCTGTCACAAGCAAAGCTCTTCCGTGGGAATTCGTGATCATACTCGGTAAGTGGAAGCTGTCACAAGCAAAGCTTATCAAGGAGTTCGACTTATCTAAAACACCACTTGGTCAATAACGTAACTGGAAGATCAAGTGGATGCACATAAGGCTAAGATACTTCGAAAGGAGGAATTAGTCTTAAATAGAACAAGTGTTGCTTTAGACGATGTTGCAAGTCTTGCGCTACGAAAGGGCCTCGATTCATCTTTGAATACTTAGATGATTCACTAAGGGTCAATGATAAACAGGATATAATACAAGGCTCCTGAAACCGAACATTTCTCTTTAATTATAAACTGCAATTTACTTTCCAGTACTAAAACCAACCAACCAACCAATCAATCAATCAATCACTTAGCTGGTAGCTTTAAAACCAACCAACCGACCTAAAACACGCTCTCTCGCTGGACAACCCCCTCATAGAACATCTATTCCCCTGATTCCCTTGGGTTCGACCCCTACTTACCAAGTACTACCCAGTAGTATAGTCGCAAGTAGCGGACTATTATAAATTTATTTGCACAAATCGCTTTAACGATGAGCGGTCTGTCTTGGCGCCGTTGCCGGGGAATTAGCAAATGGATAGTTGTTCTTTTTTCTATTATACATAATTCGCCATGTCTTCATACTACGACATAGAACCTTGGAAAAATGGGGGTAGCAACCTTATGTTTGAAATGATTAGACGTCTCCCCCAATTCGGAGGTGCTCTTGGAGAAGATCCCGTAAGGCATACACAAACGTTCCACTCCATATGCAACCACATGAGGCCTAAAAATGAATCGCTAGAGGAATTTAAACTCACATGTTTTAAATTTTCTTTTACTGACTCGGCATTAAAATGGTATTACTCATGTGCTGAGTATGAAAGTGATTATGGGGGTCTACAAAACAAATTCCTTGAGAAGTTTTGCCCTCCATCTCTCCGAATTGAAACCCGCGAAAGATTCTCAATCTTGAGCAATTTCGGGACGAAACATTGGACGAGTACTTGGCGTACTTTGACTCCATTTTGGCGAGCTGCCCGCACCATGGATTCTCCAGAATCAATCTTATCCAAAGGTTTCTCGGTGGAATGATGCCACTTGAGCGGAAAAGACTTAACGATGCTGCGGGAGGCTCGATCATGAAGTTAACCATGTCTCAAACCTGGCGACTCATAGACAATTTGGCAGAGAGCACAAAAGAAGGGCCAATACACCAAACTGAAGATAAGGTACCGACGATGGAAGTGGACTCAGTACAAAACAAGCCCGACACCACACCCATTACGAGCTTGCCCGCAACAAAGCCGAGAGAAGACATCAGTACGAGGGCAGTAATGGACGTGGAGGCAGCTCTAAAGGAGCCAATATTGGAGCCCACGGAGCCAACTGAGGATGAAAACTCGCAAATAACCGAAGAAGAACCAGCCAAATCAGGCCCAGCCCTCATTGCCAAATCAGCCGAAACATGCCCGATCCTCACTATCGAAGCACCTAAGGCAGGCCTGGTCCTCATTACCAAAATGCCCGAGACAGACCTGGCCCTTGTGGTGGAAGTCCCCCAACTTGACCCCTTGTTCTCTAAGCATATTACGGCCTCCGAAGATGATGTGGTCCATGACGATACGGTGCTAGGCGAGTTGGAGACAAAACATGAGCCAGAAGAGACAAAGATGGAGCACTCACTCGCCACGAGCCCAGAAAACTCACTCGTTCTAAAAGGGCCAATCATCTCTGCCACAAAGAAGAAGGGTAGCATGGGAGCATGCTTGAGGTCGCTTGGCAAAGACTGAACTTCCAAAACTGCAAAGATGCCAACCGGCCATACATGAAGAAGCGGCAAAGGCATGACCCCAAAGAATGGAAACCCAGAAGGAGAAGCAAGAGAGCTCGACTCGATGGACCAACAGCTATGGTCAAGGAAGCCTCAACTTCTCGGAGCTATGAAAAGAAGAACCTGCCGAACCAATGGAGAACCAAACCGAGCCCATCACTCCACAAGTTCTTTGAGCGGGATAAAAGAGCTGCCAAAAAGAAATTTGACCTCACTCACCCATGGGATCCGACCTTATGATCCATGATTGAGGTATTGTCGAGCCAACGACGTTAAACAAAGGCACTGGTCGGGAGGTAACCCGACACCTATCTTACTTTCAGTAATTTTATTTTCTGTCATTTAGTTTTTACCAATAAGTCGCTCTCACCCACTTGGTGCATAGAAGAAATGACTCCTTGTAGGAATTTGTTTTTGGAGCAAGATTGGATCAGCCAAGCAGCTTCCGTGAATTACCGGGCCTGCGCTGAGAGTTCAAGGCCCCATCCGAACTCCCTCGATTATCCAGCCTCATGCCATGTCGTTCACTCGACACTTTAAAGGGAGTTCTGGTCTTCCCTTTTCCTTAATGTCATTTCCTTCTCGTATAATATCTGCTTGCATGGCTTTTGAACTAAGTTGTGCTGAAAGGCACGCCTTCGTTCAAAAGTGTGGGGTGAGATCCACCTTTGTAAATAAATAACATGTTTTTCCTTTTCCCTTAATAATTATCTTTTTGAAAATATGAACTTAAGAATGTGAAAAAGATAGATCATAATTCATGCATTAACCTTGGGAAAATTCAACTGTTTAAAAACTTAGAATGTAACTTTTCATTTGTCCCTTTGTGCTGAGATAAACTAGGGATGTGGAGTTGACATAAACTGCCCTAGAGAGGCTTGGCAAGCACTCAAAGGATCGAATCAAACTATATGGTTTTCGAAGTCAGTGGAGGCTGCACTTCAGGTTTCAGTGAAGATTGAAGTCATCTCCGCCATGCAGTGTTTATGCAAAAAGAAAAAAGGCGAGGATGGGAATCAGACCGTCCTCTCTCTAGTCAAAGTAGCTGAGAAAATAGATGAGCGATCCTCATCTTGACCCGCGCAAAACGACAAAGATGAGAGGAGCGGGGAGGTATTTCCATAGGCTTGCGGGCGATGATTGGACCTCCCAAAAAGGCTTGAGAAAATGGACTAAAAGAGGCTAAAGGTCCAAAATTGTGAAGGTTTTAACCGAACAAAAAGTGAAGAACTAAAAGAGTCAAATCAAAGGCCAAAGGCCAATTCACTACAAAAGTAGTCCCTCACCAAAAGAAAATCAAAGTACTCAAACCATTGAAACCCGAACCAAATCACGTGCTAGAGAAAGCTACCAAAAAACCATATAGTGCGAGACGATCCCGAGGTTGCAGTCCAGGAGCCTAAAAAGGGCTATCTCCCGAGACATCCATATAATTTGCATCTCAGCACGGAGGTACAAGTATTAAGTTTCTTCTATTTATTTACGCAGTTTAATTTGGTAATAAGTAAGCAATGCATGAATTAGGATAGATCAAGTACCATAGTCTAATTTTCATATTTCAAAGCCAACTTAGAGTACAGCCCTTTAATAGCATTGTTCGGGACGAACAACTAAAAGTGTGGGGTGATCTGATGGACCAAAATTATACGAATCATAAACACAGTATAACCCCCTTAATTAGACATTTTGTCTATTTAACTTTTGCTTGTTAGTTCAGATATATTTCTGCAGGGTAATTCAGAGCTTAGAGAGAATACACACTAAAGATGAGCTTTTAGAGCAGAAAAGATGTTACGAGTCAATCCAAGGTCAAGATCATACGCCGACTGAAGAAATATCAAGGATCCTGACGTTGAAGCACTCATAACAAATTAATCAGAAGAATCAGGAGAGGAATCAAGACAGTCCGGGGAAGAAACACATTGACAGTTTTGTGAAAAGACTACACAAAACTGTACAAAACTCACACATGGGCAAAGTGACCGGCCACTTGGGCAAGAGGTGGCCAAAGCCACCCCTCCTCCTCCACCACCGGCTACCGGCGGCTTTCCTCCACCTTGACCGGCGGCTTTTGCTCCTCCATAGGTGGCGGCTCCTCCTTGCTCCTCCTCTCCTTCCTCCATGTGTTGGCCATCTCCTCCATCCATTTTATCCTCCAATCACCATGGGACACTTGTGGCCATCTCCTCCTCCTCCCATGGCTATATAAGGAGGAGCTCCTGCCCTCATTTTGAGAAGCACCTCACTTGTAAAATTCACTTCTCTCTCTAAGTTATGTATTTGTAAGTTTGTCTTTGGAAATAAAGGATAGCTGCCTTGGCGCTTCAACGGTTGTAAGTATTATTTTTAGTATTTATTCAACTATTTTATTTCCTTAGTTATAATGTTTAGCGCGAAGAATAGTAGTTAAACTAGTAGTTCGGTAGAAGGGGCGCACTTGTATTATAAAATGTTTTAGACTATTCACTTAGCGTCTCGTCTTAGTATTCAAAACTTGTTCTATGTGCCATATATCAAGTCAGAGTTTCCAAGGTTGAGTGGAAGCTGTCACAAGCAAAGCTCTTCCGTGGGAATTCGTGATCATACTCGGTAAGTGGAAGCTGTCACAAGCAAAGCTTATCGAGGAGTTCGACTTATCTAAAACACCACTTGGTCAATAACGTAACTGGGAGATCAAGTGGATGCACATAAGGCTAAGATACTTCGAAAGGAGGAATTAGTCTTAAGTAGAACAAGTGTTGCTTTAGACGATGTTGCAAGTCTTGCGCTACGAAAGGGCCTCGATTCATCTTTGAATACTTAGATGATTCACTAAGGGTCAATGATAAACAGGATATAATACAAGGCCCCTGAAACCGAACATTTCTCTTTAATTATAAACTGCAATTTACTTTCCAGTACTAAAACCAACCAACAAACCAATCAATCAATCGTTTAGCTGGTAGCTTTAAAACCAACCAACCGACCTAAAACACGCTCTCTCGCTGGACAACCCCCTCAAAGAACATCTATTCCCCTGATTCCCTTGGGTTCGACCCCTACTTACCAAGTACTACCCAGTAGTATAGTCGCAAGTAGCGGACTATTATAAATTTATTTGCACAAATTGCTTTAACGACGAGCGGTCTGTCAATATTCATATCACCATGATTCTCGTCGACCTTGGATATGTGCAAGGGGAGTACAAGTTATCACAAGCGCACAAATCAATGTTGCCGATGTTGTGTTGTTCAGGTCCAACACCCAGAAGTTGGTGTCTCAGTTTGCTGATGGAGCGATGAACCATTCTCTGGGACTCCAGGTGAAGCAGAAGGATGCGGCTATACACTTAAAGATCATCAAAGACGATGCTCGAACAAAGACTGGCCAAACAATGTTCATGAGTATGATTGGGAGCCTCTGGTATTCAACAACCAGCAGACCAGACCTAGCATATGCAGTTGGAGTTTGTACAAGGTGTCAGGTAGATTTGAAAGAAAGTCATCTTCTGCAAGAGAAGAGAATCACAAAATATACGTGCAGAACAGCTGACCTTGAATTCTGGTACACCAGGGACCACAACCCTCATTTGGTGGGTGACTGCGACGCTGACTGGGCAGCAAACGCCGAAGATTGGAAGAACACGTCTGGAAGTTGTTTCCTCTTTAGAAATATTGTGGATTCCCAGTTCAGTAAATTGGAAAATAGCATCTCGCTCTCTACGGCCAAAGCGGAGTACAACATTGCACGAAATTGCTGCACTTGGCTGCTATGGATGAAGCAAATGCTGTCTGAATACAGAGTTGAACAGAAGGTGGTGACCCTGAAGCTTGTAACGACAGACGAGCAATTGACTGATATCTTCACCAAACCGCTGGATGCTACTCAGGTTGAGACACTCAGATCCTCCTTGGGTCTGTGTGTTGTCCAACACTATGTGTTCCAGCTAGTGGTCAGTCAAAGTCTAAACTCCAGCAAAACAGTTGGACTGACCACTTTAGAAAGGCAGCTGGAACAGAAGGCATTTTTTTTGAATGGGTGAATATTTTTTTTGTCGTGCCATTATGAGGAAAGAGGAGATATTCTTGAAGACACTTTTGGGAAGTTATAAGGCTGAACGTGTTTTGAAAAATCAACTAGTTTCATCGTCTGCTATTCCCACTCTCGTTCAAACCCTAGAACAGCAGAGTGTGGCGAAATCTCTCCTCCCTTCAGCTTTCAGCAACAATGGTTAACACCAGGAAAATCTCCTAGTCGAGGGTCAAGGCTTCTCCAGAGACGAAGAAGGTAGAAAAGAAATCATCTGATGCTCTGGCGGCAAAGCCTCAAATCCTAAAATCTACGAAGCCAAAAGATGCCGATGAGGAAAAAGGCGTCGCCTTTAGTTGCCAAAACTGCATCAATGCCTGTAGTCAAAATATCAGACGGAGGAGCGGCTTCAGCAAACCCTAAAGATGGGGTGGTGGAGAAGAAAGGACAAGAACCTGCAGCAAAGCAGAAGCTGGTGCCCTCGCAAGCTACAGCGGGGACTCCTAAACCAATTGATGCTAGTTCGACATCCACAAGTCACACTCCTCCACCGACTGTACCCCAATCTGAGGTAATCTTAGTCCTTAAAACTCTGGTTGTTATTTCTGTGCCTATGAAAGATGTAGTTGCTGAGAATAAGGAGGTTGAAAAGAGAGAAGATGTTGCAAATGATAAGAGTGGCGAAGCCAGTATGGCTGTTGTTTGTGAAGATGATGATGGAGGTGTGGAAGAGAGGGATCCTAGCACGTCTGTGCCTAAGGTTGTCTCTGGTTCAAAAGCATGGAGAGGAAAATTCATGCATCTAGATATGTGCATCCATCTAGTCTTCACAGGAAAGTTGGGAGTCGATGATTTGATTCTCCGAGGAAGTATCTGGGAAAGTTTAATGCAGTAAGAGGGCGACTTGCTGCAATGACGCAATTAGAGTCTGAACAGCTCATGGTGTCTTCCAACAAAAGGAAAGTGGTTGTTGGTCAAAAGTATGAAGGTGTTTCAAATGTGAAGCTGATGGACCATAATTGTATGAATCATAAACACAGTTAAACCCACCAAATTAGACGCTTTGTCTATTTAACTTTTGCTTGTTAGTTCCGATATTTATCTACAGGGTATTTTGAAGTCGAGAGAGAATACAGGCTAAGGAGGAGTTTTAAAGCTGAAAATGAATTATGAGTCATTCCAGGTCACGACCAAATTCTGACTTTCAAGAACCGGACGTGGAATTACTCAAAACAAGTCCAACCGGAGGGCAACCAGAGTCAGACCGGAGCTGAAAGGACCGATGGCTTTTGGAAAGGATCACAAAACACACTCCACCACTCACCCTCCTCCACCTACCCGGCGGCTAAGCTCATCACCTCTCCTCTTCCTCCATGTGGCTTTTTGCTTTCCTCCATGGTGACTCACCCCGATGGCTTTTGAAGCCTCCTCCCATCTCTTGCCAAGTGGATGCTTCTCCTCCACACCCTTGCCTCCCCTTAGCCTATAAATAGAGATGCCCTCCTCTTTGTAAATCATCCCACAATCCACAAAGCTCCATAGTCTTGGGTAGAGAGAGAAGCTCTCTAGATTCACAACACCATCCTTGTAATCACTTTACTTTGGAATCGAAGCTTGATCTTTAGCACTCTTAACGGTTTTTGTAAGTACTCTCTTCTTTACTTTACTATCTTGTAAAGTACTTTACTTTCCTGTCTTTACTTTCGAAAACTTTACTTTACTGTCTTTCAAAAAACCTTTACTTTTCAACGCACTTAGCTATGATGTCCTATTCCATGAATATTCGTAGCTAAACCCTTCATTCGGTTGAAGGGGTGTGCTTGTATCATACAATGTTTTAGGCCCTACTCTTAGTGCCTCTATGTGTTCAAAACTTGTTCTATGTGCCACATATTAGGTTAGAACTTCCAAGGTTGAGTGGATGTTTTAACGGGCAAAGCTCTTCCGTGGGGTTCGTGAACATACTCGGGTAAGTGGATGCTTTAACGGGAAAAACTTATCTGAGGAGTTCAACCTCTTTTAAAAACCATTTGATTGCTCGTAACTGAAGATCAAATGGATGCACATAAGGCTAAGATACTTCGAAAGGAGGAATTAGTCTAAATAGAACAAGTGTTCTAAATGATGTGGCAAGTCATGTGCTAGAAATAGCCTTGATTCATCTTTGAACACATAGTATGATCATTAGAGGTCAATGATAAACGAAAATATGATACAAGGCCCCTGAAACCGAATCTTTCCTTTAATTGTAATATCAACAGTTACTTACCTTTCAGTACTAAAAACCAAAAACAACCCCCCCACTGCTTTATTTAATCCCCCTTTTTGAAAGAACTACTATTCACCTAATTCCCTTGGGTTCGACCCGTACTTACCACTGACTAACAAAAATAGTTAAGTCGCGAGTATCGGAGATATAAATTTGTTTTTGCACAGAGAACATCGTACCTTAACAATAATGCGGTGGGCTCCGTCAAAACTGGCGCCATTGCCGGGGAATTAGCTTCAGATTAGCTGTTCTTTGCTTTTTCTTTTCTCTTTTGAACTCGCTTATGCACAACCATGTCTCGTGAAGGAAGCCACCGTGACTATCAGGATGACGACGAGATGAATCTGTTCGATCGAAATAATGAAGCGCCGCCACAATTTGTCGATGATCCGGAACAAATCATCCGAAACCGAAGAGCTCGTGATAGGGAGGCCATCCGAAGAAACCAAGGACCACCTGAGGACCGAAATGGAGCTGGTCCAGCACAACAACCCCCTAGACATCCTCCACCCCCACAATATCGACAAATACCAAGACAAGAACCCGTCTTTGATGACTACTATGGGGAAAACAACTACCGCGAGCCTACTATGGACGAACTTAATGCCCCATATTTCGAAAATCAGCCGTGGTGCATTTACGAGGGCCCTAAACTAGAAAACATTACCATCGACGCGTCAGTGGCCCACAGCTTGCCCAAGTTCTCAGGAGCTCATGGAGAATCTGCGACAACTCATCTCCAACGCTTACATGTCATTTGCCAAAATCTAAAGCCCAATCGAGTGAATATAGACGACTTCAAGTTGAAGGCGTTCTATTTTTCCCTCATTGACTCGGCAAGCGACTGGTTCCTTTCATTGCCTTCGGGAAGCATCAGAACATGGGCTCAGATGCAAAAGAAATTTTTAGACAAATACTACCCAGCAGGAAGAGCGATGCAAGTAAGGAGGTAGCTACAAGACATAAAGCAAGGGCCCAATGAGTCGATTTTCGACTACCTCGAGAAATTCAACCGATTGGAGCAAAGCTGCTGCAATCTTGGATTACCCGAGAAGCTCATCATCGAGTACATGCTTGATGGATTGAACCGCTTGGACAAAATGCTCCTGGATGCCTCGGCTGGAGGGTCAATAGCAAGCCTACCATTAAGCGGCATAAGGCAGCTAGTCACAAAATTTGCTGAAAATGCCCGGTTCAGAGAAGAGACCACTCCGCAGGATGAGTTTACCCGAACCAAGAACGTGGCAAGTGCCGAGACACCGGTAAACTCAATGCCCAAGCAAATGGAACAGATGAAGGAAATGATGATGCAAATCCTACGAAAGCAGACAGTTCAAGTAAGACCTTGCGAGTTTTGTGGCACTACAGACCACAAGACTGATGCATGCCCAACCTTGATCGAAGAGGACCCGGTAAAGGCCAATGCAGTAGAGGGATATCAAGGGTACAATAACAACAACAACCACGCCGGTCCAAGCCGGCAGTATGGTCAAGCAACCAACCCGAGCTGGAAAAACGAGAACCACCCTCCAAGGATGACCCAACAAGCTGCACCTCAACCAGCTCAGTCATTCTACCAACCGCCCCACCAGCAGTACAACCAGAACGCCCCACTCGCGAGCCAATACAAACAAAGGGGACCAAACCAGTACCCGACGGGCCAATATCAACAGAAGGGACCAAATCAGTACCAAGCCAGCTCGAGCAATCATCAAGGACCGAACAAGTCACTTGAGGACATGATAAAGCAATTGCGGGCACTGTGCAGCAGTTGAGTACTCTTATGCATCAAAACCAAGCCGAAACAAAGGGAGAATTATCAGACTTGAAGAAGCACATGTCCCAACTCGCTACATCAATGTCTGCGCTCACTAATGAACCCAGCAGACTTCCTTCACAAACCGTCCAGAACCCGAGGGGAAATGTGAATGCCGTGGCTCTTAGGAGCTGAAAAAAGCTAGTCGTTGCACCCATGGAACGAGAGGAAGATGATGGACCATAATTGTATGAATCATAAACATAGTTAAACCCACCAAATTAGACTCTTTGTCTATTTAACTTTTGCTTGTTAATTCCGGTATTTATCTACAGGGTATTTTGGAGTCTAGAGAGAATAAAGGCTAAGGAGGAGTTTTTAAGCTCAAAAGATATTACGAGTAATTCCAAGGTCACGACCAGATGCCGACTGAAGAAATATCATGAACCTGACATGGAATCACTCAAAACAAGTCCAACCGAAGAGTAACCAAAGTCAGTCCGGAGCAGAAATGAACCGATAGTTTTGTGAAAACTTCACAAAACTCACAAACCACTCCCCTCAAGCCACCTAGCCGGCGGCATCCTCCTCACATCCCCCTCTCCTCCTCTCCCCTTCCTCCACATGGGCCAGCGGCTTTGGGAGGAGATGACAAGGGCCGGCGGCTTTGGAGAGCTCCTGGAGAGCTTGCCAAGTGTCTTCACTCCTCACCACATCTTCCTCTCCTCCAAGCCTATAAATACACCCCCCCTTCCCTTTGTAATCCATCCACAATCCCATCTTCACACAACACATTACTTATCTCTCTAGACTTTTGGGCACTTTTATACGCTTTTGTTTGAAATCTATAATACTCCTGTTGGTTCTTGAGTATTCTAGTTGTTTTTGAGTATTCTCCTTTACTTACTGTCTTTCAAAAACCCTAGAGTACTTAGCTATGGTATCCACCTCTATGGATATTCGTAGCTAAACTCTTCTTTGTATTCAAAACTTGTTCTAGGTGCCATATATTAGGTCAGAACTTCCAAGGTTGAGTGGATACTTGAAATGGCAAAACTCTTCCGTGGGGGTTCGTGAACATACTCGAGTAAGTGGATGCTTGAAATGGCAAAGCTTATCTGAGGAGTTCGATCTCTTTTAAACAACATTTGGTTTGATCGGAAATGATTGATCAAATGGATGCACATAGGCTAGTATACCTTGAAATGGGGTGCTAGTCTGAATAGAACAAGTGCTCTACGACCTTGAAATGGGCTAGACAGTGTATGCAAATCGAGCGCTTGAAATGGCCTTGATACACGTTTGAATACTTAGTAGGATCACTAAAGGCCAATGATAAACAGGCTATGATACAAGGCCCCCGAAACCGAATGCTTTCCTTAGATTAAAAACACCACATGCATTTACTTTCTTAGTATAAACTGCCTTATCAACTGCTCACCTCCCGGAAGACTTGCCAATCACGCATCAACCGTTGTAAGTCTTCTTCCTTTTCTTTTCAGTATTTATTTTTCTGTCATTTACTTTTCCGTACTAAAAACCAAAACCAACCAAAAAGACACGTACTTGTTAACACTAAAACCTCAATCAACATAAAACACGCTCCCTCCCTGTACAATCCCTCAAAGAACACTTATCCCCCTAATTCCCTTGGGTTCGACCCCTACAAGACGACTGTGCATTCATCAAAATTGGCGCCGTTGCCGGGGAATTAGCCGTCGGATTAGTTGTTCTTTCCTTTCCCTTCTCGTTTCTTCATCACGCTACACACTATGTATGCATGGACAACGCGACATCTTCCTCTGTTTTGAGGTACGGATGGAGAAGACCCAGTACAACATTGTCAAAACTTTCACCATATTTGCCGCCACATAAAACCTGAAAATGAAATGTTAGAGGAATTTAAGCTTAAATGCTTCAAATTTTCTCTAACTGATTTTGTGACAATTTGGTATTACACATCAACCGCTAGTCGTGCAGAACATTTTGTGGATCTTTGCGTTCCATTCCTGAGGGAATTCTCCCCCCCATCCTTACGCGAAAAAACCCATGAGAAGATCATGTGCCTACAACAATCCCGGGATGAGACTTTGGACAAATACTACACTAACTATGACACCATCGTCTCAAGCTGCCCGCACCATGGATTCACGAAGAAAGTTCTTCTTCAAAAATTTCTTCGTGGGATGAGGGCCGATGAGCTGACAAGGATTAACGAAGCAATGAGAAGATCAGCCGGGAACTTATCCATGGCAGACATGTGGAACTTCATAGATGACCTGGCCGCAGCCACAAAACGAATACCCCAAGCTGACAGAGGAATGCAGATAGAAGAGGCTGGTCCAGAAACAGATGAAGAAGATACTCCCGAGCCATCTGAAGAATCAGACTTGGAAAGCATCGAAAGCAACGAGGAAAAACCCTCATGGGAACTCAAGGCGGTGCCAACAAAAGAAGAAGTCCAAAACACCACTGGCAAGCTAATCGAGTCATACCCAACTATCATTACCAGAGCAGCAGAGACCATCTACGACCAAATCCTCACAGATGGACGTGACGAGGCAGAACCAAGCCTTAAGATGCAAGCTTCCCAACTTTTCCCCTTAATCAATAAGCAAATAGCAGAGAACTATATGATCCATGAAGAGGCTAAAAGGAGGATGGGAAAAGGGCCTGAGCAGAACGACTCCTCGATGGAGCATGTTTTCGCCATAACTAGACAAGGCAGCCCTAAACACCAGAAAACCTGATTCAAGAAACTAGTAGTAGAAGGTCCCTCACCTTCTCAGAGACGTTGGAAGGAGAAATCACCAGAACAATGGGAACAGGACCCAAGCACATCATCTCACAAGAAATCGGGGAAAGGCAAGGCAAAAATCAACACAGGAATGGTGGTGAAATACAACCTGAGCCACCCATGGGATCCAAACCAGTGATCCAGGAATGAGGTAATGTCAAGCCAAGGACGTTAAACAAAGGCACTGGTCGGGAGGTAACCCGACACCTATCTTACTTTCAGTCATTTATTTTCTGTCATTTAGTTTTTACCAATAAGTCGCTCTCACCCACTTGGTGCATAGAATGAAATGACTACTTAGGATTCGGTTATGGGTGCAACATCAAGCCAGCCAGGCCTATGCCAAAAGTTCAAGGCCCCAGCCGAACTCCCTCGATTATCCAGCCTCGAGCCATGTCGTTTGCTCGACACCTTAAAGGGAGTTCTGTTCTTCCCTTTTCCTTAATGTCATTTCCTTCTCATAATTGCATGCTTGCAAGGCTTTTGAACTAAGTCTTGCTGAAAGGCACGCCTTCGTTCAAAAGTGTGGGGTGAGAACCGCCTGTGTACATAACATGTTTTTCTTTTCGTTTTCCTTTAATATTATCTTTTTGAAAATATGAACTTGAGAATGTGAAAAAGATAGATCATAATTCATGCAATACCCTTGTGAAAATTCAACTGTTTAAAAACTTAGAATGTAACTTCTCATTTGTCCCTTTGTGCTGAGATAAACAGGGGATTTGGAGTTGATAGAAAATGCCCTAGAGAGGCTTGGCAAGCAATCGAAGGATCGAATCTAACTATATGGTTTTCGAAGTCAGTGGAGGCTGCACTTCGGGTTTCAGTGAAGATTGAAGTCATCTCCGCCATGCAGCGTTTATGCAGAAAAAGGCGGGACGGGAATCAAACCGTCCTATCTCTAGTCAGAGTAGCCGGGAAAACAAATGAGCGACCCTCATTTTGACTCGCGCGAAACGGCAAGGATGAGGGAGAGCAGGGAGGTATTTCCATATGCTTGCGGGAGACGATTGGACCTCCCAAAAAAGGCTTGAGAAAATGGACTAGCAAGCCACAAAAAGGCAAGAGCTCAAAGAAGCAAATCAAGAGGCCAAAGGCCCAAAATTGTGAAGGTTTTAACTGAACAAAAGTGAAGTACTCAAAGAGTCAAATCAAAGGCCAAAGGCCGATTCACTACAAAAAAGATGTCCCTCGCCAAAAAGAAAATCAAAAAGGCTCAACTCATCTGTGAAACCCGAACGGAATCACGTGCTAGAGAAAGCTACAAGGAAACCATATAGTGCGAGACGGTCCCAAGAATGCAGTCCAGGAGCCTGAAAAGGGCTATCTCCCGAAACATCCGAATTAATTTGCATCTCGGCACGGAGGTACAAGTATCAAGTTTCTTCTATTTATTTACACGGTTTAATTTGGTAATAAGTAGTAATGCATGAATTAGGATAAATCTAGTCCCACAGTCTCACTTTCGTATTTTAAAAGTTTACTTAGATAGTGTGTGCCGCCCTTTAATAGCATTGTTCGGGACGAACAACTGAAAGTGTGGGGTAATCTGATGGACCATAATTGTATGAATCATAAACACAGTTACACCCACCAAATTAGACTCTTTGTCTATTTAACTTTTGCTTGTTAGTTCCGATATTTATCTACAGGGTATTTTGGAGTCTAGAGAATACAGGCTAAGGAGGAGTTTTTAAGCGGAAAAGATATTACGAGTCATTCCAAGGTCACGACCAGATGCCGACTGAAGAAATATCATGAACCTGACATGGAATCACTCAAAACAAGTCCAACCAAAGAGCAACCAAAGTTAGTCCGGAGCAGAAATGAACCGATAGTTTTGTGAAAACTTCACAAAACTCACAAACCACTCCCCTCATGCCACCTAGCCGGTGGCTTCCTCCTCACATCCCCTCTCCTCCTGTCCCCTTCCTCCACATGGGCCGGCGGCTTTAGGAGGAGATGACAAGGGCTGGCGGCTTTGGAGAGCTCCATGGAGAGCTTGCCAAGTGTCTTCACTCCTCACCACATCTTCCTCTCCTCCAAGCCTATAAATACACCCCCCCTCCCTTTGTAATCCATCCACAATCCCACAATCCCATCTTCACACAACACATCACTTATCTATCTAGACTTTTGGGCACTTTTGTACGCTTTTGTTTGAAATCTATAATACTCCTGTTGGTTCTTGAGTATTCTAGTAGTTTTTGAGAATACTCCTGTTGGTTCTTGAGTATTCTCCTATACTTAATGTCTTTCAAAAACCCTCGAGTACTTAGCTATGGTATCAACCTCTATGGATATTCGTAGCTAAACTCTTCATTCAGTTGAAGGGGTGTACTTGTATCATAAAATGTTTTAGGCTATACTCTTAGTGCCTCTTCTTTGTATTCAAAACTTGTTCTATGTGCCATATATTAGGTCAGAACTTCCAAGGTTGAGTGGATGCTTGAAATGGCAAAACTCTTCCGTGGGGGTTCGTGAACATACTCAGGTAAGTTGATGCTTGAAATGGCAAAGCTTATCTGAGGAGTTCGATCTCTTTTAAGCACCATTTGGTTTGATCGGAAATGATTGATCAAATGGATGCACATAGGCTAGTATACCTTGAAATGGGGTGCTAGTCTGAATAGAACAAGTGCTCTACGACCTTGAAATGGGCTAGACAGTGTATGCAAATCGAGCGCTTGAAATGGCCTTGATACACGTTTGAATACTTAGTAGGATCACTAAAGGCCAATGATAAACAGGCTATGATACAAGGCCCCCGAAACCGAATGCTTTCCTTAGATTAAAAACACCACCTGCATTTACTTTCTTAGTATAAACTGCCTTATCAACTGCTCACCTCTCGGAAGACTTTCCAATCACGCAACAACCGCTGTAAGTCTTCTTCCTTTTATTTTCAGTATTTATTTTTCTGTCATTTACTTTTCCGTACTAAAAACCAAAACCAACCAAAAAGACACGTACTTGTTAACACTAAAACCTCAATCAACCTAAAACACGCTCCCTCCCTGTACAATCCCTCAAAGAACACTTATCCCCCTAATTCCCTTGGGTTCGACCCCTACTTACCACTTACTACCCAGTAGTGAAGTCGCGAGTAGCGGACTTATAAATTTATTCTTGACGTTTGCACACGACGACTGTGCATCCATCAGAAGATGAAATCTCGGAGTTGCCCGAGGAAACCAAGGACGCACCCGAGGAAGAAGAGAATGCGCCTGAGGAACGTTGGCCAGGCCCGGTACCAGCGGCCAGCCCAGTGCCCTGAACCGAGACCTCTAAAATCACGCTGCTCTTCCATTTCCAGTGCCAGCCCGAGTACCAAAACAGCATGTCATGGACGAGGACGTGTTTGAGTTGTTCAGTAAAGTCGAAATCAACATCCCCCTCTTGGAAGCCATCAAGCAAATCCCTCGGTATGGTAAGTTTTTAAAAGAACTTTGCACCAACCGGAGGAGGAGTACTAGATATGATCAAGAGCTGATGAGTAGGAACGTGTCGGCTGTCATACAACGAAAAGTGACCCCCAAATGTAGTGATTCGGGAACTTACACCATTCCATGCACAATTGGCAACATCCGGATCGAGAACTGCATGCTGGATCTTGGAGCATCAATCAACGTCTTGCCCTTCTCTATCTATTCCTGCCTTAGGATTGGACCGCTCGAACCCACCGGTCTCACTATTCAACTAGCAGATCAGTCTTGCAAACAGCCCGAGGGAAAAATTGAAGACGTCCTGGTTCAAGTAGGCGAATTAGTGTTTCCAGCAGACTTCTACGTCTTAAAAATAGAGAATGGCGGACCTACAGACCATGCACCCATCCTTCTCGGCCTCCCATTTCTCAAAACATGAAAAATGAAGATAGACTGTGGAAGTGGAATGCTCTCAATGGAGGTAGAAGGAGAGGTCTTCAGCTTTGACATATTCCGAGCAATGAAGCACCCCTTGGAATTCGAGGAAATACACGCTCTCGATACTTTGGACGACCTGGTCCAAGAAGTTCAACCAGAACCAAGAGCAGATCCCTTAGAAGCCATACTCAATGGAGCCGAAAGCTCATACGAATTGACCGAAGGCTTGCATGAAATGGTGGCCCACTTAACAATCTCGGAGCCTCTCACACCAGAATATGAAGTCAACGAGGTAAAATTATTCAAATCAAATACTTTTTTGCCCTCGGTGATGCAAGCTCCCAAAATAGAATTGAAGCCCCTGCCCGGGCATCTAAAGTACGCTTTCCTAGGGGATAATAACACACTTCTAGTAATCATCAAGAGTGGCTTGGAAGCAGGCCAGGAACGTAGTTTGATAAAAGTGCTGAGACAGCACAAGTTGGCTATTGGATGGACTCTAGCCGACTTGAGAGGAGTCAGCCCAACTGTATGCATGAAAAGCCATCGAGAGAGCCTCAACGACGACTCAACCCAATCATGATGGAGATCGTCCAAAAGGAAATACAGAAGCTACTAGATGCGGACGTTATCCATCCCATATCAGATAGCCAATGGGTGAGTCCTGTCCACATGGTCCCAAAGAAAAGTGGGATCACAGTCGAGGAAGATGCCAAATGAAAAATGGTAACAACAAGGGTCAAGAACGGCTGGAGAATGTGCATCGACTACAGGAAATTAAACGCCGTCACAAGAAAAGACCATTTCCCTCTGCCATTCATCGATTAAATGCTAGACCGACTGGCGGGCAAGCCATATTTTTTCTTCCTAGACAGGTTCTCAGGCTACAACCAGATCCCCATAGCACCTGAGGACCAAGAGAAGACTACATTCACCTGCCCATTCGGCACATTCGCCTTCAGAAGGATGTCGTTCGGCCTATGCAATGCCCCAGGGACTTTTCAAAGGGTAGTGACCAGCATCTTTTCAGACATGATCGGAGAATTCATTGAAGTCTTCATGGACGACTTCACCATCTATGGAGACACATTCGACGCTTGCTTAAGCCATTTGAGCACGGTTTTGGCACGATGTGTGTCCATGAACTTAGTGCTCAATTATGAGAAGTGCCACTTCATGGTAACACATGGAATAGTCTTGGGACATATCGTCTCACAAGAAGGCATGGAAGTGGACAAAGCAAAGATCGACCTGATCATGACTCTACCATACCCATCCACGGTCCGAGACATCCAATCATTCCTTGGCCATGCGGGATTCTACCGACGATTCATGAAGGACTTCTCCAAAAAAGCGTTCCCTCTATCCACTCTTCTCCCAAAAGAAGTTCCTTTTTAATTCACCAATGCATGCAAGGAGGCCTTTGATGATCTGAAGAAAGCCCTCACTAGCACACCCATCATCCAAACTCCGGATTGGGGAAAACCATTCGAAATCATGTGCGACGCAAGCGACTTTGTAGTGGCAGCAGTTCTCGGCCAAAAAATTGATAAGAAGGCGGGTGTGATCTACTACGCCTCACGAACCCTAGATTCTGCCCAACGAAACTACTCCACCACCGAAAAGGAACTCCTGGCCGTGGTATTCGCTCTGGAAAAGTTCAGATCATATTTGCTTGGAGCAAAAGTGATAGTTTATTCTGACCATGCTGCCATCCGTTACCTGATGAAGAAGAAGGAGGCCAAGCCAAGACTCATTCGGTGGATACTACTACTGCAAGAATTCGATGCGGAGATAAGGGACAAGAAGGGGATCGAAAATACTGTGGCCGACCATCTAAGCAGGATTGTCCGAGAAGAAGAAGAGGGGCACATAACCGAGTCATTTCCAGACGAGCACCTCTATGCAGTCTCAACCAAGGTGCCGTGGTATGCCTCAATCGTCAACTACCTTGTAGGAGGTACATTTCCTCCTTCTTTTACTAAAGCACAATGCATGAAACTTAGGCATGATGCTAGACATTACTTATGGGATGATCCTTATTTATGGAAAATAGGAGCAGATCAAATACTTAGGAGATGCATCCCCGATAATGAAATAACTTCTGTTATTAACTTCAGCCATGAGTTTGCTTGTGGAGGACACTTCGGGCCTAGGAGAACCGCTAGGAAAATCCTAGATAGCGGCTTCTTTTGGCCAAGTATATTTAGAGATGCATATGAGAAGTGTAAAAAATGCGATAGGTGTCAGAGAGTATGAAAAGTGTCAGCTAGAAGTGAGATGCCTCAAGTACCCATATTGGTCAACGATGTTTTCGACATTTGGGGTATCGATTTCATGGGACCATTCCCAGTTTCATGCGGTTATACTTACATTTTAGTTGCTGTAGATTATGTGTCAAAATGGGTAGAAGCTAAGGCCACAAGGTGCGACGATGCAAAGACTGTCATAGATTTTTTGCGCACTAACCTGTTTTGTAGATACGGGGTACCCAAGGCCATAATCAGCGACCAAGGAACTCATTTCTGTAACCGCATGATGGCTGCCACCTTGAAGCGCTACCATGTCCACCACTGAACGTCCACCAATGTTCAAGAGGAGATCTCCAACCGCGAAATCAAGGGAATTTTAGAAAAAATGGTGAAGCCGGGTAGGAAAGATTGGAGTCAGAGGCTAGATGAAGCTCTTTGGGCTTATCGGACAGCATACAAGACACCAATTGGAACCTCCCCCTTTCGACTTGTTTTTGGACAGGCATGCCACCTTCCGGTGGAATTAGAACATAAAGCCTATTGGCCGCTCAAGCATTGCAATCCGGATTTGAAGGCTGCTGGACTAGATAGGAAGCTTGATCTGTGTGAGCTTGAGGAATTGCGGCTTGAGGCCTATGAAGGGCAAACGGACTACAAAGCGCGGACCAAATTGTATCATGACAAATTCATCCTCCGTCGCTCATTTGAGGAAGGACAACAAGTGCTAATCTTCTCCTCACGGTTGAAGCTGATGCCTGGCAAACTAAAATCAAGATGGACCGGCCTTTATACTGTGACTAAGGTATTTGATGGACCATAATTATACGAATCAAAAACATAGTAAAACCCACCAAATTAGACTGTTGGTCTATTTAACTTCTGCTTGTTAGCCCCGATTTATTTCTACAGGGTATTTTGGCGCTTAGAGAGAAAACACGCTAAGGAGAGGATTTTACGCTGAAAAGATATAAAGAGTCAATCCAAGGTCAATATCAGACGCTGAACGAAGAAATATCTAGATCCTGACGTAGGAATTACTCAAATCAAATCCAACCGAAGAACAATCAAAGTCAGACCGGAGCGAAATTGGACTGATAGTTTTGTGAAAAGACTGCACAAAACTGTCAAAATGCACTCATGGACCAAGGTGACCGGCCACCTTGCTTGGAGGTGGCCAAAGCCACCCTTCTCCTCCCCTTGCAACCGGCTACCGGCGGCCCAAAGCTCCCCCCAACCGGCGGCTTTTCCTCCCCCCATGTGGCGCCTCCTCCTTGCTCCTCCTTCCTCCTCCATGGATGGCTTGCCACATGCATCCATCTTAGCCCTCCATTCTCCTCCCCTTATCCTATATAAAGAGAGCTCCTCCTCCCCATTTGTATCATCCAAATCATCCCAAAATCATATTTCACTTCTCTCTCTAAGTTTGTTACTTTGTAAGTTTAGTTTATGAAATAATACTCTTGTTGGTTCTTGAGTATTATAACGGTTTGAAATTATAATACTCCTGTCGGTTCTTGAGTATTATAATACTGTAAAGAATACTCCTTTTGGTTCTTTAGTATTCAGTAGGAATTAGGAATACTCCTGTTGGTTCTTGAGTATTCCACCCCTTCTCCTCTTACTGTTTTCAAAAACCCCCGAGTATTTAGCTATGGTATCCACCTCTATGGATATTCGTAGCTAAACTCTTTATTCGGTTAAAGGGGTGTTCTTGTATTATAAAATGTTTTAATTCTTTTAGTTTCTTTTCTCTATATTCAAAACTTGTTCTATGTGCCATATATTATATCAGAACTTCCAAGGTTGAGTGGATGCTTGAAATGGCAAAGCTCTTCCATGGAAGTTCGCAAACATACTCGGGTAAGTGGATGCTTGAAATGGCAAAGCTTATCTGAGGAGTTTGATCTCTCTCAAACACCATTTTGGGTAAATAGGAAAAGACAACCCAAAATGGATGCACATAGGCTAGTATACCTTGAAATGGGGTGCTAGTCTAAGTAGAACAAGGGCTTTACGTTTTTTGCAAAAGATTAGACAGTGTTGCAAGTCGAGTGCTTGAAATGGCCTTGATTCACTTTCGAACACTTTAGCAAAATACTAGACAGTGTGGCAAATCGAGCGCCGGAAAAGGCCTTGATACACGTTTGAATACTTAGAAGGGTTACTAAAACAATAAACAGGCTATGATACAAGGCCCCTGAAACCGAATGTTTTCCTTGAATTACCAAACCCCCTGTATTTACTTTTATCGCTCGATCAACTGCAACCATCAACCGCTCATCTGCCGGAGGACTTGACAATCACGCATCACTCGCTGTAAGTCTTCTTTGTATTTTCAGTATTTACTTTTCCTGTCATTTACTTTCCCGCACTCAAAACCAAAAATAACCAAAAAAGGCACTTAGTCATAACTGCTAAAATCTCAATCAAACCTAAAAATCGCTCCCATCCTGTACAAATCCCTTAGAGAACAATGTATCCCCCTAATTCCCTTGGGTTCGACCCCTACTTACCACTTACTACTCAGTAGTGTAGTTGTGAGTAGCGGAAATTATATATTTATTTTGTACAGAGAACATTGCACCTTAACGACAGTGCAGTGGGCTCCGTCAGTATTCAACCATGGGATGCTTGAGTTGAAAAGCATGGAGGATGGAAGCCGATTCAATGTGAATGGACAGCGAGTCAAACACTACCATGGCGAGGTCAACTTGACAACGCACAAATACGACCTGAGCCACCCATGGGATCCCACCTTATGATCCAGGAATGAGGTATCGTCGAGCTAACGACGTTAAACAAATGCACTGGTCGGGAGGTAACCTGACATCTATCTTACTTTCAGTTATTTAATTTCTGTCATTTAGTTTTTTGCCTTAAATCATTCTCACCTTTCCTGTATAAATTTGCTTGCATAAACATTTGAACCACCTTTGTACATAGTCAATTAACATGTTTTCTTTTTTTGCTTTTCCCTTAATATTATCTTTTTGAAAATATGAACTTGAGAATGTGAAAAAGATAGATCATAATTCATGCATTTACCTTGTGAAAATTCAACTGTTTAAAAACTTAGGATGTAACTTCTCATTTGTCCCTTTGTGCTGAGATATACAGGGGATGTGGAGTTGACAGAAAATGCCCTAGAAAGGCTTGGCAAGCACTCGAAGGATCGAATCTAACTATATGGTTTTCGAAGTCAGTGGAGGCTGGACTTCGGGTTTCAGTGAAGATTGAAGTCATCTCCGTCGTGCAGCGTTTATGCAAGAGGCGGGACGGGAATCAAACCGTCCTATCTCTAGTCCTAGTAGCCGGGAAAATAGATGAGCGACCCTCATCTTGACCCGCGCGAAACGGCGAGGATGAGAAAGAGCGGGGAGGTATTTCCATATGCTTGCGGGAGACGATTGGACCTCCCAAAAAGGCTGAGAAAATGGACTAGCAAGTCACAAAGAAGCAAAAGCTCAAAGAAGCTAATCAAAGGCCAAAGGCCAAAATTGTGAAGGTTTTAACTGAACAAAAGTGAAGAAACTTCAACTCAATATCAAAGGCCAAAGGCCGATTCACTACAGAAGCTGTCCCTCGCCAAAAAGAAATCAAAATGCTCAACTCAGTGAAACCCGAACCAAATCACGTGCTAGAGAAAGCTACAAGGAAACCATATAGTGCGAGTCGATCCCGAGAATGCAGTCCAGGAGCCTGAAAAGGGCTATCTCCCGAAACATCCGAATTAATTTGCATCTCGGCACGAAGGTACAAGTATCAAGTTTCTTCTATGTATTTACACGGTTTAGTTTGGTAATAAGTAAGTAATGCATGAATTAGGATAAATCTAGTCCCACAGTCTCACTTTCATATTTAAAAGTTTTTTAGATTGTGTGCCGCCCTTTAAAAAGCATTGTTCGGGACCAACAACTAAAAGTGTGGGGTGATCTGATGGACCATAATTGAATGAATCATAAACACAGTTAAACCCACCAAATTAGACGCTTTGTCTATTTAACTTTTGCTTGTTAGTTTCGATATTTATCTACAGGGTATTTTGAAGTCTAGAGAGAATACAGGCTAAGGAGGAGTTTTAAAGCTGAAAATGAATTACGAGTCATTCCAGGTCACGACCAAATTCTGACTTTCAAGAACCGGACGTGGAATCACTCAAAACAAGTCCAACCGGAGGGCAACCAGAGTCAGACCGGAGCTGAAAGAACCGATGGCTTTTGGAAAAGATAACAAAACACACTCCACCACTCACCCTCCTCCACCTACTCGGTGGCTAAGCTCATCACCCCTCCTCTTCCTCCATGTGGCCGGCGGCTTTCCTCGATGGTGACTCACCCCGATGGCTTTTGAAGCCTCCTCCCATCTCTTGCCAAGTGGATGCTTCTCCTCCACACCCTTGCCTCTCCTTAGCCTATAAATAGAGATGCCCTCCTCTTTGTAAATCATCCCACAATCCACAAAGCTCCATAGTCTTGGGTAGAGAGAGAAGCTCTCTAGATTCACAACACCATCCTTGTAATCACTTTACTTTGGAATCGAAGCTTGATCTTTAGCACTCTTAACGATTTTTGTAAGTACTCTCTTCTTTACTTTACTGACTTTCAAAGTACTTTACTTTCTTGTCTTTACTTTCGAAAACTTTACTTTACTGTCTTTCAAAAAACCTTTACTTTTCAACGCACTTAGCTATGATGTCCTATTCCATGAATATTCGTAGCTAAACCCTTCATTCGGTTGAAGGGGTGTGCTTGTATCATACAATGTTTTAGGCCCTACTCTTAGTGCCTCTATGTGTTCAAAACTTGTTCTATGTGCCACATATTAGGTTAGAACTTCCAAGGTTGAGTGGATGCTTTAACGGGCAAAGCTCTTCCGTGGGGTTCGTGAACATACTCGGGTAAGTGGATGCTTTAACGGGAAAAACTTATCTGAGGAGTTCAACCTCTTATAAAAACCATTTGATTGCTCGTAACTGAAGATCAAATGGATGCACATAAGGCTAAGATACTTCGAAAGGAGGAATTAGTCTAAATAGAACAAGTGTTCTAAATGATGTGGCAAGTCATGTGCTAGGAATAGCCTTGATTCATCTTTGAACACATAGTATGATCATTAGAGGTCAATGATAAACGAAAATATGATACAAGGCCCCTGAAACCGAATCTTTCCTTTAATTGTAATATCAACTGTTACTTTACCTTTCAGTACCAAAAACCGAAAACAACCCCCCAACTGCTTTATTTAATCCCCCCTTTTCGAAAGAACAACTATTCACCTAATTCCCTTGGGTTCGACCCGTACTTACCACTGACTACCAAAAAATAGTTAAGTCGCGAGTATCGGAGATATAAATTTGTTTTTGCACAGAGAACATCGTTGGGAGAACTTAGACTAACTTGGGACGAACTTAGACAAACCATAGAATGAGACTAACGAGACTAACTTGGGATGAACATAGACAAACTTTAGTCTCATTCTAAGGTTTGTCTAAGTTCGTCCCAAGTTAGTCTCTTTCTAAGGACGAACTTAGGCAAACCTTAGAATGAGACAAACGAGAGTAACTTGGGACGAACAAAGACAAACTTTAGTCTCATTCTATGGTTTGTCTAAGTTTCTCCCAATTTAGTCTAAGTTTGTCCCATGTTAGTCTATTTCTATGGATGAACTTAGACAAACCTTAGGATGAGACTAACGAGACTAACTTGGGACGAACAAAGACAAACTTTAGTCTCTTTCTAAGGTTTGTCCTAGTTCATCCCAAGTTAGTCTATTTCTAAGGTTGAACTTAGACAAACCTTAGAATGAGACTAACGAGACTAACGAGACTAACTTGGGATGAACAAAGACAAACTTTAGTCCCATTCTAAGGTTTGTCTTAGTTCGTCCCAAGTTAGTCGAAGTTCGTCCCAAGTTAGTCTCTTTCTAAGGACGAACTTAGACAAACCTAAGAATGAGACTAACGAGTGTAACTTGGGACGAACAAAGACAAACGTTAGTCTCATTCTAAGGTTTGACTAAGTTCGTCCCAAGTTAGTCTATTTCTAAGGACGAACATAGATAACCCTTAGAATGAGACTAACGAGACTAACTTGGGACGGAAAAAGACAAACGTTAGTCTCATTCAATGGTTTGTCTAAGTTCATCCCAAGTTAGTTTCTTTCTAAGGACGAACTTAGACAAACCTTAGAATGAGACTATCGAGACTAACTTGGGACGAAAAGAGAAACATTAGTCTCATTCTACGGTTTGTCTAAGTTCGTCCCAAGTTAGTCTAAGTTCGTCCTAAGTAAGTCTCTTTCTAAGGACGAACTTAGACAAACCTTAGAATGAGACAAACGAGACTAACTTGGGACGAACAAACACAAAATTTAATCTCATTCTAAGGTTTGTCTAAGTTTGTACCACGTTAGTCTAAGTTTGTTCCATGTTAGTCTCTTTCTTAGGAAGAATTAGACAAATCTTAGAATGAGAGTAACGAGACTAACTTGGGATGAACAAAGACAAACTTTAGTCTCATTCTAAGGTTTGTCTAAGTTCCTCCCAAGTTAGTCTCTTTCCAAGAACGAACTTAGACAAACCTTAGAATGAAACAATTGTGACTAACTTGGGACGAACAAAGACAAACTTTAATCTCATTCTAAGATTAGTCTAAGTTCGTCCCAAGTTAGTCTTTGTATGAGGACGAACTTAGACAAACCTTTGAATGAGACAAACCTTTGAGACAAACGAGAGTAACTTGGGACGAACAAAGACAAACTTTAGTCTCATTCTAAGGTTTGTCTTAGTTCATCCCAAGTTAGTCTATTTCTAAGGACGAACTTAGACAAACCTTAGAATGAGACTAACAAGACTAACTTGCGACGAACAAAGACAAATTTTATTCTCTTTCTAAGTTTTGTCTAAGTTCATCCCAAGTTAGTCTCTTTCTAAAGACGAACTTAGACAAACCTCAGAATGAAACTATCGAGACTAACTTGGGACGAACAAAGACAAATTTTAGTCTCATTCTAAGGTTTGTCTAAGTTTGTCCCAAGTTAGTCTAAGTTCGTCCCATGTTAGTCTATTTCTAAGGATGAACTTAGACAAACCTCAGAATGAGATTAACGAGACTTAGTTGGGATGAACAAAGACAAACTTTAGTCTCTTTCTAAGGTTTGTCTAAGTACGTCCCAAGTTAGACTCTTTCTAAGGACAAACTTAGACAAACCTTAGAATGAGACTAACGAGACTACCTTGGGACGAACAAAGATAAACTTTAGTCTCATTCTAAGGTTTGTCTAAATTCATCCCAAGTTAGTCTAAGTTCGTCCCAATTTAGTCTCTCTCGAAGGACGAACATAGAAAAACCTTAGAATTAGACTAACGAGACTAACTTTGGATGAACGTAGACAAACGTCAGTCTCATTCTAAGGTTTGTCTAAGTTCGTCCCTAGTTAGTCTAAGTTCGTCCCAAGTTAGTCTCTTTCCAAGAACGAACTTAGACAAACCATAGAATGAAACAAACGTGACTAACTTGGGATGAACAAAGACAAACTTTAATCTCATTCTAAGGTTTGTCTAAGTTCATCCAAAGTTAGTCTAAGTTTGTCCCAAGTTAGTCTATGTCTGAGGACGAACTTAGACAAACCTTTAAATGAGACAAACGAGAGTAACTTGGGACGAACAAAGACAAACTTTAGTCTCATTCTAAGGTTTGTCTTAGTTCATCTCAAGTTAGTCTATTTCTACAGATGAACTTAGACAAACCTTAGAATGAGACTAACAAGACTAACTTGCGACGAACAAAGACAAATTTTAATCTCTTTCTAAGTTTTGTCTAAGTTCATCCCAAGTTAGTGTCTTACTAAGGACGAACTTAAACAAACCTTAGGATGAAACTAACGAGACTAACTTGGGACGAACAAAGACAAACATTATTCTAAGGTTTGTCCTAGTGCGTCCCAAGTTATTCTATTTCTAAGGACGAATTTAGACAAACCTTAGAATGAGACTAACGAGACTAACTTGGGACGAACAAAGACAAACTTTAGTCCCATTCTAAATTTTGCCTTAGTTCGTCCCAAGTTAGTCTAAGTTCATCTCAAGTTAGTCTCTTTCTAAGGACGAACTTAGACAACCCTAAGAATGAGACTAACGAGTGTAACTTGGGACGAACAAAGACAAACGTTAGTCTCATTTTAAGGTTTGTCCAAGTCCATCCCAAGTTAGTTTATTTCTAAGGACGAACTTAGATAAACCTTAGAATGAGACTAACGAGACTAACTTGGGACGAACAAAGACAAACGTTAGTCTCATTCACTGGTTTGTCTGAGTTCGTCGCAAGTTAGTCTCTCTCTAAGGATGAACTTAGACAAACCTTAGAATGAGACAAACGAGACTAACTTGGAACGAACAAAGACAACATTTTATCTCATTCTAAGGTTTGTCTAAGTTCGTACCACGTTAGTCTAAGTTTGTCCCACGTTAGTCTCTTTCTAAGGAAGAACTTAGACAAACCTTAGAATTAGACTAACGAGACTAACTTGGGATGTACAAAGACAAACTTTAGTCTCATTCTAAGGTTTGTCTAAGTTCGTCCCTAGTTAGTCTAAGTTCGTCCCAAGTTAGTCGCTTTCCAACGACGAACTTAGAGAAACCTTAGAATGAAACAAACGTGACTAACATGGGACGAACAAAGACAAACTTTAATCTCATTCTAAGGTTTGTCTAAGTTCGTCCCAAGTTAGTCTAAGTTCGTCCCAAGTTAGTCTCTATCTAAGGACGAACTTAAACAAACCTTAGAATGAGACAAACGAGAGTAACTTGGGACGAACAAAGACAAACTTTAGTCTCATTCTAAGGTTTGTCTAAGTTTGTCCCTAGTTAGTAAAAGTTCGTCCCAAGTTAGTCCCTTTCTAAACACGAACCTAGACAAACCTTAGAATGAGACAAACGAGACTAAGTTTGGACAAACAAAGACAAACATTAGTCTCATTCTAAGGGTAGTCTAAGTTCGCCCCAAGTTAGTCTAAGTTCATCCCAAGTTAGTTTTTTCTGAGGACAAACTTAGAAAAACCTTAGGATGAGACAAATGTGAGTAACTTGGGATGAACAAAGAGAAACTTTAGTCTCATTCTAAGGTTTGTCTAAGTTCGTCCCATGTTAGTCTAAGTTCATCCCAAGTTAGTCTATTTCTAAGGACAAACTTAAACAAACCTTAGAATGAGACTAACGACACTAACCGAGGACGAACAAACAGAAACTTTAGTCTCTTTCTAAGGTTTGTCTAAGTTCGTCCCAAGTTAACCTCTTTTTAAGGACTAACTTAGACAAACCTTAGAAAGAGACTAACGAGACTAACTTGGGACGAACAAAGAAAAACTTTAGTCTCATTCTAAGGTTTGTCTAAGTTCGTTCCAAATTAGTCTAAGTTCGTCCCAAGTTAGTCTTTTTCTAAGGACAAACTTAGACAAACCTTAGAATGAGACTAACGAGACTAAGTTGGGACGAACAAAGACAAACTTTAGTCTCATTCTAATGTTTGTCTAAGTTCTTCCCAAGTGAGGTTCTTTCCGAGGACAAACTTAGATAAACCTTAGAATAAGACTAACGAGACTAACTTAGGACAAACAAAGACAAACGTTAGTCTCATTCTAAGGTTTGTCTAAGTTCATCCAAAATTTGGTTTCTTTCTAAGGACGAACTCAGACTAACCCTAGAATGAGACAAATGAGTGTAACTTAGGACGAACAAAGACAAACTTTAGTGTCATTCTAAGGTTTGTCTAAGTTCATCCCAAGTTAGTCTATGTTCGTCCAAAGTTAGTCTATTTCTAAGGACGAACTTAGAAAAACCTTAGAATGTGACAAACGAGAGTAACTTGGAATGAAAAAAGAGAAACTTTAGTCTCATTCTAAGGTTTGTCTAAGTTCGTCCCATGTTAGTCTAAGTTCATCCCAAGTTAGTCAATTTCTAAGGACGAACTTAAACAAACCTTAGAATGAGACTAACGAGACTAACCGAGGACGAACAAACAGAAACTTTAGTATCTTTCTAAGGTTTGTCTAAGTTCGTCCCAAGTTAACCTCTTTCTAAGGACAAACTTAGACAAACCATAGAATGAGACTAACGAAACTAACATGGGACGAACAAAGATAAACTTTAGTCTCATTCTAAGGTTTGTCTAAATTCATCCCAAGTTAGTCTAAGTTCGTCCCAAGTTAGTCTTCTTCGAAGGACGAACATAGAAAAACCTTAGAATTAGACTAACGAGACTGACTTTGGACGAACGTAGACAAACGTTAGTCTCATTTTATGGTTTGTCTAAGTTCGTCCCTAGTTAGTCTATTTTTGTCCCAAGTTAGTCTCTTTCCAAGAACGAACTTAGACAAACCTTAGAATGAAACAAACGTGACTAACTTGGGACGAACAAAGACAAACTTTAATCTCATTCTAAGGTTTGTCTAAGTTCATCCAAAGTTTGCCTAAGTTTGTCCCAAGTTAGTCTCTGTCTGAGGACGAACTTAGACAAACCATTGAATGAGACAAGCGAGAGTAACTTGGGACGAATAAAGAAAAACTTTAGTCTCATTCTAAGGTTTGTCTTAGTTCATCTCAAGTTAGTCTATTTCTAAGGATGAACTTAGACAAACCTTAGAATGAGACTAACAAGACTAACTTGCGACGAACAAAGACAAATTTTAATCTCTTTCTATGTTTTGTGTAAGTTCGTCCCAAGTTAGTCTTTTACTAAGGACGAACTTAGACAAACCTTAGGATGTAACTAACGAGACTAACTTGGGACGAACAAAGACAAACTTTAGTCTCTTTCTAAGGTTTGTCCTAGTTCGTCCCAAGTTAGTCTATTTCTCAGGATGAACTTAGACAAACCTTAGAATGAGACTAACGAGACTAACTTGGGACGAACAAAGACAAACTTTAGTCCCATTCTAAAGTTTGTCTTAGTCCGTCCCAAGTTAGTCTAAGTTCATCTCAAGTTAGTCTCTTTCTAAGGACGAACTTAGACAACCCTAAGAATGAGACTAACGAGTGTAACTTGGGACGAACAAAGACAAACGTTAGTCTCATTCTAAGGTTTGTCCAAGTCCATCCCAAGTTAGTCTATTTCTAAGGACGAACTTAGATAAACCTTAGAATGAGACTAACGAGACTAACTTGGGACGAACAAAGACAAACGTTAGTCTCATTCACTGGTTTGTCTGAGTTCGTCGCAAGTTAGTCTCTCTCTAAGGATGAACTTAGACAAACCTTAGAATGAGACAAACGAGACTAACTTGGGACGAACAAAGACAAAATTTAATCTCATTCTAAGGTTTGTCTAAGTTCGTACCACGTTAGTCTAAGTTTGTCCCACGTTAGTCTCTTTCTAAGGAAGAACTTAGACAAACCTTAGAATTAGACTAACGAGACTAACTTGGGATGTACAAAGACAAACTTTAGTCTCATTCTAAGGGTTGTCTAAGTTTGTCCCTAGTTAGTCTAAGTTCGTCCCAAGTTAGTCGCTTTCCAACGACGAACTTAGGGAAACCTTAGAATGAAACAAACGTGACTAACATGGGACGAACAAAGAGAAACTTTAATCTCATTCTAAGGTTTGTCTAAGTTCGTCCCAAGTTAGTCTAAGTTCGTCCCAAGTTAGTCTCTGTCTAAGGACGAACTTAAACAAACCTTAGAATGAGACAAACGAGAGTAACTTGGGACGAACAAAGACAAACTTTAGTCTCATTCTAAGGTTTGTCTAAGTTTGTCCCTAGTTAGTAAAAGTTCGTCCCAAGTTAGTCCCTTTCTAAACACGAACCTAGACAAACCTTAGAATGAGACAAACGAGACTAAGTTTGGACAAACAAAGACAAACATTAGTCTCATTCTAAGGGTAGTCTAAGTTCGCCCCAAGTTAGTCTAAGTTCGTCCCAAGTTAGTTTTTTCTGAGGACAAACTTAGAAAAACCTTAGGATGAGACAAATGAGAGTAACTTGGGATGAACAAAGAGAAACTTTAGTCTCATTCTAAGGTTTGTCTAAGTTCGTCCCATGTTAGTCTAAGTTCATCCCAAGGTAGTCTATTTCTAAGGACAAACTTAAACAAACCTTAGAATGAGACTAACTAGACTAACCGAGGATGAACAAACAGAAACTTTAGTCTCTTTCTAAGGTTTGTCTAAGTTCGTCCCAAGTTAACCTCTTTTTAAGGACGAACTTAGACAAACCTTAGAAAGAGACTAACGAGACTAACTAGGGACGAACAAAGAAAAACTTTAGTCTCATTCTAAGGTTTGTCTAAGTTCGTCCCAAATTAGTCTAAGTTCGTCCTAAGTTAGTCTTTTTCTAAGGACAAACTTAGACAAACCTTAGAATGAGACTAACGAGACTAACTTGGGACGAACAAAGACAAACTTTAGTCTCATTCTAATGTTTGTCTAAGTTCTTCCCAAGTGAGGTTCTTTCCAAGGACAAACTTTGATAAACCTTAGAATAAGACTAACGAGACTAACTTAGGACAAACAAAGACAAACGTTTGTCTCATTCTAAGGTTTGTCTAAGTTCATCCAAAGTTTGGTTTCTTTCTAAGGACGAACTCAGACTAACCCTAGAATGAGACAAATGAGTGTAACTTAGGACGAACAAAGACAAACTTTAGTGTCATTCTAAGGTTTGTCTAAGTTCGTCCCAAGTTAGTCTATGTTCGTCCAAAGTTAGTCTATTTCTAAGGACGAACTTAGACAAACCTTAGAATGAGAGTAACGAGACTAACTTGGGACGAACAAAGATAAACTTTAGTCTCTTTCTAAGGTTTGTCTAAGTCATCCCAAGTTAGTCTCTTTCTAAAGACAAACTTAGACAAACCTTAGAAAAAGACTAACTTGGGACGAACAAAGGCAAACTTTAGTCTCATTCAAAGGTATGTCTAAGTTCGTTCCAAGTTAGTCTCCTTCTAAGGACGAACTTAGACAAACCTTAGAATGAGACTAACGAGTGTAACTTGGGACGAACAAAAACAAACAGTAGTCTCATTCTAAGGTTTGTCTAAGTTCATCCCACGTTAATCTATTTCTAAGGACGAACTTAGATAAACCATAGAATAAGACTAACGAGACTAACTTGGGACGAACAAAGACAAACGTTAGTCTCATTCTAAGGTTTGTCAAAGTTCATCGCAAGTTTGGTTTCTTGCAAAGTACGAACCAAGACAAACATTAGTCTCATTCTAAGGTTTGTCTAAGTTCGTCCCAAGTTTGGTTTCTTTCTAAGGACAAACTTAGACAAACCTAAGAATGAGACTAACGAGACTAACTTGGGATGAACAAGGACAAACTTTAGTCTCATTCGAAGGTTTGTCTAAGTTCATCCCAAGTTAGTCTAAGTTCGTCCCAAGTTAGTCTCTTTCTATGGACAAACTTAGACAACCCTTAGAATGAGACAAATGAGAGTAACTTGGGACGAACAAACACACACTTTAGTCTCATTCTAAGGTTTCTCTAAGTTCATCCCAAGTTAGTCTACTTCTAAGGAAGAACCTAGACAAAGCTTAGAATGAGACTAATAAGACTAACTTGGGACGAACAAAGACAAACTTTAGTCTCTTTTAAAGGTTTGTCTCCATTCGTCCCAAGTTAGTCTCTTTCTAAGGACGAACTTTGACCAACCTTGGAATAAAACTATCGAGACTAACTTGGGATAAACAAAGACAAACTTTAGTCTCATTCTAAGGTTTGTCTAAGTTCATCCCAAGTTTGTCTGAGTTCATCCCAAGTTAGTCTCTTTCTAAGGACGAACTTAGACAAACCTTAGAATGAGACAAACGAGAATTACTTGGGACGAAAAAAGACGAACTTTAGTCTCATTCTAAGGTTTGTCTAAGTTCGTCCCAAGTTAGTTTATTTTTTAGGATGAACTTAGCCAAACCTTAGAATGAGACTAACGAGACTTACTTGGGACAAACAAAGACAAACTTTAGTCTCTTTCTATGGTTTGTCTATGTTGGTCCCAAGTTAGCCTCTTTCTAAGGACGAACTCAGACAAACTTTAGTCTCATTCTAAGGTTTGTCTAAGTTCGTCCCAAGTTAGTTTATTTTTTAGGATGAACTTAGCCAAACCTTAGAATGAGACTAACGAGACTTACTTGGGACAAACAAAGACAAACTTTAGTCTCTTTCTATGGTTTGTTTATGTTCGTCCCAAGTTAGCCTCTTTCTAAGGACGAACTCAGACAAACCTTAGAAGGACAATAATGAGACTAACGAGACTAACTTGGGACGAACAAAGATAAACTTTAGTCTCATTCTACGGTTTGTCTAAATTCATCCCAAGTTAGTCTAAGTTCATCCCAAGTTAGTCTCTTTCTAAGGACGACCATAGACAACCCTTAGAATGAGACTAACGACACTAACTTGAGACGAACATAGACAAACTTTATTCCCATTCTAAGGTTTGACTAAGTTTGTCCCAAGTTAGTCTAAGTTTGTCCCAAGTTAGTCTCTTTCTAAGGACGAATGTATGCAATTCTTAGAATGAGACAAACGAGAGTAACTTGGAACGAACAAAGACAAACTTTAGTCTCATTCTAAGGTTTGTCTAAGTTCGTCCCAAGTTAGTCTAAGTTTGTCCAATGTAAGTCTATTACTAAGGACGAACTTAGACAAACCTCAGAATGAGACTAACGAGACTATCTTGGGACGAACAAAGACAAACGGTAGTCTCTTTTTAAGGTTTGTCTAAGTTTGTCCCAAGTTTGCCTCTTTCTAAGGACGAACTTAAACAAACCTTAGAATGAGACTAACGAGACTAACTTGGGAAGAACAAAGACAAACTTTAGTCTCATTCTAAGGTTTGTCTAACTTTGTCCCAAATTAGTCTAAGATCGTCCTAAGATAGTCTTTTTCGAAGAACAAAGTTAGACAAACCTTAGAATGAGCCTAAGGGGACTAACTTGGGATGAACAAAGACAAACTTTAGCCTCATTCTAATGTTTGTCTAAGTTCGTCCCTAGTTAGTCTCCTTCTAAGGACGAACTTTGATAAACCTTAGAATAAGACTAACGAGACAAACTTGGGACGAACAAAGGCAAACTTTAGTCTCATTCTAAGGTTTTTCTAAGTTCGTCCCAAGTTAGTCTAAGTTCGTCCTAAGTTAGTCTCTTTCTAAGGACGAACTTAGACAAACCTTAGAATGAGACAAACGAGAATAACTTGGGACGAAGAAAGACAAACTTTAGTCTCATTCTAAGGTTTGTCTAAGTTTGTCCCAAGTTAGTCTAAGTTCATCCCAAGTTAGTCTATTTCTAATGACGAACTTAGACAAATCTTAGAATGAGACTTACGAGACTAACTTGGGATGAACAAAGACAAACTTTTGTCTCTTTCTAAGGTTTGTCTAAGTTCGCCCCAAGTTAGTCTCTTTCTAAGGACAAACATAGACAAACCTTAGAATGAAACTATCGACACTAACTTGGGATGAACAAAGACAAACTTTAGTCTCATTCTAAGGTTTGTCTAAGTTCATCCCAAGTTAGTCTAAGTCCGTCCCATGTTAGTCTATTTCTAAGGACGAACTTAGACAAACCTTAGAATGAGACTAATGAGACTTACTTGGGACAAACAAAGACAAACTTTAGTCTCTTTCTAAGGTTTGTCTAAGTTCGTCCCTAGTTACCCTCTTTCTAAGGACGAACATAGACAAACCTTAGAATGAGACTAACGAGACTAACTTAGGACGAACAAAGATAAACTTTAGTCTCATTCTATGGTTAGTCAAAGTTTGTCCCAAGATAGTTTTTTCTAATGACGAACTTAGAAAAACCTTAGAATGAGACAAACGATAGTAACTTGGGATGAACAAAGAGAAAATTTAGTCTCATTCTAAGGTATGTCTAAGTTCGTACCAAGTTAGTCTAAGTTCATCACAAGTTAGTCTATTTCTAAGGACAAACTTAAACAAACCTTAGAATGAGACTAACGAGACCAACTTGGGATGAACTAAGACAAACTTTAGTCTCTTTCTAAGGTTTTTCTAAGTTCTTCCCAAAATAACCTCTTTCTAAGGACGAACTTAGACAAACCTTAGAGTGAGACAAACGAGTGTAACTTGAGACGAACAAAGCCAAACGTAAGTCTCATTCTACGGTTTGTCTAAGTTCGTCCCAAGTTAGTCTATTTCTAAGGATGAACTTAGATAAACCTTTGAATAAGACTAATAAAACTAACTTGGGTTGAACAAAAACAAACGTTAGTCTCATTCTAAGGTTTGTCTAAGTTCGTCCCAAGTTTGGTTTCTTTCTGAGGAGGAACTTAGACAAACCGTACAATGAGACTAACGAGACTAACTTGGGACGAACAAAGACAAACTTCAGTCTCATTCGAAGGTTTGTCTAAGTTCGTCCCAATTGAGTCCAAGTTCATCCCAAGTTAATCTCTTTCTAAGGACGAACTTAGACAAACCTTAGAATGAGATAAACGAGAGTAACTTGGGACGAACAAACACAAACTATAGTCTCATTCTAAGGTTTGTCTAAGTTTGTCCCATGTTAGCCTATTTCTAAGGAAGAACTTAGACAAACCTTAGAATGAGATTAACGAGACTAACTTGGGACGAACATAGACAAACTTTAGTCTCTTTCTAAGGTTTGTCTCAGTTCATCCAAAGTTAGTCTCTTTCTAAGGAAGAACTTAGACAACCCTTAGACTGAAACTATAGAGACTAACTTAAGACGAACAAAGACAAACTTTAGTCTCATTCTAAGGTTTGTCTAAGTTCGTCCCAAGTTAGTCTAAGTTCGTCCTAAATTGGCCTCTTTCTAAGGATGACCTTAGACAAACCTTAGAATGAGACAAACGAGAGTGACTTGGGACGAACAAAGACAAAATTTAGTCTCATTATAAGGTTAGTCTAAGTTCGTCCCAAGTTAGTCTAAGTTCGCCCCAAGTTAGTGTCTTTCTAAGAAGGAACCTAGACAAACCTTAGAATGAGACAAACGAGAATAAATTGGGACGAACAAAGACAAACTTTATTCCCATTCTAAGGTTTGTCTAAGTTCGTCCCAAGTTAGTCTATTTCTAAGGATGAACTTAGACAACCCTTAGAATGAGGCTAACAAGACTAACTTGGGGCGAACAAAGACAAACTTAGGTCTCTTTCTAAGGATGAACTTAGACAAACCTTAGAATGAAACTATCGAGACTAACTTGGGACGAACAGAGAAAAACTGTAGTCTCATTCTAAGGTTTGTCTAAGTTTGTCCCAAGTTAGTCTAAGTTTGTCCCATGTTAGTCTATTTCTAAGGATGAACTTAGACAAACCTTAGAATGAGACTAACGAGACTTACTTGGGACAAACAAAGACAAACTTTAGTCTCATTCTAAGGTTTGTCTAAATTCGTCCCAATTAGTCTAAGTTCGTTCCAAGTTAGTCTCTTTCTAAGGACGAAGGTAGACAAACCTTAGAATGAGACTAACGAGACTAAATTTGGACGAACATAGACAAACTTTAGTCTCATTCTAAGGTTTGTCTAAGTTCGTCCCAAGTTAGTCTAAGTTCATCCCAAGTTAGTCTCTTTCTAAGGACAAACTTAGGCAAACCTTAGAATGAGACAAATGAGAGTAACTTGGGACGAACAAAGACAAACTTTAGTCTCATTCTAAGGTTTGTCTAAGTTCGTCACAAGTTAGTCTAAGTATGTCAAATGTTAGTCTATTTCTAAGGAGGAACTTAGACAAATTGTAGAATGAGACAAACGAGACTAACTTGGGACGAACAAAGACAAACTTTAGTCTCTTTCTAAGGTTTGTTTAAGTTCGTCTCAAGTTAGCCTCTTTCTAAGGACGAACATAGACAAACCTTAGAATGAGACTAACGAGACTAACTTGGGATGAACAAAGACAAACTTAAGTCTCATTCTAAGGTTTGTCTAAGTTTGTCCCAAATTAGTCTAAGTTCGTCCCAAGTTAGTCTTTTCCGAAGGACAAACTTAGACAAACCTTAGAATGAGACTAACGAGACTAACTTCGGATGAACAAAGACAAACTTTAGTCTCATTCTAATGTTTGTCTAAGTTCGTTCCAAGTTAGTCTCTGAACAGGCTGTCGTCGTACCTGTGCAAAAACAATTTATATTTTTCCTCGCTCTTGGCTGTGGGTTAGTACAGTGATGAGTAAGGGTCGAACCCTAGGGAGCTAGATGGTTACTACTTCGTTCTGAAACAGAGAAAAAACAAGAAACTAGTGTGAAAGTAAAGGTTAATGTAATGATCGAAAATTGCTAAGGGATTTATCAATCGGAGAAGATATTCAGGTTAGGGTATTATTCAATTGTGACTTCGTTTATCCTTGATTTCTAAGTATTTATTCTAGCTTTCTTAGGGTTACTCCTGGTCTGGTTATAACCGTTTAATTCTAGCAAACCTAATACTCCTGGTCTGGTTATATTAGGTTTCGTGCAACTACTTATTCTAACTGGGTCGGTATCAAATAAGCACTGAAAAGATAGTAAGGATTACTATGTTAAGTTGTACCCTTTCGGATCTCCCCTTAACCTAATAAATTCAAACTAATAATGTGCACAAGAACTAAATAGAAAGCATGAATAATGTTGAAGAACAGAATCTCAAAACAATCGTCACAATTATTTAACCCTAACCCGAATAATTGGATTAGTTACACATCGACATAAGTAAACAATGCAAATAATAAAAGGAAGAAACTTCACTAATTGACCGAGATGAAGAACAGGAGGAGCAAGGCACGGCTGAAGCAAGGAATGAGGTCTGGCTGTGTATGACTGAGATGCTGGCGGAGGAAGGAGGGACAGCTAGGGCACGGCTGTGTGTGTTGTGAGATCGATGGATTTCTCTGTGATTTTCAGATGATTTGAAGACTGCGGGATCTCTTGTATTTATAGGGTGTGAGAAACCCTAACTTGGTGATAAAGCTACGAAACCCTAGCATCGCATGCAACTTGGGCCGGCTGCTGGACTTTGGACGTGCGAATGGATGAGATGAGGCTCGGCTGGCCGGACGGATGGAGCTCGGATGGATCAGCGCTGGAGTGCTCGGATGGCCAGGCGCATGCCCGCTCGGATGGCCGGGCGCATGCCCGCTCGGATGCCCGGATGAAACAGCGCTGAGCGCTCGGAGGTCCGGACTGGGTCTTCGGCTGGGACGCGCATGCCTGCTCGGATGGCCGGGCGCATGGCCGGGCGCATGGCTCGGACAGCCGATCGGATGCCTGCCTTTTCTCGGACGTGGCCTGCTTCTCTTCGGCCATCTTTTGATTTCCTCGGGCCATTCTTCATTCTTCTCGGCCATTCTCCATTTTAAGTGCATATAAACCGGCCATAAACTCCTTGTGATGTTTTTGGCTCCAAAAGCCGTCTTTTGAATGCGATTCCTCTTAGAGCGTCCAAATTACCTGAAATGCGAAACAACACTAAGAAGTAACTGTTTGCATATAAAAGTACTGGAATTGGTGGGATTTGATGACTCGATGAGTCGTATAAATACGGCTCATCAAACCACCCCACACTTAAACTTGTTCGTCCCGAACAAGAACTAGGTCATAAGAGGAAATAAGTGAAGTACGAACATCACAAAGCTTCGGTCATCCTAGACGTGCTACATGGACATGAATTGATTACTCTAGATCTCGCCTGTTATGCATGCTTGCTACTAATGTCTTTGTGCGAAAACATGGGTTAAAGATACGTGTTACCTTTGGGTCGAGATGCAAATCAATTCGGATGTATCTGGAGATAGCCGTGTTTAGACCCATGAACCCTCATTCTCGGACTCAAACTCGCTGCTATATGGTTATGCTTTGCCGCTTTTTCTTGCACGTGATTCATTCGAGCTTCAAAGTGTTGAGTGTTTTTCGGTCAGCTATAGTGTCTGATTTTGATGTATCAGTGGTACTCTTCACTTGTTTCGGTGTAAACCTTCACAATGATGATGGATTCGAACTTTTGTAGTGCGGATTGTGACTTGCTCGAACCGTGATTTCTTCTCCTTTTGACGCGAGTCAAGCCGAGGGTCGCTCGTCTATTTTCCCGGTTACTCGGATTAGAAACCTTCCTGCTCTCACTCATCATCGTCCTTTTGACACGGGTCAAGTCAAGGGTCGCTTGCCTATTTTCTCGGCTACTTGGACTAGAGCTTGGACGGTGTGAAGTTTTCCCGTCCCGACCAACCGCAAGGGTGCCGCAGTGGCGGAGCAGACTCGTACTATGTCGTCTCAAAGTGCTAGCCTCCACGAGCTCTACATAACCATACATCCTGAGTTCGGTCTTTGAATGATCTGTCAAGTCTCTCTAGGGCGTTTCTATCAACTCCACATCCCTGTTTATCTCAACTAACAAAGGCACGTAAAGATTTTAAGATCACATGTTAGTCGCACAAATCAAGTTTCATCAAAGACATGCATGTAAAATCGGCTATATCTATTTCACCAAATCATTATCCACTACTGCAAGTCTAGGAAATAGTGAAGTATCATGTACAAAAAATTTAAAATTGACCCAAAACGTGCTGACTCTGTGCAGGGTGCAGGAAATAAACGTGCTGACTCAATACTGACTCTCCCACCCCACACTTTTGAAATGAGCCGTGTCCTCACGGCACAACTCAAATCTAGACACACAAATGCATGCAATAAATAGATAAGGAAAGGAAAAGGGTAGAACGAGACTCCCCTGGGGTGTAGACGGTGGTCGGCTGAACTCGGATCAAGTCCGGGGCTAAAATGCGTAGCTCCAAGGGAATTATCCGGCCGACTAAGTCCAATCCCTGCAAAATGAAACAAAATCCTTTCCAAGATACAATGTGACAATAATGACTCAAAACAACATAATAAGTAAATAAACCGAAATGTAAAAGAATTGCAAACCGTGCAGGGCTGCCTCCCTGCGAGCGCCTTTGTTTAACGTCGTTGGCTCGACAGTTCCTCCTCTAAGTGTCAGGAGGCTCGTCAACTGCAATCTCATCAGTGGTGGTCTCGACTGGCTCGACTAGGTCAAACTGGTGAATGGTCAGGTCGGCCTCTCCATGGTAGTGCTTCACCCGCTGTCCATTGCCCTGAATCGGTCTCCTCCTGTCTGGCCTTCGAGTTCGACTGCTCCATGATTAAAAACCTGTGTAGTGGTGTAAGGGCCGGTCCATCTGGACCTCAACTTCCCGGGCATGAGTCGTAACCGTGATGAGAATAAGAGCACCTTCTGTCCGACTTCAATAGAGCGCCTGAGTATGAATTTGTCGTGGTAGAGCTTGGTCCGCGCCTTGTAGTCTGTTTGGCTCTCATAAGCCTCGAGGCGCAGCTCCTCAAGCTCACACAACTGCAATTTCCTGTCTAACCCGGCTGCCTGTAAGTCTGGATTGCACTTCTTCAGTGCCCAATACGCCTTGTGCTCTAGCTCCACTGGCAAGTGGCACGCCTTCCCATAGACCAACCGAAAAGGCGATGTGCCTATCGGGGTCTTGTAAGCTGTCCTGTACGCCCACAATGCCTCATCTAACTGCTGTCTCCAATCCTTCCTAGTCGGTCCTACCATCTTCTTTAGAATTCCCTTAATTTCGCGGTTGGAGATCTCCGCTTGCCCATTCGTCTGGGGGTGATATGCTGTGGAAGTCCGGTGATGAACATGGTAGCGCTTCAGTGTGGATGCCATGATGCGGTTGCAGAAGTGTGTCCCCTGATCACTGATAATAGCCTTAGGTACTCCGTACCTGCAAAAGATGTTAGTGCGCAAAAAGTCTACGACAGTTTTAGCATCAGCACATCTAGTGGCCTTGGCCTCCACCCACTTGGACACATAATCAACTGCAACTAAGATAAACTCAAAACCACATGAAGCAGGAAAAGGACCCATGAAATCTATCCCCCAAATGTCAAACACATCATTTACTAATATGGGGGCCTGTGGCATCTCCTGTCTGGCCGAAATGTTACCTACTCTCTGGCATCTATCACATCTCTTACAATGATCGTAGGCATCTCTAAAAACATGTGGCCAAAAGAATCCACTATCCAATATCTTCCTAGCAGTCCTCCTAGGGCCGAAATGGCCTCCACACTCTAACTCATGGCAGAAACTAATAACTGAAGCAATCTCATCATCAGGGATGCACCGTCTAAGAATCTGATCTACACCTATTTTCCACAAGTACGGATCATCCCACACATAGTATTTAGCATCATGCTTCAATTTCAAACGCTGTGCCCTAGAATATGAGGGCAGGAACTTACCTCCGACCAGGTAGTTCACTATGGGAGCGAACCAGGGTAGCTTACCCGAAATAGCATACAAGTGCTCATCTGGAAACGTCTCGGTAATCTGCCCGGCATCCTCCTCTCTGACAAGACGGCTCAAGTGATCTGCAACTGTGTTCTCTATGCCCTTCTTGTCCCGAATCTCCACGTCAAACTCCTGTAGGAGCAGGATCCACCAAATGAGCCTCGGTTTCGCCTCCTTCTTCGTCATCAAGTACCTAATAGCTGCATGGTCAGAATAGACGACAACTTTAGTACATAACAGATATGATCTAAATTTCTCCAAGGCGAAAACCACGGCTAGCAGCTCCTTCTCTGTGGTCGAATAGTTCTTCTGGGCCACGTCCAGTGTCCTCGAAGCGTAGTAGATCACCACGGGCTTCTTGTCCACCTTCTGACCAAGAACTGCTCCTACGGCATAATCACTCGCGTCACACATAATCTCAAATGGCTGAGTCCAGTCCAGAGCTCTAATGATGGGCGTGCTGGTGAGGGCCTCCTTCAGCTCGTCAAATGCTGCCCTGCACTGATCTGTAAACTCAAAAGGAACATCTTTCTGCAAGAGGTTAGATAAAGGCAGTGCCTTTTTCAAGAAATCCTTAATGAATCTACGATAGAAACCAGCATGCCCAAGAAATGACTTAATATCACGGACTGTAGAGGGATATGGCAGAGTAACAATCAAATCTATCTTAGCCTTGTCTACCTCTATCCCCTCACGTGAGACTATGTGACCGAGTACAACTCCATGAGTAACCATAAAATGACACTTTTCATAATTGAGCACCAAATTCATAGAAACACAACACGCAAGTACCATGCTCAAATTTTCTAGACATGCATCAAAAGTGTCACCATGCAAAGTGAAGTCATCCATAAACACCTCAATAAATGACCCTATCATGTCAGAGAATATGCTAGTAACCACCCTCTGAAAAGTACCTGGTGCGTTACACAAGCCAAAAGACATCCGGCGAAAAGCAAACGTACCGAATGGACATGTAAAGGTCATCTTCTCCTGATCCTCGGGTGCTATGGGAATCTGGTTATAGCCTGAAAAACCATCTAGAAAACAAAAATAAGGCTTACCTGCCAAGCGGTCGAGCATCTGGTCAATAAATGGAAGAGGAAAGTGATCCTTGCGCGTAACTGCATTCAGCTTCCTGTAGTCTATGCACATGCGCCATCCATTCTTGACTCGTGTAGTCACCATCTCGCCCTCGGCATTCTTCTCCACTGTGATCCCAGTTTTCTTCGGTACAACATGTACCGGACTTACCCACTGACTGTCTGAGATCGGGTAAATCACATCAGCATCCAGAAGCTTCTGGATCTCCTTCTGGACCACCTCCATCATGATAGGGTTCAATCTGCGCTGAGGTTCCCTCGACGGTCTAGGTCCATCCTCCAACAATATCCGATGCATGCAAACTGCCGGGCTAATTCCCTTGATGTCGGCCAGTGTCCATCCGATGGCCAGTTTGTGCTCGGTCAGCACTCCAATCAACCTGCGCTCCTGATCTACCTCGAGCCCACTCTTAATGATGACTGGCAGCGTGCTATCCTCCCCTAAGAATGCATACTTCAAGTGACTAGGCAGAGGCTTCAACTCTACTGTAGGTGCCTGCACAACAGAAGGCAAACACACTTGTGATTTGAATAAACGAACTGCATTAACCTCGTACCTCGGGGTGAGTGGCTGGGCAATCTCGAGCTGGTCTAGGGCGTCCATGATCGCCTCTGTATGCTCATAAGAATCCTCAGGCGAGTAAACTGCCTCCTCAATGACTTCCTCTAGCGGGTCGGTCCGTCTCTCTGGATGTACCTCCTGGACAAGGTCGTCCAAGGTGTCTAAAGCATGGACCGCCTCATACTCTGCGGGGTGCTTCATGGCCCCGAAGATGTCAAAGCTGATCATTTCGTCCTCAACCTCCATGGTCAATGTCCCAGTGTCATAGTCTATCTTCATCTTTGACGTCTTGAGGAACGGCCGGCCAAGTAGAATCGGTGCATGGTCTGTCGGGCCGCAGTTCTCCATCTTGAGCACATAGAAGTCGGCTGGGAACACGAGCTCTCCCACCTGCACTAGCACATCCTCAATCTTGCCCTCGGGCTGTTTCAATGACCTGTCCGCTAGCTGTATGGTGAGACCTGCAGGTTCTAGAGGACCAATGCGAAGACAGGAGTATATAGAATATGGTAAAACATTGATAGATGCACCGAGATCAAGCATGCAATTTTCTATTCTAATGTTACCGATAGTGCAGGGGATGGTGTAGGTGCCTGGGTCACCGCATTTTGGTGGCACCTTGCGCTGAATTACCGCTGAAACATTCCTGCTCAAGAGCTCCTGGTCGGGCAAAGTTCCACGCCGTCTGTTTGTGCACAACTCCTTCAGAAACTTGGAGTACCTCGGAATCTGCTTGATGGCCTCAAGGAGTGGGATGTTGATTTCTACTTTACTGAATAGCTCCCACACTTCCTTTTCCATCACATACTTCTTCGGAGCTCGAACCTGCACAGGAAAAGGTAAGGGTACCTGGACGTTAGAATTTTCGACAATGGGTACCTGATCTGGCCGTGAGACCTCAACTGATGGAACTGGGTCTGGTCTGGGCTCGTCCTGGACGAAAGCATCTGGCTCGGTCGCCTCTTGCTCTTGCTGATGCTCGTCCCCTACTGGTCCTGCTGTCCTTCGTCCACTCCTTAATGTGACTGCACTGACATTCCCCTTTGGATTCGGAATGGTCTGCGAGGGGAGTCGTCCAGCGTTCAGATTGCTTGCGAGGTCTGAGACTGTCGTATTGAGCTGGGACATCTATTTCTTCAATTCAGCAATGTCTCCTTTGGTCGTGGCCCGATCCTGGATCACGGCTGAAGCCAGATCCTTTATCATGTCCTCGAGAGCTTTGTTGGGGCCTTGATTGCTCGGACTTGCCTGATATGTGTTCGGCCCTTTCTGCTGGTACTGCCCTGGTGCATTCGGCTGGTACTGACTGTTAGGATGTCTGTACGGCGGCTGAGTCTGCTGATTCTACTGAGGCACATTCGGTCGTGCTTGCTGAGGCTGATTCTGCTGATAGTTATTTCTCCAGGCGCCTTGATTAGGTGCTGCTGCGCCATACTGCTTGACTGGGCCTGGTTGGTTGCCATAATTCTGATAATTGCCTACTGCATTCACATCGCCGTGAACGTCTGTCTGTAAGGTGGGGCACTCGTCTGTCTTGTGATCTGTAGACGTACAGAACTCACATGGCTGGGCCTGGACCGGTGTCCTTCGGACTACATGCTTCATCAGCTCCCTCATCTCCTTGAGTTCTGCGAACACAGCACTGATAGAGGGCTCAGCGGCTGATACGTTCTTGGTGCGGGCATACTCGTCCTCTTTTGTGGTCTCATCCTGGAATCGCTCACCCTCTGCCACTGATATGATCTTCTGCTTCACTCTGGCTGGGGTCATGTTCATGAGTTGGCCTCCAGCCGAGGCCTCTAGTAGCTTCCTGTCCATCCTGCGAAGTCCATCCAGCATATATTCCACGATCAACTTCTCCGGGAGCTCCAGATTGCAGCAACTCTTCTCCAAGGCAAGGAACTTCTCCACATATTCGTACATGGTCTCGTTTGGGCCTTGCCTGAGCTCTTGCAATTGTCTCCGGACTTGCGCTGCACGCCCTGCTGGATAGTACTTGCTGAAGAACTGCCTCTGCATCTACTCCCATGTATAAATACTGCCTGAGGGTAAAGATAGGAACCAATCTGTAGCGGCATCCTGTAGTGAGAAATAGAAGGCCTTCAGTTTGAAGTCATCCACTTCGACTCCGTGTGGCCTGAGGTTCAAGCATATCCCGTGATAGCGTGTCAGGTGAGATGTAGCAGACTCTCCCATGGTTCCAGAGAACTTGGGCAGGTTGTGAATGACTGAGGTGCTGACTGTTATGGCTGCGTGGTCCGGTCCTTCATAGATAGGCCATGTCTGGTATCTGAAATTGGGAACCGAAAGCTCGCCCATGGTAGGTCCTTCATATTCGTCCTCTTCATCGTCTCTGACTACTGGCTGTTGTTAAGGTCTCTGAGGTGGTGGGTATGGATGTTGTGGGTGATATGGTAATGGTGGGTATGGTGGATATTGGGGGTATGGCGGTTGTGGGTACTGTGGATACGGTGGTGGTGGATACTGCTGATAAGGTGGTGGGTACTGAGGGTACTGTGGGTATGGCGGTTGGAGTTGGTGTTGAGGTTGGTTTTGTTGTTGCTGTTGAACTTGTCCCGGGATAGCCCCCCGGATTTCTCCATTCTGTACCTGTTCGACTTCATTATTTTGACTGTTGTCACCGACTATACTTCCTGCATGAGACATGTTGCAAGAAATAGCACGCACCGAGGTAGAAAACATCGAAATAGCAAACACAGACTAGCAACCAAGGGTTCCCAGGAGATTGGAACACAATCCCCTTAGACTCGTAAGTCTTGGTGACAGAACCCTCTAGAAGCTAGAAATCAAATCGAAATAAACGAAAAACAGAAAACGAATAAACTAGCAGTAAAGGATCCCCAGGAGATTGGAGGAGTCACAATGGTCTCACTTAAAACCCAATCCCCTTAGACTCGTAAGTCTTGGTGACAGAACCCTCTAAAAGCTAGAAATAAAATCGAGGCAGTTGAAAATACGAAAAAATAAAATTCACCGAAATAGCAAAATTACGAAATAGCAAACAGTAAATAAACGGAGAAAAAGAAGAGAACAAAAGTTCACCGTGCGTAGCTCCCCGGCAACGGCGCCATTTTGAACAGGCTGTCGTCGTACTTGTGCAAAAACAATTTATATTTTTCCTCGCTCTTGGCTGTGGGTTAGTACAGTGATGAGTAAGGGTCGAACCCTAGGGAGCTAGATGGTTACTACTTCGTTCTGAAACAGAGAAAAAACAAGAAACTAGTGTGAAAGTAAAGGTTAATGTAATGATCGAAAATTGCTAAGGGATTTATCAATCAGAGAAGATATTCAGGTTAGGGTATTATTCAATTGTGACTTCGTTTATCCTTGATTTCTAAGTATTTATTCTAGCTTTCTTAGGGTTACTCCTGGTCTGGTTATAACCGTTTAATTCTAGCAAACCTAATACTCCTGGTCTGGTTATATTAGGTTTCGTGCAACTACTTATTCTAACTGGGTCGGTATCAAATAAGCACTGAAAAGATAGTAAGGATTACTATGTTAAGTTGTACCCTTTCGGATCTCCCCTTAACCTAATAAATTCAAACTAATAATGTGCACAAGAACTAAATAGAAAGCATGAATAATGTTGAAGAACAGAATCTCAAAACAATCGTCACAATTATTTAACCCTAACCCGAATAATTGGATTAGTTACACATCGACATAAGTAAACAATGCAAATAATAAAAGGAAGAAACTTCACTAATTGACCGAGATGAAGAACAGGAGGAGCAAGGCACGGCTGAAGCAAGGAATGAGGTCTGGCTGTGTATGACTGAGATGCTGGCGGAGGAAGGAGGGACAGCTAGGGCACGGCTGTGTGTGTTGTGAGATCGATGGATTTCTCTGTGATTTTCAGATGATTTGAAGACTGCGGGATCTCTTGTATTTATAGGGTGTGAGAAACCCTAACTTGGTGATAAAGCTACGAAACCCTAGCATCGCATGCAACTTGGGCCGGCTGCTGGACTTTGGACGTGCGAATGGATGAGATGAGGCTCGGCTGGCCGGACGGATGGAGCTCGGATGGATCAGCGCTGGAGTGCTCGGATGGCCAGGCGCATGCCCGCTCGGATGGCCGGGCGCATGCCCGCTCGGATGCCCGGATGAAACAGCGCTGAGCGCTCGGAGGTCCGGACTGGGTCTTCGGCTGGGACGCGCATGCCTGCTCGGATGGCCGGTCGCATGGCCGGGCGCATGGCTCGGACAGCCGATCAGATGCCTGCCTTTTCTCGGACGTGGCCTGCTTCTCTTCGGCCATCTTTTGATTTCCTCGGGCCATTCTTCATTCTTCTCGGCCATTCTCCATTTTAAGTGCATATAAACCGGCCATAAACTCCTTGTGATGTTTTTGGCTCCAAAAGCCGTCTTTTGAATGCGATTCCTCTTAGAGCGTCCAAATTACCTGAAATGCGAAACAACACTAAGAAGTAACTGTTTGCATATAAAAGTACTGGAATTGGTGGGATTTGATGACTCGATGAGTCGTATAAATACGGCTCATCAGTCTCTTTCTAAAGACAAACTTAGATAAACCTTAGAATAAGACTAACGAGACTAACTTGGGACGAACAAAGACAAACTTTAGTCTGATTCTAAGGTTTGTCTAAGTTCGTCCCAAGTTAGTCTCAGTTCGTCCCAAGTTAGCCTCAATCTAAGGATGACCTTAGACAAACCTTAGAATGAGACAAACGAGAGTAACTTGAGACGAACAAAGACAAACTTTAGTCTCATTCTAAGGTTTGTTTAAGTTCGTGCCAAGTTAGTCTTAGTTCGTCCCAAGTTAGCCTCAATCTAAGGATGACCTTAGACAAACCTTAGAATGAGACAAACGAGAGTAACTTGGGACGAACAAAGACAAACTTTAGTATCATTATAAGGTTAGTCTAAGTTCGTCCAAAGTTAGTCTAAGTTCATCCCAAGTTAGTGTCTTTCTAAGCAGGAACTTAGACAACCCTTAGAATGAGACAAACGAGAATAAATTGGGATGAACAAAGACAAACTTTATTCCCATTCTAAGATTTGTCTAAGTTCGTCCCAAGTTAGTCAATTTCTAAGGATGAACTTAGACAACCCTTAGAATGAGACTAACAAGACTAACTTGGGGCGAACAAAGACAAACTTTTGTCTCTTTCTAAGGATGAACTTAGACAAACCTTAGAATGAAACTATCGAGACTAACTTGGGACGAACAGAGACAAACTTTAGTCTCATTATAAGGTTTGTCTAAGTTTGTCCCAAGTTAGTCTTAGTTCGTCCCATGTTAGTCTATTTCTTAGGATGAACTTAGACAAACCATAGAATGAGACTAACGAGACTTACTCGGGACAAACAAAGACTAAATTTAGTCTTATTCTAAGGTTTGTCTAAATACGTCCCAATTAGTCAAAGTTCGTTCCATGTTAGTCTCTTTCTAAGGATGAACGTAGATAAACCTTAGAATGAGACTAACGAGACTAACTTGGGACGAACATACACAAACTTTAATCTCATTCTAAGGTTTGTCTAAGTTTGTCCCAAGTTAGTATAAGTTCATCCCAAGTTAGTCTCTTTCTAAGGACGAACTTAGGCAAACCTTAGAAAGAGACAAATGAGAGTAACTTAGGACGAACAAAGACAAACTTTACTCTCATTCTAAGGTTTGTCTAAGTTTGTCACAAGTTAGTCTAAGTTTGTCCAATGTTAGTCTATTTCTAAGGACGAACTTAGACAAACCGTAGAATGAGACAAACGAGACTAACTTGGGACGAACAAAGACAAACTTTAGTCTCTTTCTAAGGTTTGTCTAAGTTCGTCTCAAGTTAGCCTCTTTCTAAGGACAAACTTAGACAAACCTTAGAATGAGACTAACGAGACTAACTTGGGATGAACAAAGACAAACTTAAGTCTCACTCTAAGGTTTGTCTAAGTTTGTCCCAAATTAGTCTAAGTTCGTCCCAAGTTAGTCTTTTTCGAAGGACAAACTTAGACAAACCTTAGAATGAGACTAACGAGACTAACTTGGGATGAACAAAGACAAACTTTAGTCTCATTCTAATGTTTGTCTAAGTTCGTTCCAAGTTAGTCTCTTTCTAAAGAGAAACTTAGATAAACCATAGAATAAGACTAACAAGACTAACTTGGGACGAGCAAAGACAAACTTTAGTCTCATTCTAAGGTTTGTCTAAGTTCGTCCCAAGTTAGTCTCAGTTCGTCCCAAGTTAGCCTCAATCTAAGGATGACCTCAGACAAACCTTAGACTGAGACAAACGAGAGTAACTTGAGACGAACGAAGACAAACTTTAGTCTCATTCTAAGGTTTGTCTAAGTTCATCCCAAGTTAGTCTAAGTTCATCTTAAGTTAGTCTCTTTCTATGGACGAACTTAGACAAACCTTAGAATGAGACAAACGAGAATAACTTGGGACGAACAAAGACAAACTTTAGTTCGTCCCAAGTTAGTCTAAGTTTGTCCAATGTTAGGCTATTTCTAAGGATGAACTTAGATAAACCTTAGAATGAGACTAATGAGACTAACTTGTAACGAACAAAGACAAACTTTAGTCTCTTTCTAAGGTTTGTCTAAGTTCCTCCCAAGTTAGTCTCTTTCTAAGGATGAACTTAGGCAAACCTTAGAATGAAACTGTCGATACTAACTTGGTACGAACAAAGACAAACTTTAGTCTCATTCTAAGGTTTGTCTAAGTTCGTCCCAAGTTAGTCTAAGTTCGTCCCACGTTAGTCTCTTTCTAATGACGAACTTAGACAAACCTTAGAATGGGACTAACGAGACTAACTTGGGATGAACAGAGACAAAATTTAGTCTCATTCTAAGGTTTGTGTAAGTTCGTACCTAGTTAGTCTAAGTTCGTCCCAAGTGAGTCTCTCAAAGGACGAACATAGATGAACCTTATAATGAGACAAACGAGAGTAACTTGGGACGAACAAAGACAAACTTTTGTCTCATTCGAAGGTTAGTCTATGTTCGTCCCAAGTTAGTCTAAGTTCGTCCCAAGTTAGTTTTTTCTAAGGATGAACTTAGAAAAACCTTAGAATGAGACAAACGAGAGTAACTTGGGACGAACAAAGAGAAACTTTAGTCTCATTCTAAGGTGTGTCTAAGTTCGTCGCAAGTTAGTGTAAGTTCATCCCAAGTTAGTCTATTTATAAGGGCGAACTTAAACAAACCTTAGAATGAGACTAACGAGACTAACTGGGACGAACAAAGATAAACTTTAGTCTCTTTCTAAGGTTTGTTTAAGTTCGTCCCAAGTTAACCTCTTTCTATGGATGAACTTAGACAAACCTTAGAATGAGACTAACGAGACTATCTTGGGACGAACAAAAACAAACTTTAGTCTCATTCTAAGGTTTGTCTAAGTTCATCTCAAGTTAGTCATTTTCTAAGGACAAACTTCGACAAACCTTTGAATGAGACTAACGAGACTAACTTGGGACGAACAAAGATAAACTTTATTCTCATTCTAATGTTTCTATAAGTTCGTCCCAAGTTAGTCTATTTTTAAGGATGAACTTAGATAAACCTTAGAATGAGACAAACGATACTAACTTGGGACGAACAAAGACAAACGTTAGTCTCATTCTAAGGTTTGTCTAAGTTCGTCCAAAGTTTGGTTTCTTTCTACGGATGAACTTATACCAACCTTAGAATGAGACAAACGAGTGTAACATAGGACGAACAATGACAAACTTTAGTCTCATTCTAATGTTTATTTAAGTTTGTCCGAAGTTAGTCTAAGTTCGTCCAAAGTCAGTCTATTTCGTAGGACGAAGTTAGACAAACCTTAGAATGAGACTAAAGAGACTAACTTGGAACGAAAAAGACAAACTTTAGTCTCTTTTTAAGGTTTGTCTAAGTTCGTCCCATGTTAGCCTATTTCTAAGGACAAACTTAGACAAACTTTAGAATGAGACTAACGAGACTAACTTGGTACGAACAAAGATAAACTTTGGTCTCATTCTAAGGTTTGTCTAAGTTTGTCCCAAATTAGTCTAAGTTCGTCCCAAGTTAGTCTTTTTCGAAGAACAAACTTAGACAAATCTTAGAATGAGACTAACTTGGGACGAACAAAGACAAACTTTACTCTCATTCTAATGTTTGTCTAAGTTCATCCCAAGTTAGTCTCTTTCAAAGGACGAACTTAGATAAACCTTAGAATAAGACTAACGAGACTAACTTGAGATGAACAAAGACAAACATTAATCTCATTCTAAGGTTTGTATAAGTTTGTCCCAAGTTTGGTTTCTTTCTAAGGACGAACTTGGACAAACCTTAGAATGAGACTAACCAGTGTAACTTGGGACGAACAAAGACAAACATTTGTCCCACTCTAAGGTTTTTCTAAGTTCGTCCCAAGTTAGTCTATTTCTAAGGACGAACTTAGATAAACCTTAGATTGAGACTTACAAGACAAACTTGGGACGAACAAAGACAAACGTTAGTCTCATTCAAAAGGTTTGTCTAAGTTCGTCCTACGTTAGTCTCTTTCTAAGGATGAACTTAGACAAACCTTAGAACGAGACTAACGAGACAAACTTGGGACGAACAAAGACAAAATTTGGTCTCATTCTAAGGTTTGTCAAAGTTCATCCCTAGTTAGTCTAAGTTCGTCCCAAGTTAGTCTCTTTCTAAGGACAAACATAGACAACCCTTAGAATGAGACAAAAGATACTAACTTGGGACGAACAAAGACAAACTTTAGTCTTATTCTAAAGTTAGTCTAAGTTCGTCCCAAGTTAGTCTAAGTTCGTCCCAAGTTTGTTTTTTCTAAGGACAAACATAGAAACACCTTAGAATGAGACAAACCAGAGTAACTTAGGACGAACAAAGAAAAACTTTAGTCTCATTATAAGGTTTGTCTAAGTTCGTCCCAAGTTAGTCTAAGTTCATCCCAAGTTCGTCTATTTCTACAGACGAACATAAATAAACCTTAGAATGAGATTAACGAGACTAACTGGGGATAAAACAAAGACAAACTTTAGTCTCTTAATAAGGTTTGTCTTAGTTCGTCCCAAGTTTACCTCTTTCTAAGGACGAACTTAGACAAACCTTAGAATGAAACTAACGAGACTAACTTGGGACGTACAAAGACAAACTTTAGTCTCATTCGAAGGTTTGTCTAAGTTCATCCCAAATTAGTCTAAGTTCAACCCAAGTTAGTCTTTTTCTAAGGACAAACTTAGACAAACCTTAGAATGAGACTAACAAGACTAACTTGGGACGAACAAAGATAAACTTTAGTCTCATTCTAATGTTTGTATAAGTTCGTCCCAAGTTAGTCTATTACTAAGGATGAACTTAGATAAACCTTAGAATGAGACTAACGAGACTAACTTGGGATGAACAAAGACAAACATTAGTCTCATTCTAAGGTTTGTCTATATTCGTCTAAAGTTTGGTTTCTTTCTAAGGACGAACTTAGACCAACCTTAGAATGAGACAAACGAGTGTAACTTAGGACGCACGAAGAAAAACTTTAGTCTCATTCTAAGGTTTGTCTAAGTTCGTCCCAAGTTAGTCTAAGTTTGTCCAAAGTTAGTCTATTTCTAAGGACGAACTTAGACAAACCTTAGAATGAGACTAACGAGACTAACTTGGGACGAACAAAGATAAACTTTAGTCTCTTTCTAAGGTTTGTCTAAGTTCATCCCAAGTTAGTCTGTTTCTAAAGACGAACTTAGACAAACCTTAGAAAAAGACTAACTTGGGACGAACAAAGGCAAACTTTAGTTTCATTCTAAGGTATGTCTAAGTTCGTGCCAAGTTAGTCTCCTTCCAAGGATGAACTTAGACAAACCTTAGAATGAGACTAACGAAACTAAATTGGGACGAACAAAGATAAACTTTAGTCTCATTCTAAGGTTTGTCTAAATTCATCCCAAGTTAGTCTATGTTCGTCCCAAGTTTGGTTTCTTTCTGAGGATGAACTTAGAGAACCCTTAGAATGAAACAAACGTGACTAACATGGGACGAACAAAGACAAACTTTAATCTCATTCTAAAGTTTGTATAAGTTCGTCCCAAGTTAGTCTAAGTTCGTCCCAATTTAGTCTCTGTCTAAGGACGAACTTAGACAAACCTTAGAATGAGACAAACGAGAGTAACTTGGGACGACCAAAGACAAACATTAGTCTCATTCTAAGGTTTGTCTAAGTTCATCCCAAGTTAGTCTCTTTCTAAGCACAAACTTAGACAAACCTTAGAATGAGACTAACGAGACTAACTTGGGACGAACAAAGACAAAATTTAGTCTCATTCGTCCCAAGTTAGTAAAAGTTCGTCCCAAGTTAGTCCCTTTCTAAGCACGAACCTAGACAAACCTTAGAATGAGACAAATGAGACTAAGTTTGGACAAACAAAGACAAACATTAGTCTCATTCTAAGGGTGGTCTAAGTTCACCCCAAATTAGTCTAAGTTCGTCCAAAGTTAGTTTTTTCTGAGGACAAACTTAGAAAAACCTCAGGATGAGACAAACGAGAGTAACTTGGGATGAACAAAGAGCAACTTTAGTCTCATTCTAAGGTTTGTCTAAGTTCGTCCCATGTTAGTCTAAGTTCATCCCAAGTTAGTCTATTTCTAAGGACAAACTTAAACAAACCTTAGAATGAGACTAACGAGACTAACCTAGGACGAACAAACATAAACTTTAGTCTCTTTCTAAGGTTTGTCTAAGTTCGTCCCAAGTTAACCTCTTTTTAAATACGAACTTAGACAAACCTTAGAATGAGACTAACGATACTAACTTGGGACGAACAAATACAAACTTTAGTCTCATTCTAAGGTTTGTCTAAGTTCGTCCCAAATTAGTCTAAGTTCGTCCCAAGTTAGTCTTTTTCTAAGGACAAACTTAGACAAACCTTAGAATGAGACTAATGAGACTAACTTGGGACGAACAAAGACAAACTTTAGTCTCATTCTAATGTTTGTCTAAGTTCTTCCCAAGTTAGTCTCTTTCCAAGGACAAACTTAGATAAACCTTAGAATAAAACTAACGAGACTAACTTGGGACAAACAAAGACAAACGTTAGTCTCATTCTAAGGTTTGTCTAAGTTCATCCAAAGTTTGGTTTCTTTCTAAGGACGAACTCAGACTAACCCTAGAATGAGACAAATGAGTGTAACTTAGGACGAACAAAGACAAACTTTAGTGTCATTCTAAGGTTTGTCTAAGTTCGTCCCAAGTTAGTCTAAGTTCATCCAAAGTTAGTCTATTTCTAAGGACGAACTTAGACAAACCTTAGAATGAGACTAACGAGACTAACTTGGGACGAACAAAGATAAACTTTAGTCTCTTTCTAAGGTTTGTCAAAGTTCGTCCCAAGTTAGTCTTTTTCTAAAGACGAACTTAGACAAACCTTAGAAAAAGACTAACTTGGGACGAACAAAGGCAAACTTTAGTCTCATTCTAAGGTATGTCTAAGTTCGTGCCAAGTTAGTCTCCTTCTAAGGATGAACTTAGACAAACCTTAGAATGAGACTAACGAGTGTAACTTGGGACGAACAAAAACAAACAGTAGTCTCATTCTAAGGTTTGTCTAAGTTCATCGCACGTTAATCTATTTCTAAGGATGAACTTAGATAAACCTTAGAACAAGACAAACGTTAGTCTCATTCTAAGGTTTGTCAAAGTTCATCGCAAGTTTGGTTTCTTGCTAAGTACGAACAAAGACAAACATTAGTCTCATTCTAAGGTTTGTCTAAGTTCGTCCCAAGTTTGGTTTCTTTCTAAGGACGAACATAGACAGACCTAAGAATGAGACTAACGAGACTAACTTGGGACGAACAAGGACAAACATTAGTCTCATTCGAAGGTTTGTCTTAGTTCATCCCAAGTTAGTCTAAGTTCGTCCCAAGTTAGTCTCTTTCTATGGACAAACTTAGACAAACCTCAGAATGAGACAAATGAGAGTAACTTGGGACGAACAAACACACACTTTAGTCTCGTTCTAAGGTTTCTCTATGTTCGTCCCAAGTTAGTCTACTTCTAAGGAAGATCCTAGACAAAGCTTAGAATGAGACTAACGAGACTAACTTGGGACGAACAAAGACAAACTTTAGTCTCTTTTAATGGTTTGTCTCCATTCGTCCCAAGTTAGTCTCTTTCTAAGGACGAACTTTGATAAACCTTAGAATGAAACTATCGAGACTAACTTGGGATAAACAAAGACAAACTTTAGTCTCATTCTAAGGTTTGTCTAAGTTCATCCCAAGTTTGTCTAAGTTCGTCCCAAGTTAGCCTCTTTCTTTGAATGACCTTAGACAAACCTTAGAATAAGACAAACGGGAGTGACTTGGGACGAACAAAGACAAACTTTAGTCTCATTCTATGGTTTGTCTAAGTTCATCCCAAGTTAGTCTGAGTTCATCCCAAGTTAGTCTATTTCTAAGGACGAACTTAGACAAACCTTAGAACGAGACAAACGAGAATAATTTGGGACGAACAAAGATGAACTTTAGTCTCATTCTAAGGTTTGTCTAAGTTCGTCCCAAGTTAGTTTTTTTTAGGATGAACTTAGACAAACCTTAGAATGAGACTAACGAGACTTACTTGGGACAAACAAAGACAAACTTTCGTCTCTTTCTAAGGTTTGTCTATGTTCATCCCAAGTTAGCCTCTTTCTAATGACGAACTTAGACAAACCTTAGAATGAGAATAATGAGACTAACGAGACTAACTTGGGACGAACAAAGATAAACTTTAGTCTCATTCTACGGTTTGTCTAAATTCATCCCAAGTTAGTCTAAGTTCGTCCCAAGTTAGTCTCTTTCTAAGGACGACCATAGACAAACCTTAGAATGAGACTAACGAGACTAACTTGAGACGATTATAGACAAACTTTATTCTCATTCTATGGTTTGACTAAGTTTGTCCCAAGTTAGTCTAAGTTCGTCCCAAGTTAGTCTCTTTCTAAGGATGAACGTAGGCAATTCTTAGAATGAGACAAACGAGAGTAACTTGGAACGAACAAAGACAAACTTTAGTCTCATTCTAAGGTTTGTCTAATTTCGTCCCAAGTTTGTCTAAGTTTGTCCAATGTAAGTCTATTACTAAGGACGAAATTAGACAAACCTTAGAATGAGACTAACGAGACTATCTTGGGACGAACAAAGACAAACTGTAGTCTCTTTTTAAGGTTTGTCTAAGTTTGTCCCAAGTTTGCCTCTTTCTAAGGACGAACTTAAACAAACCTTAGAATGAGACTAACGAGACTAACTTGGGAAGAACAAAGACAAACTTTAGTCTCATTCGAAGGTTTGTCTAACTTTGTCCCAAATTAGTCTAAGATCGTCCCAAGTTAGTCTTTTTCGAAGGACAAAGTTAGACAAACTTTAGAATGAGACTAACGGGACTAACTTTGGATGAACAAAGACAAACTTTAGCTTCATTCTAATGTTTGTCTAAGTTCGTCCCAAGTTAGTCTCTTTCTAAGGACGAACTTTGATAAACCTTAGAATAAGACTAACGAGACTAACTTGGGATGAATAAAAACAAACTTTAGTCTCTTTCTAAGGTTTGTCTAAGTTCATCCCAAGTTAGTCTAAGTTCGTCCCATGTTAGTCTATTTCTAAGGACGAACTTAGACAAACCTTAGAATGGGACTAACGAGACTTACTTGGGACAAACAAAGACAAACTTTAGTCTCTTTCTAACGTTTGTCTAAGTTCGTCCCAAGTTACCCTCTTTCTAAGGACGAACATAGACAAACCTTAGAATGAGACAAACGAGACTAACTTAGGACGAACAAAGACAAACTTTAGTCTCATTCTATGGTTAGTCTAAGTTCGTCCCAAGTTACTTTTTTCTAATGAAGAACTTTGAAAAACCTTAGAATGAGACAAACGAGAGTAACTTGGGACGAACCAAGAGAAAATTTAGTCTCATTCTAAGGTATGTCTAAGTTCGTACCAAGTTAGTCTAAGTTCATCACAAGTTAGTCTATTTCTAAGGACAAACTTAAACAAACCTTAGAATGAGACTAACGAGACCAATTTGGGGCGAACTAAGACAAACTTTAGTCTCTTTCTAAGGTTTGTCTAAGTTCGTCCCAAAATAACCTCTTTCTAAGGACGAACTTAGACAAACCTTAGAGTGAGACAAACGAGTGTTACTTGAGACGAACAAAGGCAAACGTAAGTCTCATTCTACAGTTTGTCTAAGTTCGTCCCAAGTTAGTCTATTTCTAAGGACGAACTTAGATAAACCTTAGAATAAGACTAACAAACCTAACTTGGGACGAACAAAAACAAACATTAGTCTCATTCTAAGGTTTGTCTATGTTCGTCCCAAGTTTGGTTTCTTTCTGAGGATGAACTAAGACAAACCGTAGAATGAGACTAACGAGACTAACTTGGGACGAACAAAGACAAACTTCAGGCTCATTCGAAGGTTTGTCTAAGTTCGTCCCATTTGAGTCTAAGTTCGTCCCAAGTTAATCTCTTTCTAAGGACGAACTTAGACAAACCTTAGAATGAGATAAACGAGAGTAACTTGGGACGAACAAAGACAAACTATAGTCTCATTCTAAGGTTTGTCTATGTTTGTCCCATGTTAGTCTATTTCTAAGGAAGAACTTAGACAAACCTTAGAATGAGACTAACGAGAATAACTTGGGACGAACATAGACAAACTTTAGTCTCTTTCTAAGGTTTGTCTCAGTTCATCCAAAGTTAGACTCTTTCTAAGGATGAACTTAGACAAACCTTAGAATGAAACTATAGAGACTAACTTGGGACGAACAAAGACAAACTTCAGTCTCATTCTAAGGTTTGTCTAAGTTCGTCCCAAGTTAGTCTAAGTTCGTCCTAAATTGGCCTCTTTCTAAGGATGACCTTAGACAAACCTTAGAATGAGACAAACGAGAGTAACTTGGGACGAACAAAGACAAACTTTAGTCTCATTATAAGGTTAGTCTAAGTTCGTCACAAGTTAGTCTAAGTTCGTCCCAAGTTAGTGTCTTTCTAAGGAGGAACCTAGACAAACCTTAGAACGAGACAAATGAGAATAAATTGGGACGAACAAAGACAAACTTTATTCCCATTCTAAGGGTTGTCTAAGTTCGTCCCAAGTTAGTCTAAGTTCTATCCAAGTTAGTCTCTTTCTAAGGACGAACGTAGACAAACCTTAGAATGAGACTAATGAGACTAACTTGGGACGAACATACACAAACTTTAGTCTCATTCTAAGGTTTGTCTAAGTTCGTCCCAAGTTAGTCTAAGTTCATCCCAAGTTAGTCTCTTTCTAAGGACGAACTTAGGCAAATCTTAGAATGAGATAAGTTAGAGTAACTTGGGACGAACAAAGACAAACTTTAGTCTCATTCTAAGGTTTGTCTAAGTTCGTCACAAGTTAGTCTAAGTATGTCCAATGTTAGTCTATTTCTAAGGATGAACTTAGACAAATTGTAGAATGAGACAAACGAGACTAACTTGGGACAAACAAAGACAAACTTTCTAAGGTTTGTCTAAGTTCGTCTCAAGTTAGCCTCTTTCTAAGGACGAACTTAGACAAACCTTAGAATGAGACTAACGAGACTAACTTGGGATGAACAAAGACAAACTTAAGTCTCATTCTAAAGTTTGTCTAAGTTTGTCCCAAATTAGTCTAAGTTCGTCCCAAGTTAGTCTTTTTCGAAGGACAAACTTAGACATACCTTAGAATGAGACTAACGAGACTAACTTGGGATGAACAAAGACAAACTTTAGTCTCATTCTACGGTTTGTCTAAGTTCGTCCCAAGTTAGTCTCAGTTCGTCCCAAGTTAGCCTCAATCTAAGGATGACCTTAGACAAACCTTAAAATGAGACAAACGAGAGTAACTTGGGACGAACAAAGACAAACTTTAGTCTCATTCTAAGGTTTGTCTAAGTTCATCCCAAGTTAGTCTTAGTTCGTCCCAAGTTAGCCTCAATCTAAGGATGACCTTACACAAACCTTAGAATGAGACAAACGAGAGTAACTTGGGACGAACAAAGACAAACTTTAGTGTCATTATAAGGTTAGTCTAAGTTCGTCCCAAGTTAGTCTAAGTTCGTCCCAAGTTAGTTTCTTTCTAAGGAGGAACTTAGACAAACCTTAGAATGAGACAAACGAGAATAAATCGGGACGAACAAAGACAAACTTTATTCCCATAATAAGATTTGTCTAAGTTCGTCCCAAGTTAGTCTATTTCTAAGGATGAACTTAGACAACCCTTAGAATGAGACTAACAGGACTAACTTGGGGCGAACAAAGACAGAGTTTAGTCTCTTTCTAAGGATGAACTTAGACAAACCTTAGAAAGAAACTATCGAGACTAACTTGGGACGAACAGAGACAAACTTTAGTCTCATTCTAAGGTTTGTCTAAGTTTGTCCCAAGTTAGTCTAAGTTCGTCCCATGTTAGTCTATTTCTAAAGATGAACTTAGACAACCCATAGAATGAGACTAACGAGACTTACTCGGGACAAACAAAGACAAACTTTAGTCTCATTGTAAGGTTTGTCTAAATTCGTCCCAATTAGTCTAAGTTCGTTCCAAGTTAGTCTCTTTCTAAGGACGAACGTAGACAAACCTTAGAATGAGACTAACGAGACTAACTTAGGACGAACATACACAAACTTTAGCCTCATTCTAAGGTTTGTCTAAGTTCGTCCCAAGTTAGTCTAAGTTCATCCCAAGTTAGTCTCTTTCTAAGGACGAACTTAGGCAAACCTTAGAAAAAGACAAATGAGAGTAACTTGGGACGAACAAAGACAAACTTTAGTCTCATTCTAAGGTTTGTCTAAGTTTGTCCAATGTTAGTCTATTTCTAAGGACGAACTTAGACAAACCGTAGAATGAGACAAACGAGACTAACTTGGGACGAACAAAGACAAACTTTAGTCTCTTTCTAAGGTTTGTCTAAGTTCATCTCAAGTTAGCCTCTTTCTAAGGACAAAGTTAGACAAACCTTAGAATGAGACTAACGAGACTAACTTGGGATGAACAAAGACAAACTTAAGTCTCACTCTAAGGTTTGTCTAAGTTTGTCCCAAATTAGTCTAAGTTCGTCCCAAGTTAGTCTTTTTCGAAGGACAAACTTAGACAAACCTTAGAATGAGACTAACGAGACTAACTTGGGATGAACAAAGACAAACTTTAGTCTCATTTTAATGTTTGTCTAAGTTCGTTCCAAGTTAGTCTCTTTCTAAAGACAAACTTAGATAAACCATGGAATAAGACTAACGAGACTAACTTGGGACAAACATAGACAAACTTTAGTCTGATTCTAAGGTTTGTCTAAGTTCGTCCCAAGTTAGTCTCAATTCGTCCCAAGTTAGCCTCAATCTAAGGATGACCTTAGACAAACCTTAGACTGAGACAAACGAGAGTAACTTGGGACGAACAGAGACTAACTTTAGTCTCATTCTAAGGTTTGTCAAAGTTCGTCCCAAGTTAGTCTAAGTTTGTCCAATGTTTGTCTATTTCTAAGGATGAACTTAGACAAACCTTAGAATACGACTAACGAGACTAAATTGGGACGAACAAAAACAAACTTTAGTCCCATTCTAAGGTTTGTCTAAGTTCGTCCCAAGTTCGTCCTAAATTGGCCTCTTTCTAAGGATGACCTAGGACAAACCTTAGAATGAGACAAACGAGAGTAACTTGGGACGAACAAAGACAAACTTTAGTCTCATTATATGGTTAGTCTAAGTTCGTCCCAAGTTAGTCTAAGTTCGTCCCAAGTTAGTGTCTTTCTAAGGAGGAACTTAGACAAACCTTAGAATGAGACAAACGAGAATAAATTGGGACGAACAAAGGCAAACTTTATTCCCATTATAAGATTTGTCTAAGTTCGTCCCAAGTTAGTCTATTTCTAAGGATGAACTTAGACAACCCTTAGAATGAGACTAACAGGACTAACTTGGGGCGAACAAAGACAGAGTTTAGTCTCTTTCTAAGGATGAACTTAGACAAACCTTAGAATGAAACTATCGAGACTAACTTGGGACGAACAGAGACAAACTTTAGTCTCATTCTAAGGTTTGTCTAAGTTTGTCCCAAGTTAGTCTAAGTTCGTCCCATGTTAGTCTATTTCTAAGGATGAACTTAGACAAACCATAGAATGAGACTAACGAGACTTACTCGGGACAAACAAAGACAAACTTTAGTCTCATTCTAAGGTTTGTCTAAATTCGTCCCAATTAGTCTAAGTTCGTTCCAAGTTAGTCTCTTTCTAAGGAAGAACGTAGACAAACCTTAGAATGAGACTAACGAGACTAACTTAGGACGAACATACACAAACTTTAGTCTCATTCTAAGGTTTGTCTAAGTTCGTCCCAAGTTAGTCTAAGTTCATCCCAAGTTAGTCTCTTTCTAAGGACGAACTTAGGCAAACCTTAGAAAGAGACAAATGAGAGTAACTTGGGACGAACAAAAACAAACTTTAGTCTCATTCTAAGGTTTGTCTAAGTTTGTCCAATGTTAGTCTACTTCTAAGGACGAACTTAGACAAACCATAGAATGAGACAAACGAGACTAACTTGGGACGAACAAAGACAAACTTTAGTCTCTTTCTAAGGTTTGTCTAAGTTCATCTCAAGTTAGCCTCTTTCTAAGGACAAACTTAGACAAACCTTAGAATGAGACTAACGAGACTAACTTGGGATGAACAAAGACAAACTTAAGTCTCACTCTAAGGTTTATCTAAGTTTGTCCCAAATTAGTCTAAGTTCGTCCCAAGTTAGTCTTTTTCGAAGGACGAACTTAGACAAACCTTAGAATGAGACTAACGAGACTAACTTGGGATGAACAAAGACAAACTTTAGTCTCATTTTAATGTTTGTCTAAGTTCGTTCCAAGTTAGTCTCTTTCTAAAGACAAACTTAGATAAACCATAGAATAAGACTAACGAGACTAACTTGGGACGAACAAAGACAAACTTTAATCTCATTCTAAGGTTAGTCTAAGTTCATCCCAAGTTAGTCTCAATTCGTCCCAAGTTAGCTGCAATCTAAGGATGACCTTAGACAAACCTTAGACTGAGACAAACGAGAGTAACTTGGGACTAACAGAGACTAACTTTAGTCTCATTCTAAGGTCTGTCAAAGTTCGTCCCAAGTTAGTCTAAGTTTGTCCAATGTTTGTCTATTTCTAAGGATGAACTTAGACAAACCTTAGAATACGACTAAAAAGACTTACTTGGGAAAACAAAGACAAACTTTAGTCTCATTCTAAGGTTTGTCTAAATTCGTCCCAATTAGTCTAAGTTCGTTCCAAGTTAGTCTCTTTCTAAGGACGAACGTAGACAAACCTTAGAATGAGACTAACGAGACTAACTTGGGACGAACATAGACAAACTTTAGTCTCATTCTAAGGTTTGTCTAAGTTCATCCCAAGTTAGTCTCTTTCTAAGGATGAACTTAGGCAAACCTTAGAATGAGACAAATGAGAGTAACTTGGGACGAACAAAGACAAACTTTAGTCTCATTCTAAAGTTTGTCTAAGTTCGACACAAGTTAGTCTAAGTTTATCCAATGTTAGTCTATTTCTAAGGACGAACTTAGACAAACCGTAGAATGAGACAAACGAGACTAACTTGGGACGAACAAAGACAAATTTTAGTCTCTTTCTAAGGTTTGTCTATGTTCGTCCCAAGTTAGCCTATTTATAAGGACGAACTTAGACAAACCTTAGAATGAGACTAACGAGACTGACATGGGATGAACAAAGAAAAACTTTAGTTTCATTCTAAGGTTTGTCTAAGTTCATCCCAAGTTAGTCTCTTTTTAAGGACGAACTTAGGCAAACCGTAGAATGAGACAAATGAGAGTAACTTGGGACGAACAAAGACAAACTTTAGTCTCTTTCTAAGGTTTGTCTAAGTTCGTCTCAAGTTAGCCTCTTTCTAAGGACAAACTTAGACAAACCTTAGAATGAGACTAACGAGACTAACTTGGGATGAACAAAGACAAACTTAAGTCTCATTCTAAAATTTGTCTAAGTTTGTCCCAAATTAGTCTAAGTTCGTCCCAAGTTAGTCTTTTTCGAAGGACAAACTTAGACAAACCTTAGAAAGAGACTAACGAGACTAACTTGGGATGAACAAAGACAAACTTTTGTCTCATTCTAATGTTTGTCTAAGTTCGTTCCAAGTTAGTCTCTTTCTAAAGACAAACTTACATAAACCTTAGAATAAGACTAACGAGACTAACTTGGGGCGAACAAAGACAAACTTTAGTCTCATTCTAAGGTTTGTCTAGGTTCGTCCCAAGTTAGTCTCAGTTCGTCCCAAGTTAGCCTCAATCTAAGGATGACCTTAGACAAACTTAGAATGAGACAAACGAGAGTAACTTGGGACGAACAAAGACAAACTTTAGTCTCATTCTATGGTTTGTCTAAGTTCATCCCAAGTTAGTCTAAGTTCGTCCTAAGTTAGTCTCTTTCTAAGGACAAACTTAGACAAACCTTAGAATGAGACAAACGAGAATAACTTGGGATGAACAAAGACAAACTTTAGTTCATCCCAAGTTAGTCTAAGTTTGTCCAATGTTAGTCTATTTCTAAGGATGAACTTAGACAAACCTTAGAATGAGACTAACTTGTGACGAACAAAGACAAACTTTAGTCTCTTTCTAAGGTTTGTCTAAGTTCCTCCAAAGTTAGTCGCTTTCTAAGGACGAACTTAGGCACACCTTAGAATGAAACTGTCGAGACTAACTTGGTATGAACAAAGACAAACTTTAGTCTCATTCTATGGTTTGTCTAATTTCGTCCCAAGTTAGTCTAAGTTTGTCCCATGTTAGTCTATTTCTAAGGACGAACTTAGACAAATTATGGAATGAGACTAACGAGACTTATTTGGGACAAACAAAGACAAACTTTAGTCTCTTTCTAAAGTTTGTTTAAGTTCTTCCCAAGTTAGCCTCTTTCTAAGGACGTACTTAGACAAACTTTAGAATGAGACTAAGGATACTAACTTGGGATGAACAAAGATAAACTTCAGTCTCATTCTAAGGTTTGTCTAAATTCATCCAAAGTTAGTCTCTTTCTAAGGACGGACATAGACAAACCTTAGAATGACACTAACAAGACTAACTTGGGACGAACATAGACAAAGTTTAGTCTCATTCTAAGGTTTGTCTAAGTTCTTCCCAAGTTAGTTTAAGTTCATCCCAAGTTAGTCTCTTTTTAACGACGAACTTATGCAAACCTTAGAATGGGACAAACGAGAGTAACTTGGGACGAGCAGAGACAAACTTTAGTCTCATTCTAAGGTTTGTCAAAGTTCGGCCCAAGTTAGTCTAAGTTTGTCCAATGTTTGTCTATTTCTAAGGGTGAACTTAGACAAACCTTAGAATACGACTAACGAGACTAACTTGGGACGAACAAAAACAAACTTTAGTCCCATTCTAAGGTTTGTCTAAGTTCGTCCCAAGTTAGTCTAAGTTCGTCCCAAGATAGTCTCCGTCTAAGGACACACCTAGACAAACCTTCGAATGAGGCTAACGAGTGTAACTTGGGACGAACAAAGACAAATGTTTGTCCCAATCTAAGGTTTGTCTAAGTTCGTCCCAAGGTAGTCTATTTCTAAGGACGAACATAGATAAAGCATAGAATGATACTAACCAGACTAACTTGGGACGAACAAAGACAAACGTTAGTCTCATTCAAAGGTTTGTCTTAGTTCATCCCAAGTTAGTCTCATTCTAAGGTTTGTCAAAGTTCGTCCCTAGTTAGTCTAAGTTCGTCCCAAGTTAGTCTCTTTCTAAGGACGAACAAAGACAAACCTTAGAATGAGACAAACGAGAGTAACTTGGGACGAACAAAGACAAAGTTTTGTCTCATTCTAAGGTTAGTCTATGTTCGTCCCAAGTTTGTCTAAGTTTTTCCCAATTTAGTTTTTTCTAAGGACGAACAAAGAGAAACTTTAGTCTCATTCTAAGGTGTGTCTAAGTTTGTCCCAAGTTAGTCTAAGTTTGTCCCAAGTTAGTCTCTTTCTAAGGACGAACTTAGACAAACCTTAGAATGAGACTAACGACACTAACTTGGGATGATCAAAGACAAACATTAGTCTCTTTCTAAGGTTAGTCTAAGTTCTTCCCAAGTTAGTCTAAGTTCATCCCAAGTTAGTCTCAGTTCGTCCTAAGCTAGTCTCTTTCTAAGGACGAACTTTGACAAACCTTAGAATGAGACTAACGAGACTAACTTGGGACGAAAAAAACAAACTTTAGTCCCATTCTAAGGTTTGTTTAAGTTCGTCCCAAGTTAGTCTGAGTTCGTCCCAAGTTAGTCTCCTTCTAAGGACAAACTTGGACAAACCTTAGAATGAGACTAACGAGTGTAACTTGGGACGAACACTGACAAGCATTTGTCCCATTCTAAGGTTTTTATAAGTTCATCCCAAGTTAGTCTATTTCTAACGACGAACTTAGATAAACCTTAGATTGAGACTTACTAGACTAACTTGGGACGAACAAAGACAAACGTTAGTCTCATTCAAATGGTTTGTCTAAGTTCGTCCTACGTTAGTCTCTTTCTAAGGATGAACTTAAACAAACCTTAGAATGAGACTAACGAGACTAACTTGGGACGAACAAAGACAAAATTTGGTCTCATTCTAAGGTTTGTCTAAGTTCATCCCTAGTTAGTCTAAGTTGGTCCCAAGTTAGTCTCTTTCTAAGGACGAACATAGACAAACCTTAGAATGAGACTAACGATACTAACTGGGGACGAACAAAGACAAACTTTAGTCTCAATCTAAGGTTAGTCTAAGTTCGTCCCAAGTTAGTCTAAGTTCGTCCCAAGTTTGTTTTTTCAAAGGACGAACATAGAAAAACCTTAGAATGACACAAACAAGAGTAACTTAGGACGAACAATGAGAAACTTTAGTCTCATTCTAAGGTTTGTTTAAGTTCGTCCCAAGATAGTCCAAGTCCATCCCAAGTTCGTCTATTTCTAAGGACGAACATAAATAACCCTTAGAATGAGACTAACGAGACTAACTGAGGATGAACAAAGACAAACATTAGTAACTTACTAAGGTTTGTCTTAGTTCGTCCCAAGTTTTCCTCTTTCTAAGGACGAACTTAGACAAACCTTAGAATGAGACTAAAGAGACTAACTTGGGACGTACAAAGACAAACTTTAGTCTCATTCTAAGGTTTGTCTAAGTTCATCCCAAATTAGTCTAAGTTCAACCCAAGTTAGTCTTTTTCTAAGGACAAACTTAGACAAACCTTTGAATGAGACTAACAAGACTAACTTGGGACGAACAAAGATAAACTTTAGTCTCATTCTAATGTTTGTATAAGTTCGTCCCAAGTTAGTCTATTACTGAGGACGAACTTAGATAAACCTTAGAATGAGACTAACAAGACTAACTTGGGATGAACAAAGACAAACGTTAGTCTCATTCTAATGTTTGTCTATATTCGTCTAAAGTTTGGTTTCTTTCTAAGGACGGACTTAGACCAACCTTAGAATGAGACAAACGAGTGTAACTTAGGACAAACAAAGAAAAACTTTAGTCTAATTCTAAGGTTTGTCTAAGTTCGTCTCAAGTTAGTCTAAGTTCATCCAAAGTTAGTCTATTTCTAAGGATAAACTTAGACAAACTTTAGAATGAGACTAACGAGACCAACTTGGGACGAACAAAGACAAACTTTAGTCTCTTTCTAAGGTTTGTCTAAGTTTGTCCCAAGTTAGTCTCTTTCCAAAGACGAACTTAAACAAACCTTAGAATGAGACTAACGAGACTAACTTGGGATGAACAAAGACAAACTTTAGTCCCATTCTAAGGTTTATCAAAGTTCGTGCCATGTTAGTCCAAGTTCGTCCCAAGTTAGTCTCCATCTAAGGATGAACTTAGACAAACCTTAGAATGAGACTAACGAGTGTAACTTGGGACGAACAAAGACAAACGTTAGTCTCATTCTAAGGTTTGTCTAAGTTCGTCCCAAGTTTGGTTTCTTTCTAAGGATGAACAAAGACAAACGTTAGTCTCATTCTAAGGTTTGTCTAAGTTTGTCCCAAGTTTTGTTTCTTTCTAAGGACGAACTAAGACAAACATTAGAATGAGACTAACGAGACTAACTTGGGATGAACAAAGACAAACTATAGTCTCATTCGGTAGTTTGTCTAAGTTCGTCCCAAGTTAGTCTAAGTTTGTCTCAACTTAGTCTCTTTCTGATGTTCCCTTGTGTGGCATGTGTTTGGCAAAACGTTCTTAGACAGTTCGAGCAGGAGTTCAGAGGGAGTTCGAACATATCCTAGTACTTCTGTACGGCGTGATCAAGACGCAAAGGATATTTTCCAGAAGATATTGGCAACAAAGATTTCGTCAAGTTAAAGATGGCGTGCGACTTATTCGAGCAGGATATTCGAATGAATATACACAATTGAAGACGGCGTGACTTGCTTGGGAAAGAAGACGACTTCGTATATTCTTCCAAAGATTTGTGAAAGATATACATCAAATATTCCAAAATATTTGATGGGATTATCTTGTGCGAATTAGGGTTTCGTCCGAGCCTATAAATACGAATGCAAAGGCAACCCTAATTCCCATCGCTTTCAAGATCAAAAATACACGAAGAAATCCTATCGATTGGAAAGCAACGGCCGTTGTGTTTTCCCCACTGGAAAAACATCGGTGTGAGCTCAGTCTGATATGTGCCAGTCAGATTGACCAGAGGTGATCAAGTTCAGAGCACAAACAGAATAAACAGCTTTCAAGTGAAAGCGACCGAGCTTCAGGAAAGGTTCGAGTTCGTTCGGACAGAAGGTCTGGACGAAGGGGATCAAGGGGAGTTGCGACAAACCTTGGTTGCAAATCTGAGAGACGGAGTAGTAGAGGCTAGGCAATTACAAGGTGTAAGTGTAAGTCCACTGAAAAGCTCTATACTCGTAATAAAGATTTGTTGTCCCTTTTTTGGGTGTGGGAAACCCCCCAGAGTAGGTGTAGCCAAACTGGGTTATCAATCTGTGCGTTCTCGTGTTTTTATTGTTCTGTTCGTACTCGTTGTGGAACTGTGGTAGAAAGAGTTCAAGGTCTGTCCAAACACAACCTAGAACACTTGCTTGAACAGGGGATATACTTTCAATTGGTATCAAAGCAAACACTCGACACACTGAGTGGGATCCTGAACTGTTCAAAATGCCTCTGAAAGAATGACAAAGCATCACCAGACCTCCGCTATTAGAAGGATCAAACTATGCCACCTGGAAACCTATGATGCGATCCTTTCTGAAATCCCTAGACGAGAAAGACTGGATGACCGTTCAGAGAGGGTGGACTGAACCTATGATGAACAACCTCACTGGAGAACCTGTTCTAAAACCAGAAACCTTATGGAGTGAAGAGGAGAACAGAGCATCCATGGGAAACGCAAAGGCAATGAATGCGATCTTCTCGGCAGTTGATGAAAATGTCATGAAGCTGATTATCAATTGTGAAGTTGCTAAGGAAGCATGGGACATTCTCCAAACAGCCTTTGAAGGTACAGACAAGGTTCGAAACTCTTGTATGCTGGCTGTCACAACAAAGTTCGAAGAGATGAAAATGAAGGAGTGTGAGTCCATCGCTGAGTACAACACCAGGGTTCTGGAACTGTCCAACGAAGCGTCTGCCCTTGGGAAACCCATAAACGAGGATAGATTGGTGAGCAAAGTCCTAAGATCACTCCCTCCGAGATTTGCTATGAAGGTAACAGCCATTGAGGAAATGCATGACATCTCCAAGTTGAAACTGGACGAGCTGACTGGTTCCCTCAGAACCTACGAGATCAATCATAATTTCCAAATTGGAGAAGTGAAGGGAATTGCCCTGAAAGCAGATTGGGCAGAAGACAAATCAGAAGCTGACTGCTCCACTGAGCAACTGGCCATGATGGCTCAGAACTTTGGAAGAATGGTGCGGAAAATCAATAGGCGTGGTCCAGAACAGGGGCAGTCCTCATCGACCGGTTTCCGAAACTGGAAAACCGACAGGTCTAGGTCCAGTGACTCAAGGCAAGACTCCTCTGACAGAAGAAAGGAAGAAATTCAGTGTCATGAATGCAGAGGGTTTGGTCAAAGTGCTTCACAATGTGCGAACACACTCATGAAGAAGAAGGCAAGGGTCGCAAGTTTCAGTGACAGTGAGTCAGATGAAGAAAAAGGAGGGACAACCACAAACTTTGTGGCCTTTTGCTTCAACTCTGGAGGAATATGGTAGCACCAGTGAAACTGTTCCACCTCTGTTGGAACTCCCAGCTGAAGACCTCTCAGACAGTGACAGTGAAGAACTGACGCATGAATCTCTGGCCGAGACATATAAGGATCTATATGAAAAGTGGCTGCTACTGATCAAGGTAAACAAAAAGATGAATGACACAGTTGTAAGCATCACTACCGAAAAGGATAAGGTCTGGGAAGAAGTGGAGATTCTGGTCACACAGAAGGCTGAACTTGAAGGCACAGTAACTTCCCTAAACTCTCAACTGGCTGTTATGAAACAGGAAAGACTGTGCCTGCTTGCTCAGAAGATGGAGCTCCTGGGCACTATCTCCTCGCTGAAAGTCGACATTGAAAAAGATCGTGAAACTCATCCTGTTGGCATGACTGGGCTAAGAAAGGTTATCTCAAATCTAAAACGCAAGGAGGTGTTCCAACACAGAAAGATAGATCAGCTGGAACTCCAGCTAGAATCAGAAAAAATGGACCGAGAAGTTGCTGAAAAGGAGCTCACTCACCTCAAACAGTCAGTGAGGATGTTGAACTCTGGCTCAAAAAATTTAGATGAAATCCTCAACGCTCAAAGGATGGAGGCAGAACGTAGAGGATTAGGGTTCGTGGGAATAAGTAGTTCAAAGGACACTGTGTGTGTTAAAGCTAAATCTGTGTCGGAACAGTTGCCTAAACAGAAGGTGAGAAAGCACCCTAGACAGAAAGTGGATCTGTCCCAAGACAAGTCCAGGACTACTTACCTCAGTTCAAATCGGAAGAAAGACTTGCTGACATGTTGGTACTGCTACCAGATGGGACACATCAGACGGCAGTGTCGACTGTTTCTTGCTGAACATCGAAGACACCAACAGCAACAAATCCAACCTCGACAGAAACAAGTTTGGATTCTGAAGTAACGACAGACAGTATGCATGGTAGCGTGCTGCTCATCAGGAGATACAGTGCAAGCCAGTTGGTTCTTCGATAGTGGATGCTCTGCACACATGACAGGTAACTCTGAATATCTCTCTCATATTAGACCTGTTGAGCAGATGCGGTTTGTCACCTTCGCGGATGGTCGGAAGAGTCGGGTGATTGGCTGTGGAACATTGAAGGTTCCGGATCTCCCTGCACTCGAGGACACTCTCCTGGTTGACGGTCTGACTATGAATCTCATTAGCATCAGCCAACTGTGCGACAATGGACACTATGTGTCATTCTCTCGTGACTCATGCCTAGTTCTTAACGAGCATGGTGATTCCGTAATGAAAGGGAGAAGAAGGGCCAATGACTGTTACACCATCAGAATGGGAAACGAGAAGCTAAGGTCTACTCTCAACTATGTTCAAGCCAAACATCGAGTTCTGCGAGGGGGAGTGAAAAAGACCCTACACAATAGAAGGATCGCACAAATCAATTTTGGCAACTGTACCAGGCGACTGCTGGATCAGAGGGTGTCACAATTACAGAGAGAGTTTGAACGGAAGATCACACAGTTGCAGAAGGAGTTCGAACTGCTCGCACAGATGAACGCCAGTTCACCAGAAGAAAAATTGAATGAGATTCCTCGGTTTGGAACTCCCAGATCCTCCTTGGGTCTGCGTGGGTTCATGAACTGAGTGTTCCAGGCAGTGGTCAGTCAAAGACGAATCCCCAGCTACAACAGTTGGACTGACCACCTAAGAAGGGAGCTGGAACAGCTGGGAAAGTTCTTATGAGCAAATATTTTATTCCGAAAGATTCGAATTACGCCGTTTTATTTGAAAAGCGACTGGCGTATATTGAGAAGACAAAAAGGCAGGAGGATATTTTATTTTCAAATCTCAGCTGTTGAGCGTGTCTTCTCTTCTCGTCTCCGAAACCCTAGATTGGAAGTCTCTCACTCTCGACTGCTCCGAAATCGACAATGGTGAACACAAGGAAGTCAGCCAAAACCGGTGCTATAACCGCGGAGAAAAGGAAGGAAAGCATGCAAACCTCAAAAGCGATGATAGCGAAATCAAAGATTCCAAAATCCAAGGCTGTGAAGATGAAAAAGGCATCGCCCTTACACGAGATGTCTACCGAGGAGATAACTGCTGGAACTTCTCAGACAGTCACAGCGGGTTCCACCCCTCAAGCGTGTCCACAATCGGAGGTAAATCCCATTTTTCCTTCGGTTCCTACAGTCGTTGAAAAATCTGTGGTTGTTGATAAAATTATTATGGGAGTTGAGAATGTTGGGAGTTTGGGTGCTGAAGCTAGGAGGGCTGTTAGTGATGAAGAAGCCGGTAGGGTTGAGATTTGTGTTGACAAGGACAAGATTGTGGTTGATGAAAAGGGTGATGAAGTTTCTAAATCTGTTGAAGAAACGGAACCCAGAATGTCAGTGTCAAGAAAGTCTGGTGTTTCAGACGTTTGTAAAGGACCAGATTCATCTGTAAAGAGTATTGGGGAGATTGATGCTGTTGCAGAAGAGCCTGAGACTGCTGAAGGGGATAAAGACCTGGAGGATATGCTCAAAGACATAGATGATTTTGTTGAGAATCTACCAAAGGAAGTCCCCGGTGTTCCAGCTGAAGAGGAGTTAATTGATACTCCAGAGAATGTTGTGAGTGAGGAGACGGCAACTATTCCAGATGCTGTTCAGGACAGTCACCATGGTGCTCAGATGGATATTGATGACTCTCAGAAGACTGACGTTGAAGCAGTTCCTCAGATAAGTGATGATGAGGATTTGGTTCCTCTTGTGAAGTTAAAGAAGATGTCAAAGGGGAAGGAAAAGGAAAAAGTGGCCTTTGCAAAGTCTACAAAGGATTCTGCCCAGAAGGGTGCTAATGTACGCAGTGGTGCAGGGGGAGCTGGTTCCTCCAAGAAAAGGAAGCGTGTCGCTCCAATGCCTGTTTCAGAAGACGCTGGGGGATGTGAAGTCCCAGGCCCTGATGCTGAGACTGTCCCAGTTGGCTTGGTTAAGAAGGGTGTTTGGTTTGTTAACAAAGATGCTGCAAGAAAGTGGCCATGCATCCAGAAGAGGAAAATCATACCTGAAAGATTGCTAGATGAGTCTCGGTATAAGGGAAAGGAGGTGGTTAAGGTTCTGAAAGAATCGGATCTGTTTTGGACGCTGGCTAGGTGCAAACCCTAGAGTGAACAGCTTGTGCGTGAGGCAATGGCGAACTTTCCCCCTCATTTTGGGTTAGTTGGAGATCCTGAGTATGGAGTCTTCTTTGTTAGAGGAGGAGAATTAAGATTGATCCGGAGCTAATCAATGTGTATTTCTCGATGGATGACCCGCCTGTTGACGAGGAGGAGGCAAATTTTGAGAAGATTGTGAGTACTATCACTGCGGGCTCTGTTAGGTGGAGACCTGAATCAGTTGTGCACACAGCAGACTTATAAACGTTTTATTCCATGCTGTTCTTCATTGCTGTCTTCAACTGGAGACCTTCTACACATCGATCAACAGTCAATAAGGACGTGGCTCAACTGCTGTATCAGATAGGGAACAAGCGGAAATTCAATTTGGGAAGAGTCATGTTCAAACAGATTGCTGAACATGCTACGTCAAAGAGGACTCTTCACCAGATCTGCTTCCCATCACTGATTTATGAGTTGATTGTTTATCATGCCCCTGATTTGATGTCCTCAATTGATCAGCTTTCAAAGTCTCCCAGCAAGTTTGTTGTAGACCATAAGCTCTTCAAAGGGCGGCATGTGAACGATCTGAAAGGAGGGAGCAAGAAAGGGAAAGAAGTGGGAGAATCCAGCCGAGGGGGAGCAAAGATGGGTGTGGATGAGCGGAGCAAGCTGATGAGGGACCTTCAAGCCATCATTACTGCAGACAAGGAGCAACGTCGCAGAATCAACAGGCTCGCTCGAGTCCTGAGCTATCCCAGCGATGATGAGTCGGAAGCAACTGGCTCTGATGAAGACTCTATTGAAGAAGCTTCCGATTGAAGGTCCTCTAAAAAACTTTTACCCCTGATCTTTTAAACTTCTACTCTTAATGTGCTTGTTCTGGCACATTATTTCTTTTGCTTTGCTGTTCGAACTAGATCGGACCCCTTGCCAGTTTGTGGCAAAAAAGGGGGAGTATTTTGAGTGGCGATAATTTTTGTTCCCTCAATTTTGTCTACTGTCTAGATAGAAAGATAGATCTAGTGATTTGGTTTTGCCAAAATGCCAAGGGGGAGATTGATGTTCCCTTGTGTGGCATGTGTTTGGCAAAACGTTGTTAGACAGTTCGAGCAGGAGTTCAGGGGGAGTTCGAACATATCCTAGTACTTCTGTACAGCGTGATCAAGACGCAAAGGATATTTTCCGGAAGATATTGGCAACGAAGATTTCGTCAAGTTAAAGATGGCGTGCGACTTATTCGAGCAGGATATTCGAATGAATATACACAATGGAAGACGGCGTGACTTGCTTGGGAAAGAAGACGACTTCGTATATTCTTCCAAAGATTTGTGAAAGATATACATCAAATATTCCAAAATATTTGATGGGATTATCTTGTGCGAATTAGGGTTTCGTCCGAGCCTATAAATACGAATGCAAAGGCAACCCTAATTCCCATCACTTTTAAGATCAAAAATACACGAAGAAATCCTATCGATTGGAAAGCGACGGCCGTTGTGTTTTCCCCACTGGAAAAACATCGGTGTGAGCTCAGTCTGATATGTGCCAGTCAGATTGACCAGAGGTGATCAAGTTCAGAGCACAAACAGAACAACCAGCTTTCAAGTGAAAGCGACCGAGCTTCAGGAAAGGTTCGAGTACGTTCGGACAGAAGGTCTGGACGAAGGGGATCAAGGGGAGTTGCGACAAACCTTGGTTGCAAATCTAAGAGACGGAGTAGTAGAGGCTAGGCAATTACAAGGTGTAAGTGTAAGTCCTCTGAAAAGCTCTATACTCGTAATAAAGATTTGTTGTCCCTTTTCCGGGTGTGGGAAACCCCCCAGAGTAGGTGTAGCCAAACTGGGTTATCAATCTGTGCGTACTCGTGTTTTTATTGTTCTGTTCGTACTCGTTGTGGAACTGTGGTAGAAAGAGTTCAAGGTCTGTCTAAACACAACCTAGAACACTTGCTTGAACAGGGGATATAATTTCACTTTCTAAGGACGAACTTAGACAAAGTTTAGAATGAGACAAACGAGACTAACTTGGGACCAACAAAGACAAAATGTAGTCTCATTCTAAGGGTTGTCTAAGTTCGTCCCACGTTAGTCTCTTTCTAAGGATGAACTTTGACAAACCTTTGAATGAGACTAACGACACTAACTTGGGACGAACAAAGACAAACTGTAGTCTCATTCTAAGGTTAGTCTAAGTTCGTCCCAAGTTAGTCTAAGTTCGTCCCAAGTTAGTCTCTGTTTGTCCCAAGTTTGTTTCTTTCTGAGGACGAACTTAGACAAACCTTAGAATGTGACTAACCAGACTAACTTGGGACGAACAATCTCTTTCTAAGGACAAACTTAGACAAACTTTAGAATGAGACGAACGAGAGTAACTTGGGATGCACAAAGACAAACTTTAGTCTCCTTCTTAGGTTGTCTAAGTTTGTCCCAAGTTAGTCTAAGTTCGTCCCAGGTTAGTCTCTTTCTAAGGATGAACTTAGAGAAACCTTAGAATGAGACAAACGAGACTACCTCGGGTCGAATAAAGACAAAATGTAGTCTCTTTCTAAGATTTGTCGAAGTTCGTCCCACGTTAGTCGAAGTTCATTCTAAGTTAGCCTTTTTCTAAGGACGAACTTAGACAAACCCTAGAATGAAACTAACGAGACTAACTTGGGACGAACAACGACAAACTTTAGTCTCATTCTAAGGTTTGTCTAAGTTTGTCCCTAGTTAGTCTAAGTTCGTGCCAAGTTAGTCTCTTTCTAAGGACAAAGTTAGACAAACCTTAGAATGAGACTAACGAGACTAACTTGGGACGAACAAAGACAAAAGTTAGTCTCATTCTAAGGTTTGTCTAAGTTCATCCCAAGTTAGTCTATTTCTAAGGACGAACTTAGACAAACCTTGGAATGAGACTAACGAGACTAATTTGGGACGAACAAAGACAAACTTTAGTCTCATTCTAAGGTTTGTCTATGGTCGTCCATAGTTAACCTCTTTCTAAGGATGAACTTAGACAAACCTTAGAATGAGACTAACGAGACTAACTTGGGACGAACAAAAACAAACTTTAGTCTCATTCTAAGGTTTGTCTAATTTCATCCCAAGTTAGTCATTTTCTAAGGACAAACTTAGACAAACCTTAAAATGAGACTAACGAGACTAACATGGGACGAACAAAGATAAACTTTATTCTCCTTCTAATGTTTGTATAAGTTCGTCCCAAGTTAGTCTATTTTTAAGGATGAACTTAGATAAACCTTAGAATGAGACAAACGATACTAACTTGCGACGAACAAAGACAAACGTTAGTCTCATTCTATGGTTTGTCTAAGTTCGTTCGAAGTTTGGTTTCTTTCTACGGATGAACTTATACCAACCTTAGAATGAGACAAACGAGTGTAACATAGGACGAACAATGACAAACTTTAGTCTCATTCTAAGGTTTATCTAAGTTCGTCCGAAGTTTGTCTAAGTTCGTCCAAAGTTAGTCTATTTCTAAGGACAAACTTAGACAAACCTTAGAATGCGACTAACGAGACTAACTTGGAACGAAAAAGACAAACTTTAGTCTCTTTTTAAGGTTTGTCTAAGTTCGTCCCAAGTTAGTCTATTTCTAAGGACGAACTTAGACAAACTTTAGAATGAGACTAACGAGACTAACTTGGGACGAACAAAGATAAACTTTGGTCTCATTCTAAGCTTTGTCTAAGTTTGTCCCAAATTAATCTAAGTTCGTCCCAAGTTAGTCTTTTTCGAAGGACAAACTTAGACAAACCTTAGAATGAGACTAACTTGGGACGAACAAAGACAAACTTTACTCTCATTCTAATGTTTGTCTAAGTTCGTCCCAAGTTAGTCTCTTTCTAAGGACGAACTTAGATAAACCTTAGAATAAGACTAACGAGTCTAACTTGAGATGAACAAAGACAAACATTAATCTCATTCTAAGGTTTGTATAAGTTTGGCCCAAGTTTGGTTTCTTTCTAAGGCCGAACTGAGACAAACCTTTGAATGAGACAAACGAGTTTAATTTAGGACGAACAAAGACAAACTTTAGTCTCATTCTAAGGTTTGTCTATGTTCGTCCCACGTTAGTCTAAGTTTGTCTCTTTCTAAGGACGAACTTAGACAAACCTTAGAATGAGACTAACGACACTAACTTGTGACGAACAAAGACAAACGTAAATATCATTCTAAGGTTAGTCTAAGTTCTTCCCAAGTTGGTCTAAGTTCATCCCAAGTTAGTCTCAGTTAGTCCTAAGTTAGTCTCTTTCTAAGGACAAACTTAGACAAACCTTAGAATGAGACTAACGAGACTAACTTGGGACGAAAAAAATAAACTTTAGTCCCATTCTAAGGTTTGTCTAAGTTCGTCCCAAGTTAGTGTGAGTTCGTCCCAAATTAGTCTCCTTCTAAGGACGAACTTGGACAAACCTTAGAATGAGACTAACGAGTGTAACTTGGGACGAACAAAGACAAAAATTTGTCCCATTCTAAGGTTATTCTAAGTTCATCCCATGTTAGTCTATTTCTAAGGACGAACTTAGATAAACCTTAGATTGAGACTTAAAAGACTAACTTGGGACGAACAAAGACAAACGTTAGTCTCATTCAAAAGTGAAATCTTCCCCTGGTAGATGAGATGTTGTTCTGGTCGAGATCCAGAGCAAATCCTAAAACAACTTATGCGCTAAAACAAGTAATGCGGAAATAAAACGACACGCAAAGTTGTTACCCAGTTTGGCGTTAATGAGCCTACGTCTGGGGGGCGTTCTCTGGCCCGGTGGATAGCAATTCACTATTATTGAGTATTGCGAGTACAGGGTTTACCGTTTACAGAATCCCTCTTAAACAACCTGAGCCTCGGACACTCTAGTAATTGCAATCTAGGTCTCCCCCTAGATCTTCGCTCCCGCTCCGTATCCACCAGAATGATTCTCCGTGAGAATCAGCGCCTTCTCCCGAATGCGCAGTAACGGAACTTCAGTGCGAGCCTTCAGCTTCGTCCTTCGATCAATCTGTTGAGCACCAATGCAGATTGATCCGAGCGCCTTCGAGTAACCAGTGGCGGTTAGTTCTCCAGCCGTATACGTGCATCGTGAATAACCAGTTACGATTGATTCACCGCCGTTTGCCTCCTCCTCCCTTCAATGAGTATGAGCATGTATTGTATCTCCGTGAGTGCTACTAATAACCGAGTATTAGCACTCCTTATATAGAGCGGTCAAAACCCTAAAACAATAAGGATTCCCAAACTAAACCGCCACTATATTTTAGGAAATCTTTCCTAATCTCTTGCGCATATCTCTTGTAGATAATCCTCCGTTCAAATCTTCAAACTAGATTAAGCAACCTTCGATTATCTTCTCGACTAAGATAGCTTCAAGCGCAAGCAACCGACACCAAGGATATTTCAATAATCCATAATCACCTGACTCGACAAATATGATTTAAGAAATTCACTGCCGCGTCAGAGTTGTGCTAAGTCGGCTTAGACAAGTTTCCAAATCCGAATATGGAAACTTCCAACTTCTGTCCACTGATGTGCAACCGCCTTGATCTTCCAACGGTCGACTAGGTTTCCTAATCTGATTTAGGAAACACTTCTTCTGCTTCAACTTGTTCTAGGACAGTTGTCTCTTCCAGTCTTGAACAACAGCTAGAACAACAATACTAAGTTTTGCCAAACTACATGCCATATAAACTAACAATCTCCCCCTTGGCATTTTTGGCAAAACTACCTATTTGAAGCTACCTGTACTACTAATACACTTGAATCTTTGAGAAGATTTCAAACTCCCTAGCTGTGCTACTAACTAAGCTACCAACTGAATCTTTGAGGAGATTTCAAACTCCAAACACAATAAAAGCACAACGAATCTTTTAAGGAGATTTCAAACTCCAAACATGATAAACACTCTAGCACAACTGAATCTTTTAAGGAGCTTTCAAACTCCAAAATTACTCCCCCTTTTTGCCATAAAGTGACAAGGGAGTGCACAAAAAAATACGAGTTCAACAATAAAGCCAGAGTTCAACAAAAAAAATTGTTTTTAGAGGAGAGTGCATCACCAGAGCTAGTAGTCGGATTCCTCATCACTGGGCTCATCACAAGCCGATTCACCATCATCTTCTTCCTCCGGATAGCGCAGGCTCACCAAAAGCTTTGTGATCTTTTTCTTTCTGGCCATGAGAAGCACTATTCTCTCACTCACATCAGCTAACTCTTCTTCAAGATGTGTGATCATCCTCTTCCGGGAGACAGCAGGGACATGAACACTTGATGCATCCAGAGATTGCCCAGACAACTTCTTCTTAGGCTTGATAGGGTCGTCTAACTCCAGATCCACAATATGAGAACCAGAAAATTGCTTATGATCTGCAAGAAACACCTTTGGATCTCCAGTCAACTTGTCCTGATTTGTTAAGATATCTGGATGTTGCCCCACTACAAGTTGGTGAATCAACGAGGGGAAACCAATCGGATGATTTACTTTGACAGAAGATGCATGGCTAGCAATTTGATCGAAGATGAGACGTCCAAGATCAATCTTCTTCCCAGCTCCAAGAGTCTTCAGAATGGCACCCATTGTATGACCAAGAGTAGTATGATGATTATTCGGCAACCAGTTATGAACAGCAATGCTGTGAAGCAAGGAGTGCTTCGAAGACAGCTCTTTCACCGGGAAAGTCATGGTGAACCACCTTGAACGGGTACCGCCAGTAAGAGCAGCTGCAACTTTGTGCCAATTAGGGTTATCTCCAATATTCAAAGCTCCTGCTTCAATCCCAAAATAATCATTGATACCATCTGATGTAATGACCACCTTCTTGCCTCTCACACATGCCATTCCAAAAGCAGAGTTTTCAATATCTGCAAAACCTTCTGGTAGATTAGCAATAACTTCCCTTACAAGACTTGCTGCAAAAGGTTTAGCCATTGCTACTGATGGCCACAGATCCACTCCTTTGATCAGACTAACTATCTCCTTGGCTGCATACTTGTCGGCATCCAACACCCTTTTAGCCACGATCTTCCTCTTCTGAACAAGATCCCAATTCTTAGCATGATCCTCTGACACAAACCACACACCATTCATCACTACTCCAGACTCAAACTGGACTTTCTTCCCTTTTTCTTTTCTTTTGACAACAGGAGAGCATAACTTTGTTTTCTTCGCAACTGGTGAAGTAGCCTTCTCAAAACCAGACTCTTTAACCTTGTTTGATTCTTCGACAACTGCAGGAGTGGGGACCTTTCTCTTCTTTGGCACAAAGGCCTTTGTGTTGGCAGCAGGATTTGACTTCTTGAGGGATCCATCTCCAGATTCCTTACTCTGCTTCTCCATCTCTTCATTCTCAGCAACTGGATCTGGGTGATTGGTCTCACCGTCTTTAGCAACGTTAGAAGAGAACTCTTCTTCAACATATTGCTCAACAGCATCAAACAGACTTTGGAGAGACTCATCAACTTTGTCAGACTCCTTATGAGAGGCCTCTTCTTCTTCATCGACCGACACTTTGGCATCTTCTTTTGCAGGCTCAGCTTGTACCTCTGTACTGGAACTCTCAGCAGCTTCTGGAACATCTTCACCAGAATTTTCAGCAGAAGCTATACTCTGGTTGTCTTGACTCACTTCCTTTTCTTCAGACCCAGAATCATGGTGTTCATCAACGGCAACTTCTTCATTACCAACACCCTCATCTTGTTCACTAGATTTTTCATCATCGGACTCAGACACGATAACCTTACGCTTCACAATCCTAAACTTCTCCTTCACAGGAGTTTTCTTACAAGCAACCATCTTAACCTTTGTACCTTTCACCACAGGATAGCTCTTTTCTAGCACACCAGCTACAACCTCTGGCTTTTCTCCAACAACTACTGAACCAACCACAGATACACCAGGCAAACTAGAACTACTCGTATTAACAGATTTGGGAGTATTTGAAGGTACCTCTTGGGTCGACTTCTTCACTGGTTCTTTGGCTATAGAGGGCTTTAAAGCAGACGCCTTTTTGGAGATTTCCTCCGGAATGCTTTTAGGGATCTTCTTTTCCTTTGCCTGGACGACGGTTTCCATCTCTTTTACTGATTTGTCCAACTTTTTCTTCTCAGGAACTGAGACTTTTGGAATCTTTGGAACAGTCGTCTTCTCTAGGACATCAGATGTTGATTTTCCTGTGGGAACTGATTCACTCGCCAATTTAGGGTTTTCTTTGAGAATCTTGGGTGCTACAACCGATTTTGATGAATTATCAACTGACGCTGCGTTGGGGACCTTGTTCTTCCTTGTGGCCACCATTGTAGAACTTCGTCAAGCTTCGTCTAGGGTTTCGTCGGGAGAGAAAAGCAGCGAGATACAAACAGTTGATTTTGCAAATAATTTTTTGGAAATAAAATTCAGATTTTGGCAACCCATACAGCTTCTGGAGACTCACATGGCTGCCACGTCACATACACGAATAAAAAGAATATTTGAATATTTTTGAATATTTTTGGAAGACCGAACGTTTCTTCTTGGACCAACACCTTTCCTCCACGTCAGCCCTAAACAAATCACCTTCTAGCTCAGGCTGACTGACTTGAGCTGGAACAACTTAGTTGTTGGTGACACACAGACCCGCAGAGGATCTAGGTGTCCGAAACCTCGTGTTGTTCAAGCCTCTGATGATGGATTCTGATTGCCGCTTTATCATCTCTTGTTCCAGCCTATATTGTTCCAGAATTGACTTCTTCCACAACTTCTTGGTGTAACAATCCTCAATATCAATATCATCTTTTCTCAGTATCATCTTCTTCCACAACATCTTGGTATAACAACTCTCAAAGTGAGATCCTTTCATGCTGTGTTCCCTTCGAACAAAGCCACTACTGTGGCAATCAATCCATGATGTGGATGTCTTCACACGATGACAGTAGTTCATGACCCTTCGTCTAACATACTTGAAGAGAGATGACTTCATAGAGGCTGGGACACAAGTGCACCTACCCAGAGTATGAGACTGCATCTGACTGACTGGAGTCTTTAGGTCTTTCTTCAACATATATGGGGTCATGGTAGTGGGTAGACCAGAATCAACTAAGTAGCAGTTGTTTGAGGCTCTCCTTCTAGTGAGAACAATTTGATTCTGGTTGTTCTGCACGATACACTTGTCCTGAGTGAACTGGACCTGGTTATTCCCATCGCACAACTGGCTAATGCTAATCAGATTTGCCTGTAAGCCTTCAACAAGAAACACTTCGGTTAATCTACGTAGACCTGGAACATTCAATGTTCCTCTTCCAACAACTCTGCCTTCTATTCCATCTCCAAACGTCACAGTTTTGCCGTTTATCCATTCTATTTTAGTTAGAAACCCCGGATTTCTAGTCATATGTCTAGAACATCCACTGTCGAAGTACCATCTTTGCTTTTCTGGAAGAAACAATGAGCTGAAAGCTGCGAGACATGTTTCTTTTTGTTTAATTCTCCAGATTTGCTTAATGGGTGGTCTTGATACTTCACGAAGCTGATCCATCCTCCTGATAAAGTTGTGGAGTTCAGGGCATCTTGACTTGAGGTGTCCCACTTGGTTGCAGTTGAAACACCTTCTTTTGTCTTGCCTCTTTGAGCGAAAACCAGCTAATAGTCCTTGTGGGGGAAGTTCCTCTGAAACAACCCGTGAGCTAGATCCAGTTTTGTTTAGATCTTCCAGGATTTTGACAGGGGCTTCCTTGTCTGTCTCAATCTCAATTTTCAACGCATCTATAGTGTTAAGTAGAATTACCTCTTGACGTTTTAATGCGGCATTCTTCTTCTTTAGATTAGACATGTCTTCTGGATGATTACCTTCACTCCTTTCGATCTGCACCTTCAGGGATGAGATAGTAGCAAGAAGTTTAGCCTTCTGAGCATACAGACCATCTCGCTCATCTTTTACTTTAACTACTTGAGCCTAAAGGTCAGTGATAGTTTGTTGAAGTTCCACCTTCTGAGTGACAAGAACTGCGGCATCTTCCCATATTGTTTCTTTTTCTTTTGTCAAGTATGTTAGATTGTTGTGGAGTATCTTGTTCTGCTCAACTTCATTTAGCCATTCATGGAACAACTCCTTGTACTTGATAGCAAAGTCTTCGTCAATGATTTCTTCATTATTACTGCAGCTTGAGTACTGTGTGGTATTTTCCGAAGATGACTCTGACCCAACCTCGTTGCTTGTCTCTCCTTCATTGTTGACATAGGAAGTTAGGGCGACAAAATTATTAGTTTCACCCTCCTGATCAGATTCACTATCACTCCAGCTGACAACATATGCATTCTTCTTCTTCTGCGTATTGATACATTCAGCCCGAATATGTCCATAGCCCTCACATTCACTACATTGTATCCCTTTGCCTTTGTTATCAGTATCGGAGTCTTCAGATTGGTTCCTCTTGAAAGTTTTGTCATTCTTCTGGAATCTTGACTTAGATGACTGACTGGACTCAGTCCCTTTACCGTACTACCTCCTCATAAATTTCCCAAAGTTCTTAGCAAACATGGCATACTGTTGTTCTGACGCATCGTCTGTCTTGTCCTTAACAACTTCAGCCTTTAGACCAACGCTGGAGACTTTTGTGAGACGGTCTTCTTCATTCATGTCCATCTCATGGGTCTGCAGGGAGCCCATCAGTTCATCTAGTCTCATGGTTTTCACATTATTGGCTTCCTTGACGGCAAGAGCTTTCATGGCGAACCGCTTTGTGAGAGATCTCAACACCTTTCTCACCAGTGTTTCCTCAGTCATTGGTTCTCCTAGCGCGAATGCTTCGTTAGAGATGTCAAGAACCCGAGTGTTGAAGTCAGCAATGGTCTCATCCTCCTACATTCTCAGATTTTCGAATTTTGATGTGACCGTCTCCATTCTAGAGATTTTAACTTTAGTTGTTCCTTCATGAGCAGTTTGTAGAATGTTTCAAGACGTCTTGGCAATCTCACAGGTAGAGATCATCTTGAAATTCTTTCCTTTAACTCCAGAGAATATGGCATTCATTGCTTTAGAGTTCGCCGCTTCAGCTTTCTTTTGAACCTCAGTCCACTTGTCTTTAGCGAGAAGGCTAACCTTACCTTCTTCGTCGATAGCCACTGGGTGAGTCCATCCTTTTTCAACAGCTTCCCAGACTGATTCATCTTGAGACTTTAGAAACGCCTTCATTCGTACCCTCCAGTAGCCATATTTGTTTCCTTCGAGCAGAGGAGGTCTCGTGATGTTCTGCCCTTCTCTTAAATCCATCTCACCAGTCTTCGGATCTTACTCTGTGTGTCGAGTATTTGCTCTGATACCAATTGAAATCTTCCCCTAGTAGATGAGATGTTGTTCTGGTCGAGATCCAGAGTAAATCCTAAAACAACTTATGCGCTAAAACAAGTAATGCGGAAATAAAACGACACGCAAAGTTGTTACCAGTTCGGCGTTAACGAGCCTACGTCTGGGGGGCGTTCTCTAGCCCGGTGGATAGCAATTCACTATTATTGAGTATTGCGAGTACAGGGTTTACCGTTTACAGAATCCCTCTTAAACAACCTGAGCCTCGGACACTCTAGTAATTGCAATCTAGGTCTCCCCCTAGATCTTCGCTACCGCTCCGTATCCACCAGAATGATTCTCCGTGAGAATCAGCGCCTTCTCCCGAATGCGCAGTAACGGAACTTCAGTGCGAGCCTTCAGCTTCGTCCTTCGATCAATCTGTTGAGCACCAATGCAGATTGATCCGAGCGCCTTCGAGTAACCAGTGGCGGTTAGTTCTCCAGCCGTATACGTGCGTCGTGAATAACCAGTTACGATTGATTCACCGCCGTTTGCCTCCTCCTCCCTTCAATGAGTATGAGCATGTATTGTATCTCCGTGAGTGCTACTAATAACCGAGTATTAGCACTCCTTATATAGAGCGGTCGAAACCCTAAAACAATAAGGATTCCTAAACTAAACCGCCACTATATTTTAGGAAATCTTTCCTAATCTCTTGCGCATATCTCTTGTAGATAATCCTCCATTCGAATCTTCAAACTAGATTAAGCAACCTTCGATTATCTTCTCGACTAAGATAGCTTCAAGCGCAAGCAACCGACACCAAGGATATTTCAATAATCCATAAGCACCTGACTCGACAAATATGATTTAGGAAATTCACTGCCGCGTCAGAGTTGTGCTAAGTCGGCTTAGACAAGTTTCCAAATCCGAATATGGAAACCTCCAACTTCTGTCCACTGATGTGCAACCGCCTTGATCTTCCAACGGTCGACTAGGTTTCCTAATCTGATTTAGGAAACACTTCTTCTGCTTCAACTTGTTCTAGGACAGTTGTCTCTTCCAGTCTTGAACAACAGCTAGAACAACTATACTAAGTTTTGCCAAACTACATGCCATATAAACTAACAAAAAGGTTTGTCTAAGTTCGTCCTACGTTAGTCTCTTTCTAAGGATGAACTTACACAAACCTTAGAATGAGACTAACGAGACTAACTTGGGACGAACAAAGACAAAATTTGGTCTCATTCTAAGGTTTGTCTAAGTTCATCCCTAGTTAGTCTAAGTTTGTCCCAAGTTAGTCTCTTTCTAAGGACAAACATAGACAAACCTTAGAATGAGACAAATGATACTAACTTGGGACGAACAAAGACAAACTTTAGTCTCATTCTAAGGTTAGTCTAAGTTCGTCCCAAGTTAGTCAAAGTTCGTCCCAAGTTTGTTTTTTCTAAGGACGAACATAGAAAAACCTTAGAATGAGACAAACGAGAGTAACTTAGGACGAACAAAGAGAAACTTTAGTCTCATTCTAAGGTTTATCTAAGTTCGTCCCAAGTTAGTCTAAGTTCATCCCAAGTTCGTCTATTTCTAAGGACGAACATAAATAAACCTTAGAATGAGACTAACGAGACTAACTGGGGACGAACAAAGACAAACTTTAGTCTCTTACAAAGGTTTGTCTTAGTTCGTCCCAAGTTTACCTCTTTCTAAGGACGAACTTAGACAACCCTTAGAATGAGACTAAAGAGACTAACTTGGGACGTACAAAGACAAACTTCAGTCTCATTCTAAGGTTTTCTAAGTTCATCCCAAATTAGTCTAAGTTCAACCCAAGTTAGTCTTTTTCTAAGGACAAACTTAGACAAACCTTAGAATGAGACTAACAAGACTAACTTGGGACGAACAAAGCTAAACTTTAGTCTCATTCTAATGTTTGTATAAGTTTGTCCCAAGTTAGTCTATTACTAAGGATGAACTTAGATAAACCTTAGAATGAGACTAACGAGACTAAGTTGGGATGAACAAAGACAAACGTTAGTCTCATTCTAAGGTTTGTCTATATTCGTCTAAAGTTTGGTTTCTTTCTAAGGACGAACTTAGACCAACCTTAGAATGAGACAAATGAGTGTAACTTAGGACGAACAAATAAAAACTTTAGTCTCATTCAAAGGTTTGTCTAAGTTCGTCTCAAGTTAGTCTAAGTTCGTCCAAAGTTAGTCTCTTTCTAAGGATAAACTTAGACAAACCTTAGAATGAGACTAACGAGACCAACTTGGGACGAACAAAGACAAACTTTAGTCTCTTTCTCTGGTTTGTCTAAGTTTGTCCCAAATTAGTCTCTTTCTAAAAACGAACTTAAACAAACTTTAGAATGAGACTGACGAGACTAACTTGGGATGAACAAAGACAAACTTTAGTCCCATTCTAAGGTTTGTCGAAGTTCGTGCCAATTTAGTCTAAGTTCATCCGAAGTTAGTCTCCATCTAAGGATGAACTTAGACAAACCTTATAATGACACTAACGAGTGTAACTTAGGACGAACAAAGACAAACGTTAGTCTCATTCTATGGTTTGTCTAAGTTCGTCCCAAGTTTGGTTTCTTTCTAAGGATGAACAAAGACAGACGTTAGTCTCTTTCTAAGGTTTGTCTAAGTTTGTCCCAAGTTTGGTTTCTTTCTAAGGACGAGCTAAGACAAACCTTATAATGAGACTAACGAGACTAACTTGGGATGAACAAAGACAAACTATAGTGTCATTCGATAGTTTGTCTAAGTTTGTCTCAACTTAGTCTATTTCTAAGGCAAACTTAGACAAAGTTTAGAATGAGACAAACGAGACTAACTTGGGACCAACAAAGACAAAATGTAGTCTCATTCTAAGGGTTGTCTAAGTTTGTCCGACTAGTCTCTTTCTAAGGACAAACTTTGACAAACCTTTAGATGAGACTAACGACACTAACTTGGGACGAACAAAGACAAACCGTAGTCTCATTCTAAGGTTAGTCTAAGTTTGTCCCAGGTTAGTCTAAGTTCGTCCCAAGTTAGTCTCCATTTGTCCCAAGTTCGTTTCTTTCTGAGGACGAACTTAGACAAACCTAAGAATGTGACTAACGATACTAACTTGGGACGAACAATCTCTTTCTAAGGACAAACTTAGACAAACTTTAGAATGAGACGAACGAGAGTAACTTGGGATGCACAAAGACACACTTTAGTCTCATTCTTAGGTTGTCTAAGTTTGTCCCAAGTTAGTCTAAGTTCGTCCCAGGTTAGTCTCTTTCTAAGGATGAACTTAGAGAAACCTTAGAATGAGACAAACGAGACTAACTCGGGTCGAATAAAGACAAAATATAGTCTCTTTCTAAGATTTGTCTAAGTTCGTCCCACGTTAGTCGAAGTTCATTCTAAGTTAGTCATTTTCTAAGGACGAACTTAGACAAACCCTAGAATGAAACTAACGAGACTAACTTGGGACGAAAAAAGACAAACTTTAGTCTCATTCTAAGGTTTGTCTAAGTTTGTCCCTAGTTAGTCTAAGTTCGTGCCAAGTTAGTCTCTTTCTAAGGACAAAGTTAGACAAACCTTAGAATGAGACTAACGAGACTAACTTGGGATGAACAAAGACAAACGTTAGTCTCATTCAAAAGGTTTGTCTAAGTTCGTCCTACGTTAGTCTCTTTCTAAGGATGAACTTAGACAAACCTTAGAATGAGACTAACAGGACTAACTTGGGACGAACAAAGACAAAATTTGGTCTCATTCTAAGGTTTGTCTAAGTTCGTCCCAAGTTAGTCTAAGTTCGTCCCAAGTTTGTTTTTTCTAAGGACGAACATAGAAAAACCTTAGAATGAGACAAACGAGAGTAACTTAGGACGAACAAAGAGAAACTTTAGTCTCATTCTAAGGTTTGTCTAAGTTCGTCCCAAGTTAGTCTAAGTTCATCCCAAGTTCGTTTATTTCTAAGGACGAACATAAATAAACCTTAGAATGAGACTAACGAGACTAACTGGGGACGAACAAAGACAAACTTTTGTCTCTTACTAAGGTTTGTCTTAGTTCGTCCCAAGTTTACCTCTTTCTAAGGACGAACTTAGACAAACCTTAGAATGAGACTAAAGCGACTAATTTGGGACAAACTTCAGTCTCATTCTAAGGTTGTCTAAGTTCATCCCAAATTAGTCAGAGTTCAACCCAAGTTAGTCTTTTTCTAAGGACAAACTTAGACAAACCTTAGAATGAGACTAACAAGACTAACTTGGAACGAACAAAGATAAACTTTAGTCTCATTCTAATGTTTGTATAAGTTCGTTCCAAGTTAATCTATTACTAAGGACGAACTTAGATAAACCTTAGAATGAGACTAACGAGACTAAGTTGGGATGAACAAAGACAAACGTTAGTCTCATTCTAAGGTTTGTCTATATTCGTCTAAAGTTTGGTTTCTTTCTAAGGACGAACTTAGACCAACCTTAGAATGAGACAAACGAGTGTAACTTAGGACGAACAAAGAAAAACTTTAGTCTCATTCTAAGGTTTGTCTAAGTTCATCTCAAGTTAGTCTAAGTTCATCCAAAGTTAGTCTATTTCTAGGGATAAACTTAGACAAACCTTAGAATGAGACTAACGAGACCAACTTGGGACGAACAAAGACAAACTTTAGTCTCTTTCTATGGTTTGTCTAAGTTTGTCCCAAGTTAGTCTCTTTCTAAGGACGACCTTAAACAAACCTTAGAATGAGACTAACGAGACTAACTTGGGATGAACAAAGACAAACTTTAGTCCCATTCTAAGGTTTGTCGAAGTTCGTGCCAAGTTAGTCTAAGTTCAGCCCAAGTTAGTCTCCATCTAAGGATGAACTTAGACAAACCTTAGAATGAGACTAACGAGTGTAACTTGGGACGAACAAAGACAAACATTAGTCTCGTTCTATGGTTTGTCTAAGTTCGTCCCAAGTTTGGTTTCTTTTTCTAAGGATGAACAAAGACAAACGTTAGTCTCATTCTAAGGTTTGTCTAAGTTTGTCCCAAGTTTGGTTTCTTTCTAAGGAGGAACTAAGACAAACCTTAGAATGAGACGAACGAGACTGACTTGGGATGAACAAAGACAAACTATAGTCTCATTCGATAGTTTGTCTAAGTTCGTCCTAAGTTAGTCTAAGTTTGTCTCAACTTAGTCTCTTTCTAAGGACGAACTTAGACAAAGTTTAGAATGAGACAAACGAGACTAACTTGGGCCAACAAAGGCAAAATGTAGTCTCATTCTAAGGGTTGTCAAAGTTCGTCCCACGTTAGTCTCTTTCTAAGGACGAACTTTGACAAACCTTTGAATGAGACTAACGACACTAACTTGGGACGAACAAAGACAAACTGTAGTCTCATTCTAAGGTTAGTCTAAGTTTGTCCCAGGTTAGTCTAAGTTCGTCCCAAGTTAGTCTCTGTTTGTCCCAAGTTTGTTTCTTTCTAAGGACAAACATAGACAAACCTTAGAATGTGACTAACGAGACTAACTTGGGACGAACAGTTTCTTTCTAAGGACAAACTTAGACAAACTTTAGAATGAGACGAACGAGAGTAACTTGGGATGCACAAAGACAAACTTTAGTCTCATTCTTAGGTTGTCTAAGTTTGTCCCAAGTTAGTCTAAGTTCGTCCCAGGTTAGTCTCTTCTTAAGGATGAACTTAGAGAAACCTTAGAATGTGACAAACGAGACTAACTCAGGTCGAATAAAGACAAAATGTAGTCTCTTTCTAAGGTTTGTCTAAGTTCGTCCCACGTTACTCGAATTTCTTTCTAAGTTAGTCTTTTTCTAAGGACGAACTTAGACATACCCTAGAATGAAACTAACGAGACTAACTCGAGACGAACAAAGACAAACTTTAGTCTCATTCTAAGGTTTGTCTATGTTTGTCCCCAGTTAGTCTATGTTTTTGCCAAGTTAGTCTCTTTCTAAGGACAAACTTAGACCAACCTTAGAATGAGACTAATGAGACTAACTTGGGACGAACAAAGACAATAGTTAGTCTCATTCTAAGGTTTGTCTACGTTCTTCCCAAGTTAGTCTATTTCTATGGACGAACTTAGACAAACCTTGGAATGAGACTAACGAGACTAATTTGGGACGAACAAAGACAAACTTTAGTCTCATTCTAAGGTTTGTCTATGTTCGTCCCTAGTTAGTCTAAGTTCGTGCCAAGTTACTCTGTTTCTAAGGACGAACTTAGACAAACCTTAGAATGAGATAAACGAGACAAACTTGGGACGAACAAAGACAAACTTTAGTCCCATTCTAAGGTTTGTCTTAGTTCGTCCCAAGTTTGTCTAAGTTTATCCCATGTTAGTCTCTTTCTAAGGACTAACTTAGACAAACCTAAGAATGAGACTAACGAGGGTAACTTGGGACGAACAAAGACAAACTTTAGTCTCATTCAAAGGTTTGTCTAAGTTCGTCCCAAGTTAGTCCAAATTCATCCCAACTTAGTCTCTTTCTAAGGACAAACTTAGACAAATCTTAGAATGAGACAAACAAGAATAACTTGGCACGGACAAAGACTAACTTTAGTCTCATTCTAAGGTTTGTCTAAGTTCGTCCCATGTTAGTCTATTTCTTAGGACGAACTTAGACAAACCTTAGAATGAGACTAACGAGACTAACTTGGGACGAACAAAGACAAACTTTAGTCTCTTTCTAAGGTTTGTCTAAGTTCATCCCAAGTTAGTCTCTTTATAAGGACGAACTTAGACAAACCTCAGAATGAAACTATCGAGACTCACTTAGGATGAAAAAAGACAAACTTTAGTCTCATTCTAAGTTTTGTCTAAGTTCGTCCCAAGTTAGTCCCATGTTAGTCGATTTCTAAGGACGAACTTAGACAAACCTTAGAATGAGACTAACGAGACTTACTTGGGATGAACAAAGACAAACTTTAGTTTCTTTCTAAAGTTTGTCTAAGTTCGTCCCAAGTTAGCCTCTTTCTAGAGACGAACTTAGACAAATCTTAGAATGAGACTAACGAGACTAACTTGGGACGAACAAAGATAATCTTTGGTCTCATTCTAAGGTTTGTCCAAATTCGTCCCAAGTAAGTCAAAGTTTGTCCCAAGTTAGTCTCTTTCTAAGGACGAACATAGACAAACCATAGAATGAGACAAACGAGAGTAACTTGGGACGAGCAAAGACAAACTTTAGTCTCATTCTAAGGTTGGTCTAAGTTCGTCCTAAGTTAGTCTAAGTATGTCCCATGTTAGTCTATTTCAAAGGACGAACTTGGACAAACCTCAGAATGAGACTAATGAGACTAACTTGGGACGAACAAAGACAAACTTTAGTCTCTTTCTATGGTTTGTCTAAGTTCGTCCCAAGTTAGTCTCCATATAAGGATGAACTTGGACAAACCTTAGAATGAGACTAACGAGACTAACTTGGGATGAACAAAGAAAAACTTTAGTCTCATTCTAAGGTTTGTCTAAGTTCATCCCAAGTTAGTCTCTTTCTAAGGACGAACTTAAACATACCTAAGAATGAGAGTAACGAGACTAACTTGGGACGAACAAAGATAAACTTTAGTCCCATTCTAAGGTTTGTCAAAGTTCGTCTCAAGTTAGTCTCTTTCCAAGGACGAACTTAGACAAACCTTAGAATGAGACTAACGCGACTAACTTGGGACGAACAAAGAAAAACTTTAGTCCCATTCTAAGGTTTGTCAAAGTTCGTCTCAAGTTAGTCTAAGTTCGTCCCAAGTTAGTCTCTTTCTAAGGACAAACTTAGACATACCTTAGAATGAGACAAACGAGAGTAACTTGGGACAAACACAGACAAATTTTAATCTCATTCTAAGGTTTGTCTATTTCTAAGGACGAACTTAGACAAGCCTTAGAATGAGATTAACGAGACTAACTTGGGACGAACAAAGACAAACTTTAGTCTCTTTCAAAGGTTTGTCTAAGTTTGTCCCAAGTTAGTTAATTTCTAAGGACGAACTTAGACAAACCTTAGAATGAGACTAACGAGATTAACTTGGGACGAACAAAGACAAACTTTAGTCCCATTCTAAGGTTTGTCTTAGTTCATCCCAAGTTAGTCTAAGTTCGTCCCAAGTTAGTCTCTTTCTGAGGACAAACTTAGACAAACCTAAGAATGAGACTAACGAGAATAACTTGGGAGGAACAAAGACAAACTTTAGTCTAATTCTAAGGTTTGTCCAAGTTCGTCCCAAGTTAGTCTAAGTTCATCCCATGTTAGTCTCTTTCTAAGGACGAATTTAGACAAACCTTAGAATGAGACAAACGAGAATAACTTGGGACGAACAAAGACAAACTTTAGTCTCATTCTAAGGTTTGTCTAAGTTCGTCCCAAGTTAGTCTATTTCTAAGGACAAACTTAGACAAACGTTAGAATGAGACTAACGAGACTAACATGGAACAAACAAAGACAAACTTTAGTCTCTTTATAAGCTTTGTCTATGTACGTCCCAAGTTAGTCTCTTTCTAAGGACGAACTTAGACAAACCTTAGAATGAAACTATCGGGAGTAACTTGGGACGAACTAAGACAAACTTTAGTCTCATTCTAAGGTTTGCCTATGTTCGTCACAAGTTAGTCCCGTGTTAGTCTTTTTTTAAGGACGAACTTAGACAAACTTTAGAATGAGACTCACGAGACTTACTTGGGACGAACAAAGACAAACTTTAGTTTCTTTCTAAGGTTTGGCTAAGTTCGTCCCAAGTAAGCCTCTTTCTAAGGACCAACTTAGACAAACCTTAGAATAAGACTAACGAGACTAACTTGGTACGAATAAAGATAAACTTTAGTCTCATTCTAAGGTTTGTCTAAATTCATCCCAAGTTGGTCTAAGTTCGTCCCAAGTTAGCCTATTTCTAAGGACGAACCTAGACAAACCTTAGAATGAGACTAACGAGACTAACTTGGGACAAACATAGACAAACTTTAGTCTCATTATAAGGTTTGTCTAAGTTGGTCCCAAGTTAGTCTAAGTTCGTCCCAAGTTAGTCTCTTTCTAAAGACGAACTTAGGCAAACTTTAGAATGAGACAAACAATAGTAACTTGGGACGAGCAAAGACCAACTTTATTCTCATTCTAAGGTTTGTCTAAGTTCGTCCCAAGTTAGTCTAAGTATGTCCCATGTTAGTCTATTTCTAAGGACAAACTTGGACAAACCTCAGAATGAGACTAATGAGACTAACTTGGGACGAACAAAGACAAACTTTAGTCTCTTTCTTTGGTTTGTCTTACTTCGTCCCAAGTTAGCCTTTTTCTAAGGACAAACTTGGACAAACCTTAGAATGAGACTAACGAGACTAACTTGGGATGAACAAAGAAAAACTTTAGTCTCATTCTAAGGTTTGTCTAAGTTCGTCCCAACTTAGTCTCTTTCTAATGATGAACTTAGACAAACCTTAGAATGAGACTAATGAGACTAACTTGGGACGAACAAAAACAAAGTTTAGTCCCATTCTAAGGTTTGTCAAAGTTCGTCTCAAGTTAGTCTAAGTTCGTCCCAAGTTAGTCTCTTTCTAAGGCCGAACTTAGACATACCTTAGAATGAGACAAACGAGAGTAACTTGGGACAAACAAAGACAAATTTTAGTCTCATTCTAAGGTTTGTCTAATTTCGTCCCATGTTAGTCTATTTCTAAGGACGAACTTAGACAAGTCTTAGAATGAGATTAACGAGACTAACTTGGGACGAAAAAAGACAAACTTTAGTCTCTTTCTAAGGTTTGTCTAAGCTTGTCCCAAGTTAGTTTATTTCTAAGGACGAACTTACACAGACCTTAGAATGAAACTATCGGGACTAACTTGGGACGAACAAAGACAAACTTTAGTCTCATTCTAAGGTTTGTCTTTGTTCGTCCCAAGTTAGTCCCATGTTAGTCTATTTCTAAGGACGAACTTAGACAAACCTTTGATTGAGACTAACGAGACTTACTTGGGACGAACAAAGACAAACTTTAGTTTCTTTCTAAGGTTTGTCTAAGTTCGTCCCAAGTAAGCCGCTTTCTAAGGACGAACTTAGACAAACCTTAGAATGAGACTAACGAGACTAACTTGGTACGAATAAAGATAAACTTTTGTCTCATTCTAAGGTTTGTCTAAATTCGTCCCAAGTTGGTCTAAGTTGGTCCCAAGTTAGCCTCTTTCTAAGGACGAACCTAGATAAACCTTTCAATGAGACTAACGAGACTAACTTGGGACGAACAAAGACAAACTTTAGTCTCATTCTAAGGTTTGTCTTTGTTCGTCCCAAGTTAGTCCCATGTTAGTCTATTTCTAAGGACGAACTTAGACAAACCTTTGATTGAGACTAACGAGACTTACTTGGGACGAACAAAGACAAACTTTAGTTTCTTTCTAAGGTTTGTCTAAGTTCGTCCCAAGTAAGCCGCTTTCTAAGGACGAACTTAGACAAACCTTAGAATGAGACTAACGAGACTAACTTGGTACGAATAAAGATAAACTTTAGTCTCATTCTAAGGTTTGTCTAAATTCATCCCAAGTTGGTCTAAGTTCATCCCAAGTTAGCCTATTTCTAAGGACGAACCTAGACAAACCTTAGAATGAGACTAGCGAGACTAACTTGGGACAAACATAGACAAACTTTAGTCTCATTATAAGGTTTGTCTAAGTTGGTCCCAAGTTAGTCTAAGTTCGTCCCAAGTTAGTCTCTTTCTAAGGACGAACTTAGCCAAACTTTAGAATGAGACAAACAATAGTAACTTGGGATGAGCAAATACAAACTTTATTCTCATTCTAAGGTTTGTCTAAGTTCGTCCCAAGTTAGTCTAAGTATGTCCCATGTTTGTCTATTACTAAGGAAAAACTTGGACAAACCTCATAATGAGACTAATGAGACTAACTTGGGACGAACAAAGACAAACTTTAGTCTCCTTCTATGGTTTGTCTAACTTCGTCCCAAGTTAGCTTCTTTCTAAGGATGAACTTGGACAAACCTTAGAATGAGACTAACGAGACTAACTTGGGATGAACAAAGAAAAACTTTAGTCTCATTCTATGGTTTGTCTAAGTTCGTCCCAACTTAGTCTCTTTCCAAGGACGAACTTAGACAAACCTTAGAATGAGATTAACGAGACTAACTTGGGACGAACAAAGACAAACTTTAGTCCCATTCTAAGGTTTGTCAAAGTTCATCTCAAGTTAGTCTAAGTTCATCCCAAGTTAGTCTCTTTCTAAGGACGAACTTAGACATACCTTAGAATGAGACAAACGAGAGTAACTTGGGACAAACACAGACAAATTTTAATCTCATTCTAAGGTTTGTCTAATTTCGTCCCATGTTAGTCTATTTCTAAGGACGAACTTAGACAAGCCTTAGAATGAGATTAACGAGACTAACTTGGGACGAACAAAGACAAACTTTAGTCTCTTTCAAAGGTTTGTCTAAGGTTGTCCCAAGTTAGTTTATTTCTAAGGACGAACTTAGACAAACCTTAGAATGAGACTAACGAGACTAACTTGGGACGAACAAAGACAAACTTTAGTCTCATTCTAAGGTTTGTCTTAGTTCGTCCCAAGTTAGTCTAAGTTCGTCCCAAGTTAGTCTCTTTCTAAGGACAAACTTAGACAAACCTAAGAATGAGACTAACGAGAATAACTTGGGAGGAACAAAGACAAACTTTAGTCTAATTCTAAGGTTTGTCCAAGTTCGTCCCAAGTTAGTCTAAGTTCATCCCATGTTAGTCTCTTTCTAAGGACGAACTTAGACAAACCTTAGAATGAGACAAACGAGAATAACTTGGGACGAACAAAGACAAACTTTAGTCTCATTCTAAGGTTTGTCAAAGTTCGTCCCAAGTTAGTCTATTTCTATGGACAAACTTAGACAAACCTTAGAATGAGACTAACGAGACTAACTTGGAACGAACAAAGACAAACTTTAGTCTCTTTATAAGCTTTGTCTATGTACGTCCCAAGTTAGTCTCTTTCTAAGGACGAACTTAGACAAACCTTAGAATGAAACTATCGGAAGTAACTTGGGACGAACTAAGACAAACTTTAGTCTCATTCTAAGGTTTGTCTATGTTCGTCCCAAGTTAGTCCCATGTTAGTCTATTTTTAAGGACGAACTTAGACAAAATTTAGAATGAGACTAACGAGACTTACTTGGGACGAACAAAGACAAACTTTAGTTTCTTTCTAAGGTTTGTCTAAGTTCGTCCCAAGTAAGCCTCTTTCTAAGGACCAACTTAGACAAACCTTAGAATGAGACTAACGAGACTAACTTGGTACGAATAAAGATAAACTTTAGTCTCATTCTAAGGTTTGTCTAAATTCATCCCAAGTTGGTCTATGTTCATCCCAAGTTAGCCTATTTCTAAGGACGAACCTAGACAAACCTTAGAATGAGACTAGCGAGACTAACTTGGGACAAACATAGACAAACTTTAGTCTCATTATAAGGTTTGTCTAAGTTGGTCCCAAGTTAGTCTAAGTTCGTCCCAAGTTAGTCTCTTTCTAAGGACGAACTTAGGCAAACTTTAGAATGAGACAAACAATAGTAACTTGGGACGAGCAAAGACAAACTTTATTCTCATTCTAAGGTTTGGCTAAGTTCGTCCGAAGTTAGTCTAAGTATGTCCCATGTTTGTCTGTTTCTAAGGAAAAACTTAGACAAACCTCATAATGAGACTAATGAGACTAACTTGGGACGAACAAAGACAAACTTTAGTCTCCTTCTATGGTTTGTCTAACTTCGTCCCAAGTTAGCTTCTTTCTAAGGACGAACTTGGACAAACCTTAGAATGAGACTAACGAGACTAACTTGGGATGAACAAAGAAAAACTTTAGTCTCATTCTATGGTTTGTCTAAGTTCGTCCCAACTTAGTCTCTTTCCAAGGACGAACTTATACAAACCTTAGAATGAGACTAACGAGACTTACTTGGGACGGACAAAGACAAACTTTAGTCCCATTCTAAGGTTTGTCAAAGTTCATCTCAAGTTAGTCTAAGTTCGTCCCAAGTTAGCTTCTTTCTAAGGACGAACTTAGACATACCTTAGAATGAGACAAACGAGAGTAACTTGGGACAAACAAAGACAAATTTTAGTCTCATTCTAAGGTTTGTCTAATTTCATCCCATGTTAGTCTATTTCTAAGGACGAACTTAGACAAGCCTTAGAATGAGATTAACGAGACTAACTTGGGACGAACAAAGACAAACTTTAGTCTCTTTCTAAGGTTTGTCTAAGTTTGTCCCAAGTTAGTTTATTTCTAAGGACGAACTTAGACAAACCTTAGAATGAGACTAACGAGACTATCTTGGGACGAACAAAGACAAACTTTAGTCCCATTCTAAAGTTTGTCTTAGTTCGTCCCAAGTTAGTCTAAGTTCGTCCCAGGTTAGTCTCTTTCTAAGGACAAACTTAGACAAACCTAAGAATGAGACTAACGAGAATAACTTGGGAGGAACAAAGACAAACTTTAGTCTAATTCTATGGTTTGTCCAAGTTCGTCCCAAGTTAGTCTAAGTTCATCCCATGTTAGTCTCTTTCTAAGGACGAACTTAGACAAACCTTAGAATGAGACAAACGAGAATAACTTAGGACGAACAAAGACAAACTTTAGTCTCATTCTAAGGTTTGTCTAAGTTCGTCCCAAGTCAGTCTATTTCTAAGGGCAAACTTAGACAAACCTTAGAATGAGACTAACGAGACTAACTTGGAACGAACAAAGACAAACTTTAGTCTCTTTATAAGCTTTGTCTATGTACGTCCCAAGTTAGTCTCTTTCTAAGGATGAACTTAGACAAACCTTAGAATGAAACTATCGGGAGTAACTTGGGACGAACTAACACAAACTTTAGTCTCATTCTAAGGTTTGTCTATGTTCGTCCCAAGTTAGTCCCATGTTAGTCTATTTTTAAGGACGAACTTAGACAAACCTTAGAATGAGACTAACGAGACTTACTTGGGACGAACAAAGACAAACTTTAGTTTCTTTCTAAGGTTTGTCTAAGTTCGTCCCAAGTAAGCCTCTTTCTAAGGACGAACTTAGACAAACCTTAGAATGAGACTAACGAGACTAACTTTGTACGAATAAAGATAAACTTTAGTCTCATTCTATGGTTTGTCTAAATTCATCCCAAGTTGGTCTAAGTTCGTCCCAAGTTAGCCTCTTTCTAAGGACGAACCTAGACAAACCTTAGAATGAGATTAACGAGACTAACTTGGGACGAACATAGACAAACTTTAGTCTCATTATAAGGTTTGTCTAAGTTGGTCCCAAGTTAGTCTATGTTCGTCCCAAGTTACTCTCTTTCTAAGTACGAACTTAGGCAAACTTTAGAATGAGACAAACAATAGTAACTTGGGACGAGCAAAGACAAACTTTATTCTCATTCTAAGGTTTGTCTAAGTTCGTCCCAAGTTAGTCTAACTATGTCCCATGTTTGTCTATTTCTAAGGAAAAACTTGGACAAACCTCATAATGAGACTAATGAGACTAACTTGGGACGAGCAAAGACAAACTTTAGTCTCCTTCTATGGTTTGTCTAACTTCATCCCAAGTTAGCTTCTTTCTAAGGACAAACTTGGACAAACCTTAGAATGAGACTAACGAGACTAACTTGGGACGAACAAAGACAAACTTTAGTCCCATTCTAAGGTTTGTCAAAGTTCGTCTCAAGTTAGTCTAAGTTCGTCCAAAGTTAGTCTATTTCTAAGGACGAGCTTAGACAAACCTTAGAATGAGACTAACGAGACTAACTTGGGACGAATAAAGATAAACTTTAGTCTCATTCTAAGGTTTGTCTAAATTCATCCCAAGTTTGTCTAAGTTCAACCCAAGTTAGTCTCTTTCTAAGGACGAACGTAGACCACCCTTAGAATGAGACTAACGAGACTAACTTGGGAAGAACATAGACAAACTTTAGTCTCATTCTAAGGTTTATCAAAGTTGGTCCCAAGTTAGTCTCAGTTCTTCCCAAGTTAGTCTCTTTCTAAGGACGAACTTAGGCAAACTTTAGAATGAGACAAACGAGAGTAACATGGGACGAGCAAAGACAAACTTTATTCTCATTCTAAGGTTTGTCTAAGTTCGTCCCAAGTTAGTCTAACTATGTCCCATGTTAGTCTATTTCTAAGGATGAACTTGGACAAACCTCAGAATGAGACTAATGAGACTAACTTGGGACGAACAAAGACAAACTTTAGTCTCTTTTTATAGTTTGTCTAACTTCGTCCCAAGTTAGCCTCTTTCTAAGGACAAACTTAGACAAACCTTAGAATGAGACTAACGAGACTAACTTGGGCCGAACAAAGACAAACTTTAGTCCCATTCTAAAGTTTGTCAAAGTTCGTCTCAAGTTAGTCTAAGTTCGTCCCAAGTTAGTCTCCTTCTAAGGACGAACTTAGACATACCTTAGAATGAGACAAACGAGAGTAACTTGGGACAAACAAAGACAAATTTTTGCCTCATTCTAAGGTTTGTCTAAGTTCGTCCCAAGTTAGTCTATTTCTAAGGATGAACTTAGATAAACCTTAGAATGAGACTAACAAGACTAACTTGAGATGAACAAAGACAAACTTTAGTCTCATTCTAAGGTTTGTCTATGTTCATCCCAAGTTAGTCTATTTCTAAGGACGAACTTAGACAAACCTTAGAATGAGACTAACGAGACTAACTTGGGACGAACAAAGACAAACTTTAGTCCCGTTCTAAGGTTTGTCTTACTTCGTTCCAAGTTAGTCTAAGTTCGTCCCAAGTTAGTCTCTTTCTAAGGACGATATTAGACAAACCTAAAAATGAGACTAACGGTGTAAGTTGGGACGAACAAAGACAAACTTTAGTCTAATTCTAAGGTTTGTCAAAGTTCGTCCCAAGTTAGTCTAAGTTCATCCCAAGTTAGTCTCTTTCTAAGGACGAACTTAGACAAACCTTAGAAAGAGACAAACGATAATAACTTGGGACGAACAAAGACAAACTTTAGTCTCGTTCTAAGGTTTGTCTAAGTTCGTCCCATGTTAGTCTATTTCTAAGGACGAGCTTAGAAAACCTTAGAATGAGACTAACGAGACTAACTTGGGACGAACAAAGACAAACTTTAGTCTCTTTCTAAGCTTTGTCTAATTCGTCCCAAGTTAGTCTCTTTCTAAGGACGAACTTAGACAAATCTTAGAATGAAACTATCGAGACTAACTTGGGACGAACAAAGACAAACTTTAGTCTCATTCTAAAGTTTGTCTAAGTTCGTCCCAAGTTAGTCCCATGTTAGTCTATTTCTAAGGACGAACTGAGAAATAGACTAAGTAAGTCTCATTCTAAGGTTTGTCTAAGTTCGTCCCAAGTTAGTCCCGTCTAAGTCTATTTCTAAGGACGAACTAAGACAAACCTTAGAATGAGACTAACGAGACTTATTTGGCACGAAGAAAGACAAACTTTAGTTTCTTTCTAAGGTTTGTCTAAGTTCGTCCCATGTTAGCCTCTTTCAAAGGATGAACTTTGACAAACCTTAGAATGAGACTAACGAGACTAACTTGGGACGAATAAAGATAAACTTTAGTCCGTTCCAAGTTAGTCTAAGTTCGTCCCAAGTTAGTGTCTTTCTAAGGACGAACATAGACAAACCTTAGAATGAGACTAACGAGACTAACTTGGGACGAACATAGACAAACTTTAGTCTCATTCTAAGGTTTGTCTAAGTTGGTCCCAAGTTAGTGTAAGTTCGTCCCAAGTTAGTCTCTTTCTAAGGACGAACTTAGGCAAACTTTAGAATGTGACAAACGAGAGTAACTTGGGACGAGCAAAGACAAACTTTAGTCTCATTCTAAGGTTTGGCTAAGTTCGTCCCAAGTTAGTATAAGTATGTCCCATGTTAGTCTATTTCTAAGGACGAACTTGGACAAACCTCAGAATGAGACTAATTAGACTAACTTGGGATGAACAAAGATAAACTTTAGTCTCTTTCTATGGTTTGTCTAACTTCGTCCCAAGTTAGCCTCTTTCTAAGGACGAACTTAGAGAAACCTTAGAATGAGACTAACGAGACTAACTTGGGATGAACAAAGAAAAAATTTAGTCTCATTCTAGGGTTTGTCTAAGTTCGTCCCAACTTAGTCTCTTTCTAATGTCGAACTTAGACAAACCTTAGAATGAGACTAACGAGACTAACTTGGGACGAACAAAGACAAACTTTAGTCCCATTCTAAGGTTTGTCAAAGTTCGTCTCAAGTTAGTCTAAGTTCATCCCAAGTTAGTCTATTTCTAAGGACGAACTTAGACATACCTTAGAATGAGACAAACGAGAGTAACTTGGGACAAAAAAAGACAAATTTTAGTCTCATTCTAAGGTTTGTCTAAGTTTGTCCCAAGTTAGTCTATTTCTAAGGACGAACTTAGACAAACCTTTAAATGAGACTAACGAGACTAACTTGGAATGAACAAAGACAAACTTTAGTCTCTCTCTAAGGTTTGTCTAAGTTCGTCCCAAGTTAGTCTATTGCTAAGTATGAACTTAGAGACAAACCTTAGAATGAGACTAACGAGACTAACTTGGGACGAACAAAGACAAACTTTAGTCCCATTCTAAGGTTTGTCCTAGTTCGTCCCAAGTTAGTCTAAGTTCATCCCAAGTTAGTCTCTTTCTAAGGACGAACTTAGACAAACCTAAGAATGAGACAAACGAGAATAACTTGGGACGAACAAAGACAAACTTTAGTCTCATTCTAAGGTTTGTCTAAGTTCGTCCCAAGTTAGTCTATTTTGAAGGACGAACTTAGACAAACCTTAGAATGAGACTAACGAGACTAAATTGGGATGAACAAAGACAAACTTTAGTCTCTTTCTAAGGTTTGTCTAAGTTCGTCCCAAGTTAGTCTCTTTCTAAGGACGAACTTAGACAAACCTTAGAATGAAACTATCGAGACTAACTTCGGACGAACAAAGACAAACTTTAGTGTCATTCTAAGGTTTGTCTAAGTTCGACCCAAGTTAGTCCCATGTTAGTCTTTTTCTAAGGACGAACTTAGACAAACCTTAGAATGAGACTAACGAGACTTACTTGGGACGAACAAAGATAAACTTTAGTTTCTTTCTAAGGTTTGTCTAAGTTCATCCCAAGTTAGCCTCTGTCTAAGGATGAACTTAGACAAACCTTAGAATGAGACTAACGAGACTAACTTGGGACGAAGAAAGATAAACTTTAGTCCGTCCCAAGTTAGTCTAAGTTCGTCCCAAGTTAGTCTCTTTCTAAGGACGAACATAAACAAACCTTAGAATGAGACTAACGAGGGTAACTTGGGACGAACAAAGACAAACTTTAGTCTCATTCTAAGGTTTGTCTAAGTTGGTCCCAAGTTAGTCTAAGTTCATCCCAAGTTAGTCTCTTTCTAAGGATGAACTTAGGCAAACTTTAGAATGAGACAAACGAGACTAAATTGGGACGAGCAAAGACAAACTTTAGTCTCATTCAAAGGTTTGGCTAAGTTCGTCCCAAGTTAGTCTAAGTTTGTCCCATGTTAGTCTATTTCTAAGGTCGAACTTGGACAAACCTTAGAATGAGACTAATGAGACTAACTTGGGATGATCAAAGACAAACTTTAGTCTCTTTCTATAATTTGTCTAACTTCGTCCCAAGTTAGCCTCTTTCTAAGGACGAACTTAGACAAACCTTCGAATGAAACTAACGAGACTAACTTGGGATGAACAAAGAAAAACTTTAGTCTCATTCTAAGGTTTGTCTAAGTTCGTCCCAACTTAATCTCTTTATAAGGAAGAACTTAGACAAATCTTAGAATGAGACTAACGAGACTAACTTGGCACGAACAAAGACAAACTTTAGTCCCATTCTAAGGTTTGTCAAAGTTCGTCTCAAGTTAGTCTAAGTTCGTCCCAAGTTAGTCTCTTTCTAAGGACGAACTTAGACATACCTTAGAATGAGACAAACGAGAGTAACTTGGGACAAACAAAGACAAATTTTAGTCTCATTCTACGATTTGTCTAAGTTCGTCCCATGTTTGTCTTTTTCTAAGGACAAACTTAGACAAACCTTAGAATGAGACTAACGAGACTAACTTGGGACGAACAAAGACAAACTTTAGTCTCTTTCTAATGTTTGTCTAATTTCGTCCCAAGTTAGTCCATTGCTAAGGACGAGCTTAGAAAAACCTTAGAATGAGACTAACGAGACTAACTTGGGACGAACAACGACAAACTTTAGTCTCTTTCTAAGCTTTGTCTAATTCGTCCCAAGTTAGTCTCTTTCTAAGGACGAACTTAGACAAATCTTAGAATGAAACTATCGAGACTAACTTGGGACGAACAAAGACAAACTTTAGTCTCATTCTAAAGTTTGTCTAAGTTCGTCCCAAGTTAGTCCCATGTTAGTCTATTTCTAAGGACGAACTTAGACAAACCTTAGAATGAGACTAACGAGACAAACTTGGGACGAACAAAGACAAACTTTAGTCTCATTCAAAGGTTTGTCTAAGTTTGTCCCAAGTTAGTCTAAGTTCATCCCAAGTTAGTCTCTTTCTAAGGATGAACTTAGACAAACCTAAGAATGAGACAAACGAGAATAACTTGGGACGAACAAAGACAAACTTTAGTCTCATTCTAAGGTTTGTCTAAGTTCGTCCCAAGTTAGTCTATTTCTAAGGACGAGCTTAGAAAAACCTTAGAATGAGACTAACGAGACTAACTTGGGACGAACAAAGACAAACTTTAGTCTCTTTCTAAGCTTTGTCTAATTCGTCCCAAGTTAGTCTCTTTCTAAGGACGAACTTAGACAAATCTTAGAATGAAACTATCGAGACTAACTTGGGACGAACAAAGACAAACTTTAGTCTCATTCTAAAGTTTGTCTAAGTTCGTCCCAAGTTAGTCCCATGTTAGTCTATTTCTAAGGACGAACTTAGACAAACCTTAGAATGAGACTAACGAGACTAACTTGGGACGAACAAAGACAAACTTTAGTCTCATTCAAAGGTTTGTCTAAGTTCGTCCCAAGTTAGTCTAAGTTAATCCAAGTTAGTCTCTTTCTAAGGATGAACTTAGACAAACCTAAGAATGAGACAAAAGAGAATAACTTGGGACGAACAAAGACAAACTTTAGTCTCATTCTAAGGTTTGTCTAAGTTCGTCCCAAGTTAGTCTATTTCTAAGGGCGAACTTAGACAAACCTTGGAATGAGACTAACGAGACTAACTTGGGACGAACAAAGACAAACTTTAGTCTCTTTCTAAGGTTTGTCTAAGTTCGTGCCAAGTTAGTCTCTTTCTAAGGACGTACTTAGACAAACCTTAGAATGAAACTATCGAGACTAACTTGGGACGAACAAAGACATACTTTAGTCTCATTCTAAGGTTTGTCTAAGTTCGTCCCAAGTTAGTCCCATGTTAGTCTAGTTCTAAGAATGAACTTAGACAAACCTTAGAATGAGACTAACGAGACTTACTTGGGACGAACAAAGACAAACTTTAGTTTCTTTCTATGGTTTGTCTATGTTCGTCCCGAGTTAGCCTCTATCTAAGGATGAACTTAGACAAACTTTAAAATGAGACTAACGAGACTAACTTGGGACGAACAAAGATAAACTTTAGTCTCATTCTAAGGTTTGTCTAAATTCGTCCCTAGTTAGTCTAAGTTCATCCCAAGTTAGTCTCTTTCTAAGAACGAACATAGACAAACCTTAGAATGAGACTAAAGATACTAACTAGGGACGAACGTAGACAAACTTTAGACTCATTCTAAGGTTTGTCTAAGTTGGTCCTAAGTTAGTCTAAGTTCGTCCCAAGTTATTCTCTTTCTAAGGACAAACTTAGGCACACTTTAGAATGAGACAAACGAGGGTACCTTGGGACGAGGAAAGACAAACTTTAGTCTCATTCTAAGGTTAGTCTAAGTATGTCCCATGTTAGTCTATTTCTAAGGACGAACTTAGACAAACCTCAGAATGAGACTAATGAGACTAACTTGGGATGAACAAAGACAAACTTTAGTCTCTTTCTATGGTTTGTCTAAGTTCGTCCCATGTTAGTCTAAGTATGTCCCATGTTAGTCTATTTCTAAGGACGAACTTAGACAAACCTCAGAATGAGACTAATGAGACTAACTTGGGACGAACAAAGACAAACTTTAGTCTCTTTCTATGATTTGTCTAAGTTCGTCCCAAGTTAGTCTAAGTATGACCCATGTTAGTCTATTTCTAAGGATGAATTTTGACAAACCTTAGAATGAGACTACCGAGACTAACTTGGGATGAATAAAGACAAACTTTAGTCTCATTCTAAGGTTTATCTATGTTCATCCCAAATTTGTCTAAGTTTGTCCCAAGTTAGTCTTTTTCTAAGGACAGCCTTAGACAAACCGTATAATGAGACTAACGAGACTAACTTGGGACGAACAATGACAAACTTTAGTCTCATTCTAATGTTTGTCTAAGTTCATCCCAAGTTAGTCTCTTTCTAAGGACGAACTTAGATAAACCTTAGTATAAGACTGACGAGACTAACTTGGGATGAACAAAGACAATTGTTAGTCTCATTCTAAGGTTTGTCTAAGTTCGTCCCAAGTTTGGTTTCTTTCTAAGGACGAACTTAGACAAACCTTAGAATGAGACAAACGAGTGTAACTTTGGACGAAAAAGACAAATTTTAGTCTTATTCTAAGGTTCGTCTAACTTCGTCCTAACTTAGGGTCTGTTCTGAAGGGCTTAAATTTCATGTTTTTTTGTTAAATTAAGTTAAATTAAGTTGGAACAGTTAAATTAAGTTAAATAAAATTAAATAAAAAATTTCAGATTTTAATTTTGTAGTTTAACATGACTAAAAACTTAAATTAAACACCTTTATTCAAAAAATTATTTTTCTAAGTTCAGTAAAGTTAAATAAAGTGAAATAAAATTCAATGAAGTTTTTTCCATCTCTATCATACATCACCTTAGTCTAAGTTCGTCCAAAGTTAGTCTATTTCTAAGGACAAACTTAGACAAACCTTAGAATGAGACTAACGAGACTAACTTGGGACGAACAAAGACAAAATGTTGTCTCATTCTAAGGTTTGTCTAAGTTAGTCCCACGTTAGTCTAAGTTAGTCCCACGTTAGACTCTTTCTAAGAACGAACTTAGACAAACCCTAGAATGATACTAACGAGACTAACTTGGGACGAACAAAGACAAACTTTAGTCTCATTCTAAGGTTTGACTAAATTCGTCCCTAGTTAGTCTAAGTTCGTGCCAAGTTAGTGTCTTTCTAAGGACGAACTTAGACAAACCTTAGAATGAGACAAACAAGACTAACTTGGGACAAACAAAGACAAACTTTAGCCTCATTCTAAGGTTAGTCAATGTTTGTCCCAAGTTGGTCCAAGTTCTTCCCAAGTTAGTCTCTTTCTAAGGACAAATTTAGAAAAACCTTAGAATGAGACAAACGAGAGTTACTTGGGATGAACAAAGACAAACTTTAGTCTCATTCTAAGGTTTGTCTAAGTTCATCCCAAATAAATATTAGTTCGTCCTAAGTTAGTATTTTTCTAAGGACAAACTTAGACAAACCTTACAACGAGACTAACTTGGGACAAACAAAGACAAACTTTGGTCTCTTTCTAAGGCTTGTCTAAGTTTATCCCAAGTTAGTCTCTTTCTAAAGATGAACTTAGACAAACTTTAGAATGAGACTAATGAGACTAACTTGGGACGAACAAAGACAAACTTTAGTCTCATTATGAGGTTTGTCTAAGTTCATCCCAAGTTAGTCTAAGTTCATCCCAAGTTAGTCTATTTCTAAGGACAAAGTTAGACAAACCTTAGAATGAGGCTAATGAGACTAACTTGGGACGAACAAAGACAAACTTTAGTCTCTTTCTAAGGTTTGTCTAAGTTCGTCCCAAGTTAGTCTATTTCTAAGGATGAAAATAGACAAACCTTAGAATGAGACTAACGAGACTAACTTGGGACAAACAAAGACAAACTTTATTCTCTTTCTGAGGTTTGTCTAAGTTCCTCCTAAGTTTGTCTATTTCTAAGGACGAACTTAGACAAACCTTAGAATGAGACTAACGAGACTAACTTGGGACGAACAAAGACATACTTTAGTCTCATTCTAAGGTTAGTCAATGTTTGTCCCAACTTGGTCTAAGTTCTTTCCAAGTTAGTCTCTTTCTAAGGACAAATTTAGAAAAACCTTAGAATGAGACAAACAAGAGTAACTTGGGACGAACAAAGACAAACTTTAGTCTCATTCTTAGGTTTGTCTAAGTTCGTCCCAAATAAGTCTTAGTTCGTCCCAAGTTAGTCTTTTTCTAAGGACAAACTTAGACAAACCTTACAAAGAGACTAACGAGACTAACTTGGGACGAACAAGGACAAACTTTGGTCTCTTTCTAAGGTTTGTCTAAGTTCATACCAAGTTAGTCTCTTTCTAAAGATGAACTTAGACAAACGTTAGAATGAGACTAACGAGACTAACTTGGGACGAACAAAGACAAACTTTAGTCTCATTCTAAGGTTTGTCTAACTTCGTCCCAACTTCGTCCCTAGTTAGTCCAAGTTCGTGCTAAGTTAGTCTCTTTCTATGGACGAAGTTAGGCAAACCTTAGAATGAGACAAACGAGACTAACTTGGGACGAAGACAGACAAACTTTAGTCTAATTCTGAGGTTAGTCAATGTTTGTCCCAAGTTGGTCTAAGTTCTTCCAAAGTTAGTCTCTTTCTACGAAAAAATTTAGAAAACCATTTGAATGAGACAAACGAGAGTAACTTGGGACAAACAAAGACAAACTTTAGTCTCATTCTAAGGTTTGTCTAAGTTCGTCCCAAATAAGTCTTAGTTCGTCCCAAATTAGTCTTTTTCTAAGGACAAACTTAGACAAACCTTACAAAGAGTCTAACGAGACTAACTTGTGACGAACAAAGACATACTTTGGTCTCTTTCTAAGGTTTGTCTAAGTTCATCCCAAGTTAGTCTCTTTCTAAAGATGAACTTAGCCAAACCTTAGAATGAGACTAACGAGACTAAGTTGGGACGAACAAAGACAAACTTTAGTCTCATTCTAAGGTTTGCCTAAGTTTGTTCCAAGTTAGTCTAAGTTCATCCCAAGTTAGTCTATTTCTAAGGACGAACTTAGACAACCCTTAGAATGAGGCTAACGAGACTAACTTGGGACGAACAAAGACAAACATTAGTCTCTTTCTAAGGTTTGTCTAAGTTCGTCCCAACTTGGTCACCTTCTAAGGACACACTTAGACAAACCTTAGAATGAGACTAACGAGACTAACTTGGGACGAACAAAGACAAACTTTAGTCCAATTCTAAGGTTTGTCAAAGTTCGTCTCAAGTTAGTCTAAGTTCGTCCCAAGTTAGTCTCTTTCTAAGGACAAATTTAGAGAAATCTTAGAATGACACTAGCGAGACTAACTTGGGACGAACAAAGACAAACTTTAGGCCCATTCTAAGGTTTGTCAAAGTTTGTCTCAAGTTAGTCTAAGTTCGTCCAAAGTTAGTCTCTTTCTAAGGACGACATTAGACATACCTTAGAATGAGACAAACGAGAGTAACTCGGGACAAACAAAGACAAACTTTAGTCTCATTCTAAGGTTTGTCTAAGTTCGTTCCATTTCAGTCTATTTCTAAGGATGAACATTGACAAACCATAGAATGAGACTAAAGAGACGAGCTTGGGACGAACAAAGACAAACTTTATTCTCATTCTAAGGTTTGTGACGGAGGGCCACCGCACTGTCGTTAAGGTGCAGTGTCCTCTGTACAAATAAATTTATAAGTCCGCTACTCGCGACTTTACTACTGGGTAGCAAGTGGTAAGTAGGGGTCGAACCCAAGGGAGTCAGTGTGGATTAGTTGTTTTTACGGGATTGTCACGAAAGTAAATACAGTTGGGGGTTGGGTTTGAGTGTTTTGGGATCTGAAAGTAAATTACAACAATTGATAATGGACTGTAAGGAAAGTATTCGGTTTTAGGGGCTTTGTATTATAATTGTTTATCATCGACCGCTAATGATCATACCAAGTGTTCAAAGATGAATTGAAACTATTTCTAGCGCAAGACATGATCATGCTAAATGTTCAAAGATGAATCGAGGCTATTCCTAGCACAAGACTTGCAACATCATTTAAAACACTTGTTCTAAGCAAAACTAATTCCTCCTTTCGAAGTATCTTAGCCGTAAGTGCATCCATTTGGTCCCTTTGGTCCAGTTTCCAAATGATTTTTAGAATAGTCAACCTCTTCAGATAAGTTTATCCATTTGGTCCCTTTGGTCCAGTTTCCAAATGGTCCACTTACCCGAGTGTGATCACGAATATCTAAGGAAAAGCTTACGAATTTGGACCCCTATGGTCACATTTCCAAATGGTTTACTTGACCTTAGACATTCTAACATTTATATATGGCACATAGAACAAGTATCGAACATAAAGGTATACTAAGAGTAAAGTCTAAGACATTTATAATACAAGTACACACCCTTAAACCGAATTACTAATTTAGCTACTAATCATGGCAATGGTTATCATAACTATGAACTTGGAAATAAACAATAGTTTAGCAAGACAATTAAATAAATAAAAGAAGACTTACAAAACCGTTGAAGCGCCAAGGATCAAGCTTTGATTCCCAAAGTAATATTACATGATTAATGCCCAATATTCTAGAGAGATAAGTGAATTGTTGTGGTGGTGATGATTGGTTTGATCCAAGGGAGGAGGAGGAGGCAAGGAGGAGCCAAGGAGGAGCCACCAAGTGGCGGAGGAGGAGTGGTGGAGCTCAGCCGCCGGTAGCCGGTTGTGGTGGAGGAGCAATGGGTTGTTTCCTCCACCTCCAAGGCAAGTAGCCGGTCACCAAGGAGGAGGAGGGGTGGCGCCGCCGGTAGTGGGTGGTAGAATGGGGAGGTTTTCCTCCTTTGGTCACCTCTTCATCAAGTCACCAAGTCATCTTGCCATATGTGAATTTTGTACAGTTTTGTGCAGTCTTTTCACAAAACTGTCAGTGTGTTCCTTCCCCGGACTGTCTTGACTTCACTCCTGATTCTTCTGATTAATTTATTCTGGTCAATTCAACGTCAGGATCCTTGATATTTCTTCAGTCGGCATATGATCTTGACCTTGGATTGACTCTTGTTATCTTTTCAGCATAAAATCCTCTCATTAGCGTGTTTTCACTTCAGTCTCTAAAATGCCCTGTGGAAATATATCGGGACTAACAGATGGATGTTAGATAGACAAACAGTCTAACTTGGGGGGTTTTACTGTGTTTTTGATTCGTATAATTGTGGTCCATCAGAATACCCCCCACTTTTAGTTGTTCGTCCCGAACAATGCTATTAAAGGGCGTAAGTTCTAGGTTCGGATTTGGCATATGAAAATTAGACTGTGGTACTCGATCTATCCTAATTCATGCATTGCTTACTTATTACCAAATTAAACTGCGTAAATAAATAGAAGAAACTTAATACTTGTACCTCCGTGCTGAGATGCAAATTATATTGGATGTTTCGGGAGATAGCCCTTTTCAGGTTCTTGGGTTGCAGCCTCGGGATCGTTTCGTACTATATGGTCTTCTGGTAGCTTTCTCATGCACGTGATTCGGTTCGGGTTTCAGTGAGTTGAACCTTCTTGATTTTTTCTTTGGCGAGGGACTGCTTTTTTTGTTGTAGTGAATCGGCCTTTGGCCTTTGATTTGACTTTGACGAGTGCTTCACTTTTGCTCGGTTAAAACCTTCACAATTTTGGGCCTTTGGCCTCTTTTGATTTTCTTCTTTGAGTTTTTCGCTTCTTTGTGACTTGCTAGTCCATTTTGTCAGCCTTCTTGGGAGGTCCAATCATCGCCCGCAAGCCTATGGATATACCTCCCCTCTCCTCTCGTCTTCGTCGTTTTGCGCGGGTCAAGATGAGGGTCGCTTATCTATTTTCTCGGCTATTTTGACTAGAGAGAGGACGGTCTGATTCCCGTCCTCGCCTTTGCATAGATGCTTCTTGGCGGAGTTTGACTCAATTATTCACTGAAAACCCGAAGTGCAGCCTCCACTGACTTCGAAAACCATATAGTTTGATCTGATCCTTTGATTGCTTCCCAAGTCCTTCTAGGGCAGTTTATGTCAACTCCACATCCCTAGTTATCTCAGTACAAAGGACAAATGGAAAGTTACATTCTAAGTTTTTAAACAGTTTGAATTTTCACAAGGTAAATGCATGAATTCTGATTTATCTTTTTCACATTCTTAAGTTCATATGTTCAAAAAGATACTATTACTAAAAAAAGAAAAAACAGCAAGCATGTTATTTATGTACACAGGCGGTTTTCACCCCCCACTTTTGAACGAAGGCGTGCGTTAGTTCAAAAGTCATGCAAGCTTAAAACTAAGTACTGAAAGTAAGTGCGGAAAGTAAGATAGTGTCGGGTTACCTCCCGACCAGTGCACTTGTTTTACGTCGTTGGCTCGACGATACCTCGTTGTGGATTACTGGTTTGGGTCCCATGGGTGGCTGAGGTCAAACCTTGCCACCGTTCATGTGTTGTTTCTTGCTTTGACTTGTCCTGACTTCTTGCTGGAGTAAGAGCTCCATGGTTTTGGTGTTTTCTCTTTCCATTGCTTCTGAGAAGGCGGGAGACCTTTGACCATAGCTGCTGGTCTTGTTATTTTTTTGGTCTCTAATGACAGGTCAGAAAACTGTGCACCGTGATCCGAGATAGGCGTTATGTCTGGCGGTTTTTTGTGTCCGGGCGGCTCTGATGAATGTAGAAGTGTGCAATTTTGCCGCCGAACTTAAGTGATAATGAGCCCTTGCCTACATCGATTCTTGCTTTAGTGGCGTAGAGGAATGGTCGTCCCAATATTATTGTTGGTGGGTCGTCTTTGCAGGTCTCTTCTGTTGGTATTACATAGAAGTCTGCAGCAACGACGAGTTCTCCCACATGGAGTATTACATCTTCCAGTTCTCCAACCGGGCGGATGCATAATTTATCTCCTAGTTCGATGTTTGATCGGGGTGGTTTCAATGGACCAAGTCCTAGTAAGTAATATAAGGAGGAAGGCATGGCATTGACAGCAGCCCCAAGGTCGACTAAGCACTTATGGATTTGGGTCTTACCAATACCGCAGGTGACTGTGAAGGCCCCTGGGTCTTTATCTCTTTCTGGTTGTGACTCATGATCAGAAGTGAGGGCTTTTCCCAATGCTGGGCCATTCTGTTCAACCCTTTCATTGTTATTGTAATCCCATCCAGATGCTGGTATGTCAGAGTGTATGACTGACGGTGGTGATATGCAGACGGTGAATGCGTACCGTCCATTGTCAGCATGCGTGACCCATGTTCTGTCATTATTGGGTCGGTCTTCCTCTTGATTCCATCAGGACGACGTCTACGGTTGAAGTGCTTGTTAGTGAGTTTGTAGGCTGGGGCTCGTGCTACTTCTCCCAGGGTTGTCTTTACGTTTGACCTTTTTATCATGCTAAGATTCGCCTTTGGGTTTTGGATGGTTTGTGAAGGAAGTCTGCCAGGTTCACTGGTCAGTGTTGACATTGCAGTGGCGAGCTGGGACATTTGTTTGGTCAATTCAGAAATTGCCCCGTCAGTTTTCGCCTGGTATTGGAGTAGCGAAGTATCCAATTGATTTACGTTTCCTGCGAGCTCCTTCATCGTGTCATCGAGCGACTTGGTTGGTTCTTGCTGATTATTCAGGCCGGTTTGGTGCTGACTCTGATTCGGTCCTCTTTGCTGATATTGTCCTGGAGCGTTCTGGTTATACTGTCGGTGGGGGGGTTGGTGGTATGACTGAGCTGGTTGTGCTTCCTTCTGAGGATAGCTGTTGTTGTTACGCCAGTCTGGTTTGGATGTTTGACCGTACTGCCTATTCTGTCCTGCTCTGTCGTTGCTGTTGTTGTATCCTTGATATCCTCCTATTGCATTTACTTCCGCCGGTTCCTCTTCTATTAATGTCGAACATGCGTCAGTTTTGTGGTCTATAGATCCACAGAACTCGCAAGGTTTTACCGGAATTGGTTGTCTTCGTAGGAGCTAAATCATCATTTCTTTTAACTGCTTTATTTCCTCAGATATAGGCCCCGTCGATGTTTCAGCTTTTGCCACATTTTTCGTTCGGGAGAATTCTTCCTGCCGAGTTGTCTCTTCTCTAAATCGGGCATTTTCGGCAACGTCGTTGATGAGTTGCCTAACACCACTCAATGATAGATTCATTATGGACCCTCCAGCTGAGGCATCCAGGAGCATTTTGTCTAAGGGTCTTAATCCATCAATGAGGTACTCAATTATGAGTTTCTCGGGCAGTCCAAGGGTACAGCAGCTTCTTTCCAGGTGATTGAACTTTTCCAGGTAATCATACATGGTTTCGTTGGGCCCTTGTTTGATGTCTTGCAGTTGCCTTCTTACTTGCATTGCTCTTCCTGCTGGGTAGTATTTGTCTAAGAATTTCTTCTGCATCTGAGCCCATGTTCTGATGCTTCCGGAAGGTAATGACAGGAACCAGTCGTTTGCCGCATCAATGAGGGAAAAGTAGAACGCCTTTAACTTAAAGTCGTCTACGTTTACGCCATTTGGTTTGAGGTTTTGGCAAATCCCATGTAGACGCTGGAGATGAGTCATTGCTGATTCTCCACGAGTTCCTGAGATTTTTGGCAAGCTGTGGGCCACTGAAGTGTTGATGGCGATGTTTTCTAGCTCAGGTCCTTCGTAAATACACCATGGCTGAACTCTGAAATCTGGTGCCGTAAGTTCTCCCAGGGTGGGTTCACGGTAGTTGTCATCCCCGTAGTAGTTATCGAAGACGGGTTCTTGTCTAGGAACTTGTCGAGGGCGAGGGGGTGGGGGATATCTAGGGGGTTGTCGTACTGGACCAGCTGCATTTCGGTCCTCGGGTGGTTCTTGGTTTCGTCTGATGGCCTCCCTATCACGAGCTCGTCTGCTTCTGATGAGTTGCTCCGGATCATCCATAAATGGAAGTGGCACTTCATCATTTCACTCGTACAGGTTTATTTCATCGTCATCCTGGTAGTCATGATGACTTCCTTCGCGAGACATAGTTGTTTCGAGCGCGAGAATTTAAAAGAGATGGAGGGAGTGAAAAGAACAGTTTATTCGACGGCTAATTCCCCGGCAACGGCGCCAATTTGACGGAGGGCCACCGCACTGTCGTTAAGGTGCAGTGTCCTCTGTACAAATAAATTTATAAGTCCGCTACTCGCGACTTTACTACTGGGTAGCAAGTGGTAAGTAGGGGTCGAACCCAAGGGAGTCAGTGTGGATTAGTTGTTTTTACGGGATTGTCACGAAAGTAAATACAGTTGGGGGTTGGGTTTGAGTGTTTTGGGATCTGAAAGTAAATTACAACAATTGATAATGGACTGTAAGGAAAGTATTCGGTTTTAGGGGCTTTGTATTATAATTGTTTATCATCGACCGCTAATGATCATACCAAGTGTTCAAAGATGAATTGAAACTATTTCTAGCGCAAGACATGATCATGCTAAATGTTCAAAGATGAATCGAGGCTATTCCTAGCACAAGACTTGCAACATCATTTAAAACACTTGTGCTAAGCAAAACTAATTCCTCCTTTCGAAGTATCTTACCCGTAAGTGCATCCATTTGGTCCCTTTGGTCCAGTTTCCAAATGATTTTTAGAATAGTCGACCTCTTCAGATAAGTTTATCCATTTGGTCCCTTTGGTCCAGTTTCCAAATGGTCCACTTACCCGAGTGTGATCACGAATATCTAAGGAAAAGCTTACGAATTTGGACCCCTATGGTCACATTTCCAAATGGTTTACTTGACCTTAGACATTCTAACTTTTATATATGGCACATAGAACAAGTATCGAACATAAAGGTATACTAAGAGTAAAGTCTAAAACATTTATAATACAAGTACACACCCTTTAACCGAATTACTAATTTAGCTACTAATCATGGCAATGGTTATCATAACTATGAACTTGGAAATAAACAATAGTTTAGCAAGACAATTAAATAAATAAAAGAAGACTTACAAAACCGTTGAAGCGCCAAGGATCAAGCTTTGATTCCCAAAGTAATATTACATGATTAATATTACATGATTAGTGCCAAAAATTCTAGAGAGATAAGAGAATTGTTGTGGTGGTGATGATTGGTTTGATCCAAGGGAGGAGGAGGAGCCAAGGAGGAGCCACCAAGTGGCAAAGGAGGAGTGGTGGAGCTCAGCCGTCGGCAGCCGGTTGTGGCGGAGGAGCAATGGGTTGTTTCCTCCACCTCCAAGGCAAGTAGCCAGTCACCAAGGAGGAGGAGGGGTGGCGCCGCCGGTAGTGGGTGGTGGAATGGGGAGGTTTTCCTCCTTTGGTCACCTCTTCATCAAGTCACCAAGTCATCTTGCCATATGTGAATTTTGTACAGTTTTGTGCAGTCTTTTCACAAAACTGTCAGTGTGTTCCTTCCCCGGACTGTCTTGACTTCACTCCTGATTCTTCTGATTAATTTATTCTGGTCAATTCAACGTCAGGATCCTTGATATTTCTTCAGTCGGCATATGATCTTGACCTTGGATTGACTCTTGTTATCTTTTCAGCATAAAATCCTCTCCTTAGCGTGTTTTCACTTCAGTCTCTAAAATGCCCTGTGGAAATATATCGGGACTAACAGATGGACGTTAGATAGACAAACAGTCTAACTTGGGGGGTTTTACTGTGTTTTTGATTCGTATAATTGTGGTCCATCAGTTTGTCTAAGTTCGTCCCAAGTTAGTCTCTTTCTAAGGACAAACTTAGACAAACCTTAGAATGAGACTAGCGAGACTAACTTGGAAAGAACAAAGACAAACTTTAGGCCCATTCTAAGGTTTGTCAAAGTTCGTCTAAGGTTAGTCTAAGTTCGTCCCAAGTTAGTCTCTTTCTAAGGACGACCTTAGACATACCTTAGAATGAGACAAACGAGAGTAACTTGGGACAAACAAAAACAAACTTTAGTCTCATTCTAAGGTTTTTCTAAGTTCGTCCCAAGTTAGTCTATTTCTAAGGATTAACATAGAACAAACTTAGAATGAGACTAACGAGACTAACTTGGGACGAACAAAGACAAACTTTATTCATTTTCTAAGGTTTGTCTAAGTTCCTCCCAAGTTTGTCTATTTCTAAGGACGAACATAGGCAAACCTTAGAATGAGACTAACGAGACTAACTTGGGACGAACAAAGACAAACTTTAGTCTCATTCTAAGGTTAGTCAATGTTTCTCCCAAGTTGGTCTAAGTTCTTCCCAAGTTAGTCTCTTTCTAAGGACAAATTTAGAAAAACCTTAGAATGAGACAAACGAGAGTAACTTGGGACGAACAAAGACAAACTTTAGTCTCATTCTAAGGTTTGTCTAAGTTCGTCCCAAATAAGTCTTAGTTCGCCCCAAATTAGTCGTTTTCTAAGGTTAAACTTAGACAAACCTTACAAAGAGACTAACGAGACTAACTTGGGACGAACAAAGACAAACTTTGGTCTCTTTCTAAGGTTTGTCTAAGTTCATCCCAAGTTAGTCTCTTTCTAAAGATGAACTTAGACAAACCTTAGAATGAGACTAACAAGACTAACTTGGGACGAACAAAGACAAACTTTAGTCTCATTCTAAAGTTTGTCTAAGTTCGTCCCAACTTCGTCCCTAGTTAGTCTAAGTTTGTGCCAAGTTAGTCTCTTTCTAAGGACAAACTTAGACAAACCTTAGAATGAGACAAACGAGACTAACTTGGGACGAACAAAGACAAACTTTAGTCTCATTCTAAGGTTAGTCAATGTTTGTCCCAAGTTGGTCTAAGTTCTTCCAAAGTTAGTCTCTTCTTAAGGACAAATTTAGAAAAACCTTAGAATGAGACAAACAAGAGTAACTTGGGACAAACAAAGACAAATTTTAGTCTCATTCTAAGGTTTGTCCAAGTTCGTCCCAAATAAGTCTTAGTTCGTCCCAAATTAGTCTTTTTCTTATGACAAACTTAGACAAACCTTACAAAGAGACTAACGAGACTAACTTGGGACGAACAAAGACAAACTTTAGTCTCTTTCTAAGGTTTGTCTAAGTTCGTCCCAAGTTAGTCTATTTCTAAGGACGAACTTTGATAAACCTTAGAATGAGACTAACGAGACTAACTTGGGATGAATAAAGACAAATGTTAGTCTCATTCTAAGATTTGTCTAAGTTCGTCCCAAGTTAGTCTATTTTTAAGGACAAACTTTGACAAATCTTAGAATGAGACAAACAAGACTAACTTGGGACTAACAAAGACAAACGTTAGCCTCATTCTAAGGGTTGTCTAAGTTTGTTCCAAGTTAGTCTATTTCTAAGGACAAACTTAGATAAACCTTACAATGAGACTAACGAGACTTACTTGGGCCAAACAAATACAAACTTTAGTCTCATTCAATGGTTTTTCTAAGTTCGTCCCAAGTTAGTCTAAGTTCGTCCCAAGTTAGTCTCTTTCTAAGGATGAACTTAGACAAACCTTAGAATGAGACAAACGTGACTAACGTGGGACGAACAAAGACAAACTTTAATCTCATTCTAAGGTTTGTCTAAATTCGTCCCAAGTTAGTCAAAGTTCATCCCACGGTAGTCTCTTTCTAAGGATGAACTTAGACAACCCTTGGAATGAGACAAATGAGAGTAACTTTGGACGAACAAAAACAAACTTTAGTCTTTTTCTATGGTTTGTCTAAGTTCGTCCCAAATTAGTCTAAGTTCATCCTAGTCTATTTCTAAGGATGAACTTAGACAAACCTAAAAATGAGACTAATGAGACTAACTTAGGACGAACAAAGACAAACTCTAGCCTCTTTCTATGGTTAGTCTAAGTTCGTCCCAAGTTAGCCTCTTTCTAAGGACGACCTTAGACAAACCTTAGAATGAGACTAACGAGACTAACTTGGGATGAACAAAGACAAACTTTAGTCTCATTCTAAGGTATGTCTAACTTCGTCCCAAATTTGTCTAAGTTCAGCCCAAGCTAGTCTTTTTCTAAGGACAAATTTAGACAAACCGTAGAATGAGACTAACGAGACTAACTTGAGATGAACAAAGATAAACTATAGTATCATTCTAAGGTTTGTCTAAGTTCGTCGCTAGTTAGTCTAAGTTCGTCCCAAGTTAGTCTCTTTCTAAGGACAAACTTAGACAAACCTTAGAATAAGAAAAACGAGAGTAACTTGGGACGAACAAAGACAAACGTTAGTCTCATTCTATGGTTTGTCTAAGTTCGTCCCTAGTTAGTCTAAGTTCGTCCCAAGTTAGTCTCTTTCTAAGGACAAACTTAGACAAACCTTACAATGAGACTAACGAGACTAACTTGGGACGAACAAAGACAAACTTTAGTCTCATTCTAAGGTTTGTCTAAGTTCATCCCAAGTTAGTCTAAGTTCGTCCCAAGTTAGCTTCTTGCTAAAACAAACTTAGACAAACCTTAGAATGAGACTAACGAGACTAAGTTCGGTTGAACAAAGACAAACGTTAGTCTCATTCTAAGGTTTGTCTAAGTACGTCCCAAATTAGTCTATTTCTAAGGACAAACTTAGACAACCCTTAGAATGAGACTAACGAGACTAACTTGGGTCGAATAAAGACAAACGTTAGTCTCATTCTAAGGTTTGGCTAAGTTCGTCCCAAGTTAGTCTTTTTCTAAGGACAAACTTTGACAAACCATACAATAAGACTAACGAGGCTAACTTGGGACGAACAAATACAAACGTTAGTCTCTTTCTAAGGATTATCTAAGTTTGTCCCAAATTAGTCTATTTCTAAGGACAAACATAGACAAACCTTAGAATGAGACTAACGAGACTAACTTTGGACAAACAAAGACAAACGTTTATCTCATTCTAAGGTTTGTCTAAGTTCGTCCCAAGTTAGTCTATTTCTAAGGATAAACTTAGACAATTCTTTGAATGAGACTAATGAGACTAACTTGGGAGGAACAAAGACAAAGTTTACTCTCATTCTAAGTTTTGTCTAAGTTCATCCCAAGTTAGTCTATTTCTAATGACGAACTTAGACAAACCTTAGAATGAGACTAACGAGACTAACTTAGGATGAACAAAGACAAACGTTAGTCTCATTCTAAGGTTTGTCTAAGTTTGTCGCAAGTTAGTCAATTTCTAAGGACGAACTTAGACAAACCTTGGAATGAGGCTAACGAGACTAACTTGGGATGAACAATGACAAATGTTAGTCTCATTCTATGGGTTTGTCTAAGTTCGTCCCTAGTTACTCTATTTCTAAGGACAAACTTAGACAAACCTTAGAAAGAGACAAACGAGACTAACTTGGGACGAACAATGACAAACTTTAGTCTCATTCTAAGGTTTGTCTAAGTTTGTCCCAAGTTAGTCTAAGTTTGTCCTAAGTTAGTCTATTTCTAAGGATGAACTTTGACAAACCTTAGCGTGAGACTAAAGAGACTAACTTGGGACGAACAAAGACAAACGTTAGTCTCATTCTATGGTTTGTCTATGTTTGCCCCAAGTTAGTCTATATTCGTCCAAAGTTAGTCTCTTTCTAAGGATGAACTTAGACAAACCTTAGAATGAGACTAACGAGACTAACTTGGGACATACAAATACAAACGTTAGTCTCATTCTAAGGTTTGTCTAAGTTCGTACCAAGTTAGTCTATTTCTAAGGATGAACTTAGACAAACCTTAGAATGAGACTAACAAGACTAACTTGGGATGAACAAAGACAAACGTTTGTCTCTTTTTAAGGTTTGTCTATGTTCATCCAAATTTAGTCTAAGTTTGTCCCAAGTTAGTCTCTTTCTAAGGACGAACTTAGACAAAGCGTGGAATGAGACTAGCGAGACTAACTTGGGACGAACAAAGACAGACGTTTGTCTCATTCTAAGGTTTGTCTAAGTTTGTCCCAAGTTAGTCTATTTCTAAGGACAAACTTAGACAAACCTTAGAATGAGACTAACGAGACTTACTTAGGCCAAACAAAGACAAACTTTAGTCTCTTTCTAAGGTTTGTCTAAGTTCGTCCCAAGTTAGTCTTTTTCTAAGGACGAACTTACAGAAACCTTAGAATTAGACTATCGAGACTAACTTGGTACGAACAAATACAAACTTTAGTCTCATTCAATGGTTTCTCTAAGTTCGTCCCAAGTTAGTCTAAGTTCGTCCCAAGTTAGTCTCTTTCTAAGAATGAACTTAGACAAACCTTAGAATGAGACAAACGTGACTAACGTGGGAAGAACAAAGACAAACTTTAATCTCATTCTAAGGTTTGTCTAAATTCGTCCCAAGTTAGTCCAAGTTCATCCCACGTTAGTCTCTTTCTAAGGACGAACTTAGACAAACCTTGGAATGAGACAAACGAGAGTAACTTTGGACGAACAAAGACAAACTTTAGCCTTTTTCTAAGGTTTGTCTAAGTTCGTCCCAAATTAGTCTAAGTTCATCCCAAGTCAGTCTATTTCTAAGGACGAACTTAGACAAACCTAAAAATGAGACTAATGAAACTAACTTGGGACGAACAAAGACAAACTTTAGCCTCTTTCTATGGTTTGTCTAAGTTCCTCCTAAGTTAGCATCTTTCTAAGGACGACCTTAGACAAACCTTAGAATGAGACTGACGAGACTAACTTGGGATGAACAAAGACAAACTTTAGTCTCATTAATCTAAGGTATGTCTAACTTCATCCCAAATTAGTCTAAGTTCAGCCCAAGCTAGTCTTTTTCTAAGGACAAATTTAGACAAACCGTAGAATGAGACTAACGAGACTAACTTGAGATGAACAAAGATAAACTTTAGTATCATTCTAAGGTTTGTCTAAGTTCGTCCCTAAGTAGTCTAAGTTCGTCCCAAAATAGTCTCTTTCTAAGGACAAACATAGACAAACCTTAGAATGAGACAAACGAGAGTAACTTGGGACGAACAAAGACAAACGTTAGTCTCATTCTAAGGTTTGTCTAACTTCGTCCCTAGTTAGTCTAAGTTCGTCCCAAGTTAGTCTCTTTCTAAGGAAAAACTTAGACAAACATTACAATGAGACTACGAGACTAACTTGGGACGAACAAAGACAAACTTTAGTCTCATTCTAAGGTTTGTCTAAGTTCGTCTCAAGTTAGTCTAAGTTCGTCCCAAGTTAGTCTCTTTCTAAAATGAACTTAGACAAACCTTAGAATTGGACAAACGAGACTAACTTGGGACGAAAGAAGACAAACTTTAGTCTCATTCTAAGGTTTGTCTAAGTTCATTCGAAGTTAGTCTAAGTTGGTCAAAAGTTAGTCAATTTCTAAGGACTAACTTAGATAAACCTTACAACGAGACTAACGAGGCTAACTTGGGACGAACAAAGACAAACTTTTGTCTCATTCTAAGGTATATCTAAGTTCATCCCAAATTAGTCTATTTCTGAGGACGAACTTAGACTAACCTTAAAATGAGCCTAACGAGACTAATTTGGGATGAACAAAGACAAACGTTAGTCTCATTCTAAGATTTGTCTAAGTTTGTCCCATGTTAGTTTCTTTCTAAGGACAAACTTAGCCAAACTTTTAAATGAGATTAACGAGATTAATTTGGGACGAAGAAAGACAAACGCTAGTGTCATTCTTAGGTTTGTCTAAGTTCGTCCCAAGTTAGTCTATTTCTATGGATGAACTTAAACAACCATCAGAATCAGACTAACGAGACTAACTTGGGACAAACAAAGACAAACTTTAGTCTCATTCTAAGGCTTGTCTAAGTTTGTCCGATGTTAGTCTAAATTTGTCCAAAGTTAGTCTATTTCTATGGTTGACCTTTGACAAACCTAAGAATGACACTGTCGAGACTAACATTGGATGAACAAAGACAAACGTTAGTCTCATTCTATGGGTTGTCTAGGTTCGTCCCAAATTAGTCTATTTCTAAGGACGAACTTAGACAACCCTTAGAATGAGACTAACGAGACTAAGTTGGGTTGAACAAAGACAAACGTTAGTCTCATTCTAAGGTTTGTCTAAGTACGTCCCAAATTAGTCTATTTCTAAGGACAAACTTAGACAATCCTTAGAATGAGACTAACGTGACTAACTTGGGTCGAACAAAGACAAACGTTAGTCTCATTCTAAGGTTTGGCTAAGTTCGTCCCAAGTTAGTCTTTTTCTAAGGATGAACTTAGATAAACCTTACAATAAGACTAACGACACTAACTTGGGACGAAAAATACAAACGTTAGTCTCTTTCTAAGGATTGTCTAACTTTGTCCCAAATTAGTCTATTTCTAAGGACAAACATAGACAAACCTTATAATGAGACTAACGAGACTAACTTGGGACGAACAAAGACAAACGTTAATCTCATTCTAAGGTTTGTCTAAGTTCGTCTCAAGTTAGTCTATTTCTAAGGATGAACTTAGACAATTCATAGAATGAGACTAATGAGACTAACTTTGGAGGAACAAAGACAAACTTTAGTCTCATTCTAAGTTTTGTCTAAGTTCGTCCCAAGTTAGTCTATTTCTAACGACGAACTTAGACAAACCTTAGAATGAGACAAACGAGACTAACTTGGGAAGAATAAAGACAAACATTAATCTCATTCTAAGGTTTGTCTAAGTTCGTCCCAAGTTAGTCTCTTTCTAAGGACGAACTTAGACAAACCTTAGAATGAGACTAGCTAGACTAACTTGGGATGAACAAAGACAAACGTTAGTCTCATTCTAAGGTTTGTCTATGTTCGCCCCAAGTTAGTCTATATTCGTCCCAAGTTAGTCTCTTTTTAAGGATGAACTTAGACAAACCTTAGAATGAGACTAACGAGACTAACTTGGGACATACAAATAGAAACGTTAGTCTCATTCTAAGGTTTGTCAAAGTTTGTACCAAGTTAGTCTATTTCTAAGGATGAACTTAGACAAACCGTAGAATGAGACTAACAAGACTAACTTGGGACGAACAAAGACAAACGTTTGTCTCTTTTTAAGGTTTGTCTATGTTCATCAAAATTTAGTCTAAGTTTGTCCCAAGTTAGTCTCTTTCTAAGGACGAACTTAGACAAAGCGTGGAATGAGACTAGCGAGACTAACTTGGGACGAACAAAGACAGACGTTTGTCTCATTCTAAGGTTTGTCTAAGTTCGTCCCAAGTTAGTCTATTTCTAAGGACGAACTTAGACAAACCTTAGAATGAGACTAACGAGACTTACTTAGGCCAAACAAAGACAAACTTTAGTCTCTTTCTAAGGTTTGTCTAAGTTCGTCCCAAGTTAGTCTCTTTCTAAGGACGAACTTAGAGAAACCTTAGAATTAGACGATCGAGACTAACTTGGTACGAACAAATACAAACTTTAGTCTCATTCAATGGTTTGTCTAAGTACGTCCCAAATTAGTCTATTTCTAAGGACAAACTTAGACAACCCTTAGAATGAGACTAACGAGACTAACTTGGGTCGAATAAAGACAAACGTTAGTCTCATTCTAAGGTTTGGCTAAGTTCGTCCCAAGTTAGTCTTTTTATAAGGACAAACTTTGACAAACCATACAATAAGACTAACGAGGCTAACTTGGGACGAACAAATACAAACGTTAGTCTCTTTCTAAGGATTATCTAAGTTTGTCCCAAATTAGTCTATTTCTAAGGACAAACATAGACAAACCTTAGAATGTGACTAACGAGACTAACTTGGGACAAACAAAGACAAACGTTTATCTCATTCTAAGGTTTGTCTAAGTTCGTCCCAAGTTAGTCTATTTCTAAGGATAAACTTAGACAATTCTTTGAATGAGACTAATGAGACTAACTTGGGAGGAACAAAGACAAAGTTTACTCTCATTCTAAGTTTTGTCTAAGTTCATCCCAAGTTAGTCTATTTCTAATGACGAACTTAGACAAACCTTAGAATGAGACTAACGAGACTAACTTAGGATGAACAAAGACAAACGTTAGTCTCATTCTAAGGTTTGTCTAAGTTTGTCGCAAGTTAGTCAATTTCTAAGGACGAACTTAGACAAACCTTGGAATGAGGCTAACGAGACTAACTTGGGATGAACAATGACAAATGTTAGTCTCATTCTATGGGTTTGTCTAAGTTCGTCCCTAGTTACTCTATTTCTAAGGACAAACTTAGACAAACCTTAGAAAGAGACAAACGAGACTAACTTGGGACGAACAATGACAAACTTTAGTCTCATTCTAAGGTTTGTCTAAGTTTGTCCCAAGTTAGTCTAAGTTTGTCCTAAGTTAGTCTATTTCTAAGGATGAACTTTGACAAACCTTAGCGTGAGACTAAAGAGACTAACTTGGGACGAACAAAGACAAACGTTAGTCTCATTCTATGGTTTGTCTATGTTTGCCCCAAGTTAGTCTATATTCGTCCAAAGTTAGTCTCTTTCTAAGGATGAACTTAGACAAACCTTAGAATGAGACTAACGAGACTAACTTGGGACATACAAATACAAACGTTAGTCTCATTCTAAGGTTTGTCTAAGTTCGTACCAAGTTAGTCTATTTCTAAGGATGAACTTAGACAAACCTTAGAATGAGACTAACAAGACTAACTTGGGATGAACAAAGACAAACGTTTGTCTCTTTTTAAGGTTTGTCTATGTTCATCCAAATTTAGTCTAAGTTTGTCCCAAGTTAGTCTCTTTCTAAGGACGAACTTAGACAAAGCGTGGAATGAGACTAGCGAGACTAACTTGGGACGAACAAAGACAGACGTTTGTCTCATTCTAAGGTTTGTCTAAGTTTGTCCCAAGTTAGTCTATTTCTAAGGACAAACTTAGACAAACCTTAGAATGAGACTAACGAGACTTACTTAGGCCAAACAAAGACAAACTTTAGTCTCTTTCTAAGGTTTGTCTAAGTTCGTCCCAAGTTAGTCTTTTTCTAAGGACGAACTTACAGAAACCTTAGAATTAGACTATCGAGACTAACTTGGTACGAACAAATACAAACTTTAGTCTCATTCAATGGTTTCTCTAAGTTCGTCCCAAGTTAGTCTAAGTTCGTCCCAAGTTAGTCTCTTTCTAAGAATGAACTTAGACAAACCTTAGAATGAGACAAACGTGACTAACGTGGGAAGAACAAAGACAAACTTTAATCTCATTCTAAGGTTTGTCTAAATTCGTCCCAAGTTAGTCCAAGTTCATCCCACGTTAGTCTCTTTCTAAGGACGAACTTAGACAAACCTTGGAATGAGACAAACGAGAGTAACTTTGGACGAACAAAGACAAACTTTAGCCTTTTTCTAAGGTTTGTCTAAGTTCGTCCCAAATTAGTCTAAGTTCATCCCAAGTCAGTCTATTTCTAAGGACGAACTTAGACAAACCTAAAAATGAGACTAATGAAACTAACTTGGGACGAACAAAGACAAACTTTAGCCTCTTTCTATGGTTTGTCTAAGTTCCTCCTAAGTTAGCATCTTTCTAAGGACGACCTTAGACAAACCTTAGAATGAGACTGACGAGACTAACTTGGGATGAACAAAGACAAACTTTAGTCTCATTAATCTAAGGTATGTCTAACTTCATCCCAAATTAGTCTAAGTTCAGCCCAAGCTAGTCTTTTTCTAAGGACAAATTTAGACAAACCGTAGAATGAGACTAACGAGACTAACTTGAGATGAACAAAGATAAACTTTAGTATCATTCTAAGGTTTGTCTAAGTTCGTCCCTAAGTAGTCTAAGTTCGTCCCAAAATAGTCTCTTTCTAAGGACAAACATAGACAAACCTTAGAATGAGACAAACGAGAGTAACTTGGGACGAACAAAGACAAACGTTAGTCTCATTCTAAGGTTTGTCTAACTTCGTCCCTAGTTAGTCTAAGTTCGTCCCAAGTTAGTCTCTTTCTAAGGAAAAACTTAGACAAACATTACAATGAGACTACGAGACTAACTTGGGACGAACAAAGACAAACTTTAGTCTCATTCTAAGGTTTGTCTAAGTTCGTCTCAAGTTAGTCTAAGTTCGTCCCAAGTTAGTCTCTTTCTAAAATGAACTTAGACAAACCTTAGAATTGGACAAACGAGACTAACTTGGGACGAAAGAAGACAAACTTTAGTCTCATTCTAAGGTTTGTCTAAGTTCATTCGAAGTTAGTCTAAGTTGGTCAAAAGTTAGTCAATTTCTAAGGACTAACTTAGATAAACCTTACAACGAGACTAACGAGGCTAACTTGGGACGAACAAAGACAAACTTTTGTCTCATTCTAAGGTATATCTAAGTTCATCCCAAATTAGTCTATTTCTGAGGACGAACTTAGACAAACCTTAAAATGAGCCTAACGAGACTAATTTGGGATGAACAAAGACAAACGTTAGTCTCATTCTAAGATTTGTCTAAGTTTGTCCCATGTTAGTTTCTTTCTAAGGACAAACTTAGCCAAACTTTTAAATGAGATTAACGAGATTAATTTGGGACGAAGAAAGACAAACGCTAGTGTCATTCTTAGGTTTGTCTAAGTTCGTCCCAAGTTAGTCTATTTCTATGGATGAACTTAGACAACCATCAGAATCAGACTAACGAGACTAACTTGGGACAAACAAAGACAAACTTTAGTCTCATTCTAAGGCTTGTCTAAGTTTGTCCGATGTTAGTCTAAATTTGTCCAAAGTTAGTCTATTTCTATGGTTGACCTTTGACAAACCTAAGAATGACACTGTCGAGACTAACATTGGATGAACAAAGACAAACGTTAGTCTCATTCTATGGGTTGTCTAGGTTCGTCCCAAATTAGTCTATTTCTAAGGACGAACTTAGACAACCCTTAGAATGAGACTAACGAGACTAAGTTGGGTTGAACAAAGACAAACGTTAGTCTCATTCTAAGGTTTGTCTAAGTACGTCCCAAATTAGTCTATTTCTAAGGACAAACTTAGACAATCCTTAGAATGAGACTAACGTGACTAACTTGGGTCGAACAAAGACAAACGTTAGTCTCATTCTAAGGTTTGGCTAAGTTCGTCCCAAGTTAGTCTTTTTCTAAGGATGAACTTAGATAAACCTTACAATAAGACTAACGAGACTAACTTGGGACGAAAAATACAAACGTTAGTCTCTTTCTAAGGATTGTCTAACTTTGTCCCAAATTAGTCTATTTCTAAGGACAAACATAGACAAACCTTAGAATGAGACTAACGAGACTAACTTGGGACGAACAAAGACAAACGTTAATCTCATTCTAAGGTTTGTCTAAGTTCGTCTCAAGTTAGTCTATTTCTAAGGATGAACTTAGACAATTCATAGAATGAGACTAATGAGACTAACTTTGGAGGAACAAAGACAAACTTTAGTCTCATTCTAAGTTTTGTCTAAGTTCGTCCCAAGTTAGTCTATTTCTAACGACGAACTTAGACAAACCTTAGAATGAGACAAACGAGACTAACTTGGGAAGAATAAAGACAAACATTAATCTCATTCTAAGGTTTGTCTAAGTTCGTCCCAAGTTAGTCTCTTTCTAAGGACGAACTTAGACAAACCTTAGAATGAGACTAGCTAGACTAACTTGGGATGAACAAAGACAAACGTTAGTCTCATTCTAAGGTTTGTCTATGTTCGCCCCAAGTTAGTCAATTTCTAAGGACGAACTTAGACAAACCTTAGAATGAGGCTAACTAGACTAACTTGGGATGAACAATGACAAATGTTAGTCTCATTCTAAGGTTTGTCTAAGTTCGTCCCAAGTTACTCTATTTCTAAGGACGAACTTAGACAACCCTTAGAATGAGACTAACGAGACTAAGTTGGGTTGAACAAAGACAAACGTTAGTCTCATTCTAAGGTTTGTCTAAGTACGTCCCAAATTAGTCTATTTCTAATGACAAACTTAGACAACCCTTAGAATGAGACTAACGAGACTAACTTGGGTCGAACAAAGACAAACGTTAGTCTCATTCTAAGGTTTGGCTAAGTTTGTCCCTAGTTAGTCTTTTTCTAAGGACGAACTTAGACAAGCCTTACAATAAGACTAACGAGACTAACTTAGGAAGAACAAATACAAAAGTTAGTCTCTTTCTAAGGATTGTATAAGTTTTTCCCAAATTTGTCTATTTCAAAGGACAAACATAGACAAACCTTAGAATGAGACTAACGAGACTAACTTGGGACGAACAAAGACAAACGTTAATCTCATTCTAAGGTTTGTCTAAGTTCGTCCCAAGTTAGTTTATTTCTAAGGATGAACTTAGACAATACTTAGAATGAGACTAACTTGGGAGGAACAAAGACAAACTTTAGTCTCATTCTAAGTTTTGTCTAAGTTCGTCCCAAGTTAGTCTATTTCTAACGACGAACTTAGACAAACCTTAGAATGAGACTAACGAGACTTACATCGTAAGAATAAAGACAAACATTAATCTCATTCTAAGGTATGTCAAAGTTCGTCCAAAGTTAGTCTCTTTCTAAGGACGAACTTAGACAAACCTTAGAATGAGACTAACAAGACTAACTTGGGACGAACAAAGACAAAAGTTTGTCTCTTTTTAAGGTTTGTCTATGTTCATCCAAATTTAGTCTAAGTTTGTCCCAAGTTAGTCTCTTTCTAAGGACGAACTTAGACAAAGCGTAGAATGAGACTAGCGAGACTAACTTGGGACGAACAAAAACAGACGTTAGTCTCATTCTAAGGTTTGTCTAAGTTCGTCCCAAGTTAGTCTCTTTCTAAGGACGAACTTAAACAAGCCTTAGAATGTGACAAACGAGACTAGCTTTGGACGAACAAAGACAAACGTTAGTCTCATTCTAAGGTTTGTCTAAGTTCGTCCCAAGTTAGTCTATCTAAGGACGAACTTAGACAAACCTTAGAATGGGACTAAAGAGACTAACGTGGGACGAACAAAGACAAAAGTTAGTCTCATTCTATGGTTCGTCTATGTTCGCTTCAAGTTAGTCTAAGTTTGTCCCAAAGTAGTCTATTTCTAAGGACGAACTTAGACAACCCTTAGAATGAGACTAACAAGATTACCTTTTGACGAACAAAGACTAACGTTTGTCTCATTCTAAGGTTTGTCTGAGTTCGTCCCAAGTTAGTCTAAGTTTGTCCCAAGTTAGTCCATTTCTAAGGACGAACTTAGAAAAACTTAGCATGAGACTAAGGAGACTAACTTGGGACGAACAAAGACAAACGTTAGTCTCATTCTAACGTTTGTCTAAGTTCGTCCCAAGTTAGAGTCTTTCTAAGGACGAACTTAGACAAACCTTATAATGAGACTAACGAGACTATCTTGGGACGAACAAAGACAAATGTTAATCTCATTCTATGGTTTGTCTAAGTTTGTCCCAAGTTAGTCTATTTCTAAGGACGAACTTAGACTTTTTTTCTTCTGAAATTCTGTTTTCATTCCAATAGAAAAAGAATAATACAATCTGTAATATGTTTCAATGTCGTAGTACTTAACTACTACAATATTCAAAAAGTGTTACAATTATTGAAGAACATAATATGTTTTCATTGGCATCATTTCTTCGGTGCATTAACTCTTCTATTTGTCCATTTGCACTTGAGCACTCACTCTTATCCCAGTTCTTGGAGGTGAAGACTTACAAATGAAACTCTTAGTGTCCATGAGTAAAGGATCCAAGCCAAAATGATCTTGCTCCTCTTGTTACTATGTAGAGTAGTCGCTCAAATGCAATGCTAGAACCTAAGCCAGAAAGGATAAGTATCTATAGCCCTTAGGAGGGTTAAGCTGAAGAAACTTACACCACTGGAGCCTCCAAACGACGCTCACCAACACGGTTTACAAGTTGGGACCCACTGCTTCGTTTAAATGATCAAATGCTCCAGGAATTAGCTGCAGCTTCACAAAAAACTTGTCAAGCCACAAGACCCGAAGCCATGAACGGAGAGCGGTTTGTGAGAGACAACTGCGCAAGCAGTTTGTGAGCGGCTTAATCAGTATCTAAACAATTTGAGAGAGACGACTGCGGAGAGTGGTTTGTGAGAATGGAGAGCGGCTGAACAATTTGTGAGACGAATATCGGAGCCATGAACGAAGACCGGCTGGATCAGGCAAGAGGATTTGTGAGAGACTACTGCGCGAGACGATTTGTGAGAGACGACTGCGCAAGAAGATAACATCAGCGAGAGACAGTATACAATGTGCGAAGCTACCAATTCCTTTTTGTCCTAAATGAGAGTTTTTAGCTGTTTTATGTTTGATTCATTGCAGCTGTTGCTAACACTTATATTCATTTCCTGTTTCATTAGACCCTTGGTTTTTCAAACAACTTGAAATCCCAAATACTATTTATCAAAAAAAATGAACGAACTTTGACAAACCTTAGAATGAGACTAACAAGACTAACTTGGGACGAACAAAGACAATCGTTAGTCTCATTCTATGGTTTGTCTAAGTTCGTCCCAAGTTGGTCTATTTCTAAGGACAAACTTAGACAAACCTTAGACAGAGACTAAAGAGACTAACTTGGGTTGAACAAATAAAAATGTTTGTCTCATTCTAAGGTTTGTCTAAGTTTGTCCCAAGTTAGTCTATTTCTATGGATGAACTTAGACAATCCTTAGAAAGAGACTAAAGAGACTAACTTGGGATGAACAAAGACAAAAGTTTGTCTCATTCTAAGGTTTGTCTAAGTTCGTCCCAAGTTAGTCTATTTCTAAGGAAGAACTTAGACAAACCATAGAGTGAGACTAACGAGACTAACTTGGGACATACAAAGACAACCATTAGTCTCATTTTAAGGTTTATCCAAGTTCGTCCCAAGTTAGTCTAAGTTCGTCCCAGGTTAGTCTATTTCTAAGGGCGAACTTAGACAAACCTTATAATGAGACTAACGAGACTACCTTGGGACGAACAAAGACAAACGTTAGTCTCATTCTAAGGGTTGTCTAAGTTCATCCCAAGTTAGTCTATTTCTAAGGATGAACTTAGACAAACCTTAGAATGAGACTAAAACGATTAACTTTGGATGAACAAAGACAAACGTTAGTCTCATTCTAAGGTTTGTCTAAGTTCATCCCAAGTTAGTCTATTTCTAAGGATGAACTTAGACAAACCTTAGAATGAGACTAAAGAGACTAACTTGGGTTGAACAAAGACAAACGTTTGTCTCATTCTAAGGTTTGTCTAGGTTCGTCCCAAGTTCGTCTATGTTCGTCCCAAGTAAGTCTCTTTCTAAGGACAAACTTAGACAAACCTTAGAATGAGACTAAAAAGACTAACTTGGGACGAACAAAGAAAAACATTAGTCTCATCCTAAGGTTTGTCTAAGTTCGTCCCAAGTTAGTCTATTTCAAAGTAAGAACATAGACAAACCTTAGAATGAGACTAACGAGACAAACATGAGACAAACAAAGACAAACGTTAGTCTCATTCAAAGGTTCGTCTAAGTTCATCCCAAGTTAGTCTAAGTTCGTCCCAAGTTAGTCTATTTCTAAGGACGAACTTAGACAAACTTTAGAATGAGTCTAACAAGACTTACTTGGGACGAACAAAAACAAACGTTTGTGTCATTCTAAGGTTTGTCTAAGTTTGTCCCAAGTTAGTCTAAGTTCGTCTCAAGTTAGTCTATTTCTAAGGACGAACTTAGACAAACCTTAGCATGAGACTAAAGAGACTAACTTGGGATGAACAAAGACAAACGTTAGTCTCATTCTAAGGTTGGTCTTAGTTCATCCCAAGTTAGTCTATGTTCGTCCCAGGTTAGTCACTTTCTAAGGACGAACTTAGACAAACCTTAGAATGAGACTTACGAGACTAACTTGGGACGTACAAATACAAACATTAGTCTCATTCTACGGTTTGTCTAAGTTTGTCCCAAGTTAGTGTATTTCTAAGGACGAAGATAGACAAACCTTAGAATGAAACTAACGAGACTAACTTGGGACAAACAAAGACAAACTTTAGTCTCATTCTAAGGTTTGTCTGAGTTCATCCCAAGTTAGTGTATTTCTAAGGACGAACTTAGAGAACCCTTAGATTGAGACGAAAGAGACTAACTTGGGATGAACAAAGTCAAGCGTTAGTCTCATTCTAAGGTTTGTCTAAGTTCGTTCCAATTTAGTCTAAGTTCCACTACTACAGAACAGGCCTTATGCATTGGTTCGAAAAAGAGCTTATGCATCGGTTTTATATTATGCATCGGTTTTACGAAAAACCGATGCATAAGATTCAATTTATGCATCGGTTAATTGAAAACCGATGCATAAGATTCACTTTATGCATCGGTTTTCAATTAACCGATGCATATTGTCGAAATTAAATACTTAACTTTATTTAGGTCTTCCACTTTCGTTCTCTCCTCCGTCTCTCCTATTTACGCCGACGAGAGCGAGTTCCGCAAGCGACTGCAAGACTTCGCCTGCTACTAGACTTGTGACGGTAGGAGTCCGGTAATCTGTATTTCGTCCGGTAATCTTACAGCGTTCAGGTTTGATTTCAATTTCGTCTGGTAGTTTGTAGATCTGGCGTCGATTAGGAGTCCGGTAATCTGTATTTCGCAGCGTCCTACCGTTGCTGCCCCTGGATCGTTTTATAGGGGTCCGGAACTATATGAGAAGATTAGGGATGAGATGGAATCTGATGATTCTGCTGATGGTGATGCGGTTAGTAACTCGAGTTTGGAGTTCAATTCCTTCATATGATGCATTTGTGGTAAACACTCCGAGTAGTTTTAGGTTGTGACTGGATTGCAATGAGTTGGTTTCTGTATTGCACTGTCTGACCTTGGAATTTTGATTTTTCTAAGATAATGATAGCCTTTAGTTGTCACTTTATAATATTGAACTGTTTGTTAAGGTGTTTCATTTTACTGATTGATGCTGGGCTAAGACAAGTTCTTGATGTTGCAGATATGAATTATATGGAAACAATCTTACAAAAGTGCATAGTGGCGACCTAGTATAAACAAGTCGATGGTAAAAATTCATCTGCAATAACATGTTAGCGAGTACCTCATTGTCTTGCTATTTGATTTGTGGTGTGTCCCTGAGGTCGAATTATCAGTTTACACGCTTCATTGGTTTTCTTAGTCTTGTTTGTTTTTTAGGCAAAGTCGAAAGATTTATCTTTACTGGTATGCTGTTGATGATGTGTAGATTTGCAATGCAGTTGCTGTAGCGGGCTATCTAAATGCAACCCTTCTTATCCCAAACTTTCATTATCACAGCTGACCAATGTGTACAACTTCCAAGTGAAAGCTTGGGCATCCATTGATTATTATAGGCATACTATTCTCCCAAAGTTGCTGGAAGAGAAGTGAGTTTTCCATCCCTTATTGATATAATTTCTTAGGTATCAATCTGCCAGATGTAGGATCTTGTACTCTGTCTCCTTTTTTCTGCCATTTTATTATGGATGTATTAGGGCATGACCTCTCATTTCATGAACACATGTCTTTCGTTTTCTCCAACTTTGAAGGGCCCAATATTAAATTACTGTTTTACTTATGATATTTCTTGTTCTGCAGATAAAATTCACAGAAAAATGGGAGAAGGTTTGTCTTACACCATCGCCCTCAATTAGTTTATGTTTTGTAATATGAGTTTTGATTTCAATATTGTTCCTAGAAACAATTGTGATTTTTTATATCGTTATCGTTGTCACATGTATGATATATGCCTTTTGTGAACCCAGTATTTACTGGTCATCTCCGATTCGATGCAGGATGAAAGGGAAGAAAGCAAAAGACCAGAGATAGGATACACAAGAGTTGGAGCAGGGAAACATATGTAGAAGGATATTTTCGATAAATTGATTAGTATTGGCTATCCATTACTAAAAATAAGACTTGAAACTTGTTGAATCGATAAATGTTTTGTACAATGAAAGTGCCATTATGTATAAAATGTTGTGTTTTGGTTGAATAAAAAGTATTTTAAGATTTGGATATAAAATTTATGTATGAAATTGAAGGTGGATTTGATTTAGTAGAGATTAAATGTGCTAAAAAAATCAAACATTATGCATCTGTTCTTGAAAAACTGATGCATAATGTCACACTTTATGCATCGGTTTTTCAAGAACCGATGCATAAAGTCATACATTATGCATCGGTTTTTTTTGAAAAAACTGATGCATAAAGTCATACATTATGCAACGGTTTTACTGAACCGATGCATAATGTAGGACATTATGCAATGCTTCATTATGCAACGGAACCAAAACCGATGCATAATATATAAAAAAACCGATGCATAAAGGCTGCTTTGTAGTAGTGTTCGTTCCAAGTTAGTCAATTTCTAAGGACGAACTTAGACAAACCTTAGAACGAGAATAGCGAGACTAACTTGGGATGAACAAAAACAAACAGTTGTCTCATTCTAAGGTGTGTCTAAGTTCGTCCAAATTTAGTCTAAGTTCATTCCAATTTAGTCTCTTTCTAAAGACGAACTTAGATAAACCTTAGAACGAGACTAGCGAGACTAACATGGAACGAACAAAGACAAACTTTAGTCTCATTCTAAGGTTTGTCTAAGTTCGTCCCAAGTTAGTCTCTTTCTAACGACAAACTTAAACAAGCCTTAGAATGTGACAAACGAGACTAGCTTGGGACGAACAAAGATAAACACTAGTCTCATTCTAAGGTTTGTCTAGGTTCCTCCCTAGTTAGTCTGATGTTCCCATGAATGGCATGGCTTTGGCAAAATGGCTTTAGATAGTTCGAGCAGAGTTCAAGGAGAGTTCAACCGACTACTGGAACTCACTTACAGCAGATCTGAAGATAAGACGTTTCCTAATATGGACGATCAAAGATCTGATCTGATTGGAGTCGGCTCAATAATAAATTAGAGGATCAGATATTCAAATGAATATCCTCTCATCAAGATTAAGAAGATTCGGAGTTACTTGGTGAGAAAGAACGATCAAGATCTTCTTGAAGATTGGAGGAAAGAGGAACGAATGTTTCCTATTTCGGAAGATTCTAATGATCGAAGATATGATCTGCTGGAATCAATCAACGAGCAAAACAGAAGATACGGTATTCAAACAAATATCTACAGATTGGTTTCGAGGATATCGTCAAAGATATGATATGGATATCCAAGATTGGATTGAAGATACACATTGAATATTTAGGAATATTTCCTAAATATTTGATGAGGATATCTTGAACAGATTTTGACATCCACCAAGCATATAAATACAAGGCTAGGGCGACCAGATCTGTATCACTTCCTGAGTGAGAAGAAAACACGAGAGCATTCATGAGATTGAAGGAGGAGCGAAGGCTGGCAGAGTATTCCACACCGGAATATCAACGGCAAAGAAGCAGTCTGTTCAGTGTGCTGTTCAGACTGTTCTTAAAGAACTACCAAGCGCACACACATAGTGATCAAGACATGTCTTCGAGAGAAGGTGACTGGGCTTGTAGGAGGTCCAAGACTAGGTCGAGAGGGATGTCTCGTCCTACCCATAGGGGATCGAGGTGAGCTGAAAGGCACGCCTTCGTTTAAAAGTGTGGGGTGAGAACCACTTGTGTACATAACATGCTTTTTCTTTTCCTTTTCCCTTAATATTATCTTTTTGAAAATATGAACTTGAGAATGTGAAAAAGATAGATCATAATTCATGCATTAACCTTGTGAAAATTCAACTCTTTAAAAACTTAGAATGTAACTTCTCATTTGTCCCTTTGTGCTGAGATAAACTAGGGATGTGGAGTTGATAGAAAATGCCTTAGAGAGGCTTGGCAAGCAATCGAAGGACTGAATTTCGCTATATGGTTTACGAAGTCAGTGGAGGATGCACTTCGGGTTTCAGTTGAGTCAGAAGTCATCTCCGCCATGCACTGTTTATGCAAAAAGAAAAAAGGCGGGACGGGAATCAAACCGTCCTATCTCTAGTCAGAGTAGCCGGGAAAATAAATGAGCGACCCTCATTTTGACTCGCGCGAAACGGCAAGGATGAGAGAGAGCGGGGAGGTATTTCCATATGCTCGCGGGCGATGATTGGACCTCCCAAAAAGGCTTGAGAAAATGGACTAGCAAGCCACAAAAAGGCAAAAGCTCAAAGAAGCAAATGAAGAGGCCAAAGGCCCAAAATTGTGAAGGTTTTAACCTAACAAAAGTGAAGTACTCAAAGAGTCAAATCAAAGGCCAAAGGCCGATTCACTACAAAAAGCTGTCCCTCGCCAAAAATAAATCAAAAGGCTCAACTCAGTGAAACCCGAACCAAATCACATGCTAGAGAAAGCTACAAGGAAACCATATAGTGCGAGACGGTCCCGAGAATGTAGTCCAGGAGACTAAAAAGGGCTATCTCCCGAAACATCCGAATTAATTTGCATCTCGGCGCGAAGGTACACGTATCAAGTTTCTTCTAAGTATTTATACGGTTTAATTTGGTAATAAGTAAGTAATGCATGAATTAGGATAAATCTAGTCCCACAGTCTCACTTTCATATTTTAAAAGTTTACTTAGATAGTATGTGACGCCCTTTAATAGCATTGTTCGGGACGAACAACTAAAAGTGTGGGGTAATCTGATGGACCATAATTGTATGAATCATAAACACAGTTAAACCCACCAAATTAGACTGTTTGTCTATTTAACTTTTGTTTGTTAGTTCCTATATTTATCTACAGGGTATTTTGGAGTCTAGAGAGAATACATGCTAAGGAGGAACTTTTAAGCTGAAAATATATTACGAGTCATTCCAAGGTCACGACCAGATGCCGACTAAAGAAATATCATGAACCTGACATGGAATCACTCAAAACAAGTCCAACCGAAGAGCAACCAAAGTCAGTCCGGAGCTGAAATGAACCGATATTTTTGTGAAAACCTCACAAAACTCACAAACCACTCCCCTCACAACCTCCTCTCCTCCTCTCCCCTTCCTCCACGTGGGGTGGCTAAGGGAGGCTCCTCCTCACATGGGCGGCTTTTGGAACTCACCATGGCTTTGTGCCATGTGTCTTCATCTCAAACCACATCTTCTCCTCCCCTTAAGCCTATAAATACCAAGCCCTCCCTTTGTAATCTTCATCCCATAATTTCACAAGTCTTTAGAGAGACAGAGGGCTTAACCCTCTTCTCTTCACTTTCAATAAACACTTTGTTCTTCATTTTGGAGCTACTTTCCCTTGCTTGGATCTTGCCTAGGAGCTCCTCTGCTCCACTTATTGTAGGTACACAATTACTTTCCGTATATTTTGTTATTACTTTAAAGTTATTCTCCTTTTCGGTATCCTTGTTCAAAGCCATAGTTTGCTTGTATTCCTTGACATGAATACAAGTAGCTAAAGCTTGTATTCGGTAAAGGGAGTATTTATATCATAAACCGTTCTAGACTCTATGTTTAATGCTACTTAGTGTTTCAAAACTTGTTCTATGTGCCATATATTAGGTTAGACCTTCCAAGGTTGAGTGGATGCTTGGAACGGCAAAACTCTTCCGTGGGGTTCATAAACATACTCGGATAAGTGGATGCTTGGAATGGCAACGCTTATCTGAGGAGTTTGACCTCTTTAAAACACCATTTGGTTGGTCGGGAATGACTGATCAAATGGTGGATGCACTTAGGCTAATATACCTTGGAATGGGGTATTAGTCTAAATAGAACAAGTGCTCTATGTCTTGGAATGGACTAGACAGTGTGGCAAATCGAGTGCTTGGAATGGCCTTGATACATTTTTGAATACTCAGTAAGATCATTAAAGGTCAATGATGAACGATGATATGATATGAAACCCCTAAACCGAATCCTTTCCTTACAGTCCATTATCAACTGTTGTAATTTACTTTCAGTTTTTAAAGCACACTCAAACCCAACTCCAATCGCATTTAATTTCTGCATAAGCTTCATTAAAGAACAACTAATCCACACTGACTCTCTTGGGTTCGACCCCTACTTACCACTTGCTACCCAGTAGTGAAGTCGCGAGTAGCGGACTTATAAATTTATTTTGTACACATTGCCTCGCGACAAGGCAGTGCTGTCAGTTGGCCAGTTCGTGAGATGGATGCAAAAGGAGCTCCAGGTGACCATGGCGGGAGAGATGAAATACCTTCCTAGAACACATGTTGACCAGATGCTGGGAGAGCAGGAGAGCATCGCTGCAGGAGAGCAAGAGAGCACCACTAAATGGAGCTACTACACTCAATGGTTATGGATGAAGCTGATGCTGTCTGAATACGGAGTTCAACAGGAGGAGATGACGCCTGACTGTGACAAAATGTGTACCAGTAGAAGTTCCAAAAATTCGGTACAACAGTATAAGACAAAGCACAGTGAGCTGGTAGAGAAGAAGGCCATCACAGTGAACCATGTGACAACCGACAAGCTGCTAGCTGACAGTCTTACCACTCACTTAAACGCTGCTCAGTTTGAAACACTTAGATCCTCTCTGGGTCTGCGTGTTATCTCCAACTAAGTGTTCCAGAAGGAGGTCAGCCAAGAGCAGAACTCCAGCAAATCAGTTGGGCTGACCTATCACGAAGAGGGCTGGAACAAATGGTACGTACTATTAAATTCAAAGTATTTGCAGTCCTATGAACCATTGGGGCATATCAAGAAGGGAGAAGAGGCGGATGTGACAGAACTGAAAGAAGTTACTTCAAAGGCGTCAAAGGCTGATCCTAATCCAACTAAAGGGAGTGTGCAGACTGCGAAGGAATATCAGGCAATGGCTGAACCACCCCACAATAAGGTAATCCCTTGTTCTCACTCCTAAGCTACTGCACTCAATTCTGTTGATGAGGAAGTACGGACGATTGGTTATATTTGGTGAGTTATAAGGGTGACAAAATGGTTAATGAGAAGCCAAAGGGATTGAAACCTGCTGCAGATTCTGTGGCCGATGCTACTGAAGAAGGTGAAGCCAGTAGGGCTATGATTGTGGTTATGATAAGCAGAAGAATGAGGATGCAAGTGGAGAACAGCAAGCTAAGCAATCCGGCAATGTGATGGAAGAGTCTCATGCATCCGGCAATGATGAAGAACTGGATGTGTTCTTCAAGGACATTGATGATGTTGTTGATGAGTTGCAAAAAGAGGAGGTTTCAATACCTATTGAGACAAGAGCTGATGAGAAGGAGGCAAGTGTGCCAGATGATAGTGTCTCAGATATGCAGCAAGGTGGTGAGACAGTTTTACCCCAAGAGTCCTCTAGTTCTGATGCAGTCCCAGAGGGTGAGTCAATTGAAGCACCGGACGTTGTGCAAGGAGGGTTACATGATGATTTTGTGGAGGATGCACATGTGGTGGTGGATCCCCCAGCTATTCTTGATTTTGAGATGGAGGATGCTACTCAGGCTGCCACCTTGTCAGAAACTCATCCAGAGGATGCTCAAGTCTTTGTCCCTCTTTCTGAACTAAGGAAGGCAAAGAAAGATAGAAGGAAGGAGATGTGTTTTTTTGCGTGTCTGCAGCACAATCAAAAAATGAACATGTTAAAGAAAACGCATCTGATGCACCAGCTGTGCCGACTGAGTTGGAACGTCCAGCTAATACAGATGTAATGATGCAGTTATCTGATCAAGAAGAGGCTAAGAACGAGAACACTTAGAAGGAGGATCAGGACACAGTTTTACTGGCTGAGCTCAAGAAAGCTGAAAGAAGAAACCCAAGAAGAAAGTGACCTTCCAAGCATGCTCATCTAAGGCAACTATCAAGATGAATGGGAACACATTTGCAGGGGGAGCAAGTGCGTCTTAGAAGAGGAAAAGGTATAGTCCAGATCCTGTTCCTGCCCATGTTCCAACTGGAATTGTGAAAAATGGAGTATGGTGTGCCAGTATAGAAGCAGCAGCCAAGTTGAAGGCAGTGCAGAAAATAAAGATCATCCCTGAAAGGCTGCTTAATGAGAAGATAGTTCCATCCCAGTTGCAGATCGGAATCTATTCTACTCGATGTTGTTCTTCATCACCATAGTCAACTGGAAGCCTACCCCTCATAGAACCACGGTCAACAAGGAGATGGGACAGATGCTCTACCAGATTGGAAATAGGATGCTCATTGACATGGGAAGAATTATGTTCGACCAGATTGCAGAACACGCCATTCTACAAAGTCTCTGCACCAGATAATCTTCCCATCACATATCTATGAGCTGATCATCAACCAGCATCCAGATTTGAAGACTGACCAGGACAGACTGTCAAGTGCTCCGTTGAAGTTGGTAGTTGATCACAAGCTGTTCAAGGGTCGACATAAGAATGATCTGAAGGACCCCGGGCTGAAGAGGAAGGATGCACCTGAGTCTTCCATAAGGAGAGTTGCTGGTGAGAAGTTGTTCCGAGCTGAACGCGGATAGCTACTGAAGGAGGTGGAGATCATATTTGAGGTCGAACAGGAGCAGAGGTCAAGAATCAATCAATTGGTGCACGCTTTGCGATATCCCAATGATGATGAAGCAGATGAAGCTTGACGAGCTCATGGGGTCACTAAGGACATTTGAGATGAATTTTTTTGATGATTTTTGAAGAAGGATAGAAAAATGTGTTGCTCTGAAGACTGATGTATCTGAAGAGTGGAACAGCGTCAAGGACGAGTCTGAATCAGTTCAAGACATCAGTGAAGATGTTAAACTCTGGATCAAAAGACCTAGATACGATTCTGAAGTCCCGGAGCATGAGTGGAGGACATAGAGGCATTGGCTACACTAATGGAAGCAGTTCAGGAAAGACTAAGTTCGTCAAAGCTGAATAGTCGGTGAACAGAGAGATGAACAGGTACCCTCTGGCCAACATGATGAGTTCTAATGGAGAATGGAGATGAGACTCAAGAACCTGTTGGTACTGTCACAAGAAGGGGCACATCAAGCCAAGATGTCACGAGTTCATGGCTGTGCGTAGAAAGTTGCAGCAGAAAAATACTCCAAGGATGACACGAGAATGGAGAGCGAGAACGTGGGCCGAGAATCTCTGAAGGAGGAAACCAGATCATCAAAAACCTATCATTTGCTGACCCGTGGTCGAACAGCTGCTGAGACACCAAGGTCCAACAGACTCACAGTATGTGTCACTGTCCCAGGCTATGTTCGAGGGGGAGTTCACAAGATTCCAGATACCGAGGAGGCCAGGTTGCTCGATTGGACCCCTTGCCAGTTTGTGGCAAAAAGTGGGAGTATGTTGAGGTAACTGTTCTAGTTCCTCAAGTTGTGTCTAAAGCGTAGATTTGGTTTTGCCAAAATTCCAAGGGGGAGATTGATGTTCCCATGAATGGCATGTCTTTGGCAAAACGGCGTTAGACAGTTCGAGCAGAGTTCAAGGAGAGTTCAACCGACTACTGGAACTCACTTACAGCAGATCTAAAGATAAGACGTTTCCTAATATGGACGATCAAAAATCTGATCTGATTGGAGTCGGCTCAACAATAAATTAGAGGATCAGATATTCAAATGAATATCCTCTCATCAAGATTAAGAAGATTCGGAATTACTTGATGAGAAAGAACGATCGAGTTCTTCTTGAAGATTGGAGGAAAGAAGAACGAATGTTTCCTAATTCGGAAGATTCTAAAGATCGAAGATATGATCTGCTGGAATCAATCAACGAGCAAAACAAAAGATACGATATTCAAACAAATATCTAATGATTGGTTTCGAGTTGGTTTCGAGGATATCGTCAAAGATATGATATGGATATCCAAGATTGGATTGAAGATACACATCGAATATTTAGGAATATTTCCTAAATATTAGATGAGGATATCTTGAACAGATTTGGACATCGACCAAGCATATAAATACAAGGCTAGGGTGACCAGATCTGTATCGCTTCCTGAGTGAAAAGAAAACACGAGAGCATTCGTGAGATTGGAGGAGGAGCGAAGGCCGGTTGAGTATTCCACACCTGAATATCAACGGCAAAGAAGCTGTCTGTTCAGTGTGCTGTTCAGACTGTTCTTGAAGAACTACCAACGCACACACACAGTGATCAAGACACGTCTTCGAGAGAAGGCGACTAGGCTTCTGGGAGGTCCAAGACTAGGTCGAGAGGGAAGTCTAGTCCTACCCATAGGGGATCGAGGTGAGCTGCGGTAAACCGAGATTGCAAATTCGAGAGACGGAGTGTTAAAGGCTAGGCTATTACAAACAAGGCGTTGTGTAAGCGTAAGTCCACTTGTAGCTCTAAACTCGTAATAAGATTTGTGACCCTTAAGAGTGTGGGAAGCCCCCCAGAGTAGGCGTAGCCGAACTGGGTATCATATCGTGTGTGCTCCTATTTGTTCTGCTTACGGTACTGTCTGCTAAGGTGTTCCATTCTCTATTACAACACAACCTCAAACTGTCCAACAAGTGTTCGAGATGCAGTTCGAACACCATCTGGAACTCGTCTTGACTAAGACAAGTAGATTTCATAGTCTATTTCTAAGGACGAACTTAGACAAACCTTAGAATGAGACTAAAGAGACTAACTTGGGTTTAATAAAGACAAACGTTTGTCTCATTCTAATGTCTAAGTTGTTTCAAGTTAGTCAAAGTTCGTCCTAAGTTAGTCTATTCAAAGGACAAACTTAGACAACCTTAGCATGAGACTAAAGAGACTAACGTGGGACGAACAAAGACAAATGTTAGCCTCATTCTAAGGTTTGTCTAAGTTCATCCCAAGTTAGTCTATGTTCGTCCCAAGTAAGTCTCTTTATAAGGACGAACTTAGACAAACCTTCGAATGAGACTAACGAGACTAACTTGGGACGAACAAAGACAAACGCTTGTCTCATTCTAAGGTTTGTCTAAGTTCGTCCCAAGTTAGTCTATTTCTAAGTAAGAACTTAGACAAACCTTACAATGAGACTAACGAGACAAACTTGGGACAAACAAACACAAACGTTAGTCTCATTTTATGGGTTGTCTAAGTTTATCCCAAGTTAGTCTATTTCTAAGGATGAACTTAGACAAAACTTAGAATAAGACTAAAGAGACTAACTTGGGACGAACAAAGACAAATGTTAGTCTCATTCTAAGGTTTGTCTAAGTTCATCCCAAGTTAGTCTAAGTTTGTCCCAAGTTAGTCGATTTCTAAGGACGAACTTAGACAAACCTTAGAATGAGACTAACAAGACTTACTTGGGACAAACAAAGACAAACGTTTGTCTCATTCTAAGGTTAGTCTAAGTTCGTCCCAAGTTAGTCTAAGTACATCTCAAGTTAGTCTATTTCTACGGACCAACTTAGACAAACCTTCGCATGAGACTAAAGAGACTAACTTGGGACCAGGCCCGGCTCTATATGAAGGCCAGTGAAGCCAACTTTTCAGGCCCCATTTTGGTGAAAAAAATTCCTTATAGAATTTCGTTTTAAAAAGGCCCACTTTTGTTTAAAACAGGCCCAATTTATGAGGAAAAAATAAATCTCATTGACCAAATAACAAAAATAAGGCCACATTTTGTTTTTAAAAGGCCCAATTTATGAGGAAAAGAATGAATCTCATTGACCAAATAACAAAATAAGGCCCCATTTACTTAAAAATTATGAGAAAGGCCCAAAATTTTTTTTGGCTTCAGGCCCCCAATACCTTTGAGACGGCCCTGCTTGGGACGAATAAAGACAAACGTTAGTCTCATTCTAAGGTTTGTCTAAGTTAGTCCCGAGTTAGTCTATGTTCGTCCCAGGTTAGTCTCTTTCTAAGGACAAACTTAGACAAACCTTATAATGACACTTACGAGACTAACTTGGCACGTAGAAATACTAATTGTAGTCTCATTCTAAGGTTTGTGTAAGTTCGTCCCAAGTTAGTCAATTTCCAAGGACGAACTTAGACAAACTTAGAATGAGACTAACGAGACTAACTTGGGACGAACAAAGACAAACTTCAGTCTCATTCTAAGGTTTGTCTGAGTTCGTCCCCAGTTAGTGTATTTCTAAGGACGAACTTAGAGAACCCTTAGAATGAGACTAAAGAGACTAACTTGGGATGAACAAAGACAAGCGTTAGTCTCATTCTAAGGTTTGTCTAAGTTTGTCCCAATTTAGTCTAAGTTCGTTCCAAGTTAGTCTATTTCTAAGGACGAACTTAGACAAACCTTTGAATGAGACTAACAAGACTAACTTGGGACGAACTAAGACAAATGTTTGTCTCATTCTAAGGTGTGTCTAAGTTCGTCCAGATTTAGTCTAAGTTCGTCCCAAGTTAGTCTCTTTCTAAAGACGAACTTAAAAAAACCTTAGAATGAGACTAGCAAGATTAACTTGGGAAGAACAAAGACTAACTTTACTCTCATTCTAAGGTTTGTCTATGTTTGTCCCAAGTTAGTCTCTTTCTAAGGACGAACTTAGACAAGCCTTAGAATGTGACAAACGAGACTAGCTTGGAACGAACAAAGACAAACGCTTGTCTCATTCTAAGGGTTGTCTAAATTCGTCCCAAGTTAGTCAATTTCTAAGGATGAACTTGGACAAACCTTAGAACGCGACTAAAGAAACTAACATGGGACGAACAAAGACAAACGTTAGTCTCTTTCTAACGACGAACTTAGACAAGCCTTAGAATGTGACAAACGAGACTAGCTTGGGATGAACTAAGACAAACATTAGTCTCATTCTAAGGTTTGTCTACGTTCGTCCCAAGTTAGTCTATTTCTAAGGACGAACTTAGACAAACCTTAGAATGAGACTAAAAAGACTAACATGGGATGAACAAAGACAAATGTTAGTCTCATTCTAAGGTTTGTTTAAGTTCGCTTCAAGTTAGTCTAATTTCGTCCCAAAGTAGTCTATTTCTAAGGAGGAACTTAGACAAACCTTAGAATGAGACTTACAAGACTAACTTGGGATGAACAAAGATAAACGTTTGTCTCATTCTAAGGTGTGTCGAAGTTCGTCCAAATTTAGTCTAAGTTCGTCCCAAATTTGTCTTTTTCTAAAGACAAACTTAGACAACCTTAGAATGAGACTAGCGAGACTAACTTGGGGCGAACAAAGAAAACTTTAGTCTCATTCTAAGGTTTGTCTAAGTTCATCCCAAGTTAGTCTCTTTCTAAGGAAGAACTTAGACAAGCCTTAGAATGTGACAAACGAGACTAGCTTGGAACGAACAAAGACAAACGCTTGTCTCATTCTAAGGGTTGTCAAAATTCGTCCCAAGTTAGTCTATTTCTAAGGATGAACTTGGACAAACCTTAGAATGCGACTAAAGAAACTAACATGGGACGAACAAAGACAAACGTTAGTCGCATTCTAAGGTTCGTCTAAGTTTGTCCCAAGTTAGTCTAAGTTCATCCCAAAGTAGTCTATTTTTAAGAACAAACATAGACAAACCTTAGAATGAGACTAACAAGACTAACTTGGGACGAATAAAGACAAACATTTGTCTCATTCTAAGGTTTGTCTGAGTTCGTCCCAAGTTAGTCTAAGTTCATCCCAAGTTAGACTATTTCTAAGGACGAACTTAGAAAAACCTTAGCATGAGACTAAGGAGACTAACTTGGGACGAACAAAGACAAACGTTAGTCTCATTCTAAGGTTTGTCTAAGTTCATCCCAAGTTAGTCTATTTCTATGGACGAACTTAGACAAACCTTAGAATGAGACTAAAGAGACTAACTTGGGTTGAATAAAGACAAACATTTGTCTCATTCTAAGGTTTGTCTAAGTTCATCCCAAGTTAACTATTTCTAAGTAAGAAATTAGACAAACCTTAGAATGAGACTAACGAGCCAAACTTGGGACAAACAAACACAAACGTTAGTCTCATTTTAAGGTTTGTCTAAGTTCGTCCCAAGTTAGTCAATTTCTAAGGATGAACTTAGACAACCCTCAGAATGAGACTATAGAGACTAACTTGGGATGAACAAAGACAAACGTTAGTCTCATTCTACGATTTGTCTATTTCTGAGGATGAACTTAGACAAACCTTAGAATGAGACTAAAGAGACTAACTTGGGAAGAACAAAGACAGACGTTAGTCTCATTCTAAGGTTTGTCTAAGTTCATCCCAAGTTAGTCTAAGTTCGTCCCACGATAATCTATTTCTAAGAACGAATTTAGACAAACCTTAGAATGAGACTAACAAGACTTACTTGGGACGAACAAAGACAAACGTTTGTCTCATTTGTCTAAGTTCATCCCAAGTTAGTCTATTTCTAAGGACCAACTTAGACAAACCTTAGCATGCGACTAAAGATACTAACTTGGGACGAATAAAGACAAACGTTAGTCTCATTCTAAGGTTTGTCTAAGTTCGTCCCAAGTTAGTCTATGTTCATAACTGGTTAGTCTCTTTCTAAAGACGAACTTAGACAAACCTTAGAATAAGACTTACGAGACTAACTTGGAATGGTCCCATAAAATCAATACCCCAAATGTCGAAAACATCGTTGACTAATATGGGTACTTGAGGCATCTCATTTCTAGCTGACACATTTCCTGCTCTTTGACACCTATCACACTTTTTACACTTCTCATAGGCATCTCTAAATATACTCGGCCAAAAGAAGCCGCTATCTAGGATTTTCCTAGCGGTTCTCCTAGGCCCGAAGTGTCCTCCACATGCAAACTCATGGCAAAAGCTAATAACAGAAGCTATTTCATTATCGGGGATGCATCTCCTAAGTATTTGATTTGCTCCTATTTTCCACAAATAAGGATCATCCCATAAGTAATGTCTAGCATCATGCCTAAGTTTCATGCATTGTGCTTTAGTAAAAGGAGGAAATGTACCTCCTATAAGGTAGTTGACGATCGAGGCATACCACGGTACCTTGGTTGAGACTGCATAGAGGTGCTCATCTGGAAATGACTCGGTTATGTGCCCCTCTTCTTCCTTTCGGACAATCCTTCTTAGATGGTTGGCCACAGTATTCTCAATCCCCTTTTTGTCCCTTATCTCCACATCGAACTCTTGCAGTAGTAAGATCCACCGTATGAGCCTTGGCTTGGCTTCCTTCTTCTTCATTAAGTACCGGATGGCAGCATGGTCCGAGAAGACAATTACTTTTGCTCCGAGCAAGTAGGCTCGGAACTTCTCTAGAGCGAACACCACGGCTAGGAGCTCTTTTTCGGTGGTGGAGTAGTTTCGTTGGGATGAATCTAGGGTCCTTGAAGCGTAGTAGATGACTACCGATTTTTTGTTAATTCTTTGGCCGAGCACTACCCCTACGGCATAATCGCTTGCGTCGCACATGATTTCGAATGGTTGTTCCCAATCCGGTGTTTGAATGATGGGTGTGCTAGTGAGGGCTTTCTTTAATTTATCAAAGGCCTCCTTGCATGCATTAGTAAATTCAAAAGGGACTTCTTTTTGGAGAAGAGTGGTTAGAGGCAATGCCATTTTGGAGAAGTCTTTGATGAATCGTCGGTAGAATCCTGCATGACCAAGGAATGATTGGATGTCTCGGACCGTGGATGGATATGGTAGAGTCATGATGAAGTCAATCTTTGCTTTGTCTACTTTCATGCCTTCTTGTGAGACGATATGTCCCAAGACTATTCCGTGTGTTACCATGAAGTGGCACTTCTCATAATTGAGCACTAAGTTCATGGATACACATCGTGCCAAAACCGTGCTCAAATTGCTTAAGCATGCGTCAAATGTGTCTCCATAGATGGTGAAGTCGTCCATGAAGACTTCAATGAATTCTCCGATCATGTCTGAAAAAATGCTGGTCACTACCCTTTGAAAAGTTCCCGGGGCATTGCATAGGCCGAACGACATCCTTCTGAAGGCAAATGTGCCGAATGGGCAGGTGAATGTAGTCTTCTCTTGGTCCTCAGGCGCTATGGGGATCGGACTGTAGCCTGAGAACCCATCCAGGAAGCAAAAGTATGGCTTGCCTGCCAGTCGGTCTAACATTTGATCGATGAATGGTAGAGGGAAATGGTCTTTTCTTGTGACGGCGTTCAATTTTCTGTAGTCGATGCACATTCTCCAGCCGTTCTTGACCCTTGTTGTTACCATTTTTCCTTCGGCATCTTCCTCGACCGTGATCGCACTTTTCTTCGGGACCACATGGACAGGACTCACCCGTTGGCTATCTGATATGGGATAGATAACGCCCGCATCTAGTAGCTTCTGTATTTCCTTTTGGACGATCTCCATCATGATTGGGTTGAGTCGTCGTTGAGGCTCTCTTGATGGCTTTGCTCCATCCTCAAGTCGAATACGGTGCATGCATACTGCCGGGCTGACTCCGCTTCAGTCGGCTAGAGTCCATCCAATAGCCAACTTGTGTTGTCTCAGCACTTTTATCAAGCTTCGTTCCTGGCCTGCTTCCAAGCCACTCTTGATGATTACTGGAAGTGTGTTATTATCCCATAGGAAGGCGTACTTCAGATGCCCGGACAAGGGCTTCAATTCTATTTTCAGAGCTTGAATTACTGAGGGCAGAAAAGTATTTGATTTGAATAACTTTACCTCGTTAACTTCGTATCCTGGTGTGAGAGGCTCCGAGATTGTTAAGTGGGACAGCGTTTCTTGCAAGCCTTCGGCAAATTCATTTGAGCTTTCGGCTCCATTGAGTATGGGTTTTAAGGGATCTGCTCTTGGTTTTGATTGAACTTCTTGGACCAGGTCGTCCAATGTATCGAGAGTGTGCACTTCCTCAAACTCCATGGGATGCTTCATTGCTCTGAATATGTCGAATCTAAAGGTCTCTCCTTCCACTTCCATTGAGAGCATCCCACTTCCACAGTCTATCTTCATTTTTGATGTTTTTAGAAATGGACGGCCGAGAAGGATAGGTGCGTGGTCTGTTGGTCTACCATTTTCCATTTTTAAGACGTAGAAGTCGGCTGAAAATACCAATTCTCCTACTTGTACCAGGACGTCTTCTATTTTGCCCTCAGGTTGTTTACAAGATCGGTCTGCTAGCTGGATAGTGAGACCAGTGGGTTCGAGTGGTCTAATCCTAAGGCATGAGTAGATAGAGAAGGGAAGCACGTTGATTGATGCTCCAAGGTCTAGCATGCAGTTCTCGATCCGGATGTTGCCAATTGTGCATGGAATGGTATAGGTTCCCGGATCTCCGCATTTGGGGGGCACCTTTCGTTGTATGACAGCCGACACGTTCCTACTCATCAGCTCTTGATCATATCTAGTACTCCTCCTCCGGGTGGTGCAAAGTTCTTTTAAAAACTTAGCATATCGAGGGAATTCCTTGATGGCTTCCAAGAGGGGGATGTTGATTTCGACTTTGCTGAACAACTCAAACACGTCCTCATCCATGACATGTTGTTTTTGCGCATGAGCAGGTACTGGAAATGGAAGTGTTGCACTGATTTTGGGGGTTTCGGTTCTGGGTACCGGGCACTCCTTGTGCTCTTCGGATATTGGAACCGGACTGGCCGCTGGTACCGGGCCAGGCATGCGTTCCTCGGACGCGTTCCCTTCTTCTTCAGTTGCGTCCCGCTCTTCCTCGGATGCTTCCTCATTTTTCTCGGAAGCGTCTTGCTCAAAGTTTCGAGAGTCTCGGGCCTTTTGTCCTCCTCTTGCTCCATATGTTTGGCGGCAAGTTTTCTCCCACTCCTAAGGGTCACGACATTAATATTTCCCTTAGGGTTTTGGATTGTTTGTGAAGGAAGTCTTCCAGGTTCATTAATGAGTGCGGACATTGCGGTGGCGAGCTGGGACATTTGTTTGGTCAAATCTGAAATTGCCTCGTCAGTTTTCGCCTGGAATTGGTGTAGCAAAGTACCCAATTGATTTACGCTTCCTGCGAGCTCCTTCATTGTGTCTTCAAGCGATTTTTTTGGTCCTTGCTGACTGCTTGAGTTTGCTTGGTACTGATTTTGTCCCTTATGTTGATATTGGCCTGCTGATGGATCGTTCTGGTTGTACTGTCGGTGGGGAGGTTGGTAGAATGACTGAGTTAATTGCGGTGCGGCTTGTTGTGTCTCCCTCGAAGGGTGGTTGTCGTTTCTCCAGCTTGGATTGGTTGCTTGATTTTACTGCCGGTTTGGTCCGGCTCTGTCGTTGCTGTTGTTGTTGTTGTATCCTCGGTATCCTACCACTGCGTTCACTTCTCCCGGTTCTTCTACTATTAATGTTGGGCATGCGTCAGTCTTGTGGTCTGTAGAACTGCAAAATTCGCAAGGTTTCACTTGAGCTGGCTGCCTTCGTAGGATCTGAACCATCATTTCCTTCATTTGTTTCATCTCCTCTGGCATAGAGTTCATCGGTGTTTCTTCAGCCTTTGCCACATTCTTTGTTCGGGAGAATTCTTCCTGCCGAGTTGTCTCTTCTCTGAATCGGGTATTTTCAGCAACGTTGGTGATGAGATTCCTTATGTCACTCAGTGATAGATTCATCATGGATCCTCCAGTTGAGGCATCCAGGAGCATTTTGTCTAAGGGTCTCAATCCATCAATGAGGTATTCGATGATGAGTTTCTCGGGCAGTCCAAGGGTGCAGCAGCTTCTCTCCAGGCGATTGAATTTCTCCAGGTAATCGTACATGGTTTCATTGGGCCCCTGCTTGATGTTCTGTAGTTGTCTCCTCATTTGCATTGCTCTTCCCACCGGGTAGTATTTGTCCAGGAATTTCTTTTGCATCTGAGCCCATGTTCTGATACTACCGGAAGGCAATGAAAGGAACCAGTCGTTCGCCGAGTCAATGAGGGAAAAATAGAACGCCTTCAACTTGAAGTCGTCTACATTCACGCCATTGGGTTTTAGGTTTTGGCAAATGCCGTGTAAGCGTTGGAGATGAGTTGTTACTGATTCTCCACGAGTTCCTGAGAACTTGGGCAGGTTGTGGACCACTGATGTGTTGATGGCGATGTTTTCTAGCTCAGGGCCCTCGTAAATGCACCACGGCTGATTTCTGAAATCTGGTGCCGACAGTTCTCCCATAGTAGGTTCGCGAAAGTTGTTATCCCCATAGTAGTCATCAAAGATGGGTTCTCGCCTTGGTACTTGTCGAGGTGGGGGATGTCTAGGGGGTTGCACTGGACCAGCTTCATTTCGGTCCTCGGGTGGTCCTTGGTTTCTTCGAATGGCCCCCCTATTACGAGCTCTTTGGATTCTGATGAGTTGTTCGGGATCGTCAATAAATGGAGGCGGCGCCTCATTGTTTCGATCATACAAGTTCATCTCGTCGTCATCCTGATAGTCATGGTGGCTTCCTTCGCGAGACATGGTTATGCAGAAACGGGTACAAAAGAAAAGAACAACTAGTCAGAAAGCTAACTCCCCGGCAATGGCGCCAATTTTGACGGAGCGCACTGCACTGTCGTTAAGGTGCAATGTCTCTTTGCAAAAATAAATTTATAAGTCCGCTACTCGTACTCTACTATTGGGTAGTAAAGCGGTAAGTAGGGGTCGAACCCAAGGGAATTAGTTGATAGTTGTTCTTTCGAAGATGGAAATTAAGACAGTTGGGGGTTGGTTGTGATTTTAGTACTGAAAGTAGCGTGGGTTGGTTGTGATTTTAGCATTGGAAAGTAAATGACTGAAAGTAAAGAAAGTAAATACAAGACTGAAAGTAAATACTGAAAAGTAAAGTGCTTGAAGGACAAGACTTGCTGAAAGTAAATGCTTGAAGGACAAGTCTTGCGGAAAGAAATTGCTTGAAGGACACGACTTGCGGAAAGTAAGCAGTTGATATGGACTGAAAGTAAATGACAGGTGATGTTTGAATTAAAGGAAAGATTCGGTTTCGGGGGCCTTGTATCATATTTTTGTTTATCATTGACCTCTAACGATCATACTAAGTGTTCAAAAGTGTATCAAGGCCATTTCAAGTACCTGACTTACCACACTGTCTAGCCCATTTCAGGGCATAGAGCACTTGTTCTATTTAGACTAGCACCCCATTTCAAGGTATACTAACCTATGTGCATCCACCTGATCAATCATTTCTGATCAACCGAGTGGTGTTTAAGAAAGGTTGAACTCCACGATTAAGCTTTGCCATTTCAAGCATCCACTTAACCGTGTATGTTCACGAACCCCATGGAAGAGTTTTGCCATTTCAAGCATCCACTCAACCATGTGTGTTCTAACCGAATATATGGCACATAGAACAAGTTCTGAACACAAAGAGGCACTAAGAGAAGGGTCTAAAACATTTTATGATACAAGTACACCCCTTCAACCGAATGAAGGGATTAGCTACAAATATCCATAGAGGTGGATATCATAGCTAAGTACTTGGAAAAGTAAAGGTTTTTGAAAGACGGTAAAGTAAAGTTTTCGAAAGTAAAGACAAGGAAAGTAAGAGGGAGAATACTCAAGAACCAACAGGAGTAAACTCAAGAACAGTAAGGAAAAGCTTGAGTACTTCAATAACCGACAAGAGTACTCAAGATCAAACTTCAATATCAAAGTAAAGTGTTTACATGATTGTGCCCAAAATCTAGAGAGAAGTGAGAGCTTGTGGTATGAGATGATTGTTGTGAATGGGATTGTGGGATGATTTACAAAGGAGGGGAAGATGTCTATTTATAGGCTAAGGGGAGGAATGAGAGCCACACACTTGGCAAGGGAGGAGAAAAGAAGCTCAACACATGGCATGAGATGGGAGGGGGAGGGCTTTAGCCGCCGGGGTGAGGTGGCAAGGGAGGAGAGCCGCCGGCTAGGTGGCTTTGAGCTCAAAGCCGCCGCCCATGTGGCAAGGGGAGAGTGGTGGAGAGCTTTGTGATCTTTTCCCCAAAAGCCATCGGGTCCTTTCAGCTCCGGTCTGACTCTGGTTGCCCTTCGGTTGGACTTGTTCGAGTGATTCCAGGTTAGTATCATGAAAGTTGTACAGTCGGAATCTGGTCGTGTCCTGACTCGTAATCCATTTTCAGCTTTAAAACTCCTTTTTAGCTCGTATCATCTCTAGACCTCGAAATAGCCTGTAGAACAAAAGTGGAACTAACAAGCAAAAGTTAAATAGACAAAGAGTCTAATTTGGTGGGTTTAACTATCTTAATTAATCATATAAATTAGGGGTGGACAAAACCCGGCCCGACCCGATAACCCGGCCCGACCCGGTCCATTTAATGTCGGGTTAGGGTCCACTTAACCAACCCGGTATAATTTTTGGGTCGGGTTAGGGTTGAGGCTCGGGTTACCCGATTTCATAAGTAATATAAGAAATACCAGATTTTTAATGAGATTCAAACTTTATACCTCATCTGAATAAAAGTTTATTTGTATTCTCGTGACATATCACACTACATATGAATATGTAATTGATTTGCAATGAAAAATAAAACTGTAATACTAAACTTTAAAGTATTTATATCATGATAGATGACCATGAATGTTTTATGCCTTTTAAAAATTTTAGTTTTAGGGTCGGGTTCAGGTTCACATAATTGACCCGGTCTTTCGGGCCGGGTTAGGGTTCGAATAAATGACCCGATCATTATTTCGGGCCGGGTTAGGACCAAGCGAAACCCGTCCCAACCCGTCCAATGCCCACCCCTAATATAAATATGGTCCATCAGACTAAAGAGACTAACTTGGGACGAACAAAGACAAACGTTAGTCTCATTCTAAGGTTTGTCTAACTTTATCCCGAGTTAGTCCAAGTTCGTCCCAAGTTAGTCTCTTTCTAAGGACGAACTTAGACAAACCTTAGAATGAGACTAACGAGACTAACTTGGGACGAAGAAATACGAACTTTAGTCTCATTCTAAGGTTTGTCTAAGTTCGTCCCGAGTTAGTCTAAGTTCGTCCCGAGTTAGTCTAAGTTTGTCCCAAGTTAGTATATTTCTAAGGACGAACTTAGACAAACCATAACATGAGACTAAAGAGACAAACTTGGGATGAACAAAGTCAAACGTTAGTCCCATTCCAAGGTTTGTCTATGTTGGTCCCAAGTTAGTCTATGTTCATCCCAAGTTAGTCTCTTTCTGATGTTCCCTTAAGTGGCATGTATTTGGCAAAACGTAGTTAGACAGTTCGAGCAGGAGTTCAGGGGGAGTTCGAACACATTCTGGGACTACCGTACAGCGTGGAGCAGACGCCAAGATGGTTTCCGGAAGGTTCGAAAGATCGAATGTTGGTTTGATCTGATGTTGGCCAGCGAAGAATTCGAACAGCAGATATTCGAATGAATATCTACATAACAGTTTTAAGGCGGTAAGGCTGACTTGGCGAGGAAGTCTTCGTATATTCCTCTCACAGATTTGAGAAAGATATACATCAAATATTTAGGAATATTTCCTGGCATATAAATACAATGCTAGGGCATCCATAATCTGGAGCAGATTTGGAGATCGTCCTGGCATATAAATACAATGCTAGGGCATCCATAATCTGCATCGCTTTCAGTATCAAATACACACGAGTATACCCTATCGATTGGAGAAGAAGAAAGCGACGGCCGTGTGTTTCTCCCCACTGGAAATTTGTCGGTGCAAGAGCAGTCTTATCAACGTGCTACTCAGACTACCTGGAAGCGATCCAACTGCTGCACACAGAAAAGGGTGAACACGCTTTCGAGAGAAAACTACCGAGCTTCAAGCGAAGGTCGAGCAAGTTTGAACTGGAGGTTCGGAGGAAGGGGATTGAGGAGAACTGCTGTGAACCTCGGTTGTAGATCTGAGAGACCGAGTGTTAGAGGCTAGGCAGTTGCAAGGTGTAAGCGTAAGTCCACGTGTAAGCTCTAAACTCGTAATAAAGATTTGTGTCCCTTCTAGGGTGTGGGAAACCCCTTAGAGTAGGCAAGGCCGAACTGGGTTATCATTCTGTGTGTGCTTCTGTTATTTGTTCTGTCTGCTGAACTTTTGGGAAAGGAGTTCAAGATCTGTCTCAACTGTACCTTGTACACAAGCTTGAACAGGGTGTAGAATTTCAATTGGTATCAGAGCTGGCACTCGACACACTGAGTGGGATCCTGAACTGTTCAAGATGACTCTGAAGGAAGGACAAAGCATCACCAAACCTCCGCTGCTTGAAGGATCAAACTATGCCACCCGGAAACCCATGATGAGATCCTTTCTCAAATCCCTAGATGAAAAAGCCTGGAAGTCAGTCCTAAAAGGTTGGAATGAACTAATGATGAACAATCTCACAGGAGAACCTGTTCCGAAACCAGAAGCCTTGTCGACTGAAGAGGACGACAAAGCATCCCTGGGAAACTCAAAAGCGATGAATGCAATCTTTTCCGGAGTAGATGAAAACGTTATGAAGCTAATCATTAACTGTGAAGTGGCAAAGGAGGCTTGGGATATCCTCCAAACGGCATATGTAGGCACGGACAAAGTTCACAACGCCCGAATGCAGATTGTCACAACCAAGTTTGAAGAGATGAAGATGAAAGAAAGTGAAACTATATCTGAATATAACATTAGAGTTCTGGAATTGTCCAACGAGGCTGCTGCACTAGGGAATCTATTGAGGAAGAGAGGATGGCCAGTAAAGTCTTAAGATCACTCCCTCCGAGATTTGCCATGAAAGTCACTGCCATTAAGGAAATGCACGACATCTCCAAACTGAAACTGGACGAGCTGATGGGTTCTCTCAGAACTTACGAGATTAATCACAATTTCCAACTCGGAGATGTGAAGGGAATCGCCCTAAATGCAGACATGTCAGAAGACAAACTGGAAGCTGGCTGCACCACTGAGCACCTGGCTATGATGGCTCGGAACTTTGGAAGAATGCTGCGGAAAATCAACAGACGTGGTCCAGAACAAGGTCAGGCTTCATCATCTAGTTCTCGAAACTAGGAAACCGGCAAGTCAAGATCCAGTGATATGAGGCAAGACTCCTTTGATAAAGGAAAGGAAGAAATTCAGTGCTATGAATGCAAGGGTTTCGGTCATATCCAATCTCAATGTGCAAATACTCTCATGAAAAAGAAGGTAATGGTCGCTAGCCTCAGCGATAGTGAGTAAGACGGAGAAAAAGGAGGAGGTGAAACCACCAACATTGTGGCTTTCGTCACAACTCTAGGAGAATGCAGCAATACCAGTGAAGGAGTACCATCTCAATTTGAACTCCCGGCTGAAGACCTCTCAGACAGCGACGATGATGAACTCACGCAGGAGTCTCTCGCACAGACATATAAAGATCTGTATGAGAAGTGGCTGCTACTGATCAAAGTCAACAAAAAGCTGAATGACACAGTTGGAAGCATTACCATAGAAAAGGACAAGGTCTGGCAAAAGGTCAAGATACTACTCACACAGAAGGTCGAGCTCGAAAGCATGGTAAACTCTCTAAATACTCAACTAGCCGAGATGGGAAAGATTGTGTCTACTTGCTAAAAAAACCGAGCTCCTGGGTACTGTCTCTTCACTAAAAATTGACATGGAGAAGGATCGTGAAACTTAATCTATAGGCATGGTGGGTCTAAGGAAAATCATCACGGATCTGAAGCGCAAGGAAGTGTTCCAAGTAAGGAGGGTAGAACAGCTGGAATCTGAAAAAATGGATCATTCTACAACCGAGAAGGAGCTCAATCACCTCAAACAGTCGGTAAGAATGCTAAACTCAGGCACTAAAGATTAAAATGATATTCTCAGGTCTCAAAGAATGGAGTCTGGACATCGAGGACTTGGGTTCACTGATGAAGGAAGTTTAAGAGGTACAGTGTTTGTTAAAGTGAAACTAGTGGCTGAACAGAACCCAGCACAGAAGCTGAAACAGAACCAGAGATAGAAGGTGAATCAGCACCTGGGGGAAAAGGTGACACGGTACCCAAGACCTCACCTGAGACAGCACCCAAGACAGAAAGTAGATCTGGACCAAGGAAAGAACACAGCTGGTCAAAGAAGGACTCACAACGATCATATCAGCTTGTACTCGAAACTGAGGAAAGACTCCCACACATGCTGGTACTACCACCAGGTAGGACACACCAGACCAAAGTATCGCCTGTTTCTTGCTGAACGTCGAGCATACCAACAACAGACCAAATGACAGAAACAGGTCTGGGTACCAAAGGTAAACCAGACGGTATGCATGGTGGCCTGTTGCTCGTAAGGGCACACAGTGCAAGATAGTTGGTACTTTGATAGCGGATGCTCCGCCCACGTGACAGGTGACTCCAAATACCTTACTCATATTAGACCTGTTGAGAAGATGTGGTTTGTCACCTTCGGGGATGGTAGAAAGGGTCAGGTGATCGGCTGTGTGACACTAAAGGTTCCGGATCTCCCTACACTAGAGGACACCCTCCTTGTTGAAGGTCTGACAATGAATCTTCTTAGCATCAGTCAATTGTGCAACGATGGACACTATGTGTCATTCTCTCGTGACTCATGCCTCGTCCTAGACAAGAATGGCGGTATTCTGATGAAAGGAAGAAGGGGTGCAAATAACTTCTATACCATAGGGATGGGTATGATACGTCCAATGGGAGTCAAGAGCTATGGCAAAAAACAGTTTGCTCTAGACTGGGTACACGCCAAACATTGATTTATGCGAGGGGGAGTGAATAAGTCCCTGCACACAGGTCTGATTGGAGTAACACACAAATCTATGCTGAAAAGTGTACCAGGAAACTGATGGACCCGGAGGTGCCATAGTTGCAGAAGGAGTTCGTCTTATATCCACAGAAATATGCCAGGAACCAGACAAGAAAACATGAATACGGAGGGCAACAGATGGGGATAACTCTGAAGCATCTCATAACGGACGTGTAATTGACCAAAACCTTCATCAATTCACACGGCATTTCACAGCTTGGAACACCCAGATCCTCCATGGGTCTGTGTGGTGTCAAGAACTAAGTGTTCTAGGTAGTGGTCAGTCAGAGGTGAAACTCCAGCAAAACAGTTGGACTGATCACTTATGCAAGAGAGCTGGAACAGAAGGTGACTTTTCAGAAACTGAATATCTTTTAAAATATTTCAAAGATTTGTTCATGTAGTTATGAGGAAAGAGAGGTTCTTTTAAGGACAGTTTTGGGAAGTTGAAACGACCGACTTCGATTTGAAAATCAAATTAGTTTGGTCTGCGTCTCTACTCTCTTCCTTCTAAAACCCTAGAACGTCTACCGACCTCAAGATCTTTCAATCACTCTTCCGCTCATTTGCAACGGTGAACACAAGAAAATCTTCAAAATTTGGTGTCGAATCCGCTGAGAGGAAGAAGGAGAACATGCAGGCATCCAAGGCACTAGCGGCAAAGCCCAGAGTTTCGAAATCAAAGGTTGCGAAAGTGAAAAAGGCGTCGCCTTTACTTACCGACTCTGCAATCCTGTTTGAAGCCAAGATTGTTGTTGAAGGAACATCGTCCGAAAACCCTCCCACCAGAACAATGAAGAAGAATGGACCAGAACTTGTTGAAAAGCAGAAGACGGTGTCCTTGCCTACCGCGGAGGCTTCGTCTAAACCCTCCGATGCCATTCCGACATCGCCAAGTGTTATTCCTCCATCGGCTGCTCCCCAGTCTGAGGTAATTCCTAAATTCCAGACAGTTTCTTCCGTTTCTGCAATTGTTGCCTCTGTTGATAATATGGTGGAGAAGTTGTGTGTCCGGTGTCTGAGAAGGGTGGTGAAGCCTATAGGGCTGTGATTTGTGACGAAGCCATTAGTAATGTGAAAGATTCTAGTGTTGATAGTAAGAAGGGTGCGTCCAATATGATTGATGATTGTGGTGAAGCCAGTTGGGCTGTTATTTGTAAAGATGCTTCTGATCCAATGAAACAAGCAGAGCTCAGCTTCCCTGTGTCTAAGGGTACTGGTGGTTCAGGTGTATGGAGAGAAAAGATTCATGCATCTGGGTATGTTCGTCCGGGAGGTTTTCGCAGGAAGAAGGGGACTCGCCGGATTGCATCTACAAGATAGTGTCTGGCCAAGATCTGTTCAATCAGAGGGAGGCTCACTGCAATTTCAGACTCAGAGTCTAAACGGCTTCTTGAACCCTCTAACAAGAGGATTGTGTCGATTGAAGAAGGATCTGAAGAACATTCAGGAGAAAAGATTGACGCTTCAGGTGGTGAGCAGCATGAGGTGCAAGATGATACTATAACAGAAGATCTTGATAGTGATATAAAGGACAAAGATCTGGATAGTGTGCTCAAGGATATTGATGATTTTGTTGAAAATCTGCAAAAGGAGGAGTCTGTACCAGTAGTGCCAAGATTATATCTGCCTTCAGAAGTCCTGGTTATAGGAGTTGAAGACTCTGCACCTGCCCTCAACTCAGATGCCTTAGAGAAGGCAAGTGTTCCAACAGAGGAACCATGTGTTCAGCCGGAAGTTGAGACAGGTGGTGTTTCAAAGGCAGTTGCTGCTGAAGAGACAGTGGTCGACCCAGTTGTTCAAGATGATCTTCGTAGTGATCATATGCAGGAAGATGGTTCATCCATTCGTGAGGATGCTACTAAGCCAGATTCAAAGGAGGTTACTCTTTCGGATGATGACCAAGACCTTGGTCCTCTTGTCAATCTCAAAAAGGCAAAGAAGGAAAAGGAAAAGAAGAAGGTGGCTTTTGAAAGATCTGCTAAGGGGTCAGCCCTAGATAATGCAAAGGTGGACAACATGGCAGGAGGAGCTGATGCATCTAAGAAAAGAAAACGTGAAGCTCCATTCCTTGTTTCAGAGGATGCTGGGAGATGCGAAGTCCCATCTCCTGATTCTGATACTGCTCCAGTTGGCTTGGTTAAGAAAGTAATTTGGTTTGCTAGTTGAGATGCGGCAAGAAAGTGGTCATGCGTACTAAAAAGAAAAATCATACCAGAAAGAGTCCTAGAGGAGTCCCACTACAAAGGGAAGGAAGTCATTGATGTACTGAAGGAAACGGACCTGTTCTGGACCCTGGACAGATGCAAACCCTTCAAAGAACAGCTGGTTCCTGAGGCCAAGGTAAATCTTCCCCCTCGATTTGGAGTTATCGGAGAAGCAGAATGTGGGGTCTTCTTTGTTAGATGAAGGAAGATCAGAATTGATCCGGAGCTTATAAATGTTTATTTCTCCATGGATGATCCGGTTGTTGATGAAGAGGAGTCAAATTTTGAGAAGATTGTGAGCACCATCACTGCCGGCTCGGTCCGGTGGCAGCCTGATTCTGTAGTGCATACAGCTGAGCTCTCCACGTTCTATTAAATGCTATTCTTCATTTCGGTGTTCAACTGGAGACCCTCAACTCACCGTTCAACGATCAACCGGGACATGGCTCAACTGATTTATCAGATCGGAAACAAGCTGAAGTTCAACCTGGGTAGAGTTATGTTCAAACAAATAGTTGACCATGCTACTTGAAAGCGAACTCTTCACCAGATATGCTTCCCTTCCCTGATCTATGAGTTGATAATCCATCACGCTCCAGATTTGAAGTCCTCGACTGACCATCTCTCCAAGGCTCCTACCAAGTTCATTGTTGATCACAAGTTGTATAAAGGCCGTCACGTGAACGATCTGAAGAGGCCAAGTCAGAAAGGAAAAGATGTCCCAGAGTCATCGAGTTGAGGGGGAGCTCGGATGAGTCGTGACGAGAGGAGTAAGCTGCACAAGGACCTGAATGTCATCATTGAAGCGGACAAGGAACAACGCAGGCGTATCAACAAGCTTTCTCGAGCCCTCAGCTACCCAAGTGAAGATGAATCTGATGATGCAAACACTGAGGATGACACTAATGATGAGTCGTCAGCATGAAGGTCTTTCATTCCAAACTCTCTGAACTCTGTTTTGTTTAAAACTTTCGTATTATGTGCTTGTTCTGGCACTGTTTGATTGGCTGTTCGAACTTAGATTGGACTCCATGCCAGTTGTGGCAAAAAGGGGGAGTATTTTGAGAGGAGACAATTTTTGTTCTCTCAAGGTTGTCCATTGTCTAGATAGTTAGATAGATCTAGTTATCTAGTAGATTTGGTTTTGCCAAAATGCCAAAGGGGAGATTGATGTTCTCTTAAGTGGAATGTATTTGGCAAAACGTAGTTAGACAGTTCGAGCAGGAGTTCAGGGGGAGTTCGAACACATTCTGGGACTACCGTTTTGCGTGGAGCAGACTCCAAGATGGTTTCCGGAAGGTTCAAAAGATCAAATGTTGGTTCGATCTGATGTCGGGCAGCAAAGAATTCAAACAGCAGATATTCAAATGAATATCAACATAATAGTTTTAAGGCGTCAAGGCTGACTTGGCGAGGAAGTCTTCGTATATTCCTCTCGCCGAGTTGAGAAAGATATACATCAAATATTTAGGAGTATTTCCTAACTATTTGATGGGATGATCTGGAGCAAATTTGGAGATCGTCCTGGCATATAAATACAATGCTAGGGCATCCATAATCTGCATCGCTTTCAGTATCAAATACACACGAGTATACCCTATCGATTGGAGAAGAAGAAAGCGATGGCCAAGTGTTTTTCCCCACTGGAAATTCGTCGGTGCAAGAGCAGTCTTATCAACGTGCTACTCAGACTGCGTGGAAGCGATCCAACTGCTGCACACCGAAAAGGGTGAACACGCTTTCGAGAGAAAGCTACCAAGCTTCAAGCAATGGTCGAGCAAGTTCGAACTGGAGGTTCAGACGAAGGGGATCGAGGAGAACTTCTGTGAACCTCGGTTGCAAATCTGAGAGAAGTAGTTTTAGAGGCTAGGCAATTACAAGGTGTAAGCGTAAGTCCACGTGTAAGCTCTAAACTCGTAATAAAGATTTGTGTCCCTTCTAGGGTGTGGGAAACCCCCCCGAGTAGGCGAGGCCGAACTGGGTTATCATTCTGTGTGTGCTTCTATTATTTTTTCTGTCTGCTGAACTGTTGGGAAAGGAGTTCAAGATCTGTCTCAACTGTACCCTGAACACAAGCTTGAACATGGTGTAGAATTTCACTTTCTAAGGACGAACTTAGACAAAAACCATAGAATGAGACTAACGAGACTAACTTGGGACTAACAAAGACAAATGTTAGTCTCATTCTAAGGTTTCTCTAAGTTCGTCCCAAGTTAGTCTATTTCTAAGGACAAACTTAGACAAACTTTAGAATGAGACTAACGAGACTAACTTGGGACGAACAAAGACAAATGTTAGTCTCCTTCTAAGGTTTGCCTCAGTTCGTCCCAAGTTAGTCTATTTCAAAGGACAAACTTAGACAAACCTTAGAATGAGACTAAAGAGACTAACTTGGGACGAACAAAGACAAACTTTAGTCTCATTCTAAATTTTGTCTAAGTTCATCCCAAGTTAGACTATTTCTAAGGATGAACTTAGATAACCCTTATAATAAGACTAACGAGACTAACTTGGGACGAACAAAGACAGACGTTAGTCTCATTTAAAGGTTTGTCAAAGTTCGTCCCAAGTTAGTCTCTTTCTAAGGTCGAACTTAGACAAACCTTAGAATGAGACTATCGACACTAACTTGGGACGAACATAGACAAACGTTAGTCTCATTCTAAGGTTAGTCTAAGTTCGTCCCAGGTTAGTCTAAGTTTTTCCCAAGTTAGTCTCAGTTCATCCCAAGTTTGTTTCTTTCCAAGGATGAACTTAGACAAACCTTAGCATGAAACTAACGAGACTAACTTGGGACGAACAATCTCTTTCTAAGGACGAACTTAGACAAACCTTAGAATGAGACAAATGAGAGTAATTTGGGCGCACAAAGACAAACTTCAGTCTCATTCTAAGGTTTGTCAAAGTTCGTCCCAAGTTAGTCTAAGTTCATCCCAAGTTAGTCTCTTTCTAAGGACAAACTTAGATAAACCATAGAAAGAGACAAACGAGACTAACTTGGGACGAACAAAGACAACTTGTAGTCTCATTCGAAGGTTTGTCTAAGTTCGTCCCACGTTAGTCTAAGTTCGTCTCGAGTTAGTCTCTTTATAAAAATGAACATAGACAAACCTCAGATTGAGACAAATGACACTAACTTGGGACGAACAAATACAAACGTTAGTCTCATTCTAAGGTTAGTCTAAGTTCGTCCCAAGTTAGTCTAAGTTTGTTCCAAGTTAGTCTCTCTAAGTTCGTCCCAAGTTAGTCTCTTTATACAGACGAAGTTAGACAAACCTTAGAATGAGACTAACAACACTAACTTGGGACGAACAAAGACAAACTTTAGTCCCATTCTAAGGTTTGTCTAAGTTCGTCCCAAGTTAGTCTAAGTTCTATCCAAGTTAGTCTCATTCTATGGTTAGTCTAAGTTCGTCCCAAGTTAGTATAAGTTCTATCCAAGTTAGTCTCAGTTCGTCCCAAGTTAGTCTCTTTCTAAGGACAAACTTAGACAAACCTTAGAATGAGATTAAGGAGACTAACTTGGGATGAACAAAGACAAACTTTAGTCCCATTCTAAGGTTTGTCTAAGTTCGTCCCAAGTTAGTCTAAGTTCGTCCCAAGTAAGTCTATTTCTAAGGACGAACTTAGACAAACCTTAAAATGAGACAAACGACACTAACTTGGGACGAACAAAGACAAACAATAGTCTCATTCTAAGGTTAATCTAAGTTCTTCCCAAGTAAGTCTAAATTCGTTCCAAGTTAGTCTCAGGTCGTCCCAAGTTAGTCTCTTTCTAAGAACAAACTTAGACAAACCTTAAAATGCGACTAACGAGACTAACTTGGGACGAACAAATACAAACTTTAGTCCCGTTCTAAGGTTTGTCTAAGTTTGTCCCAAGTTAGTCTAAGTTCGACCTAAGTAAGTTTCCTTCTAAAGACAAACTTAGACAAACCTTAGAATGAGACTAACGAGACTAACTTGGGATAAACAAAGATAAACTTTAGTCCCCTTCTAAGGTTTGTCTAAGTTCGTCCCAAGTTAGTCTATTTCTAAGGACAAACTTAGACAACCCTTGGAATGAGTCTAACGAGACTAACTTAGGACGAACAAAGACAAACGTTAGTCTCCATCTAAGGTTTGTCTCAGTTCGTCCAAAGTTAGTCTCTTTCAACGGACAAACTTAGACAAACCTTAGAATCAGACTAAAGAGACTGACTTGGGACGAACAAATACAAACTTTAGTCTCATTCTACGTTTTGTCTAAGTTCGTCCCAATTTAGTCTATGTTCGTCCCAAGTTAGTCTCTTTCTAAGGGCGAACTTAGACAAACCTTAGAAGGAGACAAACGAGACAAACTTGGGATGAACAAAGACAACTTGTAGTCTCATTCGAAGGTTTGTCTAAGTTCATCCCGCGTTAGTCTAAGTTCGTCTCGAGTTAGTCTCTTTATAAAAATGAACATAGACAAACCTCATATTGAGACAAATTACACTAACTTGGGATGAACAAATACAAACGTTAGTCTCATTCTAAGGTTAGTCGAAGTTCGTCCCAAGTTAGTCTAAGTTTGTTCCAAGTTAGTCTCTCTAAGTTCGTCCCAAGTTAGTCTCTTTATACGGACGAAGTTAGACAAACCTTAGAATGAGACTAACGACACTAACTTGGGACGAACAAAGACAAACGTTAGTCTCATTCTATGGTTAGTCTAAGTTCGTCCCAAATTAGTCTAAGTTCTATCCAAGTTAGTCTCAGTTCGTCCCAAGTTAGTCTCTTTCTAAGGACAAACATAGACAAACCTTAGAATGAGATTAAGGAGACTAACTTGGGATGAACAAAGACAAACTTTAGTCCCATTCTATGGTTTGTCTAAGTTCGTCCCAAGTTAGTCTAAGTTCGTCCCAAGTAAGTTTATTTCTAAGGACGAACTTAGACAAACCTTAAAATGAGACTAACGACACTAACTTGGGACGAACAAAGACAAACGTTAGTCTCATTCTAAGGTTAGTCTAAGTTTTTCCCAAGTAAGTCTAAGTTCGTTCCAAGTTAGTCTTAGGTCGTCCCAAGTTAGTCTCTTTCTAAGAACAAACTTAGAAAAACCTTAAAATGAGACTAACGAGACTAACTTGGGACGAACAAAGACAAACTTTAGTCCCATTCTAAGGTTTGTCTAAGTTCGTCCCAAGTTAGTCTAAGTTTGTCCTAAGTAAGTTTCCTTCTAAGGACAAACTTAGACAAACCTTAGAATGAGACTAACGAGACTAACTTGGGATAAACAAAGACAAACTTTAGTCCCCTTCTAAGGTTTGTCTAAGTTCGTCCCAAGTTAGTTTATTTCTAAGGACAAACTTAGACAAACCTTGGAATGAGTTTAACGAGACAAACTTGGGACGAACAAAGACAAACGTTAGTCTCCTTCTAAGGTTTGTCTCAGTTCGTCCCAAGTTAGTCTCTTTCAAAGGACAAACTTAGACAAACCTTAGAATGAGACTAAAGAGACTAACTTGGGACGAACAAAGACAAACTTTAGTCTCATTCTAAGGGTTGTCTAAGTTCGTCCCAAGTTAGTCTATGTTCGTCCCAAGTTAGTCTCTTTCTAAGGACGAACTTAGACAAACCTTAGAAAGAGACAAACGAGACAAACTTGGGACGAACAAAGAGAACTTGTAGTCTCATTCGAAGGTTTGTCTAAGTTCGTCCCACGTTAGTCTAAGTTCGTCTTGAGTTAGTCTCTTTATAAAAATGAACATAGACAAACCTCAAATTGAGACAAATGACACTAACTTGGGATGAACAAATACAAACGTTAGTCTCATTCTAAGGTTAGTCTAAGTTCGTCCCAAGTTAGTCTAAGTTTTTTCCAAGTTAGTCTCGCTAAGTTCGTTCGAAGTTAGTCTCTTTATACGGATGAAGTTAGACAAACCTTAGAATGAGACTAACGACACTAAATTGGGACTAACAAAGACAAACGTTATTCTCATTCTATGGTTAATCTAAGTTCGTCCCAAGTTAGTCTAAGTTCTATCCAAGTTAGTCTCAGTTCGTCCCAAGTTAGTCTCTGTCTAAGGACAAACTTAGACAAACCCTAGAATGAGATTAAGGAGACTAACTTGGGATGAACAAAGACAAACTTTAGTCCCATTCTAAGGTTTGTCTAAGTTCGTCCCAAGATAGTCTAAGTTCGTCCCAAGTAAGTCTATTTCTAAGGACGAACTTAGACAAACCTTAAAATGAGACTAACGACACTAACTTGGGACGAACAAAGACAAACGTTAGTCTCATTCTAAGGTTAGTCTATGTTCTTCCCAAGTAAGTCTAAGTTCGTTCCAAGTTAGTCTCAGGTCGTCCCAAGTTAGTCTCTTTCTAAGAAATAACTTAGACAAACCTTAAAATGAGACTAACGAGACTAACTTGGGACGAACAAAGACAAACTTTAGTCCCATTCTAAGGTTTGTCTAAGTTCGTCCTAAGTAAGTTTCCTTCTAAGGACAAACTTAGACAAACCTTAGAATGAGACTAACGAGACTAACTTGGGAACAAAGACAAACTTTAGTCCTCTTCTAAGGTTTGTCTAAGTTCGTCCCAAGTTAGTCTATTTCTAAGGACAAACTTAGACAAACCTTGGAATGAGTCTAACTAGACTAACTTGGGACGAACAAAGACAAATGTTAGTCTCCATCTAAGGTTTGTCTCAGTTCGTCCCAAGTTAGTCTCTTTCAAAGGACAAACTTAGACAAACCTTAAATGAGACTAAAGAGACTAACTTGGGACGAACAAAGACAAACTTTAGTCTCATTCTAAGGTTTGTCTAAGTTCGTCCCAATTTAGTCTATGTTCGTCCCAAGTTAGCCTCTTTCTAAGGACGAACTTAGACAAATAATAGAATGAGACTAACGAGACTAACTTGGGACTAAAAAAGACAAACGTTAGTCTCATTCTAAGGTTTGTCTAAGTTCATCCCAAGTTAGTCTATTTATAAGGAAAAACTTCGATAAACATTAGAATGAAACTAACGAGACTAACTTGGGACGAACAAAGACAAACGTTAGTCTCCTTCAAAGGTTTGTCTCAGTTCGTCGCAAGTTAGTCTAATTCTATGGACAAACCTAGACAAACCTTAGAATGAGACTAAAGAGACTAACTTGGAATGAACAAAGACAAACTTTAGTCTCATTCTAAGGTTTGTCTAAGTTCGTCCCAAGTTAGTCAATTTCTAAGGACGAACTTAGACAACCCTTATAATGAGACTAACGAGAGTAACTTTGGACAACCGAGACTAACTTGGGACGAACAAAGACAGACTTTAGTCTCATTCAAAGGTTTGTCTAAGTTCGTCCCAAGTTAGTCTCTTTCTAAGGACAAACTTAGACAAACCTTAGAATGAGCCTATCGACACTAACTTGGGACGAACAAAGACAGACGTTAGTCTCATTCTAAGGTTATTCTAAGTTCATCCTAGGTTAGTCTAAGTTCATCCCAAGTTAGTATCAGTTCATCCCAAGTTTCTATCTTTCTAAGGATGAACTTAGACAAACCTTAGAATGAGACTAACAAGACTATCTTAGGATGAACAATCTCTTTCTAAGGACGAACTTAGACAAACCTTAGAATAAGACAAATGAGAGTAACTTGGGACGCACAAAAACAAACTTTAGTCTCATTCTAAGGTTTGTCTAAGTTCGTCCTAAGTTAGTCTAAGTTCATCCCAAGTTAGTCTCTATCTTAGGAGGAACTTAGACAAACCTTAGAATGAGATTGACAAACGAGACTAAATTGGGACGAACAAAGACAAATTATAGTCTCATTCTAAGGTTTGTCTAAGTTCGTCCCACGTTAGTCTAAGTTTGTCCCAAGTTTGTCTCTTTATAAGGATGAACATAGACAAACCTTAAAATGAGACTAACGACACTAACTTGGGACGAACAAAGGCAAACGTTAGTCTAATTCTAAGGTTAGTCTAAGTTCGTCCCAAGCTCAAAGTTAGTCTCTCTAAGTTCGTCCCAAGTTAGTCACTTTATAAGGGCAAACTTAGACAAACCTTAGAATGAGACTAACGACAATAACTTGGGACGAACAAAGACAAACATTCTAAGGTTTGTCTAAGTTCATCCCAAGTTAGTCTAAGTTCATTCTAAGTTAGTCTCAGTTCGTCCCAAGTTAGTCTGTTTATAAGGACAAACTTAGAAAAACCTTAGAATGAGACTAACGAGACTAACTTGGGTTGAACAAAGACAAACTTTAGTCCCATTCTAAGGTTTTTCTAACTTCGTCCCAAGTAAGTCTCCTTCCAAGGACGAACTCAAGTTAGTCTCGCTCGTCTCATTCTAAGGTTTGTCTAAGTTCGTCCTAAAAAATAGACTAACTTGGGACAAACTTAGACAAACCTTAGAATGAGACTAACGTTTGTCTTTGTTCGTCCCAAGTTAGTCTCGTTAGTCTCATTCTAAGTTTGTCTAAGTTCATCTTTAGAAAGAGAATAACTTGCGCTGAACTTAGACTAACTTAGGACAAAATTACACAAACCTTACAATAAGACTAAAGTTTGTCTTCGTTGGTCCCAAGTTAGTCTCGTTAGTCTCATTATAAGGTTTGTCTAAGTTTGTCTCTAAAAATAGACTAACTTGGGACGAACCTAGACAAACCTTAGAATGAGACTAATGTTTGTCTTTGTTCGTCCCTTGTTAGTCTCATTCTAAGGTTTGTATAAGTTCGTCCTTAGAAATAGATTAACTTGGAACGAACTTAGACCAACATGGGATGAACATAGACAAACCTTAGAATGAGACTAACGTTTGTCTTTGTTCGTAATAAGTTCGTTTCTTTAGTCTCATTCTAAGGTTTGTCTAAGTTCGTCCATAGAAATAGACTAATTTGGGATGAACTTAAACGAACCTTAGAATGAGACAAACGTTTGTCTTTGTTTGTCCCAAGTTAGTCTCATTAGTCTCATTATAAGGGTTGTCTAAGTTTGTCCTTAGAAATAGACTATGAAATTATATCCCCTGTTCAAGCTTGTGTCCAGGGTACTGTTGCAACAGACCTTGAGCTTCTTTGCACAATAGTTCAGCTAACAGTTCAAGACAGAGTTTGAACTCGTATCACAACAGTTCAGGAAGTAGACAAAAGCAATAGAACACACAGACTGATAACCCAGTTGGGCTCCACCTACTCTGGGGGGTTTCCCACACCTGAAAAAGGGACAGCAAATCTTTATTACGAGTATAGGGTTTACACAGGGACTTACACTTAACACCTTGTAATGGCCTAACCTCAATACTCCATCTCTCAAATTTGCAACCGAGGTTCACCGCAATTCCCCGACATCCCCTTCGTTCAGCCCTTCTGTCTGAACGTTCTCGACCTTCTCCGGAAGCTCGGATGCTTTCTCTCGAAAGCTTGTTTACCTTTGTTGTGTGCGGCAGTTGATACGCTTCAGGCAGTCTGTGTTGCACTTGAGCAGACTGCACTTGCACCGATGTATTTCCAATGAGAAAACACAAACGGCCGTCGCTTTCTTCTTCTCCAATCAGCAAAATATGCTCGTGTGTAGTTGATCTTTGAAAGCAATGGCAAATAAGGGTGCCCTAGCATTGTATTTATATGCTTGGACGAAACCCTAATTCGCACAAGATAATCCCATCAAATATTTAGGAAATATTCCTAGATATTTGATGTATATCTTTTGAATCGGTTGGAAGATAATCTGAAGTCTTCTTGCCCAAGTAAGCTTTGCCGCCTTAATGTAAATATTCATTCGAATATCTATTGCTCGAATAAGTCGCTGGCCGACTTCAACTTGACGAGATCTTCGTAGTCCAATATCTTCCGGGAAATATCCTTGCGTCTTATCCACGCTGTGTATGAGTACTAGGATATGTTCGAACTCCCCCTGAACAACTGCTCGAACTGTCTAAGCTACGTTTTGCCAAATACATGCCACTTAAGGGAACATCAATCTCCCCCTTGGCATTTTGGCAAAACCAAATCTACTAGATAACTAAGTCTATCTAACTGTCTAGACAGTAGACAACTTTGAGGGAAACAAGAATTGTCTCCTCAAAAATACTCCCCTTTTTTGCCACGAACTGGCAAGGGGTGCGATCCGAGTTCGAACAGTCAATCGAAGTGTGCATGAACAAGCACTAAGTACGAAAGTTTTAAACAAAGTTCAGAGAGATAGTTTGTAGAGGACGTTCATGCAGACGTCTCTTCAATTGAATCATCCTCAGAAGTTGTAGCCTCGGACTCATCGTTACTCGCAAAGCTGAGGGCACGAGCTAGCTTGTTGATCCGCCCGCGTTGCTCCTTTTCCACTTCGATGATTATATTCAGGTCCCTGAGTAGCTGACTCCTCTCATCCAGGCCCATCCTGGCTCCCCCTCGACTCGACTCCGCAACACCCTTTCCTTTCTGGTTCTCCTCCTTGAGATCGTTCACGTGACGCCCTTTGAACAACTTGTGGTCCACGATGAACTTGCTGGGTGCCTTTGTGAGATGGTCAGGTGAGGCCTTCAAATCTGGAGCTTGATGGATGATCAGCTCATAAATCAGAGACGGGAAGCAGATCTGGTGCAGAGTTCTCATCGATGTAGAATGTTCAGCAATCTGTTTGAACATTATGCTGCCCAGGTTGAACTTCAGCTTATTCCCTATCTGATAAATAAGTTGGGCCATGTCCTTGTTGATAGTAGAGAGATGAGTAGACGGCCTCCAGTTGAACACAGCTATAAAAAATAGCATTGAATAGAACGTAGACAGATCCGCTGTATGCACAACTGACTCAGGCGTCCACCGAACAGAGCCTGCAGTGATGGTGCTCACTATCTTCTCAAAGCTTGATTCTTCTTCGTCAACAGCTGGGTCGTCCATGGAGAAGTATACATTGATCAGCTATGGATCAATCTTGATCCTCCTTCCTCTAACATAGAAGACCCCGTACTCTGCCTCTCCAATGACCCCAAACTTTGGAGGCAAGTTTGTCATGGCCTCACGCACCAGTTGTTCGTTGAACGGCTTGCATCTGTCCAACGTCCAGAACAGATCCGACTCTTTAAGCACCTCAACCACTTCCTTCCCTTTGTAACTAGATGCATCCAGCAGCCTCTCAGGTATAATTTTCCTTTTTCAGCACACAATCCCATTTCAACGCAGCTTCTTTAGTCACGAACCACACTCCTTTCTTGACCTTACCCACTGGGACAGTCTCGGATTCAGGGGCTGGGGCTTCACATCTCCCAGCATCTTCAGAGATGGGAACTGCAGCAACGCGCTTCCTTTTCTTAGAAGAGCCAGCTCCCCCTGCACCACTGCTGACTTCAGCAACCTTCTGAGCTGGTTCCCTTGTGGTCTTAGCAAAGGCTACCTTTTTCTTTTCCTTCCCCTTCCTTGTCCTTTTGAGATTGACAAGGGGAACACTGTCTTGGTCATCTTCTGAAAGGGTAACGCCTTTTGCTGCTGACATAGAAGCATCCTTACGAATGGATGAACCATCTTCCTCCAAATGATCCTTACGGCGATCATCTTGAACTGCTATTGTCTCTTCACTCATTACTGTCTCTGGAACTACTCCAGTCTCAACTTCAGTCTGAACACTTTGTTTCACAGTTGGAACGCTTGTGACTTTTTCAGCAGCAGATTCTTCTGCTTCAACAGCCTGGTTACGCAGACCTTCCTCTGGAGCTGGTGCTGTTTCAGCTTCGATCTGAACAGAAGGTTCCACAGTTGAATCGCTTGTAGCTTTCTCTACAGCAGTTCCAGTCTCAACAGCCTGATCACACAGAGCTTCCTCTGGACTTGCCACTTCCTGATCCTTCTCCGTTTTCAGGTCTTCCATGACATCATCAATGTCTTTGTACAACTTCTCCAACTCCTCATCCTTTTCTGCTGGGTCTGATTCTTTCAACACATCTATCTTCCCTGATGGATTAATCTCCTCTGCCATAGCCTCAGTATGCATACCGGAACCTTCTTCAGTGATTCCTCCTTGATTTTTAGACGGATCAGCATCATAATCACCAAATTCCTCTTCCCCGAGGACTTAATAAACTTCTCTGTTTCTTCATCTGACATTGCAATCTTCCTACCTCGAGTGGCATATATCTGGCTAGGTATTTTCTGGGGGAGTCACTAGCCCGCTTGACCTTCTTCCTGCAACCTGCCTTCGGAGGAATGTATCCTGTGGCAAAGATCTTTTCCCTCCATGTTCCTGAGCCTCCAGCCACCTTGCTGGGTCCCTCTTTTCCCATAATCTTGACAGAATCCTTTTCAATAACCGTACTACCGGCTTTGTCAACCGCCACAGCCCTACCACTCTCAAGATTTCTATCAACATCACCACCAAGCACCGCCCTACTGGTTTCAACACCAACAACTTTAACACCACTAACATCCTTACCACCATTATCAACAATTACAGCCCTACTGGCTTCATCACCGTCAACCGACTTAACAACCTTCTCAACCTCCACAATCTTTTCAACAATAGGAATATTTGCAGAAACTGAAGGAGCAGTTGGAAATACCTCAGACTGGGGACGAATTTCTTGAGACGAACCAGCATCAGACGAGTCCACCGTGGTTGACTGAGGGATTTCAGCGGTAGACTTCTTTGCTTGGGCCAAAGATTCGGTGGCAGATTGTAAAGGCGACGCCTTTTTCACCGTCAAAGCTTTCGATTTCGGATTTTTGGATTTCGCCGCCAGAGTTTTTGAAGACTGCATGCTCTCTTTGTTCTTCTCAGTGGATTTGACGCCGGATTTTGCTGACTTTCTGGTGTTTACCATCGTTGTGGAGGGGGAAACGATTGAGAGAGAAGTTGCCGTTCTTAGGGTTTTGGGGACGAGAGAGAGAAGACAATTGAACACACTCAACTGTTTTGTGTTTCAAAAGTCTCCACCGGCCTTTTCAACTTCCCAAATTAGACAACCCTTGATTCAAATAACGGCAGGAAAAATCTTCGAGAATATTCTGAAAGAAAAAAAATTGGTTTTCACGCGCTGTGCCTTTTGTTCCAGCTCTCTTTGTTAGGTGGTCAGTCCAACTGTTCAGCTAGAGATTCGACTATGACTGACCACCGTTGGATGCTTTCAGTGGTTGACATCACACAGACCCACTAAGGGTCTGGGTGTTCCACTCCTTATCCTGTCATGGGGGTTGACCAAGATCTTGGTATGCCTCAGAGTTATCATCTTCTGTGAGCATTCATATTTTCTTGTACGGCTCCAGGCACATTTCTGTGGGCAGTGTACGAACTCCTTCCGTAACTGTGGCACCTTCTGATTCAACAATTTCCTGGGACACTCGGCAACATGGATTTGTGCGCATATCCAATCAGATCTTGTGTGCAAGGTCTTATCCACTCCCCCTCGCAGAAAACTATGTTGAGTGTTTGCACAGGTAAGAGCAACCAGTTGTTGGCCATGGTTCTCGTCGTTCATTGATACCGTCAGACCCATCCTGATAGTGTAACAGTTGTTGGCATCCCTTTTTCCTTTCATCAGTGTATCACCATTCTTGTCTAGGACAAGACATGAGTAGCTCGAGAATGACACATAATGTCCATCGTCGAACAGTTGACTGATGCTGATAAGATTCCTAGTCAGTCCTTTGACAAGGAGGGTGTTTTCGAGTGCAGGGAGATCCGGAACCATCAATGTCCCGCAGCCGATCACCTGACCCTTTCCACCATCCCCGAAGGTGACAAACCACATCTGCTCAACAGGTCTGATATGGGTAAGATATTGAGAGTTACCTGTCATGTGGGCGGAGCATCCGCTGTCGAAGTGCCAATTATCTTACGATGTGTAGCTTGAGGAGTAGCAGGCCACCATGCAAACGGTTTGGTCTGCCTTTAGAACCCAGGCTTGTTTCTGTCGTGGTGTGGTCCATTGTAGGAAAGCACGTCGTTCAGCAAGAAACAGGCGACACTTCATCTTGATGTGTCCCATCTGGTTGCAGTACCAGCAAGTGCGGCGATCTGTCCTGTGAGTCACTGGTGAATAGTCACGGTTTTGGACGGGTGGTCTGCGGGTCTTTCCACCACCGAGTGTTCCATGCGTCTCATTGTGACCAGCTCGGTTTTTTCCTTTGGACTGATCTTGGGACAAGTCTATTTTCTGTCTAGGGTGCTGTCTCACCTTCTGTTCTGGCTTCTGCTTAGACACTGGTCTTGCTTTAGTAATCATAGTGCCTTTGGAGCTGCCTTCTCCTGTGAACCCCAATCCTCTATGTCCGGACTCCATTCTCTGAGATCTGAGAATATCATTTAAGTCTTTAGTCCCAGAGTTAAGTTTTCTTACCGACTGTTTGAGGTGATTGAGTTTCTCCTTCGTGTTAGAGTGATCCATCTTCTCAGATTCTAGCTGAAGTTACAGCTGTTTTACCCTCCTCAGTTGGAACACCTCTTTCCGCTTCAGATCTGTGATGGTTTTTCTTAGACCCGTCATGCCTGCAGGATGAGTGTCTCGATCTTTCTCTATTTTGACTTTCAGTGAGGAGACAGTCCCCAAGAGTTCCGTTCTCTGAGCAAGAAGACCCGATCTTTCCTGTTTCATTTCAGCCAGTTGAGAATTCAGAGAGACAATTGTACCTTCTAGTTCTACCTTCAGTGTAAGCAGTATCTCAACCACCTGCCAGACCTTGTCTATTTCCATAGTGATGCTGGCAACTGTGTCAGTTAGCTTCTTGTTGATTTTGATCAGAAGCAACAATTTCTCATACAGATCTTTATATGTCTGAGCCAGAGAATCCTGCGTGAGTTCTTCATTGTCACTGTCTGAGAGGTCTTCACTTGGGAGTTCCAACCGTGGTGGAACTGTTTCACTGGTGTCGCTGCACTCTCCCAGAGTAGTGACAAAGGCCACAAAATTTGTGGTCTCACCTTTTTCTTCGTCTGACTCACTGTCGCTGAAGCTAGCGACCATTGCCTTCTTCTTCATAAGTGTATTCGCACATTGGGAGGCAATATGTCCAAACCCCTTGCATTCATGGCACCGAATTTCTTCCTTTCCTTTATCAGAAGAGTCTTGTCACATGTCTCTGGATCTTGACCTGTCATGTTGCCAGTTTTGGAAGCTACTTGATGAAGGTTGGCCCTGTTCTGGTCCACGTCTGTTGATTTTTCGCACCATTCTGCCAAAATTCTGAGACATCATGGCCAGTTGTTTAGTAGTGCAGCCACCATCCTGTTTGTCTTCAGACATGTCTGCTTTTAGGGCGATTCCCTTCACTTCCCCAGTTTGAAAATCATGATTGATCTCATAGGTTCTGAGAGATCCCATCAGCTCGTCCAGTTTCAGTTTGGCATGTCGTGCATTTCTTCTATGGCCGTGACCTTCATGGCAAACCTCGGAGGGAGTGATCTCAGGACTTTACTGGCCAATTTTTCTTCATCAATGGGTTTTCTGAGAGCAGACGCCTCGTTGGACAGTTCCAGAACTCTGGTGTTGTACTCAGTGATGGTTTCACTCTCCTTCATCTTCATTTCTTCAAACCTGGTTGTGACAGCCTTCATGCGAGAGTTGCGACCTTTATCTGTACCTTCAAAAGCTGTTTGGAGGATGTCCCATGCTTCCTTGGCTACTTCGTAGTTGATGATTAGCTTCATGACGTTTTCATCTACTGCCGAAAAGACTGCGTTCATAGCCTTTGAGTTTCTCATAGAAGCTTTGTCCTCCTCTTCTGTCCACAGAGCTTCTGGTTTTGCGATCGGTTCTCCAGTGAGATTGTTCATCATGGGTTCCGTCCACCCTTTCAGAACAGCATTCCATGCTTTTTCATCCAGAGATTTCAGAAAGGACCTCATCACGGGCTTCCAGGTGGCATAGTTTGATCCTTCGAGTAGCGGGGGTCTGGTGATGTTTTGTCTTTCTTTCAGAGTCATCTTGAACAGTTCAGGATCCCACTCAGTGCGTCGAGTGTCTGCTCTGATACCAATTGAAATTATATCCCCTGTTCAAGCTTGTGTCCAGGGTACTGTTGCAACAGACCTTGAGCTTCTTTGCACAACAGTTTAGCTAACAGTTCAAGACAGAGTTTGAACACGTATCACAACAGTTCAGGAAGCAGACAAAAGCAATAGAACACAAAGACTGATAACCTAGTTCGGCTCCGCCTACTCTGGGGGGTTTCCCACACCCGAAAAAGGGACAGCAAATCTTTATTACGAGTATAGGGTTTACACAGGGACTTACACTTACACCTTGTAATGGCCTAACCTCAATACTCCGTCTCTCAGATTTGCAACCGAGGTTCACCGAAATTCCCCTCGATCCCCTTCGTTCAGACTTTCTGTCCGAACGTTCTCGACCTTCTGTCCGAACGCTCTCGAAAGCTTGTTTACCTTTGTTGTGTGCGGCAGTTGATACGCTTCAGGCAGTCTGTGTTGCACTTGAGCAGACTGCACTTGCACCGATGTATTTCCAATGAGAAAACACAAACGGCCGTCGCTTTCTTCTTCTCCAGTCAGCATGATATGCTCGTGTGTAGTTGATCTTTGAAAGCGATGGCGAATAAGGGTGCCCTAGCATTCTATTCATATGCTTGGACGAAACCCTAATTCGCACAAGATAATCCCATCAAATATTTAGGAAATATTCCTAGATATTTGATGTATATCTTTTGAATCGGTTGGAAGCTAATCCGAAGTCTTCTTGCCCAAGTAAGCTTAGCCGCCTTAATATAAATATTCATTCGAATATCTATTGCTCGAATAAGTCGCTAGCCGACTTCAACTTGACGAGATCTTCGTAGTCCAATATCGTCCGGGAAATATCCTTGCGTCTTATCCACACTGTGTATGAGTACTAGGATATGTTCGAACTCCCCCTGAACACCTGCGCGAACTGTCTAAGCTACGTTTTGCCAAATACATGCCACTTAAGGGAACATCAGACTAACTTGGGACGAACTTAGACAAACCTTAGAATGAGACTAACATTTGTCTTTGTTCATCCCAAGTTAGTCTCGTTAGTCTCATTCTAAGGTTTGTCTAAGTTCGTCCTTATAAAGAGACTAACTTGGGACGAACTTAGACTAACTTATGACGAACTTACCCAAACCATAGAATGAGACTAAAGTTTGTCTTAGTTCGTCCCAAGAGAGTCTCGTTAGTCTCATTCTAAGGTTTGGCTAAGTTCATCCTTAGAAATGGACTAATTTGGGACGAACAAAGACAAACCTTAGAATCAGATTAAAGTTTGTCTTTGTTCGTCCCAAGTTAGTCTCGTTAGTCTCATAGTAAGGGTTGTCTAAGTTAGTCCTTAGAAATAGACTAACTTGGGACGAATTTAGACAAACCTTAGAATGAGACTAACGTTTGTCTTTGTTCATCCCAAGTTAATCTCGTTAGTCTCATTCTAATGTTTGTCTAAGTTTGTCCTTAGAAAGAGACTAACTTGGGACAAACTTACACAAACCTTAGAATGAGACTAACGTTTGTCTTTGTTCGTCATAAGTTCGTCTCTTTAGTCTCATTCTGTGGTTTGTCAATGTTCGTCCTTAGAAATAGACTTACTTGGGACGAAATTAGACAAACCTTAGATTCTGACTAAGGTCTTTCTTTGTTCGTCCTAAGTTAGTCTCGTTAGTCTCATTCTACGGTTTGTCTAAGTTTGTCCTTAGAAAGAGACTAACTTTGGACGAACTGAGACTAACTTAGGACGAACTTACCCAAACCATAGAATGAGACTAAAATTTGTCTTTGTTCGTCCCAAGTTAGTCTCGTTAGTCTCATTCTAAGGTTTGGCTAAGTTCATCCTTAGAAATAGACTAATTTGGGACGAACAAAGACAAACTTACGAATCAGATTAAAGTTTGTCATTGTTCGTCCCAAGTTAGTCTCGTTAGTCTCATTGTAAGGGTTGTCTAAGTTAGTCCTTAGAAATAGACTAACTTGGGACGAAGTTAGACAAACCCTAGAATGAGACTAACGTTTGTCTTTGTTCGTCCCAAGTTAATCTCATTAGTCTCATTCTAATGTTTGTCTAAGTTCATCCTTAGAAAGAGACTAACTTGGGATGAACTTAGACTAACTTAGGACAAACTTACACAAGCCTTAGAATGAGACTAATGTTTGTCTTTGTTCGTCATAAGTTCGTCTTTTTTGTCTCATTCTATGGGATTTTTAAGTTCGTCTTTAGAAATAGACAAACTAGGGATGAACTTATACTAACTTAGGATGAACTTACTCCAACCTTAGAAAGAGACTAACATTTGTCTTTGTTCGTCCCAAGTTAGTCTCGTTAGTCTCATTCTAAGGTTTGTCTAAGTTCGTCCTTAGAAATAGACTAACTTGGGACGAACTTAGACAAACCTTAGAATGAGACTAACGTTTGTCTTTGTTCGTCCCAAGTTAATCTTGTTAGTCTCATTCTAAGGTTTGTCTAAGTTTGTCCTTAAAAATAGACTAACTTGGAACGAATTTAGACAAAACTTAGAATGAGACTAACGTTTCTCTTTGTTCGTCCCAAGTTAGTCTTGTTAGTCTCATTCTTAGGTTTGTCTAAGTTCATCCGTAGAAATAGACTAATTTGGGACGAACAAAGACAAACCTTAGAATCAGACTAAAGTTTTCCTTTGTTCGTCCCAAGTTAGTCTCGTTAGTCTCATTATAAGGGTTGTCTAAGTTAGTCCTTAGAAAGAGACTAACTTGGGACGAACTTAGATTAACTTAGGACAAACTTACACAAGCCTTAGAATGAGACTAATGTTTGTCTTTGTTCGTCATAAGTTCGTCTTTTCTGTCTCATTCTAAGGTTTGTCTAAGTTCATCCTTAGAAATAGACTAACTTGGGACGAACTTACACCAACCTTAGAATGAGACTAACATTTGTCTTTGTTTGTCCCAAGTTAGTCTTGTTAGTGTCATTCTAAAGTTTGTCTAAGTTCGTCCTTAGAAATAGACTAACTTGGGACAAACTTAGACATACCTTAGAATGAGACTAACGTTTGTCTTTGTTCGTCCCAAGTTAGTCTTGTTAGTCTCATTCTAAGGTTTGTCAAAGTTCGTCCTTAAAAATAGACTAACTGGGAATGAATTTAGACAAACCTTAGAATGAGACTAACGTTTGTCTTTTTTCGTCCCAGTTTATTCTTGTTAGTCTCATTCTATGGTACGTCTAAGTTCGTCCTTTGAAATAGACTAACTTGGACCGAACTTAGACTAACTTGGGACGAACTTTGACAAACCTTGGAATGAGACTAACGTTTTTCTTTGTTCGTCATACATTAGTCTCTTTAGTCTCATGCTAAGGTTTGTCTAAGTTCGTCCTTAGAAATAGAATAACTTGGGACGAACTTACACAAACCTTAGAATGAGACTAACGTTTGTCTTTGTTCGTCCCAAGTTAGTATCGTTCGTCTCATTATAAGGGTTGTCTAAGTTTGTCCTTAGAAATAGACTAACTTGGGACAAACTTAGACAAACCTTAGAATGAGACTAACATTTTTCTTTGTTCGTCCCAAGTTAGTCTCGTTAGTCTCATTCTAAGGTTTGTCTAAGTTCGTTCTTATAAAGAGAGTAATTTGGGACGAACTTAGACTAACTTAGGACAAACTTACACAAAACTTAGAATGAGAATAACGTTTGTCTTTGTTTGTCATAAGTTCGTCTATTTAGTCTCATTCTAAGGTTTGTCTAAGTTCGTCCTTAGAAATAAACTAACTTGGGACGAACTTAGACAAACCTTAGAATCAGACTAAGGTTTGTCTTTGTTCGTCACAAGTTAGTCACGTTAGTCTCATTCTAAGGTTTGTCTAAGTTTGTCCTCAGAAAGAGACTAACTTGGGACGAACTGAGACTAACTTAAGATGAACTTACCCAAACCTTAGAATGAGATTGAAGTTTGTCTTTGTTCGTCCCAAGTTAGTCTTGTTAGTCTCATTCTAAGGTTTGGCTAAGTTCATCCTTAGAAATAGACTAATTTGGGATGAACAAAGACAAACCTTAGAATCAGAGTAAAGTTTGTCTTTGTTCGTCCCAAATTAGTCTCGTTAGTCTCATTATAAGGGTTGTCTAAGTTAGTCCTTAGAAATAGACTAACTTGGGACAAACTTAGACAAACCTTAGAATGAGACTAACATTTGTTTTTGTTCGTCCCAAGTTAATCTCGTTAGTCTCATCTAATGTTTGTCTAAGTTTGTCCTTAGAAAGAGACTAACTTGGGACGAACTTAGACTAACTTAGGACAAACATACACAAGCCTTAGCATGAGACTAATGTTTGTCTTTGTCATCATAAGTTCGACTTTTTTGTCTCATTCTATGGTTTTTCTAAGTTCGTCTTTAGAAATAGACTAACTTGGGACGAACTTACACCAACCTTAGAAAGAGACTAACATTTGTCTTTGTTCGTCCCAAGTTAGTCTCGTTAGTCTCATTCTAAGGTTTGTCTAAGTTCGTCCTAAGAAATAGACTAACATGGGACGAACTTAGACACCGCTCTCCGGACTTCTGAAAAGGTAAGAGTTGGCTTATCTAACTCTAACCTAATATTTTACTTAGGTATTCCGTCCTGCTGAATAGAGTGAATCTTTGCCGGCTTTTCTTTTTAACCTTAGAATGAGAATAACGTTTGTCTTTTTTCGTCCCAAGTTAGTCTTGTTAGTCTCATTCTAAGGTTTGTCTAAGTTTGTCCTAAAAAATAGACTAACTTGGAACGAATTTAGACAAACCTTAGAATGAGACTAACGTTTGTCTTTGTTCATTCCCAGTTAGTCTTGTTAGTCTCATTATTAGGTTTTTCTAAGTTCATCCGTAGAAATAGACTAATTTGGGACGAACAAAGACAAACTTTAGAACCAGACTAAAGTTTCTCTTTGTTCTTCCCAAGTTAGTCTCGTTAGTCTCATTCTAAGGTTTGTCTAAGTTCGTCCTTAGAAATAAACTAACTTGGGACAACCTTAGATTAACTTAAGACAAACTTACACAAGTCTTAGAATGAGACTAATGTTTATCTTTGTTCGTCATAAGTTCATCTTTTTTGTCTCATTCTAAGGTTTGTCTAAGTTCAGCCTTAGAAATAGACTAACTTGGGACGAACTTACACCAACCTTAGAATGAGACTAACATTTGTCTTTGTTCATCCCAAGTTTGTCTCGTTAGTCTCATTCTAAGGTTTGTCAAAGTTCATCCTTAGAAATAGACTAACTTGGGATGAACTTAGACATACCTTAGAATGAGACTAACATTTGTCTTTGTTCATCCCAAGTTAGTCTCGTTAGTCTCATTCTTAGGGTTGTCTAAGTTCGTCCTTATAAAGAGAGTAACTTGGGACGAACTTTGACAAACTTATGACGAACTTACCCAAACCATAGAATGAGACTAAAGTTTGTCTTTGTTCATCCCAAGAGAGTCTCGTTAGTCTCATTCTAAGGTTTGGCTAAGTTCATCCTTAGAAATAGACTAATTTGGGACGAACAAAGACAAACCTTAGAATCAGATTAAAGTTTGTCTTTGTTCGTCCCATGTTTGTCTCATTAGTCTTATAGTAAGGGTTGTCTAAGTTAGTCCTTAGAAATAGACTAACTTGGGACGAAGTTAGACAAACCTTAGAATGAGACTAACGTTAGTCTTTGTTCATCCCAAGTTAATCTCGTTAGTCTCATTCTAATGTTTGTCTAAGTTCATCCTTAGAAAGAGACTAACTTGGGATGAACTTACACAAACCTTAGATTGAGACTAACGTTTGTCTTTGTTCGTCATAAGTTCGTCTCTTTAGTCTCATTCTACGGTTTGTCAATGTTCGTCCTTAGAAATGGACTTACTTGGGACGAACTTATACAAACCTTGGAATCCGACTAAGGTCTGTCTTTGTTCGTCCCAAGTTAGTCTCGTTAGTCTCATTGTAAGGGTTGTCTAAGTTAGTCCTTAGAAATAGACTAACTTGGGACGAAGTTAGACAAACCTTAGAAAGAGACTAACGTTTTTCTTTGTTCATCCCAAGTCTCATTCAAATGTTTGTCTAAGTTCACCATTAGAAAGAGACTAACTTGGGATGAACATAGACTAACTTAGGACAAACTTACACAAGCCTTAGAATGAGACTAATGTTTGTCTTTGTTCGTCATAAGTTCGTCTTTTTTGTCTCATTCTAAGGTTTGTCTAAGTTCAGCCTTAGAAATAGACTAACTTGGGACGAACTTACACCAACCTTAGAATGTGACTGACATTTGTCTTTGTTCGTCCCAAGTTAGTCTTGTTAGTCTCATTCTAAAGTTTGTCTAAGTTCGTCCTTAGAAATAGACTAACTTGGGACGAACTTAGACATACCTTAGAATGAGACTAACGTTTGTCTTTGTTCGTCCCAAGTTAGTCTTGTTAGTCTCATTCTAAGGTTTGTCTAAGTTCGTCCTTAAAAATAGACTAACTTGGAATTAATTTAGACAAACCTTAGAATGAGACTAACGTTTGTCTTTGTTCGTCCCAATTTATTCTTGTTAGTCTCATTCTAAGGTATGTCTAAGTTCGTCCTTTGAAATAGACAAACTTGGACCGAACTTAGACTAACTTGGGACGAACTTTGAGAAACCTAAGAATGAGACTAACATTTTTCTTTGTTCGTCATACGTTAGTCTCTTTAGTCTCATTCTAAGGTTTGTCTAAGTTCGTCCTTAGAAATAGAATAACTTGGGACCAACTTACACAAACCTTAGAATGAGACTAACGTTTGTCTTTGTTCGTCCCAAGTTAGTATCATTCGTCTCATTATGAGGGTTGTCTAAGTTCGTCCTTAGAAATAGACTAACTTGGGACAAACTTAGACAAACCTTAGAATGAGACTAACGTTTGTCTTTGTTCGTCCCAAGTTAGTCTTGTTAGTCTCATTCTAATGTTTGTCTAAGTTCGTCCTTAGAAATAGACTAACTTGGAACGAACTTAGACTAACTTGGGACGAAGTTAGACAAACGTTAGAATGAGACTAACGTTTGTCTTTGTTCATCCCAAGTCTCATTCTAGTGTTTGTCTAAGTTCGCCCTTAGAAAGAGACTAACTTGGGACGAACATAGACTAACTTTGGACAAACTTACACAAGCCTTAGAATGAGACTAATGTTTGTCTTTGTTCGTCATAAGTTCGTCTTTTTTGTCTCTTTCTATGTGTTTTCTAAGTTTGTCTTTAGAAATAGACTAACTAGGGACGAACTTAGACTAACTAAGGACGAACTTACACCAACCTTAGAAAGAGACTAACATTTGTCTTTGTTCGTCCCAAGTTAGTCTCGTTATTCTCATTCTAAGGTTTGTCTAAGTTCGTCCTTAGAAATAGACTAACTTGGGACGAACTTAGACAAACCTTAGAATGAGACTAACGTGTGTCTTTGTTCGTCCCAAGTTAGTCTTGTTAGTCTCATTCTAAGGATTGTCTAAGTTTGTCCTTAAAAATAGACTAACTTGGAACGAATTCAGACAACCCTTAGAATGAGAGTAACGTTTCTCTTTGTTCGTCCCAAGTTAGTCTTGGTAGTCTCATTCTTAGGTTTGTCTAAGTTCATCCGTAGAAATAGACTAATTTGGGACGAACAAAGACAAACCTTAGAATCAGACTAAAGTTTTTCTTTATTTGTCCCAAGTTAGTCTCGTTAGTCTCATTATAAGGGTTGTCTAAGTTAGTCCTTAGAAAGAGACTAACTTAAGACGAACTTAGATTAACTTAGGACAAACTTACACAAGCCTTAGAATGAGACTAATGTTTGTCTTTGTTCGTCATAAGTTTGTCTTTTCTGTCTCATTCTATGGTTTGTCTATGTTCATCCTTAGAATGAGACTAACATTTGTCTTTGTTCGTCCCAAGGTTTGTCAAAGTTTGTCCTTAGAAATAGACTAACTTGGGACGAACTTGGACATACCTTAGAATGAGACTTACGTTTGTCTTTGTTCGTCCCAAGTTAGTCTTGTTAGTCTCATTCTAAGGTTTGTCTAGGTTCGTCCTTAAAATAGACTAACTTGGAATGAATTTAGACAAACCTTAGAATGACGCTAACGTTTGTCTTTGTTCGTCCCAATTTAGTCTTGTTAGTCTCATTCTAATGTATGTCTAAGTTCGTCCTTAGAAATAGACTAACTTGGACTGAACTTAGACTGACTTGGGACGAACTTTGACAAACCTTGGAATGTGACTGACATTTGTCTTTGTTCGTCCAAAGTTAGTCTTGTTAGTCTCATTCTAAAGTTTGTCTAAGTTCGTCCTTAGAAATATACTAACTTGGGACGAACTTTGACAAACCTTAGAATGAGACTAACATTTTTCTTTGTTCGTCATACGTTAGTCTCTTTAGTCTGATTCTAAGGTTTGTCTAAGTTCGTCCTTAGAAATAGACTAACTTGGAACAAACTTAGACTAAAATGGGACGAACTTAGACAAACCTTAGAATGAGACTAACGTTTGTCTTTGTTCGTAATAAGTTTGTTTCTTTAGTTTCATTCTAAGATTTGTCTAAGTTCATCCATAGAAATAGACTAATTTGGGATGAACTTAAACAAACCTTAGAATGAGACTAACGTTTGTCTTTGTTTGTCCCAAGTTAGTCTCGTTAGTCTCATTATAAGGGTTGTCTAAGTTCGTCCTTAGAAATAGACTAACTTGGGACGAACTTAGAGAAACCTTAGAATGAGACTAACATTTTTCTTTGTTCGTCCCAAGTTAGTCTCGTTAGTCTCATTCTAAGCTTTGTCTAAGTTTGTCCTTATAAAGAGAGTAATTTGGGACGAACTTAGACTAACTTAGGACAAACTTACACAAACCTTAGAATGAGACTAACGTTTGTCTTTGTTTGTCATAAGTTCGTCTCTTTAGTCTCATTCTATGGTTTGTCTAAGTTCGTCATTAGAAATAGACTAACTTGGAGCAAACTTAGACTAACTTGGGACAAAGTTAGACAAACCTTAGAATGAGACTAACGTTTGTCTTTGTTCATCCCAAGTCTCATTCTAGTGTTTGTCTAAGTTCGCCCTTAGAAAGAGACTAACTTGGGACGAACTTAGACTAACTTAGGACAAACTTACACAAACCTTAGAATCAGACTAAGGTTTGTCTTTGTTCGTCACAAGTTAGTCTCGTTAGTCTCATTCTAAGGTTTGTCTAAGTGTGTCATTTGAAAGAGACTAACTTGGGACGAACTGAGACTAACTTAAGACGAACATACCCAAACCTTAGAATGAGACTGAAGTTTGTCTTTGTTCATCCCAAGTTAGTCTTGTTAGTCTCATTCTAAGGTTTGGCTAAGTTCATCCTTAGAAATAGACTAATTTGGGATGAACAAAGACAAACCTTAGAATCAGACTAAAGTCTCATTCTTAGGTTTGTCTAAGTTCATCCGTAGAAATAGACTAATTTGGGACGAACAAAGACAAACCTTAGAATCAGACTAAAGTTTTTCTTTATTTGTCCCAAGTTAGTCTCGTTAGTCTCATTATAAGGGTTGTATAAGTTAGTCCTTAGAAAGAGACTAACTTAAGACGAACTTAGATTAACTTAGGACAAACTTACACAAGCCTTAGAATGAGACTAATGTTTGTCTTTGTTCGTCATAAGTTTGTCTTTTCTGTCTCATTCTATGGTTTGTCTATGTTCATCCTTAGAATGAGACTAACATTTGTCTTTGTTCGTCCCAAGTTAGTCTCGTTAGTCTCATTCTAAGGTTTGTCAAAGTTTGTCCTTAGAAATAGACTAACTTGGGACGAACTTGGACATACCTTAGAATGAGACTTACGTTTGTCTTTGTTCGTCCCAAGTTAGTCTTGTTAGTCTCATTCTAAGTTTTGTCTAGGTTCGTCCTTAAAATAGAATAACTTGGAATGAATTTAGACAAACCTTAGAATGAGGCTAACGTTTGTCTTTGTTCGTCCAAAGTTTGTCTTGTTAGTCTCATTCTAAAGTTTGTCTAAGTTCGTCCTTAGAAATATACTAACTTGGGACGAACTTTGACAAACCTTAGAATGAGACTAACATTTTTCTTTGTTCGTCATACGTTAGTCTCTTTAGTCTGATTCTAAAGTTTGTCTAAGTTCGTCCTTAGAAATAGACTAACTTGGAACAAACTTAGACTAAAATGGGACGAACTTAGACAAACCTTAGAATGTGACTAACGTTTGTCTTTGTTCGTAATAAGTTTGTTTCTTTAGTTTCATTCTAAGATTTGTCTAAGTTCATCCATAGAAATAGACTAATTTGGGATGAACTTAAACAAACCTTAGAATGAGACTAACGTTTGTCTTTGTTTGTCCCAAGTTAGTCTCGTTAGTCTCATTATAAGGGTTGTCTAAGTTCGTCCTTAGAAATAGACTAACTTGGGACGAACTTAGACAAACCTTAGAATGAGACTAACATTTTTCTTTGTTCGTCCCAAGTTAGTCTCGTTAGTCTCATTCTAAGCTTTGTCTAAGTTTGTCCTTATAAAGAGAGTAATTTGGGACGAACTTAGACTAACTTAGGACAAACTTACACAAACCTTAGAATGAGACTAACGTTTGTCTTTGTTTGTCATAAGTTCGTCTCTTTAGTCTCATTCTATGGTTTGTCTAAGTTCGTCAATAGAAATAGACTAACTTGGAGCAAACTTAGACTAACTTGGGACAAAGTTAGACAAACCTTAGAATGAGACTAACGTTTGTCTTTGTTCATCCCAAGTCTCATTCTAGTGTTTGTCTAAGTTCGCCCTTAGAAAGAGACTAACTTGGGACGAACTTAGACTAACTTAGGACAAACTTACACAAACCTTAGAATCAGACTAAGGTTTGTTTTTGTTCGTCACAAGTTAGTCTCGTTAGTCTCATTCTAAGGTTTGTCTAAGTGTGTCCTTTGAAAGAGACTAACTTGGGACGAACTGAGACTAACTTAAGACGAACATACCCAAACCTTAGAATGAGACTGAAGTTTGTCTTTGTTCATCCCAAGTTAGTCTTGTTAGTCTCATTCTAAGGTTTGGCTAAGTTCATCCTTAGAAATAGACTAATTTGGGATGAACAAAGACAAACCTTAGAATCATACTAAAGTTTGTCTTTGTTCGTCCCAAGTTAGTCTTGTTAGTCTCATTCTAAGGTTTGTCTAAGTTTGTCCTTAAAAATAGACTAACTTGGAACGAATTTAGACAAACCTTAGAATGAGACTAACGTTTGTCTTTGTTCGTCCCAAGTTAGTCTTGTTAGTCTCATTATTAGGTTTTTCTAAGTTCATCCGTAGAAATAGACTAATTTGGGACGAACAAAGACAAACCTTAGAATCAGACTAAAGTTTTTCTTTGTTCGTCCCAAGTTAGTCTCGTTAGTCTAATTATAAGGGTTGTCTAAGTTAGTCCTTAGAAAGAGACTAACTTGGGACGAACTTAGATTAACTTAGGACAAACTTACACAAGCCTTAGAATGAGACTAATGTTTATCTTTGTTCGTCATAAGTTCATCTTTTTTGTCTCATTCTAAGGTTTGTCTAAGTTCATCCTTAGAAATAGAATAACTTGGGACGAACTTACACCAACCTTAGAATGAGACTAACATTTGTCTTTGTTCGTCCCAAGTTAGTCTCGTTAGTCTCATTCTAAGGTTTGTCAAAGTTCGTCCTTAGAAATAGACTAACTTGGGACGAACTTGGACATACCTTAGAATGAGACTAACGTTAGTCTTTGTTCGTCCCAAGTTAGTCTTGTTAGTCTCATTCTAAGGTTTGTCTAGGTTCGTCCTTAAAAATAGACTAACTTGGAATGAATTTAGACAAACCTTAGAATGAGGCTAACGTTTGTCTTTTTTTGTCCCAATTTAGTCTTGTTAGTCTCATTCTAATGTATGTCTAAGTTCGTCCTTAGAAATAGACTAACTTGGACTGAACTTAGACTGACTTGGGACGAACTTTGACAAACCTTGGAATGAGACTAACGTTTTTCTTTGTTCGTCATAAGTTCGTTTCTTTAGTCTCATTCTAAGGTTTGTCTAAGTTCTCCTTAGAAATAGACTAACTTGGGACGAACTTACACAAACCTTAGAATGAGACTAATGTTTGTCTTTGTTCGTCCCAAGTTAGTATCGTTCGTCTCATTCTAAGGTTTGTCTAGGTTCATCTTTAGAAACAGACTAACTTGGGACAAACCTAGACAAAACTTAGAATGAGACTAACATTTGTCTTTGTTCGTCCCAAGTTAGTCTTGTTAGTCTCATTCTAAGGTTTGTCTAAGTTCGTCCTTAGAAATAGACTAACTTGGAATGAACTTAGACAAACCTTAGAATGAGACTAATGTTTGTCTTTGTTCGTCCCAATTTAGTCTTGTTAGTCTCATTCTAAGGTATGTGTAAGTTCGCCCTTAGAAATAGACTAACTTGGACCGAACTAAGACTAACTTGGGACGAACTTTGACAAACCTTGGAATGAGACTAACATTTTTCTTTGTTTGTCATACGTTAATCTCTTTAGTCTCATTCTAAGGTTTGTATAAGTTCGTCCTTAGAAATAGACTAACTTGGGACAAACTTAGACAAACCTAAGAATGAGACTAACGTTTGTCTTTGTTCTTCCCAAGTTAGTCTCGTTAGTCTCATTCTAAGGTTTGTCTAAGTTCGTCCTTAGCAAGAAACTAACATGGGACGAACTAAGACTAACTTAGGATGAACTTACACAAACCTTAGAATGAGACTAAAGTTTGTCTTTGTTCGTCCCAAGTTAGTCTCATTCTAAGGTTTGTCAAAGTTTGTCCTTAGAAACAGACTAACTTGGGACGAACTTAGACAAACCTTAGAATGAGACTAATGTTTGTCTTTGTTCGTCCCAAGTTAGTCTCGTTAATCTCATTATAAGGGTCCTCTAGGTTCGTCCTTAGAAATAGACTAACTTGGGACGAACTTAGACAAACCTTACAATGAGACTAACGTTTGTCTTTGTTCGTCCCAAGTTAGTCTTGTTTGTCTCATTCTAATCTTTGTCTATGTTCGTCTTTAGAAATAGACTAACTTGGAACGAACTTAGACTAACTTAGGATGAACTTAGAGAAACCTTAGAATGAGACTAAAGTTTGTCATTGTTCGTACCAAGTTAGTCTCGTTAGTCTCATTCTAAGGTTTGTCTAAGTTCATCCTTAGAAATAGACTAAGTTGGGACGAACAAAGACAAACCTTAGAATCACACTAAAGTTTGTCTTTGTTCGTCCCAAGTAAGTCTCGTTAGTCTCATTCTAAGGTTTGTCTAAGTTCATCCTTAGAAATAGTCTAATTTGGGACGAACAAAGACAAACCTTAGAATCAGACTAAAGTTTGTCTTTGTTCGTCCCAAGTTAGTCTCGTTAGTCTCATTATAAGGGTTGTCTAAGTTTATCCTTAGAAATAGACTAACTTGGGACGAACATAGACAAACCTTAGAATGAGACTAATGTTTGTGTTTGTTCGTCCCAAGTTAGTCTCGTTAGACTCATTCTAAGGTTTGTCTAAGTTCGTCCATAGAAAGAGACTAACTTGGGTCGAACTTAGACTAACTTAGGACAAACTTACACAAGCCTTAGAATGAGACTAATGTTTGTCTTTGTTCGTCATAAGTTCATCTTTTTTGTCTCATTCTAAGGTTTGTCTAAGTACATCCTTACAAATAGACTAACTTGGGATGAACTTACACCAACCTTAGAATGAGACTAACATTTGTCTTTGTTCGTCCCAAGTTAGTCTTGTTAGTCTCATTCTAAGGCTTGTCTAAGTTCGTCCTTAGAAATAGACTAACTTGGGACGACCTTAGATAAAACTTAGAATGAGACTAACGTTTGTCTTTGTTCGTCCCAAGTTAGTGTTGTTAGTCTCATTCTAAGGTTTGTCTAAGTTCGTCCTAAAAATAGACTAACTTGGAATGAATTTAGACAAACATTAGAATGAGACTAACGTTTTTCTTTGTTCATCCCAATTTAGTCTTGTTAGTCTCATTCTACGGTATGTCTAAGTTCGTCCTTAGAAATAGACTAACTTGGATCGAACTTAGACTAACTTGGGACGAACTTTGACAAACCTTGGAATGAGACTAACATTTTTCTTTGTTTGTCATACGTTAGTCTCTTTAGTCTCATTCTAAGGTTTGTCTAAGTTCGTCCTTAGAAATAGAATAACTTGGGACAAACTTGGGACGAACTTTGACAAACCTTGTAATGAGATTAACATTTTTCTTTGTTTGTCATATGTTAGTCTCTTTAGTCTCATTCTAAGGTTTGTCTAAGTTCGTCCTTAGAAATAGAATAACTTAGGACAAACTTACACAAACCTTAGAATGAGTCTAACGTTTGTCTTTGTTCATCCCAAGTTAGTATCGTTCCTCTCATTCTAATGTTTGTCTAAGTTCGTCCTTAGAAATAGACTAACTTGGGACGAACTTAGACAAACCTTAGAATGAGATTAACGTTTGTCTTTGTTCTTCCCAAGTTAGTCTCGTTGGTCTCATTCTAAGGTTTGTCTAAGTTCGTCCTTAGCAAGAGACTAACATGGGACGAACTGAGACTAACTTAGGATGAACTTACACAAACCTTAGAATGAGACTAAAGTTTGTCCTTGTTCGTCCCAAGTTAGTCTCATTCTAAGGTTTGTCAAATTCGTCCTTCGAAATATACTAACTTGGGACGAACTTAGACAAACCTTAGAATGAGACTAATGTTTGTCTTTGTGCGTCCCAAGTTAGTCTTTTTAGTCTCATTATAAGGGTTGTCTAAGTTCGTCCTTAGAAATATTCTAACTTGGGATGAACTTAGACAAACCTTAGAATGAGACTAACGTTTGTCTTTGTTCGTCCCAAGTTAGTCTTGTTTGTCTCATTCTAATGTTTTTCTAAGTTCGTCCTTAGAAATAGACTAACTTGGAACGAACTTAGACTAACTTGGGACGAACTTAGAGAAACCTTATAATGAGACTAAAGTTTGTCTTTGTTCGTCCCAAGTTAGTCTCGTTAGTCTCATTCTATGGTTTGTCTTTGTTCATCCTTAGAAATAGACTAATTTGCGACGAACAAAGACAAACCTTAGAATCGAACTAAAGTTTGTCTTTGTTCGTCCCAAGTTAGTCTCGTTAGTCTCATTCTAAGGTTTGTCTAAGTTCATCCTTAGAAATAGACTAATTTGGGACGAACAAAGACAAACCTTAGAATCAGACTAAAGTTTGTCTTTGTTTGTCCCATGTTAGTCTCGTTAGTCTCATTATAAGGGTTGTCAAAGTTATTCCTTAGAAATAGACTAACTTGGGACGAACTTAGACAAACCTTAGAATGAGACTAATGTTTGTGTTTGTTCGTCCCAAGTTAGTCTCGTTAGTCTCATTCTAAGGTTTGTCTAAGTTCGTCCTTAGAAAGAGACTAACTTGGGACGAACTTAGACTAACTTAGGACAAACTTACACAAGCCTTAGAATGAGACTAATGTTTGTCTTTGTTCGTCATAAGTTCATCTTATTTGTCTCATTTTAAGGTTTGTCTAAGTTCATCCTTAGAAATAGACTAACTTGGGATGAACTTACACCAACCTTAGAATGAGACTAACATTTGTCTTTGTTCGTCCCAAGTTTGTCTTGTTAGTCTCATTCTAAGGTTTTTCTAAGTTCGTCCTTAGAAATAGACTAACTTGGGACGACCTTAGATAAAACTTAGAATGAGACTCACGATTGTCTTTGTTCGTCCCAAGTTAGTCTTGTTAGTCTCATTCTAAGGTTTGTCTAAGTTCGTCCTAAAAAATAGGCTAACTTGGAATGAATTTAGACAAACCTTAGAATGAGACTAACGTTTGTCTTTGTTCATCCCAATTTAGTCTTGTTAGTCTCATTCTAAGGTATGTCTAAGTTCGTCCTTAGAAATAGACTAACTTGGATCGAACTTAAACTAACTTGGGACGAACTTTGACAAACCTTGGAATGAGACTAACATTTTTCTTTGTTTGTCATACGTTAGTCTCTTTAGTCTCATTCTAAGGTTTGTCTAAGTTCGTCCTTAGAAATAGAATAACTTGGGACGAACTTGGGACGAACTTTGACAAACCTCGGAAAGAGACTAACATTTTTCTTTGTTTGTCATACGTTAGTCTCTTTAGTCTCATTCTAAGGTTTGTCTAAGTTCGTCCTTAGAAATAGAATAACTTAGGACGAACTTACACAAACCTTAGAATGAGTCTAACGTTTTTCTTTGTTCGTCCCAAGTTAGTATCGTTCGTCTCATTCTACGGTTTGTCTAAGTTCGTCCTTAGAAATAGACTAACTTGGGACGAACTTAGACAAACGTTAGAATGAGATGAACGTTTGTCTTTGTTCTTCCCAAGTTAGTCTCGTTGGTCTCATTCTAAGGTTTGTCTAAGTTCGTCCTTAGCAAGAGACTAACATGGGACGAACTGAGACTAACTTAGGATGAACTTACACAAACCTTAGAATGAGACTAAAGTTTGTCTTTGTTCGTCCCAAGTTAGTCTCTTTCTAAGATTTGTCAAATTCGTCCTTAGAAATATACTAACTTGGGACGAACTTTGACAAACCTTAGAATGAGACTAATGTTTGTCTTTGTTCGTCCCAAGTTAGTCTTGTTAGTCTCATTATAAGGGTTGTCTAAGTTCGTCCTTAGAAATATTCTAACTTGGGATGAACTTATACAAACCTTAGAATGAGACTAACGTTTGTCTTTGTTCGTCCCAAGTTAGTCTTGTTTGTCTCATTCTAATGTTTGTCTAAGTTCGTCCTTAGAAATAGACTTACTTGGAACGAACTTAGACTAACTTGGGACGAACGTAGAGAAACCTTATAATGAGACTAAAGTTTGTCTTTGTTCGTCCCAAGTTAGTCTCGTTAGTCTCATTCTATGGTTTGTCTTTGTTCATCCTTATAAATAGACTAATTTGCGACGAACAAAGACAAACCTTAGAATCGAACTAAAGTTTGTCTTTGTTCGTCCCAAGTTAGTCTCGTTAGTCTCATTCTAAGGTTTGTCTAAGTTCATCCTTAGAAATAGACTAATTTGGGACGAACAAAGACAAACCTTAGAATCAGACTAAAGTTTGTCTTTGTTTGTCCCATGTTAGTCTCGTTAGTCTCATTATAAGGGTTGTCTAAGTTAGTCCTTAGAAATAGACTAACTTGGGACGAACTTAGACAAACCTTAGAATGAGACTAATGTTTGTGTTTGTTCGTCCCAAGTTAGTCTCGTTAGTCTCATTCTAAGGTTTGTCTAAGTTCGTCCTTAGAAAGAGACTAACTTAGGACGCACTTAGACTAACTTAGGACAAACTTACACAAGCCTTAGAATGAGACTAATGTTTGTCTTTGTTCGTCATAAGTTCATCTTTTTTGTCTCATTTTAAGGTTTGTCTAAGTTCATCCTTAGAAATAGACTAACTTGGGATGAACTTACACCAACCTTAGAATGAGACTAACATTTGTCTTTGTTCGTCCCAAGTTTGTCTTGTTAGTCTCATTCTAAGGTTTTTCTAAGTTCGTCCTTAGAAATAGACTAACTTGGGACGACCTTAGATAAAACTTAGAATGAGACTAACGATTGTCTTTGTTCATCCCAAGTTAGTCTTGTTAGTCTCATTCTAAGGTTTGTCTAAGTTCATCCTAAAAAATAGGCTAACTTGGAATGAATTTAGACAAACCTTAGAATGAGACTAACGTTTGTCTTTGTTCATCCCAATTTAGTCTTGTTAGTCTCATTCTAAGGTATGTCTATGTTCGTCCTTAGAAATAGACTAACTTGGATCGAACTTAAACTAACTTGGGACGAACTTTGACAAACCTTGGAATGAGACTAACATTTTTCTTTGTTTGTCATACGTTAGTCTCTTTAGTCTCATTCTAAGGTTTGTCTAAGTTCGTACTTAGAAATAGAATAACTTGGGACGAACTTGGGACGAACTTTGACAAACCTCGGAATGAGACTAACATTTTTCTTTGTTTGTCATACGTTAGTCTCTTTAGTCTCATTCTAAGGTTTGTCTAAGTTCGTCCTTAGAAATAGAATAACTTAGGACGAACTTACACAAACCTTAGAATGAGTCTAACGTTTGTCTTTGTTCGTCCCAAGTTAGTATCGTTCGTCTCATTCTAAGGTTTGTCTAAGTTCGTCCTTAGAAATAGACTAACTTGGGACGAACTTAGACAAACGTTAGAATGAGATAAACGTTTGTCTTTGTTCTTCCCAAGTTAGTCTCGTTGGTCTCATTCTAAGGTTTGTCTAAGTTCGTCCTTAGCAAGAGACTAACATGGGACGAACTGAGACTAACTTAGGATGAACTTACACAAACCTTAGAATGAGACTAAAGTTTGTCTTTGTTCGTCCCAAGTTAGTCTCATTCCAAGATTTGTCAAATTCGTCCTTAGAAATATACTAACTTGGGACGAACTTAGACAAACCTTAGAATGAGACTAATGTTTGTCTTTGTTCGTCCCAAGTTAGTCTTGTTAGTCTCATTATAAGGGTTGTCTAAGTTCGTCCTTAGAAATATTCTAACTTGGGACGAACTTAGACAAACCTTAGAATGAGACTAATGTTTGTCTTTGTTCGTCCCAAGTTAGTCTTGTTTGTCTCATTCTAATGTTTGTCTAAGTTCGTCCTTAGAAATAGACTAACTTGGATCGAACTTAGACTAAATTGGGACGAACTTAGAGAAACCTTAGAATGAGACTAAAGTTTGTCTTTGTTCATCCCAAGTTAGTCTCATTAGTCTCATTCTATGGTTTGTCTTTGTTCATCCTTAGAAATAGACTAATTTGCGACGAACAAGGACAAACCTTAGAATCAGACTAAAGTTTGTCTTTGTTCGTCCAAAGTTAGTCTCGTTAGTCTCATTCTAAGGTTTGTCTAAGTTCATCCTTAGAAATAGACTAATTTGGGATGAACAAAGACAAACCTTAGAATCAGACTAAAGTTTGTCTTTGTTCGTCCCAGGTTAGTCTCGTTAGTCTCATTATAAGGGTTGTCTAAGTTAGTCCTTAGAAATAGACTAACTTGGGACGAACTTAGACAAACCTTAGAATGAGACTAATGTTTGTGTTTGTTCGTCCCAAGTTAGTCTCGTTAGTCACATTCTAAGGTTTGTCTAAGTTCGTCCTTAGAAAGAGACTAACTTGGGACGAACTTAGACTAACTTAGGATAAACTTACACAAGCCTTAGAATGAGACTAATGTTTGTCTTTGTTTGTCATAAGTTCATCTTTTTTGTCTCATTCTAAGGTTTGTCTAAGTTCATCCTTAGAAATAGACTAACTTGGGATGAACATACACCAACCTTAGAATGAGACTAACATTTGTCTTTGTTCGTCCCAAGTTAGTCTTGTTAGTCTCATTCTAAGGTTTGTCTAAGTTCGTCCTTAGAAATAGACTAACTTGGGACGACCTTAGATAAAACTTAGAATGAGACTAACGTTTGTCTTTGTTCGTCCCAAGTTAGTCTTATTAGTCTCATTCTAAGGTTTGTCTAAGTTCGTCCTAAAAAATTGACTAGCTTGGAATGAATTTAGACAAACTTTAGAATGAGACTAACGTTTGTCTTTGTTCATCACAATTTAGTCTTGTTAGTCTCATTCTAAGGTATGTCTAAGTTCGTCCTTAGAAATAGACTAACTTGGATCGAACTTAGACTAACTTGGGACGAACTTTGACAAACCTTGGAATGAGACTAACATTTTTCTTTGTTTGTCATACATAAGTCTCTTTAGTCTCATTCTAAGGTTTGTCTAAATTCGTCCTTAGAAATAGAATAACTTAGGACGAACTTACACAAACCTTAGAATGAGTCTAACATTTGTCTTTGTTCGTCCCAAGTTAGTATCGTTCAACTCATTCTAAGTTTTGTCTAAGTTCGTCCTTAGAAATAGAATAACTTGGGACGAACTTGGGACGAACTTTGACAAACCTTGGAATGAGACTAACATTTTTCTTTGTTTGTCATACGTTAGTCTCTTTAGTCTCATTCTAAGGTTTGTCTAAATTCGTCCTTAGAAATAGAATAACTTAGGACGAACTTACACAAACCTTAGAATGAGTCTAACGTTTATGTTTGTTCGTCCCAAGTTAGTATCGTTCGTCTCATTCTAAGGTTTGTCTAAGTTCATCCTTAGAAATAGACTAACTTGGGACGAACTTAGACAAACCTTAGAATGAGATTAACGTTTGTCTTTGTTCTTCCCAAGTTAGTCTCGTTGGTCTCATTCTAAGGTTTGTCTAAGTTCGTCCTTAGCAAGAGACTAACATGGGACGAACTGAGACTAACTTAGGATGAACTTACACAAACCTTAGAATGAGACTAAAGTTTGTCTTTGTTCGTCCCAAGTTAGTCTCATTCTAAGGTTTGTCAAATTCGTCCTTAGATTTATACTAACTTGGGACGAACTTAGACAAACTGACGGAGCCCACTGCACTGTCGTTAAGGTGCAATGTTCTCTGTGCAAAATAAATTTATATTTTCCGCTACTCGGAACTACACTACTGGGTAGTAAGTGGTAAGAAGGGGTCGAACCCAAGGGAATTAGAGAGATGTGTTGTTCTTTAAGGGATTTGTACAGGATGGGAGCATTTTTTAGGTTGATTGAGATTTTAGCGCGATTGACTAAGCTATTGTTATTTGGTTATTTGGTATTCTGTGCAGAAAAGTAAATACAGAAAATAAATACTGAATTTAAAATACTGAAAATAAAAGAGTTAAGGGAAGAAGACTTACAGTGGGTGATGCGTGATTGCGATTCCTCCGGTAGATGAGCGGTTGATGGTTGTAGTTGATCGAGCGGTTTATAAAAGTAAATACAAGGGGGTTTTTTGTAATTCAAGGAAAAGTATTCGGTTTCAGGTACCTTGTATTATAACATGTTTATTAATAACCGTTAGTAACCTTTCTAAGTATTCAAAGATGAATCGAGGCCCTTTCGCAGCGCAAGACTTGCAACATCGTTTAAAGCAATACTTGTTCTACTTCAGACTAATTCCTCCTTTCGAAGTATCTTAGCCTTTTGTGCATCCATTTGAATTCTTTGGTCCAGTTTCCAAATGGTTTTTTAAGATAAGCCGAACTCCTCGATAAGTTTTGCTTGTTACAGCTTCCACTTACCGAGTATGATCACGAATTTCCACGGAAGAGCTGTGCTTGTTACAGCTTCCACTCAACCTTGGAAACTCTGACTGTAAATGGCACATAGAACAAGTTTTGAATACAGAGAAATGAAACTAAAAGAAATTAAAACATTATATAATACAAGAAAATACCTTCGACCGAATGAGGAGTTTAGCTACGAGTATCCATGGAAAAGGACATCATAACTAAATACTCGGGGGTTTTTGAAAACAGTAAGAGGGAAAGGGGTGGAATACTCAAGAACCAACAGGAGTATTCCCAATTTCCTACTGAATACTCAAGAACCAACAGGAGTATTCTCTACAGTATTATAATACTCAAGAACCGACAGGAGTATTATAATTTCAAAAGCGTATAATACTCAAGAACTAACAGGAGTATTATTTCAAAAACCAAACCAAACTTACAAAGTAACTTAGAGAGAGAAGTGTTTTTGATTTTGTGGATGAATTTTACAAAGGATTTGGCTTGGTATTTATAGCCAAACTTGAGAGAAATGGAGGGTGGAGATGGGAGGCAAGTGTTTTTCATCCAAGGGAGGAGAAGGGAGGAGGAAGGAGGAGGTGACACATGGGGGGAGCCAAAAGCCGCCGGTTGGGGAGAGCTTGAGCCGCCGGTTGCCGGTGGCAAGGGGAGGAGAAGGGTGGCTTTGGCCACCTCCAAGCAAGGTGGCCGGTCACCTTGGTCCATGGGTGCATTTTGACAGTTTTGTGCAGTCTTTTCACAAAACTATCAATCCAATTTCGCTCCGTCTGACTTTGATTGTTCCTTGGTTGAATTTAATTTGAGTAATTCCTACGTCAGGATCTTGAGATTTCTTCGTTCGGCGTCTGATCTTGACCTTGGATTGACTCTTATCATCTTTTCAGCGTAAAATCCTCTCCTTAGCGTGTTTTATCTCTAGTCTCTAAAATGCCCTGTAGAAATAAATCGGGACTAACAAGCAGATTAAACAGACCAACAGTCTAATTTGGTGGGTTTTGTTGTGTTTTTGATTCGTATAATTTTGGTCCATCAGATCACCCCACACTTTTAGTTGTTCGTCCTGAACAATGCTATTAAAGGGCGGTACTCTAAGTTTGGTTTTAAAATACGAAAATTAGACCGTGGGACTCGATTTATCCTAATTCATGCATTACTTACTTATTACTAAATTGAACTGCGTAAATAAATAGAAGAAACTTGATACTTGTACCTCCGTGCTGAGATGCAAATTATTCTGGATGTTTCGGGAGATAGCCCTTTTCAGGTTCCTGGACTGCAGCCTCGAGATCGTCTCTCACTATATGGTTTCCTTGTAGCTTTCTCTAGCACGTGATTCGGTTCGGGTTTCACTGGTTTGAGTACTTTGATTTCTTTTGGCGAGGGACTTCTTTTTGTAGTGAATCGGCCTTTGGCCTTTTATTTGACTCTTTGAGTACTTCACTTTTTGTTCGGTTAAAACCTTCACAATTTTGGGCCTTTGGCCTCTTGATTTGCTTCTTCGAGCTTTTTTCCTTTTTGTGGCTTTGCTAGTGCATTTTCTCAAGCCTTTTTGGGAGGTCCAATCATCGCCCGCAAGCCTATGGAAATACCTCCCGCTCCTCTCATTATTGTTGTTTCGCACGGGTCAAGATGAGGGTCGCTCATCTATTTTCTCGGCTACTTTGACTAGAGAGAGGACGGTCTGATTCCCATCCTCGCCTTTTTTTTCTTTTTGCATAAACACTGCATGGCGGAGATGACTTCAATCTTCACGAAACCCGAAGTGCAGCCTCCACTGACTTTGAAAACCATATAATTTGATTCGATCCTTCGATTGCTTGCCAAGCCTCTCTAGGGCATTTCTATCACCTCCAATCCCTAGTTTATCTCAGCACAAAGAGACAAATGAGAAGTTACGTTCTAAGTTTTTAGACAGTTGAATTTTCACAAGGTAAATGCATGAATTTCGGTCTATCTTTTTCACATTCTTAAGTTCATATTTTCAAAAAGATACATTAAAAAAGAAAAAGTTTTTTATTTATGTACACATGCGGATCTCACCCCACACTTTTGAACGAAGTCGTGCCTTTCAGCACTACTTAGTTCAAAAGCCATGCAAGCAGATATTATATGAGAAGGAAATGATATTAAGGAAAAGGGAAGGACAGAACTCCCTTTAAGGTGCCGAGTGAACGACATGTCTCGAGGCTGGATAATCCAGGGAGTTCGGCTGGGGCCTTGAACTCTCAGCGTAGCCCTGACTGGCTTAATGTTGCACCCAAGTCCGATTCCTGAATAGTCAAATCTTCTATGCACCAAGTGGGTGAGAGCGACTTATTGAAAAAGTAAAATACAGAAAATAAAAGATAGAAAATGAAAGTGCGGAAAGTAAGATAGTGTCGGGTTACCTCCCGACCAGTGCACTTGTTTAACGTCGTTGGCTCGACAGTACCTCATTCTTGGATGACTTGTTGGGATCCCATGGGTGGCTTAGATCGAATTTTGCCACCGTTCCTGTGTTGGTTTTTGTCTTGCCTTTTCCCGATTTCTTGCGAGATGATGTGCTTGGGTCCAGTTCCCCTTGTTCTGATGGTGTCTCCTTCCAACGTCTCTGAGAAGGTGAGGGACCTTTGACCACTAGCTTCTTGAACTGGGTTTTCTGGTGTTTAGGGCTGCCTTGTCCAGTCATGGCAAAAACATGCTCCATTGAGGAGTTGTTCTGCTCAGGCCCTTTTCCCATCCTCTTTTCAGCCTCTTCATGGATCACATAGTTTTCAGCGATTTGTCTATTGATCGAGGGGAAAAGTCGGGAAGCTTGCATCTTCAGGCTTGGTTCTGCCTCGTCGTGTCTGTTTGTGAGGAACTGGTCATAGATGGTTTCGGCTGCCTGGGTGATGATAGCTGGGTATGGCTTTGGCAGCATGTCGGTGGTATTCTGGACTTCTTCCATTGCTGACACTTCCTCGTTGCTCCCGACACTTTCTATATCCCGGTCTTCTGATGGCTCGGGAGTTTCTTCTGATGGCTCGGGAATCTCTTCTCTTTCTGTCTGCATTTCTCCGTCAGCCTCGGGTATTCGTTTTGTGGCTGCGGCCATGTCATTTATGAGGTACCACATGTCTGCAATGGTTAAGTTCTTGGCTGATCTTCTCATTGCTTCGTTTATCCTTGTCAGATCATCGGCCTTCATCCCACGAAGAGATTTTTGAAGCAAAATTTCTTTCGTGAATCCATGGTGCGGGCAGTTTGAGACGATGGTGTCAAAGCTTGTGTAGTATTTGTCCAAGGTCTCATCCCGGGATTGTTGCAGGCACATGATCTTCTCACGGGTTTGTTGTCGTAAGGATGGAGGGGAAAATTCTTTCAGAAATGGAACGCAGAGGTCACCAAAATGTACTGCACTGCTAGCGGTTGACGTGTAATACCAGATCGTCGCGAAATCCGTTAGAGAGAATTTGAAGCATTTAAGCTTAAATTCCTCTAACATTTCATTTGCAGGTTTTATGAGGTGGCAAACGTGGTGAAAGTTTCGGCAGTGTTGTACTGGGTCTTCTCCATCCGTACCTTCGAACAGTGGCAGATGTCGTGTTGTCCATGCATATGAAGGGGGTTGCGTCATGAGGACATAGGAGGGAAAGAACAACTAATCCGATGGCTAATTCCCCGGCAACGACGCCAATTTTGACGGAGCCCACTGCACTGTCGTTAAGGTGCAATGTTCTCAGTGCAAAATAAATTTATATTTTTCCGCTACTCGCAACTACACTACTGGGTAGTAAGTGGTAAGTAGGGGTCGAACCCAATGGAATTAGAGGGATAACTGTTCTTTAGGGGATCGTATGGTGAGGGAGCCTATTTTAGGTTGATTGAGATTTTAGCGCGATTGACTAAGCTACTGTTTTTTGGTTTTTTTGGTTTTTTGTGCGGAAAAGTAAATACAGAAAATAAATACAGAATTTAAAATACTGAAAATAAAAGAGTTAAGGGAAGAAGACTTACAGTGGGTGATGCGTGATTGCGATTCCTCCGGTAGATGAGCGGTTGATGGTTGTAGTTGATCGAGCAGTTTATAAAAGTAAATACAAGGGGTTTTTTGTAATTCAAGGAAAAGTATTCGGTTTCAGGTACCTTGTATTATAACATGTTTATTAATAACCGTTAGTAACCTTTCTAAGTATTCAAAGATGAATCGAGGCCCTTTCGCAGCGCAAGACTTGCAACATCGTTTAAAGCAACACTTGTTCTACTTCAGACTAATTCCTCCTTTCGAAGTATCTTAGCCTTTTGTGCATCCATTTGAATTCTTTGGTCCAGTTTCCAAATGGTTTTTTAAGATAAGCCGAACTCCTCGATAAATTTTGCTTGTTACAGCTTCCACTTACCGAGTATGATCATGAATTTCCACGGAAGAGCTTTGCTTGTTACAGCTTCCACTCAACCTTGGAAACTCTGACTATAAATGGCACATAGAACAAGTTTTGAATACAGAGAAATGAAACTAAAAGAAATTAAAATATTATATAATACTAGAAAATACCTTCGACCGAATGAGGAGTTTAGCTACGAGTATCCATGGAAAAGGACATCATAACTAAATACTCGGGGGTTTTTGAAAACAGTAAGAGGTAAAGGGGTGGAATACTCAAGAACCAACAGGAGTATTCCCAATTTCCTACTGAATACTCAAGAACCAACAGGAGTATTTTCTACAGTATTATAATACTCAAGAACCGACAGGAGTATTATAATTTCAAAAGCGTATAATACTCAAGAACAAACAGGAGTATTATTTCAAAAACCAAACCAAACTTACAAAGTAACTTAGAGAGAGAAGTGTTTTTGATTTTGTGGATGAATTTTACAAAGGATTTGGCTTGGTATTTATAGCCAAACTTGAGAGAAATGGAGGGTGGAGATGGGAGGCAAGTGTTTTTCATCCAAGGGAGGAGAAGGGAGGAGGAAGGAGGAGGTGACACATGGGGGGAGCCAAAAGCCGCCGGTTGGGGAGAGCTTGAGCCGCCGGTTGCCGGTGGCAAGGGGAGGAGAAGGGTGGCTTTGGCCACCTCCAAGCAAGGTGGCCGGTCACCTTGGTCCATGGGTGCATTTTGACAGTTTTGTGCAGTCTTTTCACAAAACTATCAATCCAATTTCGCTCCGTCTGACTTTGATTGTTCCTCGGTTGAATTTAATTTGAGTAATTCCTACGTCAGGATCTTGAGATTTCTTCGTTCGGCGTCTGATCTTGACCTTGGATTGACTCTTATCATCTTTTCAGCGTAAAATCCTCTCCTTAGCGTGTTTTCTCTATAGTGTCTAAAATGCCCTGTAGAAATAAATCGGGACTAACAAGCAGAAGTTAAACAGACCAACAATCTAATTTGGTGGGTTTTATTGTGTTTTTGATTCGTATAATTTTGGTCCATCACAAACCTTAGAATGAGACTAATGTTTGTCTTTGTTCGTCCCAAGTTAGTCATGTTAGTCTCATTATAAGGGTTGTCTAAGTTCGTCCTTAGAAACATTCTAACTTGGGACGAACTTAGACAAACCTTAGAATGAGACTAACGTTTGTCTTTGTTCGTCCCAACTTAGTCTTGTTTGTCTCATTCTAATGTTTGTCTAAGTTCGTCTTAGAAATAGACTAACTTGGAACGAACTTAGACTAACTTGGGACGAACTTAGAGAAACCTTAGAATGAGACTAAAGTTTGTCTTTGTTCGTCCCAAGTTAGTCTCGTTAGTCTCATTCTATGGTTTGTCTTTGTTCATCCTTAGAAATAGACTAATTTGCGACGAACAAAGACAAACCTTAGCATCGGACTAAAGTTTGTCTTTGTTCGTCCCAAGTTAGTATCGTTAGTCTCATTCTAAGGTTTGTTTAAGTTCATCCTTAGAAATAGACTAATTTGGGACGAACAAAGACAAACCTTAGAATCAGACTAAAGTTTGTCTTTGTTCGTCCCAGGTTAGTCTCGTTAGTCTCATTATAAGGGTTGTCTAAGTTAGTCCTTAGAAATAGACTAACTTGGGACGAACTTAGACAAACCTTAGAATGAGACTAATGTTTGTGTTTGTTCATCCCAAGTTAGTCTCGTTAGTCTCATTCTAAGGTTTGTCTAAGTTCGTCCTTAGAAAGAGACTAACTTGGGACGAACTTAGACTAACTTAGGACAAACTTACACAAGCCTTAGAATGAGACTAATGTTTGTCTTGTTCGTCATAAGTTCATCTTTCGTGTCTCATTCTAAGGTTTGTCTAAGTTCAACCTTAGAAATAGACTAACTTGGGATGAACTTACTGACAGATGCTTGTCGTCAGAGCAAATGTACAAATAAATTTATAAGTCCGCTACTCGCGACTTCACTACTGGATAGCAAGTGGTAAGTAGGGGTCGAACCCAAGAGAGTCAGTGTGGATTAGTTAATCTTTAATGAAGCATACACATAAATTAAAGTACGATTGGGGTTGGGTTTGAGTGTGCTTTGAAAACTAAAAGTAAAGGAACAGTGATATTACAATTAAAGGAAAGATTCGGTTTTAGGGGCCTTGTATCATATTCTGTTTATCATTGACCTCTAATGATCATACTAAGTGTTCAAAAGTTAATAAAGGCTATTCCTAGCACATGACTTGGCACACCGTCTAGTCTTTTGCAAGACAAAGAACTCTTGTTCTAGTATGTGCATCCATTTGATTATCATTCCTGATAAACCAAATGGTGTTTTTAAGAGGTTGACTTCCACAGATAAGCTGTGCTCTTCCGAGCCTCCACTTATCCACAGAAGATCACGAACCCATGGCAGAGCTTTGCTCTTCCGAGCATCCACTCAACCAATGGAATTCTGACCTAATATATGGCACCTAGAACAAGTTGAACACAAAGAGGCACTAAGAGAAGGGTCTAAAACATTGTATGATACAAGTACACCCCTTCAACCGAATGAAGGGTTTAGCTACGACTATTCATGGAACAGGACATTATATCTAAGTGCGTTGAAAAGTAAAGGTTTTTTGAAAGACAGTAAAGTAAAGTTTTCGAAAGTAAAGACAGGAAAGTAAAGTTGCTGAATTGAAAAGACAGTAAATTAAAGTTTCGAAAGTAAAGACAGGAAAGTAAAGTACTTTGAAAGACAGTAAAGTAAAAAAGAAAGGACTTACAAAAACCGTTGAAAATGCTAAAGCTTCGATTCCAAAGTAAAGTGCTTACATGATTGTGCTCTTAATATAGAGAGATAAGTGATTTGTGATTTTGGAATTTGTAAAGAGAGAAGATCTCCACATTTTGGGATGGATGTGGATGATACAAATGAGAGGTGAAGGCTTGTATTTATAGCCATATGGGGAGAGAATGGAGGGATGAGATGAAACCATGTGGAAAGCATCCAATGGAGGAGGAAATGGAGGTCATAGCCGCCGGTTGGAGGTGGGAAGAGGAGGAGAGGAGGTGACTTTGGTCACCTCCTCCAAAAGCCGCCGGTCTTGGTTGGATAAGGATGAAGTTTGTGTGAGTTTTGTGTAGTTTTCACAAAACTATCAGTCCAATTTCGCTCCGGTCTGACTTTGGTTGTTCCTCGGTTGGATTTGTATTGAGTGATTCCACGTCAGGATCTTGAGATTTCTTCATTCAGCGTCTGATCGTGACCTTGGACTGACTCGTAATATCTTTTCAGCGTAAAATCCTCTTCTTAGCGTGTTTTCTCTCTAAGCTCCAAAATGGCCTGTAGATATAAATCGGAACTAACAAGCAAAAGTTAAATAGACAAACAGTCTAATTTAGTGGGTTTAAATGTGTTTTTGATTCGTATAATTATGGTCCATCAGATCACCCCACACTTTTAGTTGTTCATCCCGAACAATGCTATTAAAGGGCGGCACACACAATCCATGTAAAAACTTTAAATATGAAAGTGAGACTGTGGGACTAGATTTATCTTAATGCATTGCTTACTTATTACCAAATTGAAATGTGTAAATAAATAGAAGAAACTTGATACTTGTACCTTCGTGTCGAGATGCAAATTATTTTGGATGTTTCGGGAGATAGCCCTTTTTAGGCTCATGGACTGCATTCTCGGGACCGTCTCGCACTATATGGTTTTCTTGTAGCTTTCTCTAGCACGTGATTCGGTTCGGGTTTCAATGGTTTGGTCTTTGATTTTCTTTTGGCAAGGGACAGCTTTTGTAGTGAATCGGCCTTTGGCCTTTGATTTGACTCTTTGAGTACTTCACTTTTTGTTCGGTTAAAACCTTCACAATTTTGGGCCTTTGGCCTCTTGATTTGCTTCTTCGAGCTTTTGCCTTTTTGTGGCTTGCTAGTCCATTTTCTCAAGCCTTTTTGGGAGGTCCAATCATTGCCCGCGAGCATATGGAAATACCTCCCCGCTCCTCTCATCCTTGCCGTTTCGCGCGGGTCAAGATGAGGGTCGCTCATCTATTTTCTCGGCTACTTTGACTAGAGATAGGACGGTCTGATTTCCGTCCTCGCCTCTTGCATAAACGCTGCATGGCGGAGATGACTTCAATCTTCACTGAAACCAGAAGTGCAGCCTCCACTGACTTCGAAAACCATATAGCGAAATTCAGTCCTTCGATTGCTTGCCAAGCCTCTCTAGGGCATTTCTATCAACTCCACATCCCTAGTTTATCTCAGCACAAAGGGACAAATGAGAAGTTACATTCTAAGTTTTTAAACAGTTGAATTTTCACAAGGTTAATGCATGAATTATGATCTATCTTTTTCACATTCTCAAGTTCATATTTTCAAAAAGATAATATTAAGGGAAAAGGAAAAAGAAAAACATGTTATGTACAAAGGTGGTTCTCACCCCACACTTTTGAACGAAGGCGTGCCTTTCAGCACGACGTAGTTCAAAAGTCATGCAAGCAAATATATACAGGAAAGGTGAGAATGAAAAAACTAAATGACAGAAATTAAATGACTGAAAGTAAGATAGGTGTCGGGTTACCTCTTGACCAGTGCATTTGTTTAACGTCGTTAGCTCGACGATACCTCATTCCTGGATCATAAGTAGGGATCCCATGGGTGCTTGAGGTCGAACTTCTTCTCGGTAGCTCTTTTGATTTGAGAGGGTGAGGCTTTATTGACCATAGCTGCTGGTCCAATGAGTCGTGCTTGCTTGTTACTCCTTCCGGGTTTCCATTCCTTCGGCCCATGTCTTTGCCGCTTCTTCATGTTTGAATAGTTGGCACCTTTGCGAGTTTGGAAGTTTGGTTTTCTGCCATTAAATGTAGGCGACATTAAGCATGCGCCTCTGCCAATCCTCTTCATTGTGGCAGTGATGGATGGTTGTCTTGGAACGAGTGAGTTTTCAGGCGGTTTTCCTTGGCTTATGACGAGTGAGAGTTCCTTTGTCGGCTTTTTTGGCTCATGCTCCTCCTCTAACTCCCCGTGCACCTCATCATCATTGATTATATGATCTCGGTGGCTATGATCGGTATAAGACACGAAGGGTTAAGTTGGGGCACTTCGACCATGAGGACTGGTTCTGTTTCAGGTGCTCCGACAGTGAGGACCAGGTCTTTTTCGGATAGTTCGGCAATGAGGTCCGGGACTTCCTCGGGTGCTCCGAGCGCAAGGACCGGGCCTGGCTTGATTTCTTTGGCCGCTTCGGCAGTGAGGTTCGAGACTTCTGTTGGCTTGGCAGTTAGGATTGTGATTTCCTCGGATGGATTGGTGATAAGGACCGGGCCTGATTTGGGCAGTTCTTCTTCTAACCCCCAGGGATAATCTGAGTGGAGCTCTTCTTCAGGCAACCATGGGTCCTCATCCACGTCATTCATATGGTCTCCGGGGGCAATCATACTGAGGTCCGGGTCTGTTTTGGGCAGCTTGTTAATGAGGTCCCGGAGCTGGTTTGATGCTTCTTTTTGAGCCACCCATAATTCGTTGCTTTTGACCTGGATTTGGTGTACCATGTTGGCCAACTGCTGGTTGCTAGATGCCTGCTCCGTTGTAACGTCCTCAGCCTGATCTTCTCTTGGTCTTGACCTTGCGGCCAAATCGTTTATCAATTTCCAAAGATCATCCATGTTTAAGTTATTTACCGAGCCTCCTGCTGCGTCATTAAGCCAATTCCACTCATATGGCATCATCCCATTGAGAAAACTTTGAAGAAGATCGTGGTTGGTGAATCCATGGTGCGGGCAGCTCGTTAGAATGGAATCGAAGTACCATAAGTACTCGTCCAATGTTTCGTCCCGGTATTGCTCTATGTTGTTGATCTTCTCGCGGACTTCAACTTCGAAAGGTGGTGGGGAAAATTCGTCATCGTTCCAAGGCTCGTTTTTATAGTACAACGACATGGTGGATTGCAAGAACAAAAACAAAAATAAAAAGAACAACTATTCCGATTTCACAACTCCCCGGCAACGGCGCCAATTTGACAGCACTGCCTTGTCGCGAGGCAATGTGTACAAATAAATTTATAAGTCCGCTACTCGTGACTTCACTACTGGGTAGCAAGTGGTAAGTAGGGGTCGAACCCAAGAGAGTCAGTGTGGATTAGTTGTTCTTTAATGAAGCTTACACATAAATTAAAGTGCGATTGGGGTTGGGTTTGAGTGTGCTTTGAAAACTAAAAGTAAAGGAACAGTGATATTACAATTAAAGGAAAGATTCGGTTTTAGGGGCCTCGTATCATCTTCTATTTATCATTGACCTCTAATGATCATACTAAGTGTTCAAAAGTGAATCAAGGCTATTCCTAGCACATGACTTGGCACACCGTCTAGTCTTTTGCAAGACAAAGAACTCTTGTTCTAGTATGTGCATCCATTTGATCATCATTCCTGATAAACCAAATGGTGTTTTAAAGAGGTTGACTTCCACAGATAAGATGTGCTCTTCTGAGCCTCCACTTATCCACGGAAGATCACGAACCCATGGCAGGGCTTTGCTCTTCCGAGCATCCACTCAACCAATGGAATTCTGACCTAATATATGGCACCTAGAACAAGTTGAACACAAAGAGGCACTAAGAGAAGGGTCTAAAACATTGTATGATACAAGTACACCCCTTCAACCGAATGAAAGGTTTAGCTATGACTATTCATGGAACAGGACATTATATCTAAGTGCGTTGAAAAGTAAAGGTTTTTTGAAAGACAATAAAGTAAAGTTTTCGAAAGTAAAGACAGGAAAGTAAAGTTGCTGAATTGAAAAGACAGTAAAGTAAAGTTTCAAAAGTAAAGACAGGAAAGTAAAGTACTTTGAAAGACAGTAAAGTAAAAAAGAGAGGACTTACAAAAACCGTTGAAAATGCTAAAGCTTCGATTCCAAAGTAAAGTGCTTACATGATTGTGCTCTTAATATAGAGAGATAAGTGATTTGTGATTTTGGAATTTGTAAAGAGAGAAGATCTCCACATTTTGGGATGGATGTGGATGATACAAATGAGAGGTGAAGGCTTGTATTTATAGCCATATGGGGAGAGAATGGAGGGATGAGATGAAACCATATGGAAAGCATCCAATGGAGGAGGAAATGGAGGTCATAGCCGCCGGTTGGAGGTGGGAAGAGGAGGAGAGGAGGTGACTTTGGTCACCTCCTCCAAAAGCCGCCGGTCTTGGTTGGATAAGGATGAAGTTTGTGTGAGTTTTGTGTAGTTTTCACAAAACTATCAGTCCAATTTCGCTCCGGTCTGACTTTGGTTGTTCCTCGGTTGGATTTGTATTGAGTGATTCCACGTCAGGATCTTGAGATTTCTTCATTCAGCGTCTGATCGTGACCTTGGACTGACTCGTAATATCTTTTCAGCGTAAAATCCTCTTCTTAGCGTGTTTTCTCTCTAAGCTCCAAAATGCCCTGTAGATATAAATCGGAACTAACAAGCAAAAGTTAAATAGACAAACAGTCTAATTTAGTGGGTTGATGGACCAAAATTATACGAATCAAAAACACAGTAAAACCCACCAAATTATACTGTTGGTCTGTTTAACTTCTGCTTGTTAGTCCCGATTTATTTCTACAGGGCATTTTAGAGACTAGAGAGAAAACACGCTAAGGAGAGGATTTTACGCTGAAAAGATGATAAGAGTAAATCCAATGTCAAGATCAGACGCCGAACGAAGAAATCTCAAGATCCTGACGTAGGAATTACTCAAATTAAATTCAACCGAGGAACAATCAAAGTCAGACGGAGCGAAATTGGATTGATAGTTTTGTGAAAAGACTGCACAAAACTGTCAAAATGCACCCATGGACCAAGGTGACCGGCCACCTTGCTTGGAGGTGGCCAAAGCCACCCTTCTCCTCCTTGGACAACCAGCAACCGGCGGCCCAACCCTCCCCCAACCGGCGGCTTCCCTTCCCCCCATGTGTCACCTCCTCCTTACTCCTCCCTTCTCCTCCCTTGGATGAAAAACACTTGCCTCCCATCTCCACCCTCCATTTCTCTCAAGTTTGGCTATAAATACCAAGCCAAATCCTTTGTAAAATTCATTCCAAAATCAATAAACACTTATCTCTCTACAATTTGTTACTTTGCAAGTTTGGTTTTTGAAATAATAATCCTGTTGGTTCTTGAGTATTATACTGATTGGAAATAATACTCCTGTTTGTTCTTGAGTATTATACGCTTTGAAATTATAATACTCCTATCGGTTCTTGAGTATTATAATACTGTAGAGAATACTCCTGTTGGTTCTTGAGTATTCAGTAGGAAATTGGGAATACTCCTGTTGGTTCTTGAGTATTCCACCCCTTTCCCTCTTACTGTTTTCAAAAACCCCCGAGTATTTAGTTATGATGTCCTTTTCCATGGATACTCGTAGCTAAACTCCTCATTCGGTCGAAGGTATTTTCTTGTATTATATAATGTTTTAATTTCTTTTAGTTTCATTTCTCTGTATTCAAAACTTGTTCTATGTGCCATTTATAGTCAGAGTTTCCAAGGTTGAGTGGAAGCTGTAACAAGCAAAGCTCTTCCGTGGAAATTCGTGATCATACTCGGTAAGTGGAAGCTGTAACAAGCAAAACTTATCGAGGAGTTCGGCTTATCTTAAAAAACCATTTGGAAACTGGACCAAAGAATTCAAATGGATGCACAAAAGGCTAAGATACTTCGAAAGGAGGAATTAGTCTGAAGTAGAACAAGTGTTGCTTTAAACGATGTTGCAAGTCTTGCGCTGCGAAAGGGCCTCGATTCATCTTTGAATACTTAGAAAGGTTACTAACGATTATTAATAAACATGTTATAATACAAGGTACCTGAAACCGAATACTTTTTCTTGAATTACAAAAAACCCCCCTGTATTTACTTTTATAAACTGCTCGATCAACTACAACCATCAACCGCTCATCTACCGGAGGAATCGCAATCACGCATCACCCACTGTAAGTCTTGTTCCCTTAACTCTTTTATTTTCAGTATTTTAAATTCTGAATTTATTTTCTGTATTTACTTTTCCGCACAAAAAACCAAAAAAAACCAAAAAACAATAGCTTAGTCAATCGCGCTAAAATCTCAATCAACCTAAAACACGCTCCCTCACGATACGATCCCCTAAATAACAGTTATCCCTCTAATTCCCTTGGGTTCGACCCCTACTTACCACTTACTACCCAGTAGTGTAGTTACGAGTAGCGGAAAAATATAAATTTATTTTGCACATAGAACATTGCACCTAAACAACAGTGCAGTGGGCTCCGTCATGGGTTCAACAGTGTTTTTGATTCGTATAATTATGGTCCATCACTTACACCAACCTTAGAATGAGACTAACATTTGTCTTTGTCCGTCCCAAGTTAGTCTTGTTAGTCTCATTCTAAGGTTTCTCTAAGTTCATCCTTAGAAATAGACTAACTTGGCACAACCTTAGATAAAACTTAGAATGAGACTAACGTTTGTCTTTGTTCATCCCAAGTTAGTCTTGTTAGTCTCATTCTAAGGTTTGTCTAAGTTCGTCCTAAAAAATAGACTAACTTGGAATGAATTTAGACAAACCTTAGAATGAGACTAATGTTTGTCTTTGTTCATCCCAATTTAGTCTTGTTAGTCTCATTCTAAGGTATGTCTAAGTTCGTCCTTAGAAATAGACTAACTTGGATCGAACTTAGACTAACTTGGGACGAAATTTGACAAACCTTGTAATGAGACTAACGTTTTTCTTTGTTTGTCATACGTTAGTCTCTTTAGTCTCATTCTAAGGTTTGTCTAAGTTCGTCCTTAGAAATAGAATAACTTGGGACGAACTTGGGACGAACTTTGACAAACCTTGGAATGAGACTAACATTTTTCTTTGTTTGTCATACGTTAGTCTCTTTAGTCTCATTCTAAGGTTTGTCTAAGTTCATCCTTAGAAATAGAATAACTTAGGACGAACTTACACAAACCTTAGAATGAGTCTAACGTTTGTCTTTGTTCGTCCCAAGTTTGTATCGTTCGTCTCATTCTAAGGTTTGTCTAAGTTCGTCCTTAAAAATAGACTAACTTGGGACGAACTTAGACAAACCTTAGAATGAGATTAACGTTTGTCTTTTTTCTTCCCAAGTTAGTCTCGTTGGTCTCATTCTAAGGTTTGTCTAAGTTCGTCATTAGCAAGAGACTAACATGGGACGAACTGAGACTAACTTAGGATGAACTTACACAAACCTTAGAATGAGACTAAAGTTTGTCTTTGTTCCTCCCAAGTTAGTCTCATTCTAAGGTTTGTCAAATTCGTCCTTAGAAATATACTAACTTGGGACGAACTTAGACAAACCTTAGAATGAGACTAAAGTTTGTTCCAAGTTAGTCTTGTTAGTCTCATTATAAGGGTTGTCTATGTTCGTCCTTAGAAATATTCTAACTTGGGACAAACTTAGACAAACCTTACAATGAGACTAACGTTTGTCTTTGTTCGTCCCAAGTTAGTCTTGTTTGTCTCATTCTAATGTTTGTCTAAGTTCGTCCTTAGAAATAGACTAACTTGGAACGAACTTAGACTAACTTGGGACGAACTTAGAGAAACCTTAGAATGAGACTAAAGTTTGTCTTTGTTCGTCCCAAGTTAGTCTCGTTAGTCTCATTCTATGGTTTGTCTATGTTCATCCTTAGAAATAGACTAATTTGCGACGAACAAAGACAAACCTTAGAATTGGACTAAAGTTGTCTTTGTTCGTCCCAAGTTAGTCTCGTTAGTCTCATTCTAAGGTTTGTCTAAGTTCATCCTTAGAAATAGACTAATTTGGGACGAACAAAGACAAACCTTAGAATCAGACTAAAGTTTGTCTTTGTTCGTCCCAAGTTAGTCTCGTTAGTCTCATTATAAGGGTTGTCTAAGTTAATCCTTAGAAATAGACTAACTTGGGACGAACTTAGACAAACCTTTGAATGAGACTAATGTTTGTCTTTGTTCGTCCCAAGTTAGTCTCGTTAGTCTTATTCGAAGGTTTGTCTAAGTTCGTCGTTAGAAAGAGACTAACTTGGGACGAACTTAGACTAACTTAGGACAAATTACACAAGCCTTAGAATGAGACTAATGTTTGTCTTTGTTCGTCATAAGTTCATCTTTTTTGTCTCATTCTAAGGTTTGTCTAAGTTCATCCTTAGAAATAGACTAACTTGGGACGAACTTACACCAACCTTAGACTGAGACTAACATTTGTCTTTGTTCGTCCCAAGTTACTCTTGTTAGTCTCATTCTAAGGTTTGTCTAAGTTTGTCCTTAGAAATAGACTAACTTGGGACGACCTTAGATAAAACTTAGAATGAGACTAACGTTTGTCTTTGTTCGTCCCAAGTTAGTCTCATTCTAAGGTTTGTCTAAGTTCGTCCTAAAAAATTGACTAACTTGTAATGAATTTAGACAAACCTTAGAATGAGACTAACGTTTGTCTTTGTTCATCCAAATTTAGTCTTGTTTGTCTCATTCTAAGGTATGTCTAAGTTCGTCCTTTGAAATAGACAAACTTGGATCGAACTTAGACTAACTTGGGACGAACTATGACAAACCTTGGAATGAGACAAACATTTTTCTTTGTTTGTCATACGTTAGTCTCTTTAGTCTCATTCTAAGGTTTGTCTAAGTTCATCCTTAGAAATAGAATAACTTAGGACGAACTTGGGATGAACTTTGACAAACCTTGGAATGAGACTAACATTTTTCTTTGTTTGTCATACGTTAGTCTCTTTAGTCTCATTCTAAGGTTTGTCTGAGTTCGTCCTTAGAAATAGAATAACTTAGGACGAACTTAGACAAACCTTTGAATGAGATTAACGTTTGTCTTTGTTCTTCTCAAGTTAGTCTCGTTGGTCTCATTCTAAGGTTTGTCTAAATTCGTCCTTAGCAAGAGACTAACATGGGACGAACTGAGACTAACTTAGGATGAACTTACACAAACCATAGAATGAGACTAAAGTTTGTCTTTGTTCGTCCCAAGTTAGTCTCATTCTAATGTTTGTCAAATTCGTCCTTAGAAATATTCTAACTTAGGACGAACTTAGACAAACCTTAGAATGAGACTAACGTTTGTCTTTGTTCGTCCCAAGTTAGTCTTGTTTGTCTCATTCTAATGTTTGTCTAAGTTCGTCCTTAGAAATAGACTAACTTGGAACGAACTTTGACTAACTTGGGACGAACTTAGAGAAACCTTAGAATGAGACTAAAGTTTGTCTTTGTTCGTCCCAAGTTAGTCTCGTTAGTCTCATTCTATGGTTTGTCTTTGTTCATCCTTAGAAATAGACTAATTTGCGACGAACAAAGACAAACCTTAGAATCGGACTAAAGTTTGTCTTTGTTCGTCCCAAGTTAGTCTCGTTAGTCTCATTCTAAGGTTTGTCTAAGTTCATCCTTAGAAATAGACTAATTTGGGACGAACAAAGACAAACCTTAGAATCAGACTAAAGTTTGTCTTTGTTCGTCCTAGGTTAGTCTCGGTAGTCTCATTATAAGGGTTGTCTAAGTTAGTCCTTAGAAATAGACTAACTTGGGACGAACTTAGACAAACCTTAGAATGAGACTAATGTTTGTGTTAGTTCGTCCCAAGTTAGTCTCATTAGTCTCATTCTAAGGTTTGTATAAGTTCATCCTTAGAAAGAGACTAACTTGGGACGAACTTTGACTAACTTAGGACAAACTTACACAAGCCTTAGAATGAGACTAATGTTTGTCTTTGTTCGTCATAAGTTCATCTTTCTTGTCTCATTCTAAGGTTTGTCTAAGTTCATCCTTAGAAATAGACTAACTTGGGATGAACTTACACCAACCTTAGACTGAGACTAACATTTGTCTTTGTTCGTCCCAAGTTAGTCTTGTTAGTCTCATTCTAAGGTTTGTCTAAGTTCGTCCTTAGAAATAGACTAACTTGGGACGACCTTAGATAAAACTTAGAATGAGACTAACGTTTGTCTTTGTTCGTCCCAAGTTAGTCTTGTTAGTCTCATTCTAAGGTTTGTCTAAGTTCGTCCTAAAAAATAGACTAACTTGGAATGAATTTAGACAAACCTTAGAATGAACTAACGTTTGTCTTTGTTCATCCCAATTTAGTTTTGTAAGTCTCATTCTGAGGTATGTCTAAGTTCGTCCTTAGAAATAGACTAACTTGGATCGAACTTAGACTAACTTGGGACGAACTTTGACAAACCTTGGAATGAGACTAATATTTTTCTTTGTTTGTCATACGTTAGTCTCTTTAGTCTCATTCTAAGGTTTGTCTAAGTTCGTCCTTAGAAAAAGAATAACTTAGGACGAACTTACACAAACCTTAGAATGAGTCTAACGTTTGTCTTTGTTCGTCCCAAGTTAGTATCGTTCGTCTCATTCTAAGGTTTGTCTAAGGTCGTCCTTAGAAATAGACTAACTTGGGACGAACTTAGACAAACCTTAGAATGAGATTAACATTTGTCTTTGTTCTTCCCAAGTTTGTCTCGTTGGTCTCATCCTAAGGTTTGTCTATGTTTGTCATTAGCAAGAGACTAACATGGGACGAACTAAGACTAACTTAGGATGAACTTACGCAAACCTTAGAATGAGACTAAAGTTTGTCTTTGTTCCTCCCAAGTTACTCTCATTCTAAGGTTTGTCAAATTCATCCTTAGAAATATACTAACTTGGGACAAACTTAGACAAACCTTAGAATGAGACTAATGTTTGTCTTTGTTCGTCCCAAGTTAGTCTTGTTAGTCTCATTATAAGGGTTGTCTAAGTTCGTCCTTCGAAATATTCTAACTTGGGATGAACTTAGACAAACCTTAGAATGAGACTAACGTTTGTCTTTGTTCGTCCCAAGTTAGTCTTGTTTGTCTCATTCTAATGTTTGTCTAAGTTCGTCCTTAGAAATAGACTAACTTGGAACAAACTTAAACTAACTTGGGACGACCTTAGAGAAACCTTAGAAAGAGACTAAAGTTTGTCTTTGTTCGTCCCAAGTTAGTCTCGTTAGTCTCATTCTATGGTTTGTCTATGTTCATCCTTAGAAATAGACTAATTTGAGACGAATAAAGACAAACCTTAGACTCAGACTAAAGTTGTCTTTGTTCGTCCCAAGTTAGTCTCGTTAGTCTCATTCTAAGGTTTGTCTAAGTTCATCCTTAGAAATAGACTAATTTGGGACGAACAAAGACAAACCTTAAAATCAGACTAAAGTTTGTCTTTGTTCGTCCCAAGTTAGTCTCATTATAAGGGTTGTCTAAGTTAATCCTTAGAAATAGACTAACTTGGGACGAACTTAGACAAACCTTAGAATGAGACTAATGTTTGTCTTTGTTCGTCCCAAGTTAGTCTCGATAGTCTTATTCGAAGGTTTGTCTAAGTTCGTCGTTAGAAAGAGACTAACTTGGGACGAACTTAGACTAACTTAGGACAAACTTACACAAGCCTTAGAATGAGACTAATGTTTGTCTTTGTTCGTCATAAGTTCATCTTTTTTGTCTCATTCTAAGGTTTGTCTAAGTTCATCCTTAGAAATAGACTAACTTGGGACGAACTTACACCAACCTTAGAATGAGACTAACATTTGTCTTTGTTCGTCCCAAGTTAGTCTTGTTAGTCTCATTATAAGGTTTGTCTAAGTTCGTCCTTAGAAATAGACTGACTTGGGACGAACTTAGATAAAACTTAGAATGAGACTAATGTTTGTCTTTGTTCGTCCTAAAAAATTGACTAACTTGTAATGAATTTAGACAAACCTTAGAATGAGACTAACGTTTGTCTTTGTTCATCCAAATTTAGTCTTGTTAGTCTCATTCTAAGGTATGTCTAAGTTCGTCCTTAGAAATAGACTAACCTGGATCGAACTTAGACTAACTTGGGACGAACTTTGACAAACCTTGGAATGAGTGACAGACCGCTCGTCGTTAAAGCGATTTGTGCAAATAAATTTATAATAGTCCGCTACTTGCGACTATACTACTGGGTAGTACTTGGTAAGTAGGGGTCGAACCCAAGGGAATTAGGGGAATAGATGTTCTTTGAGGGGGTTGTCCAGCGAGAGAGCGTGTTTTAGGTCGGTTGGTTGGTTTTAAAGCTACCAGCTAAGTGGGTGATTGATTGATTGGTTGGTTGGTTGGTTTTAGTACTGGAAAGTAAATTGCAGTTTATAATTAAAGAGAAATGTTCGGTTTCAGGGGCCTTGTATTATATCCTGTTTATCATTGACCCTTAGTGAATCATCTAAGTATTCAAAGATGAATCGAGGCCCTTTCGTAGCGCAAGACTTGCAACATCGTCTAAAGCAACACTTGTTCTACTTAAGACTAATTCCTCCTTTCGAAGTATCTTAGCCTTATGTGCATCCACTTGATCTCCCAGTTACGTTATTGACCAAGTGGTGTTTTAGATAAGTCAAACTCCTCGATAAGCTTTGCTTGTGACAGCTTCCACTTACCGAGTATGATCACGAATTCCCACGGAAGAGCTTTGCTTGTGACAGCTTCCACTCAACCTTGGAAACTCTGACTTGATATATGGCACATAGAACAAGTTTTGAATACTAAGACGAGACGCTAAGTTAATAGTCTAAAACATTTTATAATACAAGTGCACCCTTTCTACCGAACTACTAGTTTAGCTACTATTCATCGCGCTAAACATTATAACTAAGGAAATAAAACAGTTGAATAAATACTAAAAATAATACTTACAACCGTTGAAGCGCCAAGGGAGCTATCCTTTATTTCCAAAGCCAAACTTACAAATACATAACTTAGAGAGAGAAGTGAATTTTACAAGTTAGGTGGTTATTGAAAATGAAGGGAGGAGCTCCTCCTTTTATAGCCATGGAGGGTGGAGATGGAGGGTGGAGATGGTTGCATGTGGAGGCCATCCATGGAGGAGGAGAATGGAGGGTGGAGGAGCCACCACATGTCTGTTGATCCAAGGGAGGAGGAAGGGGGAGCAAGGAGGAGGAGACATGTGGAGGAGCCAAAAGCCGCCGGTCAAGGGAGGAGGAGCCGCCGGTTGCCGGTGGTGGAAGGGGAGGAGCTCCTCCCTTGGTCACCTCTTCAACAAGTGGCCGGTCACTTTGGTCCAATGTGAATTTTGTACAGTTTTGTGCAGTCTTTTCACAAAACTGTCAATGTGTTTCTTCCCCAGACTGTCTTGATTCCTCTCCTGATTCTTCTGATTAATTTGTTATGAGTGCTTCAATGTCAGGATCCTTGATATTTCTTCAGTCGGCATATGATCTTGACCTTGGACTGACTCGTAACATCTTATCTGCTCTAAAAGCTCCTCTTTAGCATGTATTCTCTCTAAGCTCTGAATTACCCTGCAAAAATATATCTGAACTAACAAGAAAAAGTTAAATAGACCAAATGTCTAATTAAGGGGGTTATACTGTGTTTATGATTCGTATAATTTTGGTCCATCAGATCACCCCACACTTTTAGTTGTTCGTCCCGAACAATGCTATTAAAGGGCTGTACTCTAAGTTGGCTTTGAAATATGAAAATTAGACCGTGGTACTTGATCTATCCTAATTCATGCATTGCTTACTTATTACCAAATTAAACTGCGTAAATAAATAGAAGAAACTTAATACTTGTACCTTCGTGCTGAGATGCAAATTATATTGGATGTCTCGGGAGATAGCCCTTTTTAGGCTTCTGGACTGCAACCTCGGGATCGTCTCGCACTATATGGTTTTCTGGTAGCTTTCTCTAGCACGTGATTTGGTTCGGGTTTCAATGGTTTGAGTACTTTGATTTTCTTTTGGCGAGGGACTGCTTTTGTAGTGAATTGGCCTTTGGCCTTTGATTTGACTCTTTGAGTTCTTCACTTTTTGTTCGGTTAAAACCTTCACAATTTTGGGCCTTTGGCCTCTTGATTTGCTTCTTCGAGCTTTTCGCCTTTTTGTGGCTTTGCAAGTCCATTTTCTCAAGCCTTTTTGGGAGGTCCAATCATCGCCCGCAAGCCTATGGAAATACCTCCCCGCTCCTCTCATCTTTGTCGTTTCGCGCGGGTCAAGATGAGGGTCGCTCATCTATTTTCTTGGCTACTTTGACTAGTGAGAGGACGGTCTGATTCCCGTCCTTGCCTTTTTTTCTTTTTGCATAAACACTGCATGGCGGAGATGACTTCAATCTTCATTGAAAACCCGAAGTGCAGCCTCCACTGACTTCGAAAACCATATAGTTTGATCTGATCCTTTAATTGCTTGCCAAGCCTCTCTAGGGCAGTTTATGTCAACTCCACATCCCTGGTTATCTCAGCACAAAGGACAAATGGAAAGTTACATTCTAAATTTTCACAAGGTTAATGCATGAATTATGATTTATCTTTTTCACATTCTTAAGTTCATATTTTCAAAAAGATACTATTACTAAAAAGGAAAAAATAGCAAGCATGTTATTTATGTACACAGGTGGTTCTCACCCCCCACTTTTGAACGAAGGCGTGCCTTAGTTCAAAAGTCATGCAAGCTTAAAACTAAATACTGAATTTAAATGACAGAAATTAAAAGTGCGGAAAGTAAGATAGTGTCGGGTTACCTCCCGACCAGTGCACTTGTTTAACGTCGTTGGCTCGACAGTACCTCGTTGTGGATTACTGGTTTTGGTCCCATGGGTGAGTGAGGTCAAACTTCTTATTGGCAGCTCTTTTATCCTGCTCAAAGAACTTGTGGAGTGATGGGCTTGGTTTGGTTCTCCATTGGTTCGGCAGGTTCTTCTTTTCATAGCTCCGAGAAGGTGAGGTTCTCTTGACCATAGCTGCTGGTCCATCGAGTCGTGGTTTCTTGTTACTCCATCCTGGCTTCCATTCTTTTGGCCCATGTCTTGGCCGCTTCTTCAAATATGGACGGTTGGCACCTTTGTAATTGTAGAAGTTCGGTATTGTGCCAGCAACCATGGGCGACATCAAGCATGTTCCTATGTGAAGCCTCTTCTTTATGGCAGCGGCGAATGATCGTCCTAGAACGAGCGAGTTTTCAGGGCCGCTTTGTTGAGTCGTGGTGAGTGAGAGCTTCATTGATGGCTTTTCTTGCCCTTAATTTGCCTCCAACTTGCCTTGCACCTCAGCGTTAATTACTTCATTTTCAGGGGCTGTGATTTGCATAAAAACCGAGGGGACAAATTGGGGGACTTCCACCACAAGGGGCAGGTCTTTCTCGGATAGATTGAAAATGAGGACCGGGCCTGCCTCGGGTGCTTCGAGCTCAAGGACCAGGCCTGCTGTGATTTTCTCGTCCGCTTTGGTAGTGAGAGCAGGGTAAGTTTCGGGTAGCTTGTTAGTGGCATTCGGGACTTCCTCTTCTGCCGGCTCGGGAGTGAGTTTCCACGAAGGTTCTTCCTCGTCCCACACTATATCGGTTTCTGGTTCTAAGTCTTCTGATGGCTCGGGAGTGATATCCCATATGGGTTCTTCCTCGGTGCTTCCGGTTCCCGACTCGTCCATCATGGCCTCTGTCAGCCTTGTGAGCACCAATGTTGGCTTGGTCCATCGAGCCGTCTCCATATCCATTACTGCCCTTGTACTGATGTCTTCTCTCGGTTTTGTTGCGGGCAAGATAATAGGTGTTGTGTCGGGCTTGTTCTGTACTGAGTCCACTTTCATCGTTGGTGCCTTATCCTCAGTTTGGTGCATTGGCCCTCGTTTTGTGCTTTTGGCCAAATCCCGAATGAGGCCCCAGGCTTCATTTTTGCTTAATTCCATTATTGACCCTCCTGCGGCAGTATCTAGCAAGCAAAGCTCCGAAATTCTAATCCCAATAAGAAATATCCGAAGAAGATATGAATATACGAATCCGTGGTGCGGGCAGCTCGCCAAAATGGAAATGAAGTACGCCAAGTACTCGTCCAAAGTTTCATCCTGGGATTGCGCAAGGTTGATGATCTTCTTGCGGACTTCAAGTTCAAAGGGTCGTGGGGAAAACTCTTCATAGTACCAAGGCTCGCTTTCGTAGTAGGAAGACATTATGTATAACAGAAAAAACAACAACTATCCATTCGCTAACTCCCCGGCAACATCGCCAATTTGACAGACCGCTCATCGTTAAAACGATTTGTGCAAATAAATTTATAATAGTCCGCTACATGCGACTATACTACTGGGTAGTACTTGGTAAGTAGGGGTCGAACCCAAGGGAATCAGGGGAATAGATGTTCTTTGAGGGGGTTGTCCAGCGAGAGAGCGTGTTTTAGGTCGGTTGGTTGGTTTTAAAGCTACCAGCTAAGTGATTGATTGATTGGTTGGTTGGTTTTAGTACTGGAAAGTAAATTGCAGTTTATAATTAAAGAGAAATGTTCGGTTTCAGGGGCCTTGTATTATATCCTGTTTATCATTGACCCTTAGTGAATCATCTAAGTATTCAAAGACGAATCGAGGCCCTTTCGTAGCGCAAGACTTGCAACATCATCTAAAGCAACACTTGTTCTACTTAAGACTAATTCCTCCTTTCGAAGTATCTTAGCCTTATGTGCATCCACTTGATCTCCCTGTTACGTTATTGACCAAGTGGTGTTTTAGATAAGTCGAACTCCTCGATAAGCTTTTCTTGTGACAGCTTCCACTTACCGAGTATGATCACGAATTCCCACGGAAGAGCTTTGCTTGTGACAGCTTCCACTCAACCTTGGAAACTCTGACTTGATATATGGCACATAGAACAAGTTTTGAATACTAAGACGAGACGCTAAGTTAATAGTCTAAAACATTTTATAATACAAGTGCACCCTTTCTACCGAACTACTAGTTTAGCTACTATTCATCGCGCTAAACATTATAACTAAGGAAATAAAACAGTTGAATAAATACTAAAAATAATACTTACAACCGTTGAAGCGCCAAGGGAGCTATCCTTTATTTCCAAAGCCAAACTTACAAATACATAACTTAGAGAGAGAAGTGAATTTTACAAGTGAGGTGGTTATTGAAAATGAGGGGAGGAGCTCCTCCTTTTATAGCCATGGAGGGTGGAGATGGAGGGTGGAGATGGTTGCATGTGGAGGCCATCCATGGAGGAGGAGAATGGAGGGTGGAGGAGCCACCACATGTCTTTTGATCCAAAGGAGGAGGAAGGAGGAGCAAGGAGGAGGAGACATGAGGAGGAGCCAAAAGCCGCCGGTCAAGGGAGGAGGAGCCGCCGGTTGCCGGTGGTGGAAGGGGAGGAGCTCCTCCCTTGGTCACCTCTTCAACAAGTGGCCGGTCACTTTGGTCCAATGTGAATTTTGTACAGTTTTGTGCAGTCTTTTCCCAAAACTGTCAATGTGTTTCTTCCCCGGACTGTCTTGATTCCTCTCCTGATTCTTCTGATTAATTTGTTATGAGTGCTTCAACGTCAGGATCCTTGATATTTCTTCAGTCGGCATATGATCTTGACCTTGGATTGACTCGTAACATCTTTTCTGCTCTAAAAGCTCCTCTTTAGCATGTATTCTCTCTAAGCTCTGAATTACCCTGCAAAAATATATCTGAACTAACTAGCAAAAGTTAAATAGACAAAATGTCTAATTAAGGGGGTTATACTGTGTTTATGATTCGTATAATTTTGGTCCATCAATGAGACTAACATTTTTCTTTGTTTGTCATACGTTAGTCTCTTTATTCTCATTCTAAGGTTTGTCTAAGTTCGTCCTTAGAAATAGAATAACTTTGGATGAACTTACACAAACCTTAGAATGAGACTAACGTTTGTCTTTGTTCGTCCCAAGTTAGTATCGTTCATCTCATCTAAGGTTTGTCTAAGTTCGTCCTTAGAAATAGACTAACTTGGGACGAACTTAGACAACCCTTAGAATGAGATGAACGTTTGTCTTTGTTCTTCCCAAGTTAGTCTCGTTGGTCTCATTCTAAAGTTTGTCTAAGTTCGTCCTTAGCAAGAGACTAACATGGGACGAACTGAGACTAACTTAGGATGAACTTACACAAACCTTAAAATGAGACTAAAGTTTGTCTTTGTTCGTCCCAAGTTAGTCTTGTTAGTCTCATTATAAGGGTTGTCCAAGTTCGTCGTTAGAAATATTCTAACTTGGGACGAACTTAGACAAACCTTAGAATGATACTAACGCTTGTCTTTGTTCGTCCCAAGTTAGTCTTGTTTGTCTCATTCTAATGTTTATCTAAGTTCATCCTTAGAAATAGACTAACTTGGAACGAACTTAGACTAACTTGGGACAAACTTAGAGAAACCTTAGAATGAGACTAAAGTTTGTCTTTGTTCATCCCAAGTTAGTCTCGTTAGTCTCATTCTATGGTTTGTCTAAGTTCATCCTTAGAAATAGACTAATTTGGGATGAACAAAGACAAACCTTAGAATCAGACTAATGTTTGTCTTTACTCGTCCCAAGTTAGTCTCGTTAGTATCATTATAAGGGTTGTCTAAGTTAGTCCTTAGAAATAGACTAACTTGGGACGAACTTAGACAAACCTTAGAATGAGACTAATGTTTGTCTTTGTTCGTCCCAAGTTAGTCTCGTTAGTCTCATTCTAAGGTTTGTCTAAGTTCGTCCTTAGAAAGAGACTAACTTGGGATGAACTTAGGCTAACTTAGGACAAACTTAAACAAGCCTTAGAAATAGACTAAGTTCGTCCCAAGTTAGTCTCGTTAGTCTCATTCTAAGGTTTGTCTTTGTTCGTCATAAGTTCATCTTTTTTGTCTCATTCTAAGGTTTGTCTAAGTTCATCCTTAGAAATAGACTAACTTGGGACGAACTTACACCAACCTTAGAATGAGACTAACATTTGTCTTTGTTCGTCCCAAGTTAGTCTCGTTAGTCTCATTCTAAGGTTTGTCTAAGTTTGTCCTTAGAAATAGACTAACTTGGGACAAACTTAGATAAAACTTAGAATGAGACAAACGTTTGTCTTTGTTCATCCCAAGTTAGTCTTGTTAGTCTCATTCTAAGGTTCGTCTAAGTTCATCCTAAAAAATAGACTAACTTGGAATGAATTTAGACAAACCTTAAAAAGAGACTAACGTTTGTCTTTGTTCATCCCAATTTAGTCGTATTAGTCTCATTCTAAGGTATGTCTAAGTTCTTCCTTAGAAATAGACTAACTTGGACCGAACTTAGACTAACTTGGGACGAACATTGACAAACCCTTGAATGAGACTAACATTTTTCTTTGTTCGTCATACGTTTGTCTCTTTAGTCTCATTCTAAGGTTTGTCTAAGTTCGTCCTTAGAAATAAAATAACTTGGGACGAACTTACACAAACCTTAGAATGAGACTAACGTTTGTCTTTGTTCGTCCCAAGTTAGTCTCGTTAGTCTCACTCTAAGGTTTGTCAAAGTTCATCCTTAGAAATAGACTAACTTGGGATGAACTTACACAAACCTTAGAATGAGACTAACGTTTGTCTTTGTGCGTCCCAAGTTAGTCTCGTTAGTCTCATTCTTAGGTTTGTCTAAGTTCGTCCTTTGAAATAGACTAACTTGAAACGAACTTAGACTAACTTGGGACAAACATAGACAAACCTTAGAATGAGACTAACGTTTGTCTTTGTTTGTCCCAAGTTAGTCTCTTTAGTCTCATTCTAAGGTTTGTCTAAGTTCGTCATTAGAAATAGACAAATTTGGGACAAACTTACACAAACCTTAGAATGAGACTAACATTTGTCTTTGTTCATCCCAAGTTAGTCTCGTTAGTCTCATTGTAAGGGTTGTCTAAGTTCATCCGATGAAATAGACTAACTTGGGACGAACTTAGACAAACCTTAGAATGAGACTAACGTTTGTCTTTGTTCGTCCCAGGTTAGTCTTGTTAGTCTCATTCTAAGGTTTGTCTAAGTTCGTCCTTAAAAATAGGCTAACTTGGGATGAACTTAGACAAACCTATGAATGAGACTAACGTGTGTCTTTGTTTGTCCCAAGTTAGTCTCGTTAGTCTCATTCTAAGGTTTGTCTAAGTTTGTCCATAGAAATAGACTAACTTGGGACGAACTTAGACAAACATTAGAATGAGACTAACGTTTGTCTTTGTTCATCCCAAGTTAGTCTCGTTAGTCTCATTCTAAGGTTTGTGTAAGTTCGTCCTTAGAAGTAGACCAACTTGGGACGAACTTAGACTAACTTGGGACGAACTTAGACAAATCTTAGAAAGAGACTAACGCTTGTCTTTGTTCATCCCAAGTTAGTCTCTTTAGTCTCATGCTAAGGTTTGTCTAAGTTTGTCCTCAGAAATAGACTAACTTGGGACGAACTTCGACTAACTTGGGTCAAACTTAGACAAACATTAGAATCAGACTAACGTTTGTCTTTGTTTGTCCCAATTTAGTCTCTTTAGTCCCATTCTAAGGTTTCTCTAAGTTTGTCCTTAGAAATCGATTAACTTGGGACGAACTTAGACAAACCTTAGAATGAGACTAACGTATGTCTTTGTTCGTCCCAAGTGAGTCTCTTTAGTCTCATTCTAAGGTTTGTCTAAGTTCATCTTTATAAATAGAATAGCTTGGGATGAACTTAGATAAACCTTAGAATGAGACTAACGTTTGTCTTTGTTTGTCCCAAGTTAGTCTCGTTAGTCTCATTCTATGGTTTGTCAAATTTCATCCTTAAAAATAGGCTAACTTGGGATGAACTTAGACCAACCTTTGTGAAATTATGTAACCTGTTCAAGCTTCTGTTCAAGGTGTAGATGAGACAGACATTGAATACCTAACAGAATAAAGGCACACACAGAATGATACCCAGTTCGGCTTCGCCTACTCTGGTGGGTTTCCCACACCCTAAAGGGACACAAATCTTTATTACAAGTTTAGAGCTTACACGCGGACTTATGCTTACACTTCGTAATTGCCTAGCCTCTAATACTCCGTCTCTCGGATTTGCAATCTTGGTTCACCGCGGCTCACCTCGATCTCTTATGGGTAGAACGAGACTTCCCTTTCGACCTAGTCTTGGACCTCCCAGAAGCCTAGTCGTCTTCTCTCGAAGACGTGTCTTGATCACTGTGTGTGTGCGCTTGGTTGTTCTTCAAGAACAGTCTAAACAGCACCCTGAACAGACTGCTTCTTCGCCGTTGATATTTCGGTGTGGAATACTCAGCCGGCCGTCGCTCCTCCTCCAATCTCACGAATGCTCTCGTGTTTTCTTTCTCTCAGGAAGCGATGCAGATATGGATGCCCTAGCATTCTATTTATATGCAAGGGCGAGATCCAAATGTGTTTTAGATATTCTCATCAAATATTTAGGAAATATTCCTAAATATTCGATGGATATCTTAATCCAATCTTTGGGAAGATCTTGATATTTCTTCCACGACAAGTCAGCCATCCTTCTTCAAACGGATGAGAATATATTCGTTTGAATATTTGATGTTCGAAATCTTCGCTGTCTGACTTCAGTTCGAAAAGATCTTCGATCTTTAGAACCTTCCGGAAAACATCCTTGCGTCTGCTCCACGCTGTACATGAGTGCCAGGATGTGTTCGAACTCCCCCTGAACTCCTGCTCGAACTGTCTAAAGACGTTTTGCCAAATACATGTCACTCAAAGGAACATCAATCTCCCCCGTGGCATTTTGGCAAAACCAAATCTACTAGATGACTAGATCTATCTACCTATCTAGACTTTAGACATACTTGAGGGAACAAAAAAATGGTCACCTCAAAATACTCCCCTTTTTTGCCACAAACTGGCAAGGGGTCCAATCTAGTTCAAACAGCAAAGCAAACTGTGCCAGAACAAGCACAAGCAATACGAAAGATCAAAAGAAAACAGTTCAGGGAGTGTGGAGTCAAGGACTTTAAGAGGACGACTCCTCATCAGAATCACGATCAGAATCTGCATCATCCTCATCATCATCACTCGGGTAGCGGTGTACACGAGCCAGCTTGTTGATGCGCTTGCGTTGCTCTTTTTCAGCTGCAATGATGGCATCCAGTTCCATGATCAGCTTGTTCCTCTCATCACGGCCCATCCTTGCTCCCCCTTGCCTTGATGACTCTGGGACGTCCTTCCCTCTTAATTGGGTTCTTTAAGATCGTTCACATGACGGCCTTTGAATAGTTTGTGATCAACAGTGAACTTCTGAGGGGACTTGGTTAGACGATCACTTGAGGTCTTCAAGTTTGGAGCTTGATAGATGATCAACTCATATATCAAGGACGGGAAGCAAATCTGGAGGCGAGATCGCTTTGAGGTAGCGTGCTCGGCAATCTGCCTGAACATGACTCTTCCCAGATTGAACTTCAACTTGTTCCCGATCTGATATATCAATTTAGCCACATCCTTACTGACCGAGGACCGGTGGAATGAGTGTCTCCAGTTGAACACGACAATGAAGAACAACGTCGAGTAAAAAGTTGAAAGGTCAGCTATATGCACGACAGTGTCAGCCAGCTAACGAACTGAACCCGCAGTGATGGTCTCCACAATCTTATCAAACTATGGTTCTTCTTCATCTACCACAGGATCATCCATAGAGAAATATACATTGATGAGCTCGGGGTCAATTCTGATCTTCCTTCCTCGAACGAAGAACACCCCACATTCTGAGTCTCCGATGACACCAAATTGAGGAGGAAGATTTGCAATCGCCTCTCTAACCAGTTGTTCATTAAATTGCTTGCTCCTGTTCAGTGTCCAGATCAGGTCAGACGGCTTTAGTACATCTATGACCTCCTTCCCTTTGTATCGTGACTCATCCATAAGCCTTTCTGGATTTATTTTTCATTTCTGGACAGACTTCCACTTTATAGCTGCATCTTTGTTCACAAACCAGATGCCTTTCTTATGTAGCCTATTAAGAGATCTTCAGCAGCAGGCAAGAGAATTTCACGCTTTCTCTTTTTGGATGAATCAGCTCCCCCTGTAACGTTGCTCTCCTCTGCATCCCGAGCTGATCCCTTAGCGGGTTCTTCGAACGCTACCTTCTTCTTCCCTTGACCTTCTCTCCCTTCTTGAGATCAGCAAGAGGGACGAAGTCTTGATCATCATCTGATAGGGTTGCTGCCTTGGGGAATGACCGAGCATCATTCTCCATCTCTGCATCAGGAACGGCTGGCAAATCCACCTCCACACGAGCTTTCTCCAAGTGATGTGGAGTGGAGATGACTCTTCCTCTGAGGCTTTAAATGTCTCCTCCTCTTCAACTACTTTTGGGACATGGGACTTCTGGGGTACAACTGTCTCAACTCCTGGCTAACTCTCAGGAGAACCAGTGTCTGGAACACTTCCCTCCTTTGTGGCTTCTGACTTGTTGCCAGGAATACAATCTTCAACCCTTACATCCTGGGTTTCAGAGGACTGATCTGTCCTTGCCAAAATAGGAATCTCAGATTCCTCCTCCTTTTGCAGATTGTTGAAAATTTCATCAATATCCTTGTAGATACCATCCAATTCATCATCCTTCTCTGATGGATTAGCCTCCTCAGTCACAGTTTCACAATGATGTTCATGATGTTCACCAACTGAACCTTCATGCTTTTAACCAGAGCCATCTTCAGAACCTTCATTGATCATCAATTTCTTCTTCGCCGAGGACTCAAGAAACTGTTTTGTCTCCTCATCCGACATTGCAATGAGACAACCTCGAACAGCACAAATCTGAGCAAGATATTTCCTTGGAGAGTCACATGCACGTCTACCAAGCTTTCTGCGAGCGCCGGATGGACGCACATATCCAGAAGTGTGGATCTTCTCCCTCCATGCTCTCGAGCCACCAGCAACCTTGGACACAGGCTTGATGGGTTTCCCTTCTTTCATGATTTTGACCACTTCGTCACCAATCACATCACTACTGGCTTCACCACCCTTCTCAGACACCACACTCACGTCCTCTACCACAATATTTTCAACAGCAGCGACATTCACAGGAACGGAAGATATAGTTTGAGTTTTAGGGTTTGGGATTACCTCAAAATGGGAAAAACCTGGTGGAGGAACTAGACTACTTGATGTTGAGCAAGTATTGGTTTGTTTAGAAAAAACCTCCGTGGTTGGCGAGGGCACCATCTTCTGCTTTGCAGCATGTTCTGGTCCTTTATTCTCCACCGCTCCGGAAATAGGGTTTTCTGACGCTGCTCCTCCGATAGTTATCTTTGCTTCAGGCACAGTTGTAATTTTAGCATGTAAAGTCGACACCTTTTTCATCTTCGGCACCTTCGATTTTGGAATTCTGGTCTTTGCCGCCAGAGCCTTGGAGGACTGCATGCTCTCCTTCTTCTTCTCAGAGGACTTGATACCAGATTTTGAGGATTTTCTGGTGTTCACCATCATCATCGAACAGATGAAGAATTGAGAGAGTTTGAAAAAAGGCTGTCGTTCTATGGTTTGGGAAGAGGGAGAGAAGGGCTGCAGACGAAATTGCTTTGATTTTCCAGTCAAGGTCGGACATTTCAACTTCCCAAAAATGTCCTCGAGAATATCCTCTCTTCCTTAACGGCTTGAAAAAGTCTTCAAGATTTAAAAAAATATTCATCCTCCAAATATTCACCTTCTATTCCAGCTCTCTTGCAAGAGTGATCAGTCCCACTGTTTTGCTGGAGTTTTGCCTGTGACTGACCACATTCTGGAACATTTAGTTATTGACAACACATAAACCCAAGGAGGGTCTGAGTGTTTTAAATTAGGCAGCATCCTTCTGTATCACCTAGAGTCCAAGCAGGTAGTTCATCTCTCCAACCAATTCACGAATTCCTTTTACATCTGTGCCACAAACTGTTTCACCGGTTTCACCAGCTTCTGGACGTTGGATCCAACCACTAAATTGTCAACATAGATTTGTGCGATACTAACCAACAGGGTCTTATCCACTCCCCCTCGCACACATCCATGGTCGACGAGAAACACGGTGGGATGCTTAGCCCTTGCTTGGGGTGCCTGCTTGAGGCCGTACATTTGGAAAGATCGAGTCCCGGTAAATCTGAGGAAATCATCCACATATACTAGAATGTATTTCGGCCCCCCGTAGCTCTCAACCTGCATCGGACCCATATGGATCAGTTCAAATGATCTGCTAGTACTGATCTGCGAGGTGATGGGGTGTGAGGCCTTTGTCTATGACCCGATCTGGCATTCTTCACATATCACATCTACGTCGCCTTTCGTATAGGGCATTCCTTGGGTAGGTCCAGCTGAGTAGATCTTCATCATGGTCTTGAGATTCAACTGACCCAGGTGCCCTAGCCACAGTGTCATTTCACCCGCTTGACTTGTAAACCTATCTGGTGCAGCAACTGTTCCAGCACAATCAAGGAGGTAACCATTATTGGTTGCCCGGTAGCCTCTCATCAGGGTGCATCCTTCCTTATCCCACACGTGACATGAGTCACGGGTGAAACTGACATGATGTCCATCTCCACATGGCTGACCAATACTGATAAGATTCATTGTCAGTCCTTCAACAATAAGAGTATCCTTGACATCAGGGAGATTCGGAACCTTCAATGTCCCACAACGGATCACCTGACCCTTTCCTCGATCTCTAAAAGTGACAATCTGTCTGTTTGTAATAGATTGAATGCGCGTAAGAAGTTAAAGATTACCTGTCATATGAGCGGAGCATCCACTATCAAAGTACCAGTGATCTTTCTCTATGTGGCATGATACGCTGAACGCAGCCATACATACGGTCTTGCCTACCTTTGGAACCCAGACTTGTCGCATTCGAGTTTTATTCTTGTGTCCCATGGCTCTTTGTTCAGCGAGAAACAAGCGACACCTCGATGTGATGTGTCCAATCTGGTAGCAATACCAGCATGTGCGGGAATCTTTCCTCTGGTTTGAAGGTGAGCTGAAGTGATCTTTGCGAGTTCTTCTCTGACCACCTGTGGTTTTTCCTTGGGACAGATCCACTTTCTGTCTAGGGTGCTATCTCAACTTCTGTTATGGGTGCTGTTCAGCCACTGGTTTCGTTTTAACAAAGGTAGTTCCTTTTGAGCTGCCTTCTTCTGTGTATCCCAACCCTCGATGTCCAGATTCCATCCTCTGAGCCTTGAGAATCTCAGTCAAATTTTTAGATTCAGAGTTTAACATCCTTACCGACTGTTTGAACCGATTGAGCTCCTTCTCAGCGGTTGAGCGGTCCATCTTCTCCGATTCCAGCTGAAGCTCCAGGGACTCCACTTTCTTCAGAAGGAACACCTCCTTGCGTTTCAGATCAGTAATCGTTTTCCTCAGACTTGACATGCCTACAGGATGAGTTTCACGATCTTTCTCCATGTCGACTTTCAGCGAAGAGACTATTCCCAGGAGTTTCGTTTTCTGAGCTAGCAGACACGATCTTTCCTATTTCATTTCGGTCAAATGAGTATTCAGCAAATCAACCTTACCCTGGAGTTCCACCTTCTGTGTGACCAGAATCTCGACCTCCTGCCACATTTTATCCTTCTCTGTGGTCAAGTTCGCAACTGTGTCATTCAGTTTTTTATTGACCTTGATCAGTAGCAGCCACTTCTCATACATCTCATTGTAAGTTTCAGCTAGAGTTTCCTATGTGAGTTCTTCATCATCACTGTCTGAGGAATAGTCAGTTGGGTGTTCCAACTGAGAGGACATGTCTTCACTAGTTTTGCTACATTCTCCTAGGGTTGCGACGAATGCCACAAAGTTGGTGGTTTCACTCCCTTCCTTTTCCTCATCTGACTCACTGTCGCTGAAGCTAGCTACCATTTCCTTCTTCTTCATGAGGGTATTTGCGCATTGTGCTTGGATGTGACCGAACCCCCTGCATTCATGGCACTGAATCTCTTGCCTCATATCACCGGTCCTTGGCTTGCCAGTTTTCCAGTTTCGAAAGTTATTGGCGGATGACTGACCTTGTTCTGGACCACGTCTGTTGGTCTTCCACACCATCCTGCCGAAATTCTGAGCCGTCATATCCAGTTGCTCAGTGGTGCAGGCAGATTCCGGTATGTCTTTGGGCACTTCTGCTTTTAGGGCAATTCCCTTCACATCTCTGGGTTGGACTTCGTGGTTCATCTCGTAAGTTTTGAGAGCCCATCAGCTCGTCCAGTTTCAGCTTGCAGATGTCATGCACCTCCTCAATGGCAGTGACCTTCATGGCAAATCTCGGAGGGAGTGATCTTAAGACTTTACTTGCCATTCTTTCTTCATCAATAGGTTTCCCCAGTGCAGCAGCCTCGTTTGACAGATTTAGAACTCTAGCGTTGAACTCATGGATGGTTTCACTATCCTTCATCTTCATCTCCTCGAACTTTGTTGTCACAATCTGCATTCTCGAATTGCAAACTTTGTCCGTGCCTTCATAAGCCGTTTGAAGAATATCCCCGGCCTCCTTCGGCACTTCACAGTTAATGATCAGCTTAATCACATTTTCATCTACTCCAGAGAAAATTGCATTCATGGCCTTAGAGTTTCCCATAGATGCTTTGTCATCCGCCTCAGTCCATAGAGCTTCTGGTTTCGAAATAGCTTCTCTAGTGAGATTTTCCATCGTGGGTTCAGTCCATCCAGTCAAGACTACCTTCCAAGCCCTTTCATCGAGAGATTTTAGAAAAGATTTCATCTTGGGCTTCCAGAAGGCATAGTTTGATCCTTCAAGATAAGATTTCATCTTGGGCTTTCATCTGGTGGTGCTTTGTCCTTCCTTCAGAGTCATCAAGAACAGTTCAGGATCTCACTCAGTGTGTCGAGTGTTTGCTCTGATACCAATTGAAATTCGATAACCTGTTCAAGGTGTAGATGAGACAGACCTTGAACACCCTTTTAAACAGTTATGCACACCTAACAGAATAGAGGCACACACAGAATGATACCCAGTTCGGCTTTGCCTACTCTGGGGGGGTTTCCCACACCCTAAAGGGGCACAAATTTTTATTACGAGTTTAGAGCTTACACGCGGACTTATGCTTACACTTCGTAATTGCCTAGCCTCAAATACTTTGTCTCTCGGATTTGCAATCTTAGTTCACTTTGGCTCACCTCGATTCCCTATGGATAGGACGAGACTTCCCTCTCGACCTAGTCTTGGACCTCCCAGAAGCCCCGTCGTCTTCTCTCAAAGACGTGTCTTGATCACTGTGTGTGTGCGGTTGGTAGTTCTTCATGAATTGTTTGAACAGCACCCTGAACAGACTGCTTCTTCTCTGTTGATATTTCGGTGTGGAATACTCAGCCGACTGTCGCTCCTCCTCCAATCTCATGAATGCTCTCGTGTTTTCTTTCTCTCAGGAAGCTATGCAAATATGGATGCCCTAGCATTCTATTTATATGCAAGGGCGAGATGCAAATCTGTTTCAGATATTCTCATCAAATATTTAGGAAATATTCCTAAATATTCGATGTATATCATAATCCAATCTTTGGGAAGATCTTGATATTTCTTCCACGCCAACTCAGCCATCCTTCTTCAAATGGATGAGAGGATATTCATTTGAATATTTGAAGTTCAAAATGTTTGCTGGCTGACTTCAGTTCGAAAAGATCTTCAATCTTTAGAACCTTCCAGAAAACATCCTTGCATCTGCTCCACGTTGTACATGAGTACCAGGATGTGTTCGAACTCCCCCCGAACTCTTGCTCGAATTGTCTAAAGACGTTTTCCAAATACATGCCACTCAAAGGAACATCACTTTGAATGAGACTATCGTTTGTCTTTGTTCGTCCCAAGTTAGTCTCGTTAGTCTCATTCTAAGGTTTGTCTAAGTTCATCCTTTGAAATAGACTAACTTGGGACGAACATAGACTAACTTGGGACGAACTTAGACAAACCTTAGAATGAGACTAACGCTTGTCTTTGTTCGTCCTAAGTTAGTCTCTTTAGTCTCATGCTAAGGTTTGTCTAAGTTTGTCCTTAGAAATAGACTAACTTGGGATGAACTTAGACTAACTTGGGACAAACTTAGACAAACCTTAGAATGAGACTAACGTTTGTCTTTGTTCGTCATAAGTTCATTTCTTTAGTCTCATTCTAAGGTTTGTCTATGTTCATCCTTAGAAATAGACTAATTTGGGACGAACTTAAAGAAACCATAGAATGAAACTAACGTTTGTCTTTGTTTGTCCCAAGTTAGTCTCGTTAGTCTCATTATAAGGGTTGTCTAAGTTCATCCTTAGAAATAGACTAACTTGGGACGAACTTAGACAAACCTTAGAATGAGACTAAAGTTTGTCTTTGTTCGTCCCAAGTTAGGCTCGTTAGTCTCATTCTAAGGTTTGTCTAAGTTCGTCCTTAGAACGAGACTAACTTGGGACGAACTTCGACTAACTTAGGACAAACTTACCCAAACCTTAGAATGAGACTAACGTTTGTCTTTGTTCGTCATAAGTTCATTTCTTTAGTCTCATTCTAAGGTTTGCCAGAGTTCGTCCTTGAAATAGACTAACTTGGGACGAACTTAGACAAACCATAGAATAATACTAAAGTTTGTCTTTGTTCATCCCAAGTTAGTCTCGTTAGTCTCATTGTCAGGTTTGTCTAAGTTCGTCCTTAGAAAGAGACTAACTTGGGACGAACTTAGACTAACTTAGGACAAACTTACACACGCCTTAGAATGAGACTAATGTTTGTCTTTGTTCGTGATAAGTTCGTCTCTTTTGTCTCATTCTAAGGGTTGTCTAAGTTCGTCCTTAGAAATAGACTAACTTGGGACATACTTACACCAACCTTAGAATGAGGCAAACATTTGTCTTTGTTCGTCCCAAGTTAGTCTCGTTAGTCTCATTCTATGGTTTGTCTAAGTTCATCCTTAGAAATAGACAAACTTTGGACGAACTTAGACAAACCTTAGAATGAGACTAACGTTTGTCTTTGTTCGTCCCAAGTTAGTCTTGTTAGTCTCATTTTAAGGTTTGTCTAAGTTTGTCCTTAGAAATAGACTAACTTGGGACGCAGTTACGCAAACCTCAGAATGAGACTAACGTTTGTCTTTGTTAGTCCCAAGTTAGTATCGTTCGTCTCATTCTAAGGTTTGTCTAAGTTTGTGCTTAGAAATAGACTGACTTGGGATGAACTTATAGAAACCATATAATAAGACTAACGTTTGTCTTTGTTCTTCCCAAGTTAGTCTTGTTAGTCTCATTCTTAGGTTTGTCTAAGTTCATCCTTAGAAAGAGACTAACTTGGGACGAACTGAGACTAACTTAGGAAGAACTTACACAAACCTTAGAATGAGACTAAAGTTTGTCTTTGTTCGTCCCAAGTTAGTCTCGTTAGTCTCATTCTAAGGTTTGTCTAAGTTCGTCCTTAGAAATAGACTAACTTGGGACAAACTTAGACAAACCTTAGAATGAGACTAACGTACGTCTTTGTTCGTCCCAAGTTAGTCTTGTTAGTTTCATTTTAAGGTTTGTCTAAGTTCGTCCTTAAAAATAGACTAACTCTGAACGAATTTACACAAACCATAGAATGAGACTAACGTTTGTCTTTGTTCGTCAAAAGTTAGTCTTGTTAGTCTCATTCTAAGGTATGTCTATGTTCGTCCTTAGAAATAGACTAACTTGGAACGAACTTAGACTAACCTGGGATGAACTTTGACAAACCTTAGAATGAGACTAACGTTTTTCTTTGTTCGTCATACGTTAGTCTCTTTAGTCTCATTCTAAGGTTTGTCTAAGTTTGTCCTTAGAAAGAGACTAACTTGGGATGAACTTACACAAACCTTAGAATGAGACTAACGTTTGTCTTTGTTAGTCCCAAGTTAGTATCGTTCGTCTCATTCTAAGGTTTGTCTAAGTTTGTGCTTAGAAATAAACTGACTTGGGATGAACTTAGACAAACCTTAGAATAAGACTAACGTTTGTCTTCGTTCTTTCCAAGTTAGTCTCGTTAGTCTCATTCTTAGGTTTGTCTAAGTTCATCCTTAGAAAGAGACTAACTTGGGACGAACTGAGACTAACTTAGGACGAACTTACACAAACCTTAGAATGAGACTAAAGTTTGTCTTTGTTCGTCCCAAGTTAGTCTCGTTAGTCTCATTCTAAGGTTTGTCTATGTTCGTCCTTAGAAATAGACTAACTTGGGATGAACTTCGACAAACCTTGGAATGAGACTAAAGTTTGTCTTTGTTCTTCCCAAGTAATTCTCGTTAGTCTCATTCTAAGGGTTGTCTAAGTCCGTCCTTTGAAATAGACTAACTTGGGACGAACTTAGACAAACCTTAGAATGAGACTAAACTTAGTCTTTGTTAGTCCCAAGTTAGGCTCGTTAGTCTAATTCTAAGGTTTGTTCAAGTTCGTCCTTAGAAATAGACTAACATGAGACAAACTTAGACAAATCTTAGAATGAGACTAAAGTTTGTCTTTGTTTGCCCCAAGTTAGTCTCATTCTAAGGGTTGTCTAAGTTCGTCCTTAGAAATAGACCAACTTGGGACGAACTTAGACTAACTTGGGACAAACTTAGACAAACCTTAGAATGAGACTAATGTTTGTCTTTGTTCGTCCCTAGTTAGTCTCTTTAGTCTCATTCTAAGGTTTGTCTAAGTTCGTCCTTAGAAATAGACTAACTTGGACAAACTTACACAGACCTTAGAATGAGACTAACGTTTGTCTTTGTTCGTCCCAAGTTTGTCTTGTTAGTCTCATTCTAAGGTTTGTCTAAGTTTGTGCTTAGAAATAGACTGACTTGGGATGAACTTAGAGAAACCTTAGATTAAGACTAACGTTTGTCTTTGTTCTTCCCAAGTAAGTCTCGTTAGTCTCATTCTTAGGTTTGTCTAAGTTCATCTTTTTAAAGAGACTAACTTGGGACGAACTGAGACTAACTTAGGACGAACTTACACAAAGCTTAGAATGAGACTAAAGTTTGTCTTTGTTTGTCCCAAGTTAGTCTCGTTAGTCTCATTCTAAGGTTTGTCTAAGTTCGTTCTTAGAAATAGACTAACTTGGGACAAACTTAAACAAACCTTAGAATGAGACTAAAGTTTGCCTTTGTTCGTCCCAAGTTAGTCTCGTTAGTCTCATTCTAAGGTTTGTCTAAGTTCGCCCTTAGAAATAGACTAACTTGGGATGAACTTCGACAAACCTTGGAATGAGACTAAAGTTTGTCTTTTTTCGTCCCAAGTAATTCTCGTTAGTCTCATTCTAAGGGTTGTCTAAGTCCGTCCTTCGAAATAGACTAACTTGGGACGAACTTAGACAAACCTTAGAATGAGACTAAACTTTGTCTTTGTTCGTCCCAAGTTAGGCTCGTTAGTCTAATTCTACGGTTTGTCCAAGTTCGTCCTTAGAAATAGACTAACATGGGACAAACTTAGACAAATCTTAGAGTAAGACTAAAGTTTGTATTTGTTTGCCCCAAGATAGTCTCATTCTAAGGTTTGTTTAAGTTCGTCCTCAGAAATAGACCAATTTGGGACAAACTTAGACTAACTTGGGACAAACTTAGACAAACCTTAGAATGAGACTAATGTTTGTCTTTGTTCGTCCCTAGTTAGTTTCTTTAGTCTCATTCTAAGGTTTGTCTAAGTTCGTCCTTAGAAATAGACTAACTTGGACAAACTTACACAAACCTTAGAATGAGACTAACATTAGTCTGTGTTCGTCCCAAGTTAGTCTCGTTAGTCTCATTATAAGGTTTGTCTAAGTTCGTCCCTAGAAATAGACTAACTTGGGACGAACTTAGACAAACCTTAGAATGAGACTAACGTTTGTCTTTGTTCTTCCCAAGTTAGTCTCGTTAGTCTCATACTAAGGTTTGTCTAAGTTCGTCCCAAGTTAGTCTCGTTAGTCTCATTCTAAGGTTTGTCTAAGTTCGTCCTTAGAAATAGACTAACTTGGGATGAACTTACACAAACCTTATAATGAGACTAACGTTTGTCTTTGTTAGTCCCAAGTTAGTATCGTTCGTCTCATTCTAAGGTTTGTCTAAGTTCGTCCTTAGAAATAGACTAACTTGGGATGAACTTACACTAACCTTATAATGAGACTAACGTTTGTCTTTGTTAGTCCCAAGTTAGTATCGTTCGTCTCATTCTAAGGTTTGTCTAAGTTTGTGCTTAGAAATAGACGGACTTGGTGAAATCTGCTTGTCTTAGTCAAGACGAGTTCCAGATGGTGTTCGAACTGCGTCTCGAACACTTGTTGGACAGTTTCAGGTTGTTTTCATACTGAGACTGGAACACCTTAGCAGACAGTACCGTAAACAGAACAAATAGGAGCACACACGATATGTTACCCAGTTCGGCTTCGCCTACTCTGGGGGGTTTCCCACACCCTAAAAGGGAAACAAATCGTATTACGAGATTAGAGCTACAAGTGGTCTTACTCTTACACAACACCTTGTTTGTAATCGCCTAGCCTCTAATTCTCCGTCTCTCGGATTTGAAATCTCGGTTCACCGCAGCTTCCCTCGATCCCCTATGGGTAGGACGAGACTTCCCTCTCGGCCTAGTCTTGGACCTCCCAGAAGCCCAGTCACCTTCTCTCAAAGACGTATCTTGATCACCGTGTGTGTGTGCGCTTTGTTGTTCTTTAAGAATAGTCTGAACAGCACACTAAATAGACTGTTACTTCCCCGTTGATATTCCGTTGTGGAATAGTCAGCCGGCCGTCGCTCCTCCTCCAATCTCACGAGTACTCTCGTGTTTTCTTTTTCACTCAGGAAGCGACACGGATTATGGACGCCCTTGCTATCTATTTATATGCATGGGCGCTCTCCAAATCTGCTCCAGATATCTCATCAAATATTTAGGAAATATTCCTAAATATTCGATGTGTATCTTTATCCAATCTTTAGGAAGTATATTCGAAAACTTCCTTGCCAAGTCAGCCACGCCGCCTTTAATCTGATGTGAAGATATTCGTTTGAATATCTGAATCTTTGAATTCCTCGCTGGCCGACTCCAATCAGAAAATCCTTGTCAAATATTTCGGAGATACTCCTAAATATTTGATCGATATTCAGTCTCTTCCATATCCAATCTTTGGAGATTACTTCCATGCCAAGCCATCCAATATTCTCAAATTCAAGCTGAAGATATTCATTTGAATATCTGATCTTTAATGATGACTCGTCGATTGATTCCAATCAGATCATATCTTCGATCTTCCGAATTAGGAAACGTTCTTCTTTCCTTTAATCTTCAAGAAGATCTCGATCTTTCTTTCCCACCAAATAATTCCAAATCTTCTTAAACGACTCCTAAATGATGAGAGGATATTCATTTGAATATCTAATCCTCTAATTTATTGATGAGCCGACTCCAATCAGATCAGATCTTCGATCGTCCAGATTAGGAAATGTCTTATCTTCAGATCTGCTGTATGCGAGTTCTAGTGGTCGATTGAACACTCCTTGAACTCTTGCTCGAACTGTCTAAAGCCATTTTTCCAAAGCCATGCCATTCATGGGAACATCAATCTCCCCCTTGGCATTTTGGCAAAACCAAATCTACGCTTTAGACACAACTTGAGGAACCAGAACAGTTACCTCAAAATACTCCCCCTTTTTGCCACAAACTGGCAAGGGGTCCAATCGAGCAACCTTATCTCCTCGGCATCTGGAATCTTGTGAACTCCCCCTCAAACATAGCCTGGGACAGTGACACATACTATGAGTCTGTTGGACCTTGGTGTCTCAGCAGCTGTTCGACCACGGGTTAGCAAATGATAGGTCTTTGATGATCTGGTTTCTTGAACTGATTCAGCTCATCCAGTACTGCCGCGTGGAAGTCCTTCTCCACCTCACTTTGTAATTTCAAGGGCTTGACTTCGTCGAGAAGACATATCTCTCTTTTGCTCATGGCAGCATGTGTTTCCTTCAGATCATCCATGTCTCTAGCGTGCAGGCCTTTATCTTTCTTCATCTGTATTTTCAACGACTAGATAAATCAAGGAGTTTTACCTTTTCTTCAATCAGGACATCAACTCTCTCCATCTTCTTCATCATCACTGGGATACTTGAGATCGCGCACCAATTGATTGATTCTTGTCCTCTGCTTCTGTTCAACCTCCAGTTTAATCTCTACCTCCTTCAGTAGCTATCCACGTTCAGCTCGAGACATCTTCTCACTGACAACTCTCTGCATAGATAACTCAGGAACATTCTTCCTCTTTAGCTCGGGGTCTTTTAGATCGTTCTTATTTCGACCCTTGAACAGCTTGTGATCAACTACCAACTTCAACGGAGCACTTGACAGTCTGTCCTGGTCAGTCTTCAAATCTGGATGTTGGTTGATGTTCAGCTTATAGATAAGCGATGTGAAGATTATCTGGTGCAGAGACTTTGTAGATAAGGCGTGTTCTGCAATCTAGTCGAACATAATTCTTCCCATGTCAACGAGCATTCTGTTTCAAATCTGGTAGAGCAGCTGTCCCATCTCCTTGCTGACCGTGGTTCTATGAGATGTAGAATTCCAGTTGACTATGGTGATGAAGAACAACATCGAGTAGATATGCCAAGAGTAGAATATAGTCAGATCTGCTACTGGGATGGAACTGTCTTCTCATTAAGTAGCCTTTCAGGGATGATCTTTCATTTCTACAGTCCCTTCCACTTAGCTGCTGCGTCTGTACTGACAAACCACATTCCATTCTTAAACACTCTAGTTGGAACACTAGGCGGAACAGATGCTGGAGCACTCCTCTTCCTTCTCTTGGATGCACTTGCTCCCCCTGCATTTGTTCACTTATCATCCCTCTTGGTAGTTACTTCAGTCGAGCATGCTTGGATGATAACTTTCTTCTTTTCAGACTTCTTGAGCTCAGCCAATGAAATTGAGTCCTCATCATCCTCTTGTGCGTTTTCATCCTCAAGCTCTTCTGGAACAGTCTTCAGCAACTCCATAACTGGATCAACTGACTATTTCAGCTTCCTTGGCATATCAGTCACAACTCCTTCTTGACTAACAATCCCTTCCTTCTGCTTTCCTGTCTTCTTCGGCACGGAGCCATTGGCATCTACCTTTGCATTCAACAGCTTCTGCCTATCAGTACCACAATCTTAGCCCTACTGGCTTCACCTTCTTCTGCAGCTGCGGCCACAGAATCTACAGCAGGTTTCAAACCCTTCGGCTTCCCATTAACAACTTTGTCATCCTTATGACTCACACAATCTTTACCAATCTCCCGTACTTCCTCATCAACAAAATTGAGAGCAATAGCTTGGGAGTGAGAACAAGGGATTACCTCATTGAGGGGTGGTTCAGCCATCGCCTGATTTTCCTTCGCAGTCTGCACACTCCCTTTAGTTTGATTAGGATCAGTTTTTGACGCCTTTGAAGTAACTTTTTTAAGTTCGGTCACAGCTGCTTCTTCTCCCTTCAATTTCCCTTCTCTGATCTAAGGGTTTGCTGATATTGTATCCTCATCCGACTTCGATTTAACTGCCTTTTGACTTTCAAATATTTGGACTTCTCCACTTATCAAAAACGGTTATGTGTATATCTCTTGAGATATTTGTCCAATCACCTCTCTCCTCCTTGATATGCTCCAATGCCTCATAAAGCTACAAATATGTTGAACTTAGTAATCAGTTCCAACCACGTACCATCAGTTCCAGCCCTCTTCTTTGGTAGGTCAGCCCATCTGATTTGCTGGGGCTCTGCTCTTGGCTGACCTCCTTCTGGAACACTTAGTTGGAGATAACACGTAGACCCAGAGAGGATCTAAGTGTTTCAAACTGAGCGGCGTCTAGTGACATGGTGAGTATGAGAGTTACGGTTGTCATGCGTTTCGATGTAATGACCTTCTTCTCCACTAGCTCTCTGATGAAGTGATATCTGCTCATGGAGTGTTGTACTGGGTTCTTGGGCAGAAACTTCTTCACCCGTTCCACTCCGTGTTCAGACAGATTCTGCTTCATACACAGGAACTGAGTGCAGTAGCTCCCTGCAGCGATGCTCTCCCGCTCTCCCAGCACCTGGTCAACATGTGTTCCAGGAAGGTGTTTCATCTCTCCCACCATGGTCAGCTGGAGCTCCTTTTGCATCTGTCTCACGAACTGGACAACAAGCTTCTGTGTACTCATAACGAACATATGCTTCTCCACTCCCCCTCGCTCATAGCCATGGTCGATGAGGAACGTTTCGCACCATGCTCTGGGCGCTTGTGTGAGTCCGTACATAGTCTTCTTCAGTTCGTGACTATGCGTAAGATGATGTAACTTCCATGCTTCAGATTTGGTGAACTCTCCCAGTTCCACGTGAATGGCCACCACCCAAATATCATCAATAAATGCTTTGTTGACATTCTTCGGACTGGATGAACATGCAGTCACTTCTCGACACCTAATCTTATTCGCTCGACTCTTCATTACTTCAGATGGATCTTCAATAGTTTCCATGGTCGGAAAATGCTTCATAATTCTCCCTGAGGGTTGAAGCGCTGGTGCATTGTCAAGTGTCCCAGCTGGAGTAGGTGTGGCTTCATCAGCTGGACCTCCCTCTGCAACTGTAGACTTGGTCTGAATGGTTGTTTCAGACGATGTCCCCCCTCTAACTTTATCACCTTCTGGAACTGAGTTTAGGGAAACTTCATCTTTCACCTTTCCAGAAGAGGACACCATACCTGTCCCTTGCAATTCCTCTCATGTATCGTGTTCGTCGGACAGACAGTGGCAGCTCCTGTTCCAACTGTGCCTAGAAGGTAGCTTTTGTTTGTGACCTACTTCCTTCCATCAGTGTGTCTCCATTCATATCCAGTACTTGACAGGAATCACGAGTGAATCTAACAGACTATCCTTCATCACACAATCTACTGATACTGATCAGGTTCACCTTTAACCCATCCACTAGGAGGATATCCTCGAGCTCAGGTAGATCCGGAACCTTCGATGTCCCACAGCCGATCACCTGGTCCTTCCCTCCATCTCAAAAAGTGACAAACTGACGCTTGCGAATAGGTTTAACATTGATGAGATATTGAGGATTACCTGTCATATTGAGATGAACTTCTTTGCGGATGTGCAACTCAGCATTCTTTCTCCTTATCCCCACCAAGCCTCCAGGATGTGTTTCTCTATTTTCCTCCATCTCAGCTTTTAGAACCGATACGGTGTCTAGCAGTTTTACCTTCTGTGCAAGAAGTGACGAGTGTTCTTGATTCATTCCAATCATCTCGTGCTTCAAAGCAGATATTTCCTCTTGGTGTTCCACTTTCTGGGCAACGAGAAGTTCAACCTCCTGCCACTTTTTATCTTTTTCTTCTGTCAGGCTTGCCACTGTTTCTGTGAGCTTCTTGTTCAGGCCAATCACCAATACGCACTTCTCATAGAGTTCCTTGTACGTCTCGGCCGAGGTCTCATGAGCAAGTCCTTCGTCATCACTACTTGAAGCGTCGTCAATAGGCTATTCAGACAGTGTACTAGAATATGGATTTTCACTTGTCTCACTGCCGTCTTCAATATTGACTATATGTCCGACGAGATTGACATTCTCATCCTCTTCTTCCTCATCGTTAGATTCACTGTCTGGACCCTCATAGGCTATTCTTAGAATATCCCATGCTTCCTTGGCCACCTCACATTCAGCAATCAGTTTGAACACATTCTCGTCCACTCCATAGAATATTGCATTCAGGGCCTTTGAATTCCCAACAGCCGCTACATCATCTTCTTCAAACCATAGAGCTTCAGGTTTTGGCATAACAACTCCTTCGGGGTTGGCCATCATGGGTTATGTCCATCCTATCATTACAGCTCTCCAAGCCCTTTCATCGAGGGATTTCAGAAAGGCTTTCATCTTGGATTTCCAAAAGGCATAATTCGGCCCTTCAAGCAATGGTGGTCGGTTAGTGCTTTGTCTGTTCTTCAAACTTATCTTGAACCGGATCACACTCTGTATGTTGAGTGCCTACTCTGATACCAATTTAAATCTACTTGTCTTAGTCAAGACGAGTTCCAGATGGTGTTCGAACTGCGTCTCGAACACTTGTTGGACAGTTTCAGGTTGTGTTCAAACTGAGACTGGAACACCTAAGTAGACAGTACCGTAAACAGAACAAATAGGAGCACACACGATATGTTACCCAGTTCGGCTTCGCCTACTCTGGGGAGTTTCCCACACCCTAAAAGGGACACAAATCGTAGTACGAGATTAGAGCTACAAGTGGTCTTACTCTATTACAACACCTTGTTTGTAATCGCCTAGCCTCTAATTCTTCGCTTCTCGGATTTGCAATCTCGGTTCATCGCAGCTCCCCTCGATCCCCTATGGGTAGGACGAGACTTCCCTCTCGGCCTAGTCTAGGACCTCCCAGAAGCCTAGCCGCCTTCTCTCAAAGACGTATCTGGATCACCGTGTGTGTGTGCGCTTTGTTGTTCTTCAAGAACAGTCTGAACAGCACACTAAACAGACTGTTACTTCCCCGTTGTTATTCCGGTGTGGAATAGTCAACCGGCCGTCGCTCCTCCTCCAATCTCACGAGTACTCTCATTTTTTCTTTTTCACTCAGGAAGCGACGCGGATTATGGATGCCCTAGCTATCTATTTATATGCATGGGCGCTTTCCAAATCTGCTCCAGATATCTCATCAAATATTTAAGAAATATTCCTAAATATTCGATGTGTATCTTTATCCAATCTTTAGGAAGTATATTCGAAAACTTCCTTGCCAAGTCAGTCACGCCGCCTTTAATCTGATGTGAAGATATTCGTTTGAATATCTGAATCTTCAAATTCCTCGCTGGCCGACTCTAATCAGAATATCCTTGTCAAATATTTCAGAGATACTCCTAAATATTTGATCGATATTCAATCTCTTCCATATTCAATCTTTGGAGATTACTTCCGTGCCAAGCCATCCAATATTCTCAAATTCAAGCTGAAGATATTCATTTGAAAATCTGATCTTTAATGATGACTCGTCGATTGATTCCAATCAGATCATATCTTCGATCTTCCGAATTAGGAAACGTTCTTCTTTCCTTTAATCTTCAAGAAGATCTCGATCTTTCATTCCCACCAAGTAATTCCAAATCTTCTTAAACGACTCCTAAATGATGAGAGGATATTCATTTGAATATCTGATCCTCTAATTTATTGATGAGCCGACTCCAATCAGATCGGATCTTCGATCGTCCAGATTAGGAAACGTCTTATCTTCAAATCTACTGTATGCGAGTTCCAGTAGTCGATTGAACACTCCTTGACCTCTTGCTCGAACTGTCTAAAGCCATTTTTCCAAAGCCATGCCATTCATGGGAACATCATTTGGGTTGACCTTAGACAAACCTTAGAATATGACTAACGTTTGTCTTTGTTCTTCCCAAGTTAGTCTCGTTAGTCTCATTCTTAGGTTTGTCTAAGTTCATCCTTGGAAAGAGACTAACTTGGGACGAACTGAGACTAACTTAGGACGAACTTACACAAACCTTAGAATGAGACTAAAGTTTGTCTTTGTTCATCCCAAGTTTGTCTCGTTAGTCTCATTCTAAGGTTTGTCTAAGTTCGTCCTTAGAAATAGACTAACTTGGGACAAACTTAGATAAACCTTAGAATGTGACTAAAGTTTGTCTTTGTTCGTCCCAAGTTTGTCACGTTAGTCTCATTCTAAGGTTTGTCTATTTTCGTCCTTAGAAATAGACTAACTTGGGACGAACTTCGACAAACCTTGGAATGAGACTAAAGTTTGTATTTGTTCGTCCCAAGTAATTCTCGTTAGTCTCATTCTAAGGGTTGTCTAAGTCCGTCCTTAGAAATAGACTAACTTGTGACGAACTTAGACAAACCTTAGAATGAGACTAAATTTTGTATTTGTTCGTCCTAAGTTAGGCTCGTTAGTCTCATTATAAGGTTTGTCCAAGTTCGTCCTTAGAAATAGACTAACATGGGACAAACTTAGACAAATCTTAGAATGTGACTAAAGTTTGTCTTTGTTTGCCCCAAGTTAGTCTCATTCTAAGGTTTGTCTAAGTTCGTCCTTAGAAATAGACCAACTTGGGACGAACTTAGACTAACTTGGGATAAACTTAGACAAACCTTAGAATGAGACTAACGTTTGCCTTTGTTCGTCATAAGTTAGTCTCTTAAGTCTCATTCTAAGGTTTGTCTAAGTTCGTCGCAAGTTAGTCTATTTCTAAGGACGAACTTAGCCATACCCTAGAATGAGACTAAGATGACTAACTTGGGACGAACAAAGACAAATATTAGAATGAGACAAACGTTTGTCTTTGTTCTTCCTAAGTTAGTTCTGTTAGTCTCATTATAATGTTTTTGTAAGTTCATCCTTGGAAATAGACTAACTTGGGACGAACTTACACAAACCATAGAATGAGACTAACGTTTGTCTTTGTTCGTCCCAAGTTAGTCTCGCTCGTCTCCTTCTAAGGTTTGTCTAAGTTCGTCCTTAGAAATAAACTAACTTGGGACAAACTTAGACAAACCTTAGAATGAGACTAATGTTTGTCTTTGTTCGTCTCGTTAGTCTCATACTACGGTTTGTCTAAGTTCGTCCTTAGAAAGAGACTAACTTGGGACGAACTGAGACTACCTTTGGATAAACTTACACAAACCTTAGAATGAGACTAAAGTTTATCTTTGTTCGTCCCAAGTTAGTCTCGTTAGTCTCATTCTAAGGTTTGTCTATGTTCATCCTTAGAAATAGACTAACTTGGGACGAACTTACACAAACCTTAGAATGAGACTATCGTTTGTCTTTGTTAGTCCCAAGTTAGTATCGTTCGTCTCATTCTAAGGTTTGTCTAAGTTTGTGCTTAGAAATAGACTGACTTGGAATGAAGTTAGACAAACCTTAGAATAAGACTAACGTTTTTCCTTGTTCTTCACAAGTTTGTCTCGTTAGTCTCATTCTTAGGTTTGTCTAAGTTCATACTTAGAAAGGGACTAACTTGGGACGAACTGTGACTAACTTAGGACGAACTTACACAAACCTTAGATTGACACTAAAGTTTGTCTTTGTTCGTCCCAAGTTAGTCTTGTTAGTCTCATTCTAAGGTTTGTCTAAGTGCGTCCTTAGAAATAGAGTAACTTGGGACGAACTTAGACAAACCTTAGAATGAGACTAAAGTTAGTCTTTGTTCGTCCCAAGTTTGTCTCGTTAGTCTCATTCTAAGGTTTGTCTAAGTTCGTCCTTAGAAATAGACTAACTTGGGATGAACTTCGACAAACCTTGGAATGAGACTAAAGTTTGTTTTTGTTCGTCCCAAGTAATTCTCGTTAGTCTCATTCTAAGGGTTGTCTCATTCCGTCCTTAGAAATAGACTAACTTGGGACGAACTTAGACAAACATTAGAATGAGACTAAAGTTTGTCTTTGCTCGTCCCAAGTTAGGATCATTAGTCTCATTCTAAGGTTTGTCCAAGTTCGTCCTTAGAAACAGACTAACTTGGGACAAACTTAGACAAATCTTAGAATGAGACTAAAGTTTGTCTTTGTTTGCCCCAAGTTATTCTAACGTTTGTCTAAGTTCGTCCTTAGAAATAGACCAACTTGGGACTAACTTGGGACAAACTTAGACAAACCTTAGAATGAGACTTACGTTTGTCTTTGTTCATCCCAAGTTAGTCTCGTTAGTCTCATTCTAAGGTTTGTATAAGTTCATCCTTAGAAATAGACTAACATGGGATGAACTTGGACAAACCTTAGAATGAGACAAACGTTTGTCTTTGTTCGTCCCAAGTTACTCTCTTTAGTCTCATGCTAAGGTTTGTGTAAGTTTGTCCTTAGAAATAGACTAACTTGGGACGAACTTGGACTACCCATAGAATGAGACTAAAGTTAGTCTTTGTTCGTCCCAAGATTGTCTCGTTAGTCACATTATAAGGCTTTTCTAAGTTCATCCTTAGAATGAGACTAACTTGGGACGAACTTTGACAAGCCTAAGAATGAGACTAACGTTTGTCTTTGTTCGTCCCAAGTTAGTCTCGCTAGTCTCATTCTAAGGTTTTCTAAGTTCATTCTTAGAAAGAGACTGACTTGGGAGGAACTTAGACTAAATTAGGACGAACTTAGACAAACCTTTGAATGAGAATAAAGTTTGTCTTTGATCGCCCCAAGTTAGTTTAATTTTAATGTTTGTCTAAGCTCGTCCTTAGAAATAGACTAACTTGGGATGAACTTAGACTAACTTGGGACGAACTTAGACAAACCTCAGAATGAGACAAACGTTTGTCTTTGTTCGTCCAAGTTAGTCTTGTTAGTCCCATTCTAAGGTTTGTCTAAGTTCATCCTTAGAAATAGACTAACTTGGGACGAACTTAGACAAACCTTAGAATGAGACTAACTTTTGTCTTTGTTCGACCCAAGTTAGTCTCGTTAGTCTCATTCTAAGGTTTGTCTAAGTTCGTCCTTTGAAATAGACTAAGATGGGACGAACTTAGACAAACCTTAGAATGTGACTAAAGTTTGTCTTTGTTCATCCCAAGTAAGTCTCGTTAGTCTCATTCTAAGGTTTGTCAAAGTTCATCTTGAGAAATAGACTAACTTGGGACGAACTTAGAAAAACCTTAGAATGAGACTAATTTTTTTCTTTGTTTATACCAAGTTAGTCTTGTTAGTCTTATTCTAAGGTTCGTCTAAGTTCGTCCTTCGAAATAGACTAACTTGGAAAAAACTTAGACTAACTTGGGACGAACTTAGCCAAACTTTACAATGAGACTAACGTTTGTCTTTGTTCGTCCCAAGTTAGTCTCTTTAGTCTCATTCTGAGGTTTGTCTAAGTTCGTCCTTAGAAATAGACTAACTTTTGATGAAGTTAGATAAACCTTAGAATGAGACTAACGTTTGTCTTTGTTCGTCCGAAGTTAGTCTCGTTAGTCTCATTATAAGTGTTGTTTAAGTTCGTCCTTAGAAATAGACTAACTTGGGAAAGAGTTAGACAAACCATAGAATGAGACTAACGTTTGTCTTTATTCGTCCCAATTTAGTCTTGTTAGTCTCATTCTAAGATTTGTCTAAGTTCGTCCTTAGAAATAGACTAACTTGGAATGAACTTAGACTTACTTGGGACGAACTTAGACAAACCTTAGAATGAGACTAACGTTTGCCTTTGTTCGTCATAAGTTAGTCTCTTTAGTCTCATTCTAAGGTTTGTCTAAGTTCGTCACAAGTTAGTCTATTTCAAAGGACGAACTTAGCCAAACCGTAGAATGAGACTAAGATGACTAACTTGGGACGAACTTAGACAAACCTTAGATTGAGACAAACGTTTGTCTTTGTTCGTCCCAAGTTAGTTTTGTTAGTCTCATTCTAAGGTTTGTGTAAGTTCGTCCTTAGAAATAGACTAACTTGGGATGAACTTACACAAACCTTAGAATGAGACTAACGTTTGTCTTTGTTCGTCCCAAGTTAGTCTCGTTAGTCTCATTGTAAGGTTTGTCTAAGTTTGTCCTTAGAAATAGACTAACTTGGGACGAACTTATACAAACCATAGAATGAGGCTAACGTTTGTCATTGTTAAAAAAAACCGTTTGTCTTTGTTCATCCCAAGTAAGTCTCGTTAGTCTCATTCTAAGGTTTGTCTAAATTTGTCCTTAGAAAGAGACTAACTTGGGACGAACTTAGACTAACTTAGGACGAACTTACACAAACCTTTGAATGAGACTAAAGTTTGTCTTTGTTCATCCCAAGTTTGTCTCGTTAGTCTCATTCTGAGGTCTGTCTAAGTTCGTCCTTAGAAATAGACTAACTTGGGATGAACTTAGACAAACCTTAGAATGAGACTAATGTTTGTCTTTGTTCGTCCTAAGTTAGTCACGTTATTCACATTCTAAGGTTTCTCTAAGTTCTTCTTTAGAAAGAGACTAACTTGGGACGAACTTAGACTAACTTAGGACAAACTTACACAAACTTTAAAATGAGACTAAAGTTTGTCTTTGTTCGTCCCAAGTTAGTCTCGTTAGTCTCATTCTAAGGTTTGTCTAAGTTTGTCCTTAGAAATAGACTAACTTGGGACGAACTTAGACAAACCTTAGAATGACACTAATGTTTGTCTTTGTTCGTCATAAGTTAGTCTCTTTAGTATCATTCTAAGGTTTGTCTAAGTTCGTCCTTAGAAATAGACTAACTTGGGACGAACTTAGACAACCCTTAGAATGAGACTAATGTTTGTCTTTGTTCGTCCCAAGTTAGTCTCACTCGTCTCATTCTGAGGTTTGTCTAAGTTCGACCTTAGAAATAGACTAACTTGGGACAAACTTAGACAACCCTTAGAATGAGACTAACGTTTGTCTTTGTTCGTCTCGTTAGTCTCTTTAGTATCATTCTAAGGTTTGTTGTCTAAGTTTGTCATTAGAAAGAGACTAACTTGCGCCGAACATAGAGTAAATTAGGACAAACTTATACAAACCTCAGAATAAGACTAAAGTTTGTCTTCGTTCGTCCCAAGTTAGTCTCGTTAGTCTCGTTAGTCTCATTCCAAGGTTTGTCTTAGTTCTTCCTTAGAAATAGACTAACTTGGGGCGAACTTACACAAACCATAGAATGAGACTAACGTTTGTCTTTGTTCGTCCCAATTTAGTCTCGCTCGTCTCATTCTAAGGTTTTCTAAGTTTGTCCTTAGAAATAGACTAACTTGGGACAAACTTAGACAAACCTTAGAATGAGACTAACTTTTGTCTTTGTTCGTACCAAGTTAGTCTCGTTAGTTTCATTCAAAGGTTTGTCTAAGTTCATCCTTAGAAAGAGACTAACTTGGGACGAACTGAGACTAACTTAGGATGAACTTACACAAACCTTAGAATGTGACTAAAGTTTGTCTTTGTTCGTCCCAAGTTAGTCTCGTTAGTCTCATTCTAAGGTTTATAAGTTCGTCCCTACAAATAGACTTACTTGGCACGAACTTAGACAAACCTTAGAATGAGACTAATGTTTGTCTTTGTTCGTCCCAAGTTAGTCTCGCTTGTCTCATTCTAAGGTTTGTCTAAGTTCGTCCTTTGAAATAGACTAACTTGGGTAAAACTTAGACAAACCTTAGAATGAGACTAACGTTTGTCTTTGTTCATCATAAGTTAGTCTCTTTAGTCTCATTCTAAGGCTTGTCTAAGTTCGTCCTTAGAAATAGACTACCTTGGGATGAACTTACGTAAACCTTAGAATGAGACTAATGTTTGTCTTTGTTCGTCCCAAGTTAGTCTCGCTTGTCTCATTCTAAGGTTTGCTAAGTTCATCCTTAGAAATAGACTAACTTGGGACAAACTTAGACAAACCTTAGAATGAGACTTACGTTTGTCTTTGTTCATCCCAAGTTAGTCTCTTTAGTCTCATTCTAAGGTTTGTATAAGTTCTTCCTTAGAAATAGACTAACTTGGGATGAACTTAGACAAACCTCAGAATGAGACTAACGTTTGTCTTTGTTCGTCCCAAGTTAGTCTCTTTAGTCTCGTTCTAAGGTTTGTGTAAGTTAGTCCTTAGAAATAGACTAACTTGGGACGAACTTGGAATACCCTTAGAATGAGACTAAAGTTAGTCTTTGTTCGTCCCAAGATAGTCTCGTTAGTCACGTCAAACCTTAGAATGAGACTAACGTTTGTCTTTGTTCGTCCCAAGTTAGTCTCGATAGTCTCATTCTAAGGTTTTCTAAGTTCATTCTTAGAAAGAGATTAACTTGGGAGAAACTTAGACTATATTAGGATGAACTTAGACAAACCTTTTAATGAGAATAAAGTTTTTCTTTGATCGCCCCAAGTTAGTTTAATTTTAAGGTTTGTCTAAGCTCGTCCTTAGAAATAGACTAACTTGGGATGAACTTAGACTAACTTGGGACGAACTTAGACAACCCTTAGAATGAGACAAACGTTTGTCTTTCTTCGTCCAAGTTAGTCTTGTTAGTCCCATTCTAAGGTTTGTCTAAGTTCATCCTTAGAAATAGACTAACTTGGGACGAACTTAGACAAACCTTAGAATGAGACTAACTTTTGTCTTTGTTCGACCCAAGTTAGTGTTGTTAGTCTCATTCTAAGGTTTGTCTAAGTTCGTCCTTCGAAATAGACTAACTTGGAACAAACATAGACTAACTTGGGACGAACTTAGCTAAACTTTACAATGAGACTAACATTTGTCTTTGTTCGTCCCAAGTTAGTCTCTTTAGTCTCATTCTAAGGTTTGTCTAAGTTGGTCCTTAGAAATAGACTAACTTTTGATGATGTTAGACAAACTTAGAATGAGACTAACATTTGTCTTTGTTCGTCCCAAGTAAGTCATGTTAGTCTCATTCTAAGGTTTGTCTAAGTTCGTCCTTAGAAATAGACTAAATTGGGACAAACTTAGACAAACCTTAGAATGAAACTAATGTTTGTCTTTGTTCGTCCCAAGTTAGTCTCGTTAGTCTCGTTAGTCTCATTAGTCTCATTATAAGTGTTGTCTAAGTTCGTCCTTAGAAATAGACTAACTTGGGAAAGAGTTAGACAAACCTTAGAATGAGACTAACGTTTGTCTTTGTTCGTCCCAATTTACTCTTGTTAGTCTCATTCTAAGGTTTTCTAAGTTCGTCCTTAGAAATAGACTAACTTGGAACGAACTTAGACTTACTTGGGATGAACTTAGACAAACCTTAGAATGAGACTAACGTTTGCCTTTGTTCGTCATAAGTTAGTCTCTTTAGTCTAATTCTAAGGTTTGTCTAAGTTCGTCGCAAGTTAGTCTATTTCTAAGGACGAACTTAGCCAAACCGTAGAATAAGACTAAGATGACTATCTTGGGACGAACAAAGACAAACATTAGAATGAGACAAAGGTTTGTCTTTGTTCGTCCTAATTTAGTTCTGTTAGTCTCATTCTAATGTTTGTGTAAGTTCATCCTTAGATATAGACTAACTTGGGACGAACTTCCACAAACATTAAAATGAGACTAAAGTTTGTCTTTGTTCATCCCAAGTTAGTCTCATTCTAGGGTTCGTCTAAGTTCGTCCTTAGAAATGGACTAACTTGGGATGAACTTAGACAAACCTTAGATTGAGACAAACGTTTGTCATTGTTCATCCCAAGTTTGTTGTGTTAGTCTCATTCTAAGGTTTGTGTAAGTTCGTCCTTTGAAATAGACTAACTTGGGACGAACTTACACAAACCTTAGAATGAGACAACGGTTTGTCTTTGTTCGTCCCAAGTTACTCTCGTTAGTCTCATTCTAAGGTTTGTCTAAGTTTGTCCTTAGAAATAGATTAACTTGGGACGAACTTAGACAAACCTTAGAATGAGACTAACGTTTGTCTTAGTTCGTCATAAGTTAGTCTTTTTAGTCCCATTCTAAGGTCTGTCTAAGTTCGTCCTTAGAAATAGACTAACTTGGGACGAACTTACACGAACCTTAGAATGAGACAAACGTTTGTCTTTGTTCGTCCCAAGTTAGTCTCGCTCGCCTCATTCTAAGGTTTGTCCTAGTTCGTCCTTAGAAATAGACTAACTTGGGACAAACTTAGACAAACCTTAGAATAAGACTAAAGTTTGTCTTTGTTCGTCCCAAGTTAGTCTCGTTAGTCTCATTCTAAGGGTTGTCTAAGTTTGTCCTTAGAAACAGACTAACTTGGTACGAACTTAGACAAACCTTAGAATGATACTAACTTTTTCTTTGTTTGTCCCAAGTTAGTCTTGTTAGTCTCATTCTGTAGTTTATCTAAGTTCGTCCTTCGAAATAGACTAAATTGGAACAAACTTAGACTAACTCGGGATGAAGTTAGACAAACCTTAGAATGAGACTAATGTTTGTCTTTGTTCGTCCCAAGTTAGTCACTTTAGTCTCATTCTAAGGTTTGTCTAAGTTCGTCCTTAGAAATAGAGTAACTTGGGACGGACTTACACAAACCTTAGAATGAGACTAACGTTTATCTTTGTTCATCCCAAGATAGTCTCGTTAGTCTCATTATAAGGGTTGTCTAAGTTCGTCCTTAGAAATAGACTAACATGGGATGAACTTAGACGAACCTTAGAATGAGAGTAGCGTTTGTCTTTGTTCTTCCTAAGTTTGTCTTGTTAGTCTCTTTCTAAGGTTTGTCTAACTTCGTCGATAGAATTAGACTAACTTGGAACGAACTTAGACTAACTCAGAATGAGACAAACGTTTGTCTTTGTTCATCATAAGTTTGTCTCTTTAGTCTCATTCTTAGGTTTGTCTAAGTTCGTCCTTAAAAATAGACTAACAAGGAACGAACTTGCACAAACCTTAGAATGAGACTAACGTTTGTCTGTGTTCGTCCCAAGCTAGTCTCGCTCGTCTCTTTCCAAGGGTTGTCAAAGTTTGTCCTTAGAAATAGACTAACTGGGGACAAACTTAGACAAACCTTAGAATGAGACTAACTTTTGTCTTTGTTCGTCCCAAGTTAGTCTCGTTAGTTTCATTCTAAGGTTTGTCTAAGTTTGTCCTTTGAAATAGACTAACATGGGACGAACTTAGACATACCTTAGAATAAGACTAATGTTTGTCTTTGTTCGTCCCAAGTTAGTCTCGTTAGTCTCATTCTGAGGTTTGTCTATGTTCGTCCTTAGAAATAGACTAATGTAAGACAAACTTAGACAAACCTTAGAATAAGACTAATGTTTGTCTTTGTTCGTCCCAAGTTTTTCTCGTTAGTCTCATTATAAGTGTTGTCTATGTTCGTCCTTAGAAATATACAAACTTGGGACGAAGTTAGACAAACCTTAGAATGAGACTAACGTTTGTCTTTGTTCGTCCCAAGTTAGTCTTGTTAGTCTCATTCTAAGGTTTGTCTAAGTTTGTCCTTAGAAATAGACTAACTTGGAACGAACTTAGACTAACTTGGGACAAACTTAGACAAACCTTAGAATGAGACTAACGTTTGCCTTTGTTCGTCATAAGTTAGTCTCTTTAGTCTCATTCTAAGGTTTGTCTAAGGTCGTAGCAAGTTAGTCTATTTCTAAGGACGAACTTAGCCAACCCTTAGAATGAGACTAAGATGACTAACTTGGGACGAACAAAGACAAACCTTAGAATGAGACAAACGGTTGTCTTTGTTCGTCCTAAGTTAGTTCTGTTAGTCTCATTCTAATGTTTGTATAAGTTCGTACTTAGAAATAGACTAACTTGGGACGAACTTACACAAACCTTAGAATGAGACTAACATTTGTCTTTGTTCGTCCCAAGTTAGTCTCATTCTAAGGTTTGTCTAAGTTTGTCCTTAGAAATAGAATAACTTGGGACGAACTTAGCCAAACCTTAGATTGAGACAAACGTTTATCTTTGTTTGTCCCAAGTTAGTTCTGTTAGTCTCATTCTATGGTTTGTGTTAGTTCGTCCTTAGAAATAGACTAACTTGGGACGAACTTACACAAACCTTAGAATGAGACTAACCTTTGTCTTTGTTCGTTCCATGTTAGTCTCGTTAGTCTCATTCTAAGGTTTGTCTAAGTTTGTCCTTAGAAATAAACTAACCTGGGATGAACTTAGACAAACCTTAAAATGAGACTAACGTTTGTCATAGTTAAAAAAACCGTTTGTGTTTGTTCGTCCCAAGTTAGTCTCGTTAGTCTCATTCTAAGGTTTGTCTAAGTTTGCCCTTAGAAAGAGACTAACTTGGGACGAACTTAGACTAACTTAAGACGAATTTACACAAACCTTAGTTAGAGACTAAAGTTCATCTTTGTTCATCCCAAGTTAGTCTCGTTAGTCTCATTCTGAGGTTTGTCTAAGTTCGTCCGTAGAAATAGACTAACATGGGATGAACTTAGAAAAACCTTAGAATGAGACTAAAGTTTGTCTTTGTTCGTCCCAAGTTAGTCTCGTTAGTCTCATTCTAAGGTTTGTGTAAGTTCGTCCTTAGAAATAGACTAACTTGGGACGAACTCACACAAACCTTAGAATGAGACTAACATTTGTCTTTGTTCGTCTCAAGTTAGTCTCATTCTAAGGTTCGTCTATGTTCGTCCTTAGAAATAGACTAACTTGGGACGAACTTAGACAAACCTCAGATTGAGACAAACGTTTGTCTTTGTTCGTCCTATGTAAGTTCTGTTAGTCTCATTCTGTGGTTTGTGTAAGTTCGTCCTTAGAAATAGACTAACTTGGGACGAACTTACACAAACCATAGAATGAGACTAACGTTTGTCTTTGTTCATCCCCAGTTAGTCTCGTTAGTCTCATTCTAAGGTTTGTCTAAGTTTGTCCTTAGAAATAAACTAACTTGGGACGAACTTAAACAAACCTTAGAATGAGATTAACGTTTGTCATTGTTAAAAAAACCGTTTGTGTTTGTTCGTCCCAAGTTAGTCTCGTTAGTCTCATTCTAAGGTTTGTCTAAGTTTGTCCTTAGAAAGAGACTAACTTGGGACGAACTTAGACTAACTTAGGACGAACTTACACTAACCTTAGAATAAGACTAAAGTTTGTCTTTGTTCATCCCAAGTTAGTCTCGTTAGTCTCATTCTGAGGTTTGTCTAAGTTCGTCCTTAGAAATAGACTAACTGGGGACGAACTTAGACAAACCTCAGAATGAGACTAAAGTTTGTCTTTGTTCGTCCCAAGTTAGTCTCGTTAGTCTCATTATAAGGGTTATCTATGTTCATCCTTAGAAATAGACTAACTTGGACGACTTAAACAAACTTTAGAATGAGACTAACGTTTGTCTTAGTTCGTCCCAAGTTAGTCACGTTATTCACATTCTAAGGTTTCTCTAAGTTGGTCCTTAGAAGGAGACTAACTTGGGACGAACTTAGACTAACATAGGACAAACTTACACAAACCTTAGAATGAGACTAAAGTTTGTCTTTGTTCGTCCCAAGTTAGTCTCGTTAGTCTCATTCTAAGGTTTGTCTAAGTTTGTCCTTAGAAATAGACTAACTTAAAACGAACTTAGACTAACTTGGGACGAACTTAGACAAACCATAGAATGAGACTAACTTTTGTCTTTGTTCGTCCCAAGTTAGTCTCGCTCGTCTCATTCTAAGGTTTGTCTAAGTTTGTCCTTAGAAATAGACTAACTTGGGACAAACTTAGACAAACCTTAGAATGAGACTAACTTTTGTCTTTGTTCGCCCCAAATTAGTCTCGTTAGTCTCATTCTAAGGTTTGTCAAAGTTCGTCCTTAGAAAGAGACTAACTTGGGACGAACGTAGACTAAATTAGGACAAACTTACACAAACCTTAGAATAAGACTAAAGTTTGTCTTTGTTCGTCCCAAGTTAGTCTCATTAGTCTCATTCTAAGGTTTGTCTAAGTTCGTCTTAAGAAATAGACTAACTTGGGATGAACTTAGACTAACTTGGGATGAACTTAGACTAACTTGGGATGAACTTAGACAAACCTTAGAATGAGACTAACTTTTGTCTTTGTTCAACCCAAGTTAGTCTCGTTAGTCTCATTCTAAGGTTTGTCTAAGTTCGTCCTTTGAAATAGACTAAGATGGGACGAACTTAGACAAACCTTTGAATGAGAGTAAAGCTTGTCTTTGTTCATCCCAAGTTAGTCTCGTTAGTCTCATTCTAAGGTTTGTCAAAGTTCGTCCTTAGAAATAGACTAACTGGGGACGAACTTAGAAAAACCTTAGCATGAGACTAATTTTTGTCTTTGTTAATTCCAAGTTAGTCTTGTTAGTCTCATTCTAAGGTTTGTCTAAGTTCGTCCTTCGAAATAGACTAACTTGGAACAAACATAGACTAACTTGGTACGAACTTAGCCAAACTTTACAATGAGACTAACGTTTGTCTTTGTTCGTCCCAAGTTAGTCTCTTTAGTCTCATTCTAAGGTTTGTCTAAGTTTGTCCTTAGAAATAGACTAACTTTTGATGAAGTTAGACAAACCTTAGAATAAGACTAACGTTTGTCTTTGTTCGTCCCAAGTTAGTCATGTTAGTCTCATTCTAAGGTTTGTCTAAGTTTGTCCTTAGAAACAGACTAACTTGGGATGAACTTAGACTAACCTTAGAATGAGACTAACATTTTTCTTTGTTCGTCCCAAGTTAGTCTTGTTAGTCTCATTCTATAGTTTATCTAAGTTCGTCCTTCGAAATAGACTAACTTGGAACGAACTTAGACTAACTTGGGATGAAGTTAGACAAACCTTAGAATGAGACTAATGTTTGTCTTTGTTCGTCCCAAGTTAGTCTCTTTAGTCTCATTCTAAGGTTTGTCTAAGTTCGTCCTTAGAAATAGACTAACTTGGGACGGACTTACACAAACCTTAGAATGAGACTAACGTTTGTCTTTGTTCATCCCAAGATCGTCTCGTTAGTCTCATTATAAGTGTTGTCTAAGTTCGTCCTTAGAAATAGACTAACTTGGGACGAAGTTAGACAGACCTTAGAATGAGACTAACTTTTGTCTTTGTTCGTCCCAAGTTAGCCATGTTAGTCTCATTCTAAGGTTTGTCTATGTTCATCCTTAGAAATAGACTAATTTAAGACAAACTTAGAAAAACCTTCGAATGAGACTAATGTTTGTCCTTGTTCGTCCCAAGTTAGTCTCGTTAGTCTCATTATAAGTGTTGTCTAAGTTCATCCTTAGAAATAGACTAACTTGGGACGAAGTTAGACAAACCTTAGAATGAGACTAACGTTTGTCTTTGTTCGTCCCAAGGTAGTCTTGTTAGTCTCATTCTAAGGTTTGTCTAAGTTCGTGCTTAGAAATAGACTAACTTGGAACGAACTTAGACTAACTTGGGACAAACCTTAGAATGAGACTAACGTTTGCCTTTGTTCGTCATAAGTTAGTCTCTTTAGTCTCATTCTAAGGTTTGTCTAAGTTCGTAGCAAGTTAGTCTATTTCTAAGGACGAACTTAGCCAAACCTTAGAATGAGACTAAGATGACTAACTTGGGACGAACAAAGACAAACCTTAGAATGAGACAAACGTTTGTCTTTGTTCGTCCTAAGTTAGTTCTGTTAGTCTCATTCTAATGTTTGTATAAGTTCATCCTTAGAAATAGACTAACTTGGGACGAACTTACACAAACCTTAGAATGACACTAACATTTGTCTTTGTTCGTCCCAAGTTAGTCTCATTCTAAGGTTCGTCTAAGTTTGTCCTTAGAAATAGAATAACTTGGGACGAACTTAGACAAACCTTAGATTGAGACAAACGTTTGTCTTTGATCGTCCCAAGTTAGTTCTGTTAGTCTCATTCTATGGTTTGTGTAAGTTCGTCCTTAGAAATAGACTAACTTGGGACGAACTTACTCAAACCTTAGAATGAGACTAACCTTTGTCTTTGTTCGTCCCAAGTTAGTCTCGTTAGTCTCATTCTAAGGTTTGTCTAAGTTTGTCCTTAGAAATAAACTAACCTGGGACGAACTTAGACAAACCTTAGAATAAGACTAACGTTTGTCATTGTTAAAAAAAACCGTTTGTGTTTGTTCGTCCCAAGTTAGTTTCGTTAGTCTCGTTCTAAGGTTTGTCTAGGTTTATCCTTAGAAAGAGACTAACTTGGGACGAACTTAGACTAACTTAGGATGAACTTACACAAACCTTAGTTAGAGACTAAAGTTTGTCTTTGTTCATCCCTAGTTAGTCTCGTTAGTCTCTTTCTGAGGTTTGTCTAAGTTCGTCCTTAGAAATAGACTAACTTGGGACGAACTTAGACAAACCGTAGAATGAGACTAAAGTTTGTCTTCGTTCGTCCCAAGTTAGTCTTGTTAGTCTCATTCTAAGGTTTGTGTAAGTTCGTCCTTAGAAATAGACTAACTTGGGACAAACTCACACAAACCTTAGAATGAGACTAACATTTGTCTTTGTTCGTCCCAAGTTAGTCACATTCTAAGGTTCGTCTATGTTCGTCCTTAGAAATAGACTAACTTGGGACGAACTTAGACAAACCTTAGATTGAGACAAACGTTTTTCTTTGTTCGTCCCAAGTTAGTTATTTTAGTCTCATTCTACGGTTTGTGTAAGTTCGTCCTTAGAAATAGACTAACTTGGGATGAACTTACACAAACCTTAGAACGAGACTAATGTTTGTCTTTGTATGTCCCCAGTTAGTCTCGTTAGTCTCATTCTAAGGTTTGTCAAAGTTTGTCCTTAGAAATAAACTAACTTGGGACGAACTTAGACAAACCTTAGAATAAGACTAACGTTTGTCATTGTTAAAAAAAATTTTGTGTTTGTTCGTCACAAGTTAGTCTCGTTTCTCCCATTCTAAGGTTTGTCTAAGTTTTTCCTTGGAAAGAGACTAACTTGGGAACTTAGACTAACTTAGGACGATCTTACACAAACCTTAGAATAAGACTAAAGTTTGTCTTTGTTCATCCCAAGTTAGTCTCGTTAGTCTCATTCTGAGGGTTGTCTAAGTTCTTCCTTAGAAATAGACTAACTGGGGACGAACTTAGACAAACCTTAGAATGAGACTAAAGTTTGTCTTTGTTCGTCCCAAGTTAGTCTCGTTAGTCTTATTATAAGGTTTCTCTAAGTTCGTCCTTAGAAAGAGACTAACTTGGGACGAACTTAGACTAACTTAGGACAAACTTACACAAACCTTAGAATGAGACTAAAGTTTGTCTTTGTTCGTCCCAAGTTAGTCTCGTTAGTCTCATTCTAAGGTTTGTCTAAGTTTGTCCTTAGAAATAGACTAACTTAAAACGAACTTAGACTAACTTCGGACGAACTTAGACAAACCATAGAATGAGACTAACTTTTGTCTTTGTTCGTCCCAAGTTAGTCTCGCTCGTCTCATTCTAAGGTTTGTCTAAGTTTGTCCTTAGAAATAGACTAACTTGGGACAAACTTAGACAAACCTTAAAATTAAACTAACTTTTGTCTTTGTTTGCCCCAAATTAGTCTCGTTAGTCTCATTCTAAGGTTTGTCAAAGTTCGTCCTTAGAAAGAGACTAACTTGGGACGAACTTTGACTAAATTAGGACGAACTTACACAAACCTTAGAATAAGACTAAAGTTTGTCTTTGTTCGTCCCTAGTTAGTCTCATTAGTCTCATTCTAAAGTTTGTCTAAGTTCGTCCTTAGAAATAGACTAACTTGGGATGAACTTAGACAAACCTTAGAATGAGACTAAAGTTTGTCTTTGTTCGTCCCAAGTTAGTCTCGTTAGTCTCATTCTAGGGTTTCTCAAAGTTTGTCCTTAGAAATACACTAACTTGGGATGAACTTAGACAAACCATAGAATGAGACTAACATTTGTCTTTGTTCATCGCAAGATAGTCTTGTTAGTCTCATTCTAAGGGTTGTCTAAGTTCGTCCTTCGAAATTGACTAACTTGGAACAAACTTAGACTAACTTGGGACGAACTTAGACTAACTTGGGATGAACTTAGACAAACCATAGAATGAGACTAACGTTTGTCTTTGTTTGTCCCAAGTTAATGTCTTTAGTCTCATTTCTAAAGTGTGTCCAAGTTCGTCGTTAGAAATAGACTAACTTGGGACTAAGTTAGACAAACCATAGAATGAGACTAAAGTTTGTTCCAAGTTAGTCTCGTTAGTCTCATTTTAAGGGTTGTCTAAGTTTGTCCTTTGAAATAGACTAACTTGGGACGAACTTAGACAAACCTTAGAATGAGACTAACATTTGTCTTTGTTCATCCCAAGTTAGTCTTGTTAGTCTCATTCTAAGGTTTGTCTAAGTTCGTCCTTAGAAATAGACTAACTTGGAACGAACTTAGACTAACTTGGGACGAACTTAGACAAACCTTAGAATGAGACTAACGTTTGTCTTTGTTCGTCCCAAGTTAGTCTCATGCTAAGGTTTGTCTACTTGTGTCCTTAGAAATCGACTAACATGGGACAATCTTAGACTAACTTGGGACAAACTTAGACAAACCTTAGAATGAGACTAACGTTTGTCTTTGTTCGTCCCAAGTTAGTCTCGCTAGTCTCATTCTAAGGTTTGTCTAAGTTTGTCCTTAGAATGAGACTAACTTGGGACAAACTTAGACTAAATTAGGACGAACTTAGACAAACCTTCGAATGAGACTAAAGTTTGTCTTTGTTTGCACCATGTTAGTCTCATTATAAGGTTTGTGTAAGTGTGTCCTTAAAAATAGACTAAATTGGGACGTACTTTGACTAACTTGGGGCGAACTCACAAAAACCTTAGAATGAGACTAACATTTGTCTTTGTTCGTCTCAAGTTAGTCTCGTTAGTCTCATTCTAAGATTTGTCTGAGTTCGTGTTTAGATAGAGACTAACGTGGGACGAACTTAGACTAACTTAGGACAAACTTACACAAACCTTATAATAAGACTAAAGTTTTTCTTTGTTCGTCCCAAGTTAGTCTCGTTAGTCTCTTTCAAAGGTTAGTCTAAGTTTGTCCTATGAAATAGACTAACTTGGGACAAACATAGACAAACCTTAGAATGACACTAAAGTTTGTCTTTGTTCATTCCAAGTTAGTCTCGTTAGTCTCATTGTAAGGTTTGTCAAAGTTCGTCCTTAGAAATAGACTAACTTGGGACGAACTTAGACAAACCGTAGAATGAGACTATCGTTTGTCTTTTTTTGTCTCAAGTTAGTCTTGTTAGTCTCATTCTAATGTTTGGATAAGTTCGTCCTTCGAAATAGACTAACTTGGAATGAATTTAGACAAACCTTAGAATGAGACTAATGTTTGTCTTTGTTCGTCCCAAGTTAGTCTTGTTTGTCTCATTGTAAGCTTTATCTAAGTTCATCCTTAGAAATAGACTAACTTGGAACGAACTTAGACTAACTTGGGACGAACTTAGACAAACCTTAGAATGAGACTAAAGTTTGTCTTTGTTCCTCCCAAGTTAGTCTTCCTTAGAAATAGACTGACTTGGGACGAACTTACACAAACCATAGAATGAGACTAAGGTTTCTCTTTCTTCGTCCCAAGTAAGTCTCGCTCGTCTCATTCTAAGGTTTGTCTAAGTTTGTCCTTAGAAATAGACTAACGTGGGACACACTTAGACAAACTTTAGAATAAGACTAAAGTTTGGCTTCATTTGTCCCAAGTTAGTCTCGTTAGTCTCATTCTGAGGTCTGTCTAGGTTCGTCCTTAAAAATAGAATAACTTGGGACAAACATAGACAAACCTTAGAATGAGACTAAAGTTTGTCTTTGTTCGTCCCAAGTTAGTCTCGTTAGTCTCATTCTAAGGCTTGTCAAAGTTCGTCCTTTGAAATAGACTAACTTGGGACGACTTAGACAAACCTTAGAATGAGACTAACGTTTGTCTTTGTTCGTCCCAAGTTTGTCTTGTTAGTCTCATTCTAAAGTTTGTCTAAGTTCGTCCTTCGAAATAGACTAACTTGGAACGAACCTAGACTAACTTGGGACAAACTTAGACAAACCTTAGAATGAGACTAACGTTTGTCTTTGTTCATCCCAAGTTAGTCTCGTTAGTCTCATTCTGTGGTTTGTCCAAGTTCGTCCTTAGAAATTGACTAATGTGGGACACACTTAGACAAACCTTAAATTGAGACTAACTTTTATCTTTGTTCGTCCCAAGTTAGTCTCGTTAGTCTCATTCTAAGAAAGAGACTAACTTGGGACTAACTTAGACTAACTTAGGACAAACTTACACAAACCTTGGAATAAGACTTAAGTTTGTCTTTGTTCGTCCCAAGTTAGTCTCATTTTAAGGGTTGTCTAAGTTCGTCCTTTGAAATAGACAAACTTGGGACGAACTTAGACAAACCTTAGAATGAGACTAAATTTTGTCGTTGTTCGTCCCAAGTTAATCTTGTTAGACTCATTCTAAGGTTTGTCTAAGTTCGTCCTTCGAAATAGACTAACTTGGAATGAATTTAGACTAACTTGGGACGAACTTAGACAAACCGTAGAATGAGACTAACGTTTGTCTTTGTTCGTCCCCAGTTAATCTCTTTAGTCTCATGCTAAGGTTTGTCTAAGTTCGTCCTTAGAAATAGACTAACTTGGGACGAACTTAGACTAACCTTAGAATGAGACTAAAGTTAGTCTTTGTTCGTCCCAAGTTAGTCTCGCTCGTCTCATTCTAAGGTTTGTCCAAGTTCGTCCTTAGAAATAGACTAACTTGGGACAAACTTAGACAAACCATAGAATAAGACTAAAGTTTGTCTTTGTTCGTCCCAAGTTAGTCTCGTTAGTCTCATTCTAAGGTTTGTCTAAGTTTGTCCTTAGAAATAGACTAACTTGGGACGAACTTAGACAAACCTTAGAATGAGACTAACATTTTTCTTTGTTTGTCCCAAGTTAGTCTTGTTAGTCTCATTCTATAGTTTATCTAAGTTCATCCTTCGAAATTGACTAAATTGGAACGAACATAGACTAACTTGGGATGAAGTTAGACAAACCTTAGAATGAGACTAATGTTTGTCTTTGTTTGTCCCAAGTTAGTCTCTTTAGTCTCATTCTAAGGTTTGTCTAAGTTCGTCCTTAGAAATAGAGTAACTTGGGACGGACTTACTCAAACCTTAGAATGAGACTAACGTTTATCTTTGTTCATCCCAAGATAGTCTCGTTAGTCCCATTATAAGGGTTGTCTAAGTTCGTCCTTAGAAATAGACTAACATGGGATGAACTTAGACAAACCTTAGAATGAGAGTAGCGTTTGTCTTTGTTCTTCCCAAGTTTGTCTTGTTAGTCTCATTCTAAGGTTTGTCTAACTTCGTCGATAGAATTAGACTAACTTGGAAAGAACTTAGACTAACTCGGAATGAGACAAACGTTTGTCTTTGTTCGTCATAAGTTAGTCTCTTTAGTCTCATTCTTAGGTTTTTCTGAGTTCGTCCTTAAAAATAGACTAACATGGGACGAACTTGCACAAACCTTAGAATGAGACTAACGTTTGTCTGTGTTCGTCCCAAGCTAGTCTCGCTCGTCTCTTTCCAAGGTTTGTCAAAGTTTGTCCTTAGAAATAGACTAACTGGGGGCAAACTTAGACAAACCTTAGAATGAGACTAACTTTTGTCTTTGTTCGTCCCAAGTTAGTCTCGTTAGTCTCATTCTAAGGTTTGTCTAAGTTTGTCCTTTGAAATAGACTAACATGGGACGAACTTAGACATACCTTAGAATAAGACTAATGTTTGTCTTTGTTCGTCCCAAGTTAGTCTCGTTAGTCTCATTCTGAGGTTTGTCTATGTTCGTCCTTAGAAATAGACTAACTTGGGACGAACTCACACAAACCTTAGAATGAAACTAACGTTTGCCTTTGTTCGTCATAAGTTAGTCTCTTTAGTCTCATTCTAAGGTTTGTCTAAGTTCGTAGCAAGTTAGTCTATTTCTAAGGACGAACTTAGCCAACCCTTAGAATGAGACTAAGATGACTAACTTGGGACGAACAAAGACAAACCTTAGAATGAGACAAACGTTTGTCTTTGTTCGTCCTAAGTTAGTTCTGTTAGTCTCATTCTAATGTTTGTATAAGTTCGTCCTTAGAAATAGACTAACTTGGGACGAACTTACACAAACCTTAGAATGAGACTAACATTTGTCTTTGTTCGTCCCAAGTTAGTCTCATTCTAAGGTTCGTCTAAGTTTGTCCTTAGAAATAGAATAACTTGGGACGAACTTAGCCAAACCTTAGATTGAGACAAACGTTTGTCTTTGTTCGTCCCAAGTTAGTTCTTTTAGCCTCATTCTATGGTTTGTGTAAGTTCGTCCTTCGAAATAGACTAACTTGGGACAAACTTACACAATCCTTAGAATGAGACTAACCTTTGTCTTTGTTCGTCCCATGTTAGTCTCGTTAGTCTCATTCTAAGGTTTGTCTAAGTTTGTCCTTAGAAATAAACTAACCTGGGACGAACTTAGATAAACCTTAGAATGAGACTAACGTTTGTCATAGTTAAAAAAAACCGTTTGTGTTTGTTCGTCCCAAGTTAGTCTCGTTAGTCTCATTCTAAGGTTTGTCTAAGTTTGCCCTTAGAAAGAGACTAACTTGGGACGAACTTAGACTAACTTAGGACGAACTTACACAAACCTTAGTTAGAGACTAAAGTTTGTCTTTGTTCATCCCAAGTTAGTCTCGTTAGTCTCATTATGAGGTTTGTCTAAGTTCGTCCGTAGAAATAGACTAACTTGGGATGAACTTAGACAAACCTTAGAATAAGACTAAAGTTTGTCTTTGTTCGTCCCATGTTAGTCTCGTTAGTCTCATTCTAAGGTTTGTGTAAGTTCGTCCTTAGAAATAGACTAACTTGGGACGAACTCACACAAACCTTAGAATGAGACTAACATTTGTCTTTGTTCGTCCCAAGTTAGTCTCATTCTAAGGTTCGTCTATGTTCGTCCTTAGAAATAGACTAACTTGGGACGAACTTAGACAAACCTTAGATTGAGACAAACGTTTGTCTTTGTTCGTCCCAATTTAGTTCTGTTAGTCTCATTCTATGGTTTGTGTAAGTTCGTCCTTAAAAATAGACTAACTTGGGACGAACTTACACAAACCATAGAACGAGACTTACGTTTGTCTTTGTTCGTCCCCAGTTAGTCTCGTTAGTCTCATTCTAAGGTTTGTCTAAGTTTTTCCTTAGAAATAAACTAACTTGGGACGAACTTAGACAAACCTTAGAATGAGACTAACGTTTGTCATTGTTAAAAAAAACCGTTTGTGTTTGTTCGTCCCAAGTTAGTCTCGTTAGTCTCATTCTAAGGTTTGTCTAAGTTTGTCCTTAGAAAGAGACTAACTTGGGACGAACTTAGACTAACTGGGGACGAACTTACACAAACCTTAGAATGAGACTAAAGTTTGTCTTTGTTCGTCCCAAGTTAGTCTCGTTAGTCTCATTATAAGGGTTATCTATGTTCGTCCTTAGAAATAGACTAACTTGGGACGACTTAAACAAACTTTAGAATGAGACTAACGTTTTTCTTAGTTCGTCCCAAGTTAGTCACGTTATTCACATTCTAAGGTTTCTCTAAGTTCGTCCTTAGAAAGAGACTAACTTCGGACGAACTTAGACTAACTTAGGACAAACTTACACAAACCTTAGAATGAGACTAAAGTTTGTCTTTGTTCGTCCCAAGTTAGTCTCGTTAGTCTCATTCTAAGGTTTGTCTAAGTTTGTCCTTAGAAATAGACTAACTTAAAACGAACTTAGACTAACTTGGGACGAACTTAGACAAACCTTAGAATGAGACGAACTTTTGTCTTTGTTCGTCCCAAGTTAGTATCGCTCGTCTCATTCTAAGGTTTGTCTAAGTTTGTCATTAGAAATAGACTAACTTGGGACAAACTTAGACAAACCTTAGAATGAGACTAACTTTTGTCTTTGTTCGCCCCAAATTAGTCTCGTTAGTCTCGTTCTAAGGTTTGTCAAAGTTCGTCCTTAGAAAGAGACTAACTTGGGACGAACGTAGACTAAATTAGGACAAACTTACACAAACCTTAGAATAAGACTAAAGTTTGTCTTTGTTCATCCCAAGTTAGTCTTGTTAGTCTCATTCTAAGGTTTGTCTAAGTTCGTCCTAAGAAATAGACTAACTTGGGATGAACTTAGACTAACTTGGGATGAACTTAGACTAACTTGGGACGAACTTAGACAACCCTCTGAATGAGACAAACGTTTGTCTTTGTTCGTCCAAGTTAGTCTTGTTAGTCCCATTCTAAGGTTTGTCTAAGTTCATCCTTAGAAATAGACTAACTTGGGACGAACTTAGACAAACCTTAGAATGAGACTAACTTTTGTCTTTGTCCGACCCAAGTTAGTCTCGTTAGTCTCATTCTAAGGTTTGTCTAAACTTGTCCTTTGAAATAGACTAAGATGGGACGAACTTAGACAAACCTTTGAATGAGAGTAAAGCTTGTCTTTGTTCATCCCAAGTTAGTCTCGTTAGTCTCATTCTAAGGTTTGTCAAAGTTCGTCCTTAGAAATAGACTAACTTGGGATGAACTTAGAAAAACCTTAGCATGAGACTAATTTTTGTCTTTGTTAATTCCAAGTTAGTCTTGTTAGTCTCATTCTAAGGGTTGTCTAAGTTCATCCTTCGAAATAGACTAACTTGGAACAAACATAGACTAACTTGGTACGAACTTAGCCAAACTTTACAATGAGACTAACGTTTGTCTTTGTTCGTCCCAAGTTTGTCTCTTTAGTCTCATTCTAAGGTTTGTCTAAGTTCGTCCTTAGAAATAGACTAACTTGGGACAAACTTAGACAAACCTTAAAATGAGACTAATGTTTGTCTTTGTTCGTCCCAAGTTAGTCTCGTTAGTCTCATTATAAGTGTTGTCTAAGTTCGTCCTTAGAAATATACTAACTTGGGAAAGAGTTAGACAAACCTTAGAATGAGACTAACGTTTGTCTTTGTTCGTCCCAATTTACTCTTGTTAGTCTCATTCTAAGGTTTGTCTAAGTTCATCCTTAGAAATAGCCTAACTTGGAACGAACTTAGACTTACTTGGGATGAACTTAGACAAACCTTAGAATGAGACTAACATTTGCCTTTGTTCGTCATAAGTTAGTCTCTTTAGTCTCATTCTAAGGGTTGTCTAAGTTCGGCGCAAGTTAGTCTATTTCTAAGGATGAACTTAGCCAAACCGTAGAATAAGACTAAGATGACTAACTTGGGACGAACAAAGACAAACATTAGAATGAGACAAAGGTTTGTCTTTGTTCGTCCTAAGTTAGTTCTGTTAGTCTCATTATAATGTTAGTGTAAGTTCATCCTTAGAAATAGATTAACTTGGGACGAACTTACACAAACATTAGAATGAGACTAATGTTTGTCTTTGTTCGTCCCAAGTAAGTCTCATTCTAAGGTTCGTCTAAGTTCGTCCTTAGAAATAGACTAACTTGAGATGAACTTAGACAAACCTTAGATTGAGACAAACGTTTGTCTCTGTTCGTCCCAAGTTAGTTCTGTTAGTCTCATTCTAAGGTTTGTGTAAGTTCGTCCTTAGAAATAGACTAACTTGGGACGAACTTACACAAACCTTAGAATGAGACAAACGTTTGTCTTTGTTCGTCCCAAGTTAGTCTCGTTAGTCTCATTCTAAGGTTTGTCTAAGTTTGTCCTTAGAAATAGATTAACTTGGGACGAACTTAGACAAACCTTAGAATGAGACTAACGCTTGTCTTAGTTCGTCATAAGTTAGTCTTTTTAGTCCCATTGTAAGGTTTGTCTAAGTTCGTCCTCAGAAATAGACTAACTTGGGACAAACTTAGACAAACCTTAGAATAAGACTAAAGTTTGTCTTTGTTCGTCCCAAATTAGTCTCGTTAGTCTCATTCTAAGGTTTGTCTAAGTTTGTCCTTAGAAATAGACTAACTTTGGACGAACTTAGACAAACCTTATAATGAGACTAACATTTTTCTTTGTTCGTCCCAAGTTAGTCTTGTTAGTCTCATTCTATAGTTTATCTAAGTTTGTCCTTCGAAATAGACTAACTTGGAACGAACTTAGACTAAATTGGGATGAAGTTAGACAAACCTTAGAATGAGACTAATGTTTGTCTTTGTTCGTCCCAAGTTAGTCTCTTTAGTCTCATTCTGAGGTTTGTCTAAGTTCGTCCTTAGAAATAGACTAACTTGGGACGGACTTACACAAACCTCAGAATGAGACTAACGTTTGTCTTTGTTCATCCCAAGATAGTCTCGTTAGTCTCATTATAAGTGTTGTCTAAGTTCGTCTTTAGAAATAGACTAACTTGGGACGAAGTTAGACAGACCTTAGAATGAGACTAACGTTTGTCTCATTCTTCGTCCCAAGTTAGCCATGTTAGTCTCATTCTAAGGTTTGTCTATGTTCATCCTTAGAAATAGACTAATTTAAGACAAACTTAGAAAAACCATAGAATGAGACTAATGTTTGTCCTTGTTCGTCCCAAGTTAGTCTCGTTAGTCTCATTATAAGTGTTGTCTAAGTTCGTCCTTAGAAATAGACTAACTTGGGACAAAGTTAGACAAACCTTAGAATGAGACTAACGTTTGTCTTTGTTCGTCCCAAGTTAGTCTTGTTAGTCTCATTCTAAGGTTTGTCTAAGTTCGTCCTTAGAAATAGACTAACTTGGAACGAACTTAGACTAACTTGGGACAAACCTTAGAATGAGACTAACGTTTGCCTTTGTTCGTCATAAGTTAGTCTCTTTAGTCTCATTCTAAGGTTTGTCTAAGTTCGTAGCAAGTTAGTCTATTTCTAAGGACGAACTTAGCCAAACCATAGAATGAGACTAAGATGACTAACTTGGGACGAACAAAGACAAACCTTAGAATGAGACAAACGTTTGTCTTTGTTCGTCCTAAGTTAGTTCTGTTAGTCTCATTCTAATGTTTGTATAAGTTCGTCCTTAGAAATAGACTAACTTGGGACGAACTTACACAAACCTTAGAATGAGACTAACATTTGTCTTTGTTCGTCCCAAGTTAGTCTCATTCTAAGGTTCGTCTAAGTTTGTCCTTAGAAATAGAATAACTTGGGACGAACTTAGACAAACCTTAGATTGAGACAAACATTTGTCTTTGATCGTCCCAAGTTAGTTCTGTTAGTCTCATTCTATGGTTTGTGTAAGTTCGTCCTTAGAAATAGACTAACTTGGGACGAACTTACACAAACCTTAGAATAAGACTAACCTTTGTCTTTGTTCGTCCCAAGTTAGTCTCGTTAGTCTCATTCTAAGGTTTGTCTAAGTTTGTGCTTAGAAATAAACTAACCAGGGATGAACTTAGACAAACCATAGAATGAGACTAACGTTTGTCATTGTTAAAAAAAACCGTTTGTGTTTGTTCGTCCCAAGTTAGTCTCGTTAGTCTCATTCTAAGGTTTGTCTAAGTTTATCCTTAGAAAGAGACTAACTTGGCACGAACTTAGACTAACTTAGGACGAACTTACACAAACCTTAGTTAGAGACTAAAGTTTGTCTTTGTTCATCCCAAGTTAGTCTCGTTAGTCTCATTCTGAGGTTTGTCTAAGTTCGTTCTTAGAAATAGACTAACTTGGGACGAACTTAGACAAACCGTAGAATGAGGCTAAAGTTTGTCTTCGTTCGTCCCAAGTTAGTCTCGTTAGTCTCATTCTAAGGTTTGTGTAAGTTCGTCCTTAGAAATAGACTAACTTGGGACGAACTCACACAAACCTTAGAATGAGACTAACATTTGTCTTTGTTCGTCCCAAGTTAGTCTCATTCTAAGTTTCGTCTATGTTCGTCCTTAGAAATAGACTAACTTGGGACGAACTTAGACAAACCTTAGATTGAGACAAACGTTTGTCTTTGTTCGTCCCAAGTTAGTTCTGTTAGTCTCATTCTATGGTTTGTGTAAGTTCGTCCTTAGAAATAGACTAACTTGGGACGAACTTACACAAACCTTAGAACGAGATTAACGTTTGTCTTTGTTTGTCCCCAGTTAGTCTCGTTAGTCTCATTCTAAGGTTTGTCTAAGTTTGTCCTTAGAAATAAACTAACTTGGGACGAACTTAGACAAACCTTAGAATGAGACTAACGTTTGTCATTGTTAAAAAAAAATTTTGTGTTTGTTCGCCACAAGTTAGTCTCGTTACTCTCATTCTAAGGTTTGTCTAAGTTTGTCCTTAGAAAGAGACTAACTTGGGAACTTAGACTAACTTAGGACGAACTTACACAAACCTTAGAATAAGACTAAAGTTTATCTTTGTTCATCCCAAGTTGGTCTCGTTAGTCTCATTCTGAGGTTTGTCTAAGTTCGTCCTTAGAAATAGACTAACTGGGGACGAACTTAGACAAACCTTAGAATGAGACTAAAGTTTGTCTTTGTTCGTCCCAAGTTAGTCTCGTTAGTCTCATTATAAGGTTTCTCTAAGTTCGTCCTTAGAAAGAGACTAACTTGGGACGAACTTAGACTAACTTAGGACAAACTTACACAAACCTTAGAATGAGACTAAAGTTTGTCTTTGTTCGTCCCAAGTAAGTCTCGTTAGTCTCATTCTAAGGTTTGTCTAAGTTTGTCCTCAGAAATAGACTAACTCAAAACGAACTTAGACTAACTTGGGACGAACTTAGACAAACCTTAGAATGAGACTAACTTTTGTCTTTGTTCGTCCCAAGTTAGTCTCGCTCGTCTCATTCTAAGGTTTGTCTAAGTTTGTCCTAAGAAATAGACTAACTTGGGACAAACTTAGACAAACCTTAGAATTAGACTAACTTTTGTCTTTGTTCGCCCCAAATTAGTCTCATTAGTCTCATTCTAAGGTTTGTCAAAGTTCATCCTTAGAAAGAGACTAACTTGGGACGAACTTAGACTAAATTAGGACGAACTTACACAAACCTTAGAATAAGACTAAAGTTTGTCTTTGTTCATCCCTAGTTAGTCTCATTAGTCTCATTCTAAAGTTTATCTAAGTTCGTCCTTAGAAATAGACTAACTTGGGATGAACTTAGACAAACCTTAGAATGAGACTAAAGTTTGTCTTTGTTCATCCCAAGTTAGTCTCGTTAGTCTCATTCTAGGGTTTCTCAAAGTTTCTCCTTAGAAATAGACTAACTTGGGATGAACTTAGACAAACCATAGAATGAGACTAACATTTGTCTTTGTTCATCCCAAGATAGTCTTGTTAGTCTCATTCGAAGGGTTGTCTAAGTTCGTCCTTCGAAATTGACTAACTTGGAACAAACTTAGACTAACTTGGGACGAACTTAGACTAACTTGGGATGAACTTAGACAAACCATAGAATGAGACTAACATTTGTCTTTGTTTGTCCCAAGTTAATCTCTTTAGTCTCATTTCTAAAGTGTGTCCAAGTTCGTCCTTAGAAATAGACTAACTTGGGACTAAGTTAGACAAACCTTAGAATGAGACTAAAGTTTGTCCCAAGTTAGTCTCGTTAGTCTCATTTGAAGGGTTGTCTAAGTTTGTCCTTTGAAATAGACTAACTTGGGACGAACTTAGACAAACCTTAGAATGAGACTAACATTTGTCTTTGTTCATCCCAAGTTAGTCTTGTTAGTCTCATTCTAAGGTTTGTCTAAGTTCGTCCTTAGAAACAGACTAACTTGGAACGAACTTAGACTAACTTGGGACGAACTTAGACAAACCTTAGAATGAGACTAACGTTTGTCTTTGTTCGTCCCAAGTTAGTCTCATGCAAAGGTTTGTCTACTTGTGTCCTTAGAAATCGACTAACATGGGACAATCTTAGACTAACTTGGGATAAACTTAGACAAACCTTAGAATGAGACTAACGTTTGTCTTTGTTTGTCACAAGTTAGTCTCGCTAGTCTCATTCTAAGGTTTGTCTAAGTTCGTCCTTAGAATGAGACTAACTTGGGACAAACTTAGACTAAATTAGGACGAACTTAGACAACCCTTAGAATGAGACTAAAGTTTGTCTTTGTTTGCACCATGTTAGTCTCATTCTAAGGTTTGTGTAAGTTCGCCCTTAGAAATAGACTAAATTGGGACGAACTTAGACTAACTTGGGACGAACTTAGACAAACCTTAGAGTGAGACAAACGTTTGTCTTTGTTTGTCCCAAGTTAGTCTTGTTAGTCTCATTCTAAGGTTTGTCTAAGTGTGTCCTTAAAAATAGACTAAATTGGGACAAACTTTGACTAACTTGGGGCGAACTTACAAAAAACTTAGAATGAGACTAACATTTGTCTTTGTTCGTCCCAAGTTAGTCTCATTCTAAGGTTTGTCTGAGTTCGTGTTTAGAAAGAGACTAACTTGGGACGAACTTAGACTAACTTAGGACAAACTTACACAAACCTTATAATAAGACTAAAGTTTGTCTTTGTTCGTCCCAAGTTAGTCTCGTTAGTCTCTTTCAAAGGTTTGTCTAAGTTCGTCCTTAAAAATAGACTAACTTGGGACAAACTTAGCTAAACCTTAGAATGACACTGAAGTTTGTCTTTGTTCGTTCCAAGTTAGTCTCGTTAGTCTCATTGTAAGGTTTGTCAAAGTTCATCCTTAGAAATAGACTAACTTGGGACGAACTTAGACAAACCATAGAATGAGACTATCGTTTGTCTTTTTTTGTCCCAAGTTAGTCTTGTTAGTCTCATTCTAATGTTTGGATAAGTTCGTCCTTCGAAATAGACTAACTTGGAACGAATTTAGACAAACCTTAGAATGAGACTAATGTTTGTCTTTGTTCGTCCCAAGTTAGTCTTGTTTGTCTCATTCTAAGCTTTATCTAAGTTCGTCCTTAGAAATAGACTAACTTGGAATGAACTTAGACTAACTTGGGACGAACTTAGACAAACCTTAGAATGAGACTAAAGTTTGTCTTTGTTCCTCCCAAGTTAGTCTCGTTAGTCTCATTCTAAGGTTTGTCTAAGTTCTTCCTTAGAAATAGACTAACTTGGGACGAACTTACACAAACCTTAGAATGAGACTAAGGTTTCTCTTTCTTCGTCCCAAGTAAGTCTCGCTCGTCTCATTCTAAGGTTTTTCTAAGTTTGTCCTTAGAAATAGACTAACGTGGGACACACTTAGACAAACTTTAGAATATGACTAAAGTTTGGCTTCATTTGTCCCAAGTTAGTCTCGTTAGTCTCATTCTGAGGTTTGTCTAGGTTCGTCCTTAAAAATAGACTAACTTGGGACAAACATAGACAAACCTTAGAATGAGACTAAAGTTTGTCTTTGTTCGTCCCAAGTTAGTCTCGTTAGTCTCATTCTAAGGCTTGTCAAAGTTCGTCCTTTGAAATAGTCTAACTTGGGACGACTTAGACAAACCTTAGAATGAGACTAACGTTTGTCTTTGTTCGTCCCAAGTTTGTCTTGTTAGTCTCATTCTAAAGTTTGTCTAAGTTCGTCCTTCGAAATAGACTAACTTGGAACGAACCTAGACTAACTTGGGACAAACTTAGACAAACCTTAGAATGAGACTAACGTTTGTCTTTGTTCGTCCCAAGTTAGTCTCGTTAGTCTCATTCTGTGGTTTGTCCAAGTTCGTCCTTAGAAATAGACTAATGTGGGACACACTTAGACAAACCTTAAATTGAGACTAACTTTTATCTTTGTTCGTCCCAAGTTAGTCTCGTTAGTCTCATTCTAAGATTTGCCTAAGTTTGTCCTTAGAATGAGACTAACTTGGGACGAACTTAGACTAACTTAGGACAAACTTACATAAACCTTGGAATAAGACTTAAGTTTGTCTTTGTTCGTCCCAAGTTAGTCTCATTTTAAGGGTTGTCTAAGTTCGTCCTTTTGAAATAGACTAACTTGGGACGAACTTAGACAAACCTTAGAATGAGACTAAATTTTGTCTTTGTTCGTCCCAAGTTAATCTTGTTAGACTCATTCTGAGGTTTGTCTAAGTTCGTCCTTCGAAATAGACTAACTTGGAATGAATTTAGACTAACTTGGGATGAACTTAGACAAACCGTAGAATGAGACTAACGTTTGTCTTTGTTCGTCCCCAGTTAATCTCTTTAGTCTCATGCTAAGGTTTGTCTAAGTTCGTCCTTAGAAATAGACTAACTTGGGACGAACTTAGACTAACCTTAGAATGAGACTAAAGTTAGTCTTTGTTCGTCCCAAGATAGTGTCGTTAGTCACATTCTAAGGCTTGTCTAAGTTCGTCCTTAGAAAGAGACTAACTTGGGACGAACTTTGACAAACCTTATAATGAGACTAACGTTTGTCTTTGTTCATCCCAAGTTAGTCTCGCTAGTCTCATTCTAAGGTTTGCCTAAGTTTGTCCTTAGAAAGATACTAACTTGGGACGAACTTAGACTAAACTAGGACGAACTTAGGCAAACCTTAGAATGAGACTAAAGTTTGTCTTTGTTCACCCCAAGTTAGTTTCATTCTAAGGTTTGTCTAAGTTCGTCCTTAAAAATAGACTAAATTGGGACGAACTTAGAGTAACTTGGGACAAACTTAGACAAACCTTAAAATGAGACAAATGTTTGTCTTTGTTCGTCCCAAGTTAGTAATGTTAGTCTCATTCAATGGTTTGTCTAAGTTCGTCCTTAGAAATAGACTAACTTGGGAAAAACTTAGACTTACTTGGGACGAACTTAGACAAACCTTAGAATGAGACTAATGTTTGTCCTTGTTCGTCTCAAGTTAGTCTCTTTAGTCTCATTCTAAGGTTTTTTTAAGTTCATCCTTAGAAATAGACTAACTTGGACGAACTTGCACAAACCTTAGAATGAGACTAACGTTTGTGTTTGTTCGTCCCAAGTTGGTCTCGTTAGTCTCATTCTAGGGTTTCTCAAAGTTTGTCATTAGAAATAGACTAACTTGGGACGAACTTAGACAAACCATAGAATGAGACTAACATTTGTCTTTGTTCATCCCAAGATAGTCTTGTTAGTCTCATTCTAAGGGTTGTCTAAGTTCGTCCTTCGAAATAGACTAACTTGGAACAAACTTAGACTAACTTGGGACGAACTTAGACTAACTTGGGATGAACTTAGACAAACCATAGAATGAGACTAACGGTTGTCTTTGTTTGTCCCAAGTTAATCTCTTTAGTCTCATTTCTAAGGTGTGTCCAAGTTCGTCCTTAGAAATAGAGTAACTTGGGACGAACTTAGACAAACCTTAGAATGAGACTAAAGTTTGTCTTTGTTCCTCCCAAGTTAGTCTCGTTAGTCTCATTCTAAGGTTTGTCTAAGTTCTTCCTTAGAAATAGACTAACTTGGGACGAACTTACACAAACCTTAGAATGAGACTAAGGTTTCTCTTTCTTCGTCCCAAGTAAGTCTCGTTAGTCTCATTCTGAGGTTTGTCTAGGTTCGTCCTTAAAAATAGACTAACTTGGGACAAACATAGACAAACCTTAGAATGAGACTAAAGTTTGTCTTTGTTCGTCCCAAGTTAGTCTCGTTAGTCTCATTCTAAGGCTTGTCAAAGTTTGTCCTTTGAAATAGACTAACTTGGGACGACTTACACAAACCTTAGAATGAGACTAAAGTTTGTCTTTGTTCGTCCCAAGTTAGTCTCGTTAGTCTCATTCTAAGGCTTGTCAAAGTTCGTCCTTAGAAATAGACTAACTTGGGACGAACTTAGACAAACCGTAGAATGAGACTATCGTTTGTCTTTTTTTGTCTCAAGTTAGTCTTGTTAGTCTCATTCTAATGTTTGGATAAGTTCGTCCTTCGAAATAGACTAACTTGGAACGAATTTAGACAAACCTTAGAATGAGACTAATGTTTGTCTTTGTTCGTCCCAAGTTAGTCTTGTTTGTCTCATTGTAAGCTTTATCTAAGTTCGTCCTTAGAAATAGACTAACTTGGAACGAACTTAGGCTAACTTGGGACGAACTTAGACAAACCTTAGAATGAGACTAAAGTTTGTCTTTGTTCCTCCCAAGTTAGTCTCGTTAGTCTCATTCTAAGGTTTGTCTAAGTTCTTCCTTAGAAATAGACTAACTTGGGACGAACTTACACAAACCATAGAATGAGACTAAGGTTTCTCTTTCTTCGTCCCAAGTAAGTCTCGCTCGTCTCATTCTAAGGTTTGTCTAAGTTTGTCCTTAGAAATAGACTAACGTGGGACACACTTAGACAAACTTTAGAATAAGACTAAAGTTTGGCTTCATTGGTCCCAAGTTAGTCTCGTTAGTCTCATTCTGAGGTTTGTCTAGGTTCGTCCTTAAAAATAGACTAACTTGGGACAAACATAGACAAACCTTAGAATGAGACTAAAGTTTGTCTTTGTTCGTCCCAAGTTAGTCTCGTTAGTCTCATTCTAAGGCTTGTCAAAGTTCGTCCTTTGAAATAGACTAACTTGGGACGACTTAGACAAACCTTAGAATGAGACTAACGTTTGTCTTTGTTCGTCCCAAGTTTGTCTTGTTAGTCTCATTCTAAAGTTTGTCTAAGTTCGTCCTTCGAAATAGACTAAATTGGAACGAACCTAGACTAACTTGAGACAAACTTAGACAAACCTTAGAATGAGACTAACGTTTGTCTTTGTTCATCCCAAGTTAATCTCGTTAGTCTCATTCTGTGGTTTGTCCAAGTTCGTCCTTAGAAATAGACTAATGTGGGACACACTTATGGGATGAACTTAGACAAACCGTAGAATGAGACTAACGTTTGTCTTTGTTCGTCCCCAGTTAATCTCTTTAGTCTCATGCTAAGGTTTGTCTAAGTTCGTCCTTAGAAAGAGACTAACTTGGGACGAACTTAGACTAACCTTAGAATGAGACTAAAGTTAGTCTTTGTTCGTCCCAAGTTAGTCTCGCTCGTCTCATTCTAAGGTTTGTCCAAGTTCGTCCTTAGAAATAGACTAACTTGGGACAAACTTAGACAAACCTTAGAATAAGACTAAAGTTTGTCTTTGTTCGTCCCAAGTTAGTCTCGTTAGTCTCATTCTAAGGTTTGTCTAAGTTTGTCCTTAGAAATAGACTAACTTGGGACGAACTTAGACAAACCTTAGAATGAGACTAACATTTTTCTTTGTTTGTCCCAAGTTAGTCTTGTTAGTCTCATTCTATAGTTTATCTAAGTTCATCCTTCGAAATTGACTAAATTGGAACGAACTTAAACTAACTTGGGATGAAGTTAGACAAACCTTAGAATGAGACTAATGTTTGTCTTTGTTCGTCCCAAGTTAGTCTCTTTAGTCTCATTCTAAGGTTTGTCTAAGTTCGTCCTTAGAAATAGAGTAACATGGGATGGACTTACACAAACCTTAGAATGAGACTAACGTTTATCTTTGTTCATCCCAAGATAGTCTCGTTAGTCTCATTATAAGGGTTGTCTAAGTTCGTCCTTAGAAATAGACTAACATGGGATGAACTTAGACAAACCTTAGAATGAGAGTAGCGTTTGTCTTTGTTCTTCCCAAGTTTGTCTTGTTAGTCTCATTCTAAGGTTTGTCTAACTTCGTCGATAGAATTAGACTAACTTGGAAAGAACTTAGACTAACTCGGAATGAGACAAACGTTTGTCTTTGTTCGTCATAAGTTAGTCTCTTTAGTCTCATTCTTAGGTTTTTCTGAGTTCGTCCTTAAAAATAGACTAACATGGGACGAACTTGCACAAACCTTAGAATGAGACTAACGTTTGTCTGTGTTCGTCCCAAGCTAGTCTCGCTCGTCTCTTTCCAAGGTTTGTCCAAGTTTGTCCTTAGAAATAAACTAACAGGGGGCAAACTTAGACAAACCTTAGAATGAGACTAACTTTTGTCTTTGTTCGTCCCAAGTTAGTCTCGTTAGTCTCATTCTAAGGTTTGTCTAAGTTTGTCCTTTGAAATAGACTAACATGGGACGAACTTAGACATACCTTAGAATAAGACTAATGTTTGTCTTTGTTCGTCCCAAGTTAGTCTCGTTAGTCTCATTCTGAGGTTTGTCTATGTTCGTCCTTAGAAATAGACTAACTTGGGACGAACTCACACAAACCTTAGAATGAAACTAACGTTTTCCTTTGTTCGTCATAAGTTAGTCTCTTTAGTCTCATTCTAAGGTTTGTCTAAGTTCGTAGCAAGTTAGTCTATTTCTAAGGACGAACTTAGCCAACCCTTAGAATGAGACTAAGATGACTAACTTGGGACGAACTTAGCCAAACCTTAGATTGAGACAAACGTTTGTCTTTGTTCGTCCCAAGTTAGTTCTTTTAGCCTCATTCTATGGTTTGTGTAAGTTCGTCCTTAGAAATAGACTAACTTGGGACCAACTTACACAATCCTTAGAATGAGACTAACCTTTGTCTTTGTTCGTCCCATGTTAGTCTCGTTAGTCTCATTCTAAGGTTTGTCTAAGTTTGTCCTTAGAAATAAACTAACCTGGGACGAACTTAGATAAACCTTAGAATGAGACTAACGTCTGTCATAGTTAAAAAAAACCGTTTGTGTTTGTTCGTCCCAAGTTAGTCTCGTTAGTCTCATTCTAAGGTTTGTCTAAGTTTGCCCTTAGAAAGAGACTAACTTGGGACGAACTTAGACTAACTTAGGACGAACTTACACAAACCTTAGTTAGAGACTAAAGTTTGTCTTTGTTCATCCCAAGTTAGTCTCGTTAGTCTCATTCTGAGGTTTGTCTAAGTTCGTCCGTAGAAATAGACTAACTAGGGACGAACTTAGACAAACCTTAGAATGAGACTAAAGTTTGTCTTTGTTCGTCCCAAGTTAGTCTCGTTAGTCTCATTCTAAGGTTTGTGTAAGTTCGTCCTTAGAAATAGACTAACTTGGGACGAACTCACACAAACCTTAAAATGAGACTAACATTTGTCTTTGTTCGTCCCAAGTTAGTCTCATTCTAAGGTTCGTCTATGTTCGTCCTTAGAAATAGACTAACTTGGGACGAACTTAGACAAACCTTAGATTGAGACAAACGTTTATCTTTGTTCGTCCCAATTTAGTTCTGTTAGTCTCATTCTATGGTTTGTGTAAGTTCGTCCTTAGAAATAGACTAACTTGGGACGAACTTACACAAACCATAGAACGAGACTTACGTTTGTCTTTGTTCGTCCCCAGTTAGTCTCGTTAGTCTCATTCTAAGGTTTGTCTAAGTTTTTCCTTAGAAATAAACTAACTTGGGACGAACTTAGACAAACCTTAGAATGAGACTAACGTTTGTCATTGTTAAAAAAACTGTTTGTGTTTGTTCGTCCCAATTTAGTCTCGTTAGTCTCATTCTAAGGTTTGTCTAAGTTTGTCCTTAGAAAGAGACTAACTTGGGACGAACTTAGACTAACTTAGGACGAACTTACACTAACCTTAGAATAATACAAAAGTTTGTCTTTGTTCATCCCAAGTTAGTCTCGTTTGTCTCATTCTGAGGTTTGTCTAAGTTCGTCCTTAGAAATAGACTAACTGGGGACGAACTTAGACAAACCTTAGAATGAGACTAAAGTTTGTCTTTGTTCGTCCCAAGTTAGTCTCGTTAGTCTCGTTAGTCTCATTATAAGGGTTATCTATGTTCGTCCTTAGAAATAGACTAACTTGGGACGACTTAAACAAACTTTAGAATGAGACTAACGTTTCTCTTAGTTCGTCCCAAGTTAGTCACGTTATTCACATTCTAAGGTTTCTCTAAGTTCGTCCTTAGAAAGAGACTAACTTCGGACGAACTTAGACTAACTTAGGACAAACTTACACAAACCTTAGAATGAGACTAAAGTTTGTCTTTGTTCGTCCCATGTTAGTCTCGTTAGTCTCATTCTAAGGTTTGTCTAAGTTTGTCCTTAGAAATAGACTAACTTAAAACGAACTTAGACTAACTTGGGACGAACTTAGACAAACCTTAGAATGAGACGAACTTTTGTCTTTGTTCGTCCCAAGTTAGTATCGCTCGTCTCATTCTAAGGTTTGTCTAAGTTTGTCATTAGAAATAGACTAACTTGGGACAAACTTAGACAAACCTTAGAATGAGACTAACTTTTGTCTTTGTTCGCCCCAAATTAGTCTCGTTAGTCTCATTCTAAGGTTTGTCAAAGTTCGTCCTTAGAAAGAGACTAACTTGGGACGAACGTAGACTAAATTAGGACAAACTTACACAAACCTTAGAATAAGACTAAAGTTTGTCTTTGTTCATCCCAAGTTAGTCTTGTTAGTCTCATTCTAAGGTTTGTCTAAGTTCGTCCTAAGAAATAGACTAACTTGGGATGAACTTAGACTAACTTGGGATGAACTTACACTAACTTGGGACGAACTTAGACAACCCTCTGAATGAGACAAACGTTTGTCTTTGTTCGTCCAAGTTAGTCTTGTTAGTCCCATTCTAAGGTTTGTCTAAGTTTATCCTTAGAAATAGACTAACTTGGGACGAACTTAGACAAACCTTAGAATGAGACTAACTTTTGTCTTTGTCCGACCCAAGTTAGTCTCGTTAGTCTCATTCTAAGGTTTGTCTAAACTTGTCCTTTGAAATAGACTAAGATGGGACGAACTTAGACAAACCTTTGAATGAGAGTAAAGCTTGTCTTTGTTCATCCCAAGTTAGTCTCGTTAGTCTCATTCTAAGGTTTGTCAAATTGGTCCTTAGAAATAGACTAACTTGGGACGAACTTAGAAAAACCTTAGCATGAGACTAATTTTTGTCTTTGTTAATTCCAAGTTAGTCTTGTTAGTCTCATTCTAAGGTTTGTCTAAGTTCATCCTTCGAAATAGACTAACTTGGAACAAACATAGACTAACTTGGTACGAACTTAGCCAAACTTTACAATGAGACTAACGTTTGTCTTTGTTCGTCCCAAGTTAGTCTCTTTAGTCTCATTCTAAGGTTTGTCTAAGTTCGTCCTTAGAAATAGACTAACTTTTGATGAAGTTAGATAAACCTTAGAATGAGACTAACGTTTGTCTTTGTTCGTCCCAAGTTAGTCATGTTAGTCTCATTCTAAGGTTTGTCTAAGTTCGTCCTTAAAAATAGACTAACTTGGGACAAACTTAGACAAACCTTAAAATGAGACTAATGTTTGTCTTTGTTCGTCCCAAGTTAGTCTCGTTAGTCTCATTATAAGTGTTGTCTAAGTTCGTCCTTAGAAATAGACTAACTTGGGAAAGAGTTAGACAAACCTTAGAATGAGACTAACGTTTGTCTTTGTTCGTCCCAATTTACTCTTGTTAGTCTCATTCTAAGGTTTGTCTAAGTTCATCCTTAGAAATAGACTAACTTGGAATGAACTTAGACTTACTTGGGATGAACTTAGACAAACCTTAGAATGAGACTAACATTTGCCTTTGTTCGTCATAAGTTAGTCTCTTTAGTCTCATTCGAAGGTTTGTCTAAGTTCGTCGCAAGTTAGTCTATTTCTAAGGATGAACTTAGCCAAACCGTAGAATAAGACTAAGATGACTAACTTCGGACGAACAAAGACAAACATTAGAATGAGACAACGGTTTGTCTTTGTTCGTCCTAAGTTAGTTCTGTCCGTCTCATTATAATGTTTGTGTAAGTTCATCCTTAGAAATAGATTAACTTGGGACGAACTTACACAAACATTAGAATGAGACTAACGTTTGTCTTTGTTCGTCCCAAGTAAGTCTCATTCTAAGGTTCGTCTAAGTTCGTCCTTAGAAATAGACTAACTTGAGATGAACTTAGACAAACCTTAGATTGAGACAAACGTTTGTCTCTGTTCGTCCCAAGTTAGTTCTGTTAGTCTCATTCTAAGGTTTGTGTAAGTTCGTCCTTAGAAATAGACTAACTTGGGACGAACTTACACAAACCTTAGAATGAGACAAACGTTTGTCTTTGTTCGTCCCAAGTTAGTCTCGTTAGTCTCATTCTAAGGTTTGTCTAAGTTTGTCCTTAGAAATAGATTAACTTGGGACGAACTTAGACAAACCTTAGAATGAGACTAACGCTTGTCTTAGTTCGTCATAAGTTAGTCTTTTTAGTCCCATTCTAAGGTTTGTCTAAGTTCGTCCTCAGAAATAGACTAACTTGGGATGAATTTACACAAACCTTAGAATGAGACAAACGTTTGTCTTTGTTCGTCCCAAGTTAGTCTCGCTCATCTCATTGTAAGGTTTGCCTAAGTTCGTCCTTAGAAATAGTCTAACTTGGGACAAACTTAGACAAACCTTAGAATAAGACTAAAGTTTGTCTTTGTTCGTCCCAAGTTAGTCTCGTTAGTCTCATTCTAAGGTTTGTCTAAGTTTGTCCTTAGAAATAGACTAACTTGGGACGAACTTAGACAAACCTTAGAATGAGACTAACATTTTTCTTTGTTCGTCCCAAGTTAGTCTTGTTAGTCTCATTCTATAGTTTATCTAAGTTTGTCCTTCGAAATAGACTAACTTGGAACGAACTTAGACTAACTTGGGATGAAGTTAGACAAACCTTAGAATGAGACTAATGTTTGTCTTTGTTCGTCCCAAGTTAGTCTCTTTAGTCTCATTCTAAGGTTTGTCTAAGTTCGTCTTTAGAAATAGACTAACTTGGGACGGACTTACACAAACCTTAGAATGAGACTAACGTATGTCTTTGTTCATCCCAAGATAGTCTCGTTAGTCTCATTATAAGTGTTGTCTAAGTTCGTCCTTAGAAATAGACTAACTTGGGACGAAGTTAGACAGACCTTAGAATGAGACTAACGTTTGTCTCATTCTTCGTCCCAAGTTAGCCATGTTAGTCTCATTCTAAGGTTTGTCTATGTTCATCCTTAGAAATAGACTAATTTAAGACAAACTTAGAAAAACCATAGAATGAGACTAATGTTTGTCCTTGTTCGTCCCAAGTTAGTCTCGTTAGTCTCATTATAAGTGTTGTCTAAGTTCGTCCTTAGAAATAGACTAACTTGGGACAAAGTTAGACAAACCTTAGAATGAGACTAACGTTTGTCTTTGTTCGTCCCAAGTTAGTCTTGTTAGTCTCATTCTAAGGTTTGTCTAAGTTCGTCCTTCGAAATAGACTAACTTGGAACAAACTTAGACTAACTTGGGACAAACCTTAGAATGAGACTAACGTTTGCCTTTGTTCGTCATAAGTTAGTCTCTTTAGTCTCATTCTAAGGTTTGTCTAAGTTCGTAGCAAGTTAGTCTATTTCTAAGGACGAACTTAGCCAAACCTTAGAATGAGACTAAGATGACTAACTTGGGACGAACAAAGACAAACCTTAGAATGAGACAAACGTTTGTCTTTGTTCGTCCTAAGTTAGTTCTGTTAGTCTCATTCTAATGTTTGTATAAGTTCGTCCTTAGAAATAGACTAACTTGGGACGAACTTACACAAACCTTATAATGAGACTAACATTTGTCTTTGTTCGTCCCAAGTTAGTCTCATTCTAAGGTTCGTCTAAGTTTGTCCTTAGAAATAGAATAACTTGGGACGAACTTAGACAAACCTTAGATTCAGACAAACGTTTGTCTTTGATCGTCCCAAGTTAGTTCTGTTAGTCTCATTCTATGGTTTGTGTAAGTTCGTCCTTAGAAATAGACTAACTTGGGACGACCTTACACAAACCTTAGAATAAGACTAACCTTTGTCTTTGTTCGTCCCAAGTTAGTCTCGTTAGTCTCAGTCTAAGGTTTGTCTAAGTTTGTGCTTAGAAATAAACTAACCAGGGATGAACTTAGACAACCCATAGAATGAGACTAACGTTTGTCATTGTTAAAAAAAACCGTTTGTGTTTAATCGTCCCAAGTTAGTCTCGTTAGTCTCATTCTAAGGGTTGTCTAAGTTTATCCTTAGAAAGAGACTAACTTGGCACGAACTTAGACTAACTTAGGACGAACTTACACAAACCTTAGTTAGAGACTAAAGTTTGTCTTTGTTCATCCCAAGTTAGTCTCGTTAGTCTCATTCTGAGGTTTGTCTAAGTTTGTTCTTAGAAATAGACTAACTTGGGACGAACTTAGACAAACCGTAGAATGAGACTAAAGTTTGTCTTCGTTCGTCCCAAGTTAGTCTCGTTAGTCTCATTCTAAGGTTTGTGTAAGTTCGTCCTTAGAAATAGACTAACTTGGGACGAACTCACACAAACCTTAGAATGAGACTAACATTTGTCTTTGTTCGTCCCAAGTTAGTCTCATTCTAAGTTTCGTCTATGTTCGTCCTGAGAAATAGACTAACTTGGGACGAACTTAGACAAACCTTAGATTGAGACAAATGTTTGTCTTTGTTCGTACCAAGTTAGTTCTGTTAGTCTCATTCTATGGTTTGTGTAAGTTCGTCCTTAGAAATAGACTAACTTGGGATGAACTTACACAAACCTTAGAACGAGATTAACGTTTGTCTTTGTTTGTCCCCAGTTAGTCTCGTTAGTCTCATTCTATGGTTTGTCTAAGTTTGTCCTTAGAAATAAACTAACTTGGGACGAACTTAGACAAACCTTAGAATGAGACTAACGTTTGTCATTGTTAAAAAAAAAATTTGTGTTTGTTCGCCACAAGTTAGTCTCGTTACTCTCATTCTAAGGTTTGTCTAAGTTTGTCCTTAGAAAGAGACTAACTTGGGAACTTAGACTAACTTTGGACGAACTTACACAAACCTTAGAATAAGACTAAAGTTTATCTTTGTTCATCCCAAGTTGGTCTCGTTAGTCTCATTCTGAGGTTTTTCTAAGGTCGTCCTTAGAAATAGACTAACTGGGGACGAACTTAGACAAACCTTAGAATGAGACTAAAGTTTGTCTTTGTTCGTCCCAAGTTAGTCTCGTTAGTCTCATTATAAGGTTTCTCTATGTTCGTCCTTAGAAAGAGACTAACTTGGGACGAACTTAGACTAACTTAGGACAAACTTACACAAACCTTAGAATGAGACTAAAGTTTGTCTTTGTTCGTCCCAAGTTAGTCTCGTTAGTCTCATTCTAAGGTTTGTCTAAGTTTGTCCTCAGAAATAGACTAACTTAAAACGAACTTAGACTAACTTGGGACGAACTTAGACAAACCTTAGAATGAGACTAACTTTTGTCTTTGTTCGTCCCAAGTTAGTCTCGCTCGTCTCATTTAAGGTTTGTCTAAGTTTGTCCTTAGAAATAGACTAACTTGGGACAAACTTAGACAAACCTTAGAAGTAGACTAACTTTTGTCTTTGTTCGCCCCAAATTAGTCTCATTAGTCTCATTCTAAGGTTTGTCAAAGTTCGTCCTTAGAAAGAGACTAACTTGGGACGAACTTAGACTAAATTAGGACGAACTTACACAAACCTTAGAATAAGACTAAAGTTTGTCTTTGTTCATCCCTAGTTAGTCTCATTAGTCTCATTCTAAAGTTTGTCTAAGTTCGTCCTTAGAAATAGACTAACTTGGGATGAACTTAGACAAACCTTAGAATGAGACTAAAGTTTGTCTTTGTTCGTCCCAAGTTAGTCTCGTTAGTCTCATTCTAGGGTTTCTCAAAGTTTGTCCTTAGAAATAGACTAACTTGGGACGAACTTAGACAAACCATAGAATGAGACTAACATTTGTCTTTGTTCATTCCAAGATAGTCTTGTTAGTCTCATTCGAAGGGTTGTCTAAGTTCGTCCTTCGAAATTGACTAACTTGGAACAAACTTAGACTAACTTGGGACGAACTTAGACTAACTTGGGATGAACTTAGACAAACCATAGAATGAGACTAACGTTTGTCTTTGTTTGTCCCAAGTTAATCTCTTTAGTCTCATTTCTAAAGTGTGTCCAAGTTCGTCCTTAGAAATATACTAACTTGGGACTAAGTTAGACAAACCTTAGAATGAGACTAAAGTTTGTCCCAAGTTAGTCTCGTTAGTCTAATTTTAAGGGTTGTCTAAGTTTGTCCTTTGAAATAGACTAACTTGGGACGAACTTAGACAAACCTTAGAATGAGACTAACATTTGTCTTTGTTCATCCCAAGTTAGTCTTGTTAGTCTCATTCTAAGGTTTGTCTAAGTTCGTCCTTAGAAACAGACTAACTTGGAACAAACTTAGACTAACTTGGGACGAACTTAGACAAACCTTAGAATGAGACTAACGTTTGTCTTTGTTCGTCCCAAGTTAATCTCATGCTAAGGTTTGTCTACTTGTGTCCTTAGAAATCGACTAATATGGGACAATCTTAGACTAACTTGGGATAAACTTAGACAAACCTTAGAATGAGACTAACGTTTGTCTTTGTTTGTCCCAAGTTAGTCTCGCTAGTCTCATTCTAAGGTTTTTCTAAGTTCGTCCTTAGAATGAGACTAACTTGGGACAAACTTAGACTAAATTAGGACGAACTTAGACAACCCTTAGAATGAGACTAAAGTTTGTCTTTGTTTGCACCATGTTAGTCTCATTCTAAGGTTTGTGTAAGTTCGCCCTTAGAAATAGACTAAATTGGGACGAACTTAGACTAACTTGGGACGAACTTAGACAAACCTTAGAGTGAGACAAACGTTTGTCTTTGTTTGTCCCAAGTTAGTCTTGTTAGTCTCATTCTAAGGTTTGTCTAAGTGTGTCCTTAAAAATAGACTAAATTGGGACAAACTTTGACTAACTTGGGGCGAACTTACAAAAAACTTAGAATGAGACTAACATTTGTCTTTGTTCGTCCCAAGTTAGTCTCATTCTAAGGTTTGTCTGAGTTCGTGTTTAGAAAGAGACTAACTTGGGACGAACTTAGACTAACTTAGGACAAACTTACACAAACCTTATAATAAGACTAAAGTTTGTCTTTGTTCGTCCCAAGTTAGTCTCGTTAGTCTCTTTCAAAGGTTTGTCTAAGTTCGTCCTTAGAAATAGACTAACTTGGGACAAACATAGACAAACCTTAGAATGACACTGAAGTTTGTCTTTGTTCGTTCCAAGTTAGTCTCGTTTGTCTCATTGTAAGGTTTGTCAAAGTTCATCCTTAGAAATAGACTAACTTGGGACGAACTTAGACAAACCATAGAATGAGACTATCGTTTGTCTTTTTTTGTCCCAAGTTAGTCTTGTTAGTCTCATTCTAATGTTTGGATAAGTTCGTCCTTCGAAATAGACTAACTTGGAACGAATTTAGACAAACCTTAGAATGAGACTAATGTTTGTCTTTGTTCGTCCCAAGTTAGTCTTGTTTGTCTCATTCTAAGCTTTATCTAAGTTCGTCCGTAGAAATAGACTAACTTGGAATGAACTTAGACTAACTTGGGACGAACTTAGACAAACCTTAGAATGAGACTGAAGTTTGTCTTTGTTCCTCCCAAGTTAGTCTCGTTAGTCTCATTCTAAGGTTTGTCTAAGTTCTTCCTTAGAAATAGACTAACTTGGGACGAACTTACACAAACCTTAGAATGAGACTAAGGTTTCTCTTTCTTCGTCCCAAGTAAGTCTCGCTCGTCTCATTCTAAGGTTTGTCTATGTTTGTCCTTAGAAATAGACTAACGTGGGACACACTTAGACAAACTTTAGAATAAGACTAAAGTTTGGCTTCATTTGTCCCAAGTTAGTCTCGTTAGTCTCATTCTGAGGTTTGTCTAGGTTCGTCCTTAAAAAGAGACTAACTTGGGACAAACATAGACAAACCTTAGAATGAGACTAATGTTTGTCTTTGTTCGTCCCAAGTAAGTCTCGTTAGTCTCATTCTAAGGCTTGTCAAAGTTCGTCCTTTGAAATAGACTAACTTGGGACGACTTAGACAAACCTTAGAATGAGACTAACGTTTGTCTTTGTTCGTCCCAAGTTTGTCTTGTTAGTCTCATTCTAAAGTTTGTCTAAGTTCGTCCTTCGAAATAGACTAACTTGGAACGAACCTAGACTAACTTGGGACAAACTTAGACAAACCTTAGAATGAGACTAACGTTTGTCTTTGTTCGTCCCAAGTTAGTCTCGTTAGTCTCATTCTGTGGTTTGTCCAAGTTCGTCCTTAGAAATAGACTAATGTGGGACACACTTAGACAAACCTTAAATTGAGACTAACTTTTATCTTTGTTCTTCCCAAGTTAGTCTCGTTAGTCTCATTCTAAGATTTGCCTAAGTTTGTCCTTAGAAAGAGACTAACTTGGGACAAACTTAGACAAACTTAGGACAAACTTACACAAACCTTGGAATAAGACTAAAGTTTGTCTTTGTTCACCCCAAGTTAGTTTCATTCTAAGGTTTGTCTAAGTTCGTCTTTAAAAATAGACTAAATTGGGACGAACTTAGAGTAACTTGGGACGAACTTAGACAAACCTTAGAATGAGACAAATGTTTGTCTTTGTTCGTCCCAAGTTAGTAATGTTAGTCTCATTCAAAGGATTGTCTAAGTTCGTCCTTAGAAATAGACTAACTTGGGAAAAACTTAGACTTACTTGGGATGAACTTAGACAAACCTTAGAATGAGACTAATGTTTGTCCTTGTTCGTCTCAAGTTAGTCTCTTTAGTCTCATTCTAAGGTTTTTTTAAGTTCATCCTTAGAAATAGACTAACTTGGACGAACTTGCACAAACCTTAGAATGAGACTAACGTTTGTGTTTGTTCGTCCCAAGTTAGTCTCATTAGTCTCATTCTAAGGTTTGTCTAAGTTTGTCCTTAGAAATAGACTAACTTGGGACGAACTTAGACAAACCTCCGAATGAGACTAACATTCGTCTTTGTTCTTCCCAAGTTAGTCTCGTTACTCTCATTCTAAGGTTTGTCTAAGTTCGTCCTTAGAAAGAGACTAACTTGGGACGAACTGAGACTAACTTAGGGCGAACTTACACAAACCTTAGAATAAAGTTTGTCTTTGTTCGTCCCAAGTAAGTCTCGTTAGTCTCATTCTAAGGTTTTGATGTTCCCTTGCGTGGCATATATTTGGCAAAACATAGTTCGACAGTTCGAGCAGGAGTTCCGGGGGAGTTCGAACACATTCTGGGACCACAGTACAACGTGGAGCAGACGCCAAGATGTTTTCCAGAAGGTTCGAAAGATCGAATGTCGTTTTGACTTGAAGTTGGCCAGCGAAGAAATCAATCTTCAGATGTTCGAATGAATATCTACATATCAGTTTTAAGGCAGCAAGGCTGACTTGGCGAGGAAGTCTTCGTATATTCCTCTCACCGATTTGAGAAAAATATACATCGAATATTTAAGAATATTTCCTAAATATTTGATGGGATTATCTGGAGCAGATTTGGATATCGTCCTTGCATATAAATACAATGCTAGGGCGTCCATTTTCTGCGTCGCTTCCTGAGAGAAAATAAACACGAGAGCATTCGTGAGATTGGAGGAGGAGTGACGGCCGGCTGACTATTCCACACCGAAATATCATCGGGGAAGTAATAGTCTGTTCAGTTTGCTTTTCAGACTGTTCTTGAAGAACAACAAAGCACACACACACACACGGTGATCAAGATACGTCTTTGAGAAAAGGCGACTGGGCTTCTGAGAGGTCCAAGACTAGGCCGAGAGGGAAGTCTCGTCCTACCGATAAGGGATCGAGGGGAGCTGTGGTGAACCGAGATTGCAAATCCGAGAGACGGAGAAATAGAGGCTAGGCGATTACAAACAAGGTGTTGTGTAAGATACTGTCTGCTAAGGTGTTCACGTCTCTGGTTGAACACAAGCTGAAACTGTCCTACAAGTGTTCGAGACGCAGTTCGAACACCATATGGAACTCGTCTTGACTAAGACAAGTAGATTTCATTTGGTATCAGAGCAGACACTCAACACATTGAGTGAGATCCTAGAACTGTTCAAGATGACTCCAAAGCGTAATCAGAAGTAACAAAGATATCACGCTTAGAACAGAGGTGTCTGGAGTATTGGTTGAGACTGACTGCACCTTCTATCGACTGAATATGATGGCTCCAAAGTTTGGCAGGATGGCCCGAAGGCTCGACAAACGCAGACCTGAGCAAGGACAGTCACAATAAAGCAAGCTTCATAACTTGAAGACAGACATGAAGACCTGTAGAAACAAAAACATCTGCATGGTTGCCTTCATCTCATCAAGTCACATGGAAAAAGATCGATGGTACTTCGACAGTGGTTGCTCTACTCATATGACAGGTGACCCCAAGTTTCTCACACATATTCGACCTGTCATAAAGAAATGTTTGTTATGTTTGGTGATGGAGGAAAGGGTCAGGATATCGGCTGTGGGACATTGGAGGTTCCGGATCTTCCTGTACTCAAGGACATCCTCTTGGTTGAAGGACTGAAGGTGAACCTTATCAGTATCAGTCAGCTATGCGATGGCGGGCACCATGTCAAATTCACTCATGACTCTTGCCAAGTCTTGAACAAAAAAGGAGGCACACTGATGAAAGGTAGTAGAGCAGCCAACGACTGTTACCTTATAGGGTCTGCCGGAACAGTTACTGCATCAGCGTGCTTATCAAGTCAAGTGGATGAAATGGCACTGTGGCATAGGTGATTGGGTCATCTGAATCTCAAGACCTTGAAGAAGCTCTGCTCATCTGGACTCATCCGAGGAATGCCCAATGTGAAAGGCGACATAAATGTTCTATGTGGAGAATGCAAAATCGGAAAACAGACTAAGGCTTCGCATCCCAACATCACACAAATCAGCACCAGCAGACCACTGGAACTGATCCATATTGATCTGATGGGCCCGATGCAGGTTGAGAGATATGGCGGCAACAAGTATGTTCTAGTCTGTCTGGACGACTTCACCAGGTTTACATGGACTCGATTCCTTCGAGACAAGTCTGCAGACGCACAACAGTTCATTGAACTTGCTACCCTACTCCAGAGAGAGAGAGAGGGAAGCCAAAGGAGAACGCCTCGTAAGTATCAGGAGTGACAACGACACTGAGTTCAAGAATGCCACTATGGCCACTTACTGTGCCAACCACGGGATTGCTCATCAGTTTGCTTCTACAATCACACCCCAGCAAAACGGCGTTGTGGAACAAAAAAATAATACAATTCAAGAGATGGCTCGCGTAATGATTCATGCAAAGAAGATTCCCCTGAAGTTCTGGGCAGAAGCTATGAACACGGTGTGCCATATTATAAATCGTGTGACAATACGCACAGGTACGGAGATGACCTGCTATGAACTTCGGAAAGGGAAGAAGCCCACTGTCAAGTACTTCCACATTTTTGGGAGTGAGTGCTGTATTTTAAATGACCGTGAGTACCAACAGAAGCTTGACCCGAAGAGTGATGATGGATTCTTCCTAGTATATTCCTCAAACAATCGAGCATACCGGGTGTTCAACAAACACACAGGATCGGTCATGGAGTCTATCAATGTCAAAATAAAGGATGACGTGATTGGGCAAACTGCCCCAGATGATGTAGACGAAGCAGTTGGAACAGCATCTGCAACTATTCCACTATCTCATCCGACTGAGACTGACTCGACAGGAGGAGTCCCAACAGCTGATAATCACTCTGAAAACTCTTCCTCTGACGAGGTTGAAGAGGTCAGTATTCAAGCAGATCGTGCTGCATTACAAACCTCTCGTCGAATTGCCAGAGACCACACAATCTCTGAGGTCATTGGAGCACCTAGTGATAGAATACAAACTCGTGGGAAGCCTATCAACCTCATAGATCTTGCTGCCTGCTTGTGTTTTCTGTCTTCGATAGAGCCGAAGAACATAAAGGAAGCACTCATTGATGAGTATTGGGTCCTCGCCATGCAGGAAGAACTGGAAGAGTTTGCCCACAATGATGTATGTGACTTGGTTCTAAGACCTGATGGTGTGAACGTCATCGGCACAAAATGGATTTTTAAAAACAAGTCAGACACATCAGGAAATATCACTAGAAACAAGGCTCAACTTGTTGCCCAGGTCTATACCCAGATAGAGGGGATCAATTTTGATGAAACCTTTGCCCCTGTCGCACGCCTTGAAGCCATTCACCTGCTCCTTGCTCTGGCTTGTCACTTGAAGTTTCGGCTGTTCCAGATGGATGTTAAAAGTGCATTCTTGAATGGCCTTCTAATTAACGAAGTATATGTTTCTCAGCCAAAAGGATTTGAGGACCCGCATCACCCTGCTCATGTGTATCGCCTGAAGAAGGCACTACACGGACTCAAGCAGGCGCCCAGAGCTTGGTATGAGCGTCTCACTGTGTTCCTCGTAAACCATGGATATGTGCGAGGGGGAGTGGACAAGACCCTGTTCGTCAAGCACACAAAGTCAGATTTTATTATCGCACAAATCTATGTTGACGATATTGTGTTCGTGTCCAACACCCAGAAGCTGGTAGATCAGTTCGTGGAACAGATGCAGAAAGAGTTCAAGATGAGTATGGTAAGGGAGATGAACTACTTTCTCGGACTGTAGGTGATACAGAAAGAGGATGGCGTCTTCATCTCACAAAGTAAGTAGGCCAAGACCCTGATAATAAAATTCAATCTTGAGAAGGCAAGTCAGAAACAAACACCTGCTACGACTCATTTAAAGATCACTAAAGACAATGCTGGAGCAGAGGTTGATCAAACTTTGTACAGGAGTATAATTGGGAGTCTCTTGTACATAACCGCCAATAGACCTGATATTTCATATGCAGTTAGAGTCTGTGCAAGGTACCAGGCGGATCCAAAAGAAAGTCACCTACTACAAGTGAAAAGAATCATAAAGTATGTGTGCGGAACAGTTGAATTTGGGATCCGGTACACGAAAGACACCAATCCACACCTAGTTGGTTTCTATGACGCTGACTGGGTAGGAAAAGCTGAATATCGAAAGAGCACATCTGGAGGGTGTTTCTTTTTGGGAAACAACTTGGTCTCCTGGTTCAGCAATAAACAAAACAATATTTCACTATCTACGGCCGAAGCGAAATATATCGCTGCAGGAAGTTGCTGCACTCAGCTTCTATGGATGAAGCAAATGCTGTCTGAATACAGAATTGAACAGAAGGAGATGACCCTGTACTGCGACAATATGAGCACGATCAGCATATCCAAAAACCCAGTATAGCACTCCAGAACGAAGCACATCGACATCAAGCATCATTTCATCAGAGAGCTGGTTGAATTGAAGGTGGTGACTCTACAGCATGTTACATTGGACAAGCAATTAGCTGATATCTTCACCAAGCCTCTGGATGCTGCATAGTTTGAGACACTCAAATCCTCCTTGGGTCTATGTGTCGTCACTAACTAAGTGTTCCAGACAGTGGTCAGTCCCAGGCGAAACTCCAGTAACACAGTTGGACTGATCACTCATGAAAGAGAGCTGGAACAGAAGGTGGTGGAGAAGAAAGGACCAGAACATACTGCAAAGCAGAAGGTGGTGCCCTCGAAATCAGCGGTGGGGACTCCTAAGCCAATCGATGCAAGTTCAACATCAACAAGTCTCGTCCCTCCACCGGCTATGCCCCAATCTGAGGTAATTCAAAACCCTAAAGCTCTGGATGTTGTTTTGCCTGTGAAAGATGTTGTTGTTGGATATAATGAATTTGAAAAGGAAGTAAATGTTGAGGAGGTTGTGTTTGGAAAAACCAATAGGGCTGTTGTTAGTAAGGGTGTCGGAAAAGATGCTCTCGGAGCTGTGAAAGAAGGTAAATCAGGTCTGTCTGTATTCAAGGAAACCGCTGGTCCAAGATGATGGAGGGAAAGGTTGCATGGAATCGGCTATGTGAGGGCTCAAGGTGGACTTCGCATGAAAACAGTTTATCGGCGAATAGATTCTTCAAGAAAGAATGCTGCCAAATTTTCTACTGTTAGAGGATGGCTGGTTACTTTTTCTGATTCGAAGACCGAACAGTGTCTTGGGTATTCAGGCAAAAGGAAGGTGGTTCTTGATGAGGGATCTGAAGTCGTTTCAGAAGAAAAGCATGAGAGTTCAGATGGTTATCAACATGTAAAGCATCATGATACAGAGGACGTGGAGTCTAATTCTTCCAAGAAGGATAATGAACTAGATGATCTCTTCAAGGACATTGATGATATTGTCAAAGTTTTGCAAAAGGAGGATGTTCCTATTTCTGCTGTGACTCAACCAGATCAGTCTTCACATGCCCAGGCTGTAGGGGGAGCCGATGCTTCCAAAAAGAGGAAACGTGGAGTACCTACTCCTGTCTCAAAAGATGCTAGAGGTTTTGTCCCATCTCCAGGTTCTGAAGTAGCTCCAACAGGCTTGGTAAAGAAGCTAGTTTGGTTCATAAATAAAGGTGCGGCTAGAATGAGGAGGTGTGTGCTGAAGTGGAAGATCATTCCTGAAAGGTTCCTTGAAGAGAAGAGCTATAATGGGAAGGAGGTCTCTCATGTCCTAAAACAGACATGCGCTAAGCAATTGTCAATCTTCCTCCTCAGTTTGGGGTGATTGGGGCCAAGGACTATGGCGTTGTGTTTGCTCGAGGAAGGAGAATTGAAATTGACCCCGATCTCATCTGCAAGTTCTATCAGATGGATGACCCAGAGATAGATGAAGAGGAAGAAGTTTTTGTTAAGATTGTAGACACTCTGACTGCTGGGTCTTTCCCTTTGTGGCCTGAGATGCTGACCATGCTACCTCAAAGCGTTCTCTCCACCAGATCTGTTCTCCTTCTCTGATACATGAACTGATCATCCGGCAAGCTCCAGAATTGCAGTCACCAAATGAGCTTCTCTCCAAGCCCCCGCGCAAGTTCACCGTGGACCACAATCTTTTCAAAGGCCATCACGTAAATGATCTCAAACAGCCAGGATTGAAACACAAGGACATTCCAGAGTCCTCAAGGCAAGGGGGAGCTAGGATGGCTCGTGGCGTAAGGGATAAGCTGATCAAAGAGCTAGATATAATCATTGCTGGCGACAAAGAGCTACGCAACCGCATCACTAGCTTGGCTCGGGCGCTTAGATATCCCAGCGATGTTGAGGAGGATGCTTCCGCATCAGAAGATGATTCGGATGACCTGTAATCTTAAAGGTCCATGACTCCATCCCCCTTGAACTCTGAACAATGCTAATTGTCTTCATCTTGTTCTTGCTTCAGTTGTTGTTCTGGCACAGTTTGATTGGGTGTTCTAACTTAGATTGGACCCCTTGCCAGTTTGTGGCACAAAGGGGGAGTATTTTGAGAGGAGACAATTATGTTCTCTCAAGGTTGTCTAATGTCTAGATAGTTAGATAAATCTAGTTATCTAGTAGATTTGGTTTTGCCAAAATGCCAAGGGGGAGATTGATGTTCCCTTGAGTGACATATATTTGGCAAAACATAGTTAGACAGTTCGAGCAGGAGTTCAGGGGGAGTTCGAACACATTCCGGGACCACAGTACAACGTGGAGCAAACGCCAAGATGTTTTCTGGAATGTTCGAAAGATCGAATGTCATTTTGATCTGAAGTCGGCCAGCGAAGAAATCGATCTTCAAATATTCGAATGAATATCTACATATCAGTTTTAAGGCGGCAAGGCTGACTTGGCGAGGAAGTCTTCGTATATTTCTCTCACCGATTTGAGAAAGATATACATCGAATATTTAGGAGTATTTCCTAAATATTTGACGGGATTATCTGGAGCAGATTTGGATATCGTCCTTGCATATAAATACAATGCTAGGGCGTCCATGTTCTGCGTCGCTTCCTGAGAGAAGATAAACATGAGAGCATTTGTGAGATTGGAGAAGGAGTGACGGCCGGCTGACTATTCCACACCGAAATATCATCGGGGAAGTAACAGTCTGTTCAATTTTCTGTTCAGAATGTTCTTGAAGAACAACAAAGCACACACACACACGGTGATCAAGATACGTCTTTGAGAGAAGGCGACTGGGCTTCTAAGAGGTCCAAGACTAGGCCGATAGGGAAGTTTCATCCTACCCATAGGGGATCGAGGGGAGCTGCGGTGAATCGAAATTGCAAATCCGAGAGACGGAGAAATAGAGGCTAGGTGATTACAAACAAGGTGTTGTGTAAGATACTGTCTGCTAAGGTGTTCCAGTCTCTGGTTGAACACAACCTGAAACTGTCCTACAAGTGTTCGAGACGCAGCTCGAACACCATCTAGAACTCGTCTTGACTAAGACAAGTAGATTTCAGGTTTGTCTAAGTTCGTCCTTAGAAATAGACTCACTTGGGACAAACTTAGACAAACATTAGAATGAGACTAATGTTTGTCTTTGTTTGTCCCAAGTTAGTCTCGTTAGTCTCATTATACGGGTTGTCTAAGTTCGTCTTTAGAAATAGACTAACTTGGGACGAACTTAGACAAACCTTACAATGAGACTAACGTTTGTCTTTGTTCATCCCAAGTTAGTCTTGTTAGTCTCATTCTAAGGTTTGTCTAAGTTCGTCCATAGTAATAGACTAACATGGAACGAACTTAGACTAACTTGGCACGAACTTAGATAAACCTCAGAATGAGACTAACATTTGTCTTTGTTCGTCATAAGTTAGTCCCTTTAGTCTCATTCTAAGGTTTGTCTAAGTTCGTCCTTAGAAATAGACTAACTTGGGACGAACTTACACAAACCTTAGAATGAGACTAACATTTGTCTTTGTTCGTCCCAAGTTAGTCACGCTTGTCTCATTCTAAGGTTTGTCTAAGTTCGTTCTTAGAAATAGACTAACTTGGGACAAATTTAGAGAAACCTTACAATGAGACTAACGTTTGTCTTTGTTCATCCCATGTTAGTGTCGTTAGTCTCATTCTAAGGTTTGTCTAAGTTCATCCTTAGAAAGAGACTAACTTACACCGAACTTAGACTAACTTAGGACAAACTTACAAAAACCTTAGAATAAGAGTAAAGTTTGTCTTTGTTTGTCCCAAGTTAGTCTCGTTAGTCTCATTCTATGGTTTGTCTAAGTTTGTCCATGGAAATAGACTAATTTGGGACGAACTTAGACAAACCTTAGAAGGAGACTAAAGTTAGTCTTTGTTCGTCCCAAGTTAGTCTCGTTAGTCTCATTCTAAGGTTTGTCAATTTTCGTCCTTAGAAATAGACTAACTTGGGACGAACTTAGACAAACCTTAGAATGAGGCTAACGTTTGTCTTTGTTCGTCCCAAGTTAGTCTTGTTAGTCTCATTCTAAGGTTTTTCTAAGTTCGTCCTCAAAAATAGACTAACTTGGAACGAACTTAGACTAACTTGGGACGAACTTAGACAAACCTTAGAATGAGACTAACGTTTGTCTTTGTTCCGCCCAAGTTAGTCTCTTTAGTCTCATTCGAAGGCTTGTCTAAGTTCGTCCCTAGAAATAGACTAACTTGGGGCGTGTTACACAAACCTTATAAAGAGACTAACGTTTGTCTTTGTTCGTCCCAAGTTAGTCTCTTTAGTCTCATTCTAAGATTTGTCTAAGTTCGTCCTTAGAAATAGACTAACTTGGGATGAACTTACACAAACCTTAGAATGAGACTAACGTTTGTCTTTAATCGTCCCAAGTTTGTCTCGTTAGTCTCATTATAAGGGTTGTCTAAGTTCGTCCTTAGAAATAGACTAACTTGGGATGAAGTTAGGCAAACCTTAGAAAGAGACTAACGTTTGTCTTTGTTAGTTCCAAGTAAGTCTCGTTAGTCTCATTATAAGGGTTGTCTAAGTTTGTCCTTAGAAATAGACTAACTTGGGACGAACTTAGGCAAACCTTAGAATGAGACTAAAGTTTGTCTTTGTTCGTCCCAAGTTAGTCTTGTTAGTCTCATTCTAAGGTTTGTCTAAGTTCGTCCTTAGAAATAGACTAACTTGGAACGAACATAGACTAACTTAAGATGAACCTAGACAAACCTAACATTGACACTAACGTTTGTCTTTGTTTGTCATAAGTTAGTCTCTTTAGTCTCATTATAAGGTTTGTCTAAGTTCGTCCTTAGAAATAGACTCACTTGGGACGAACTTAGACAAACATTAGAATGAGACTAATGTTTGTCTTTGTTTGTCCCAAGTTAGTCTCGTTAGTCTCATTATACTGGTTGTCTAAGTTCGTCTTTAGAAATAGACTAACTTGGGACGAACTCAGACAAACCTTACAATGAGACTAACGTTTGTCTTTGTTCATCCCAAGTTAGTCTTGTTAGTCTCATTCTAAGGTTTGTCTAAGTTCGTCCTTAGTAATAGACTAACATGGAACGAACTCAGACTAACTTGGCACGAACTTAGATAAACCTCAGAATGAGACTAACATTTGTCTTTGTTCGTCATAAGTTATTCCCTTTAGTCTCATTCTAAGGTTTGTCTAAGTTCGTCCTTAGAAATAGACTAACTTGGGACGAACTTACACAAACCTTAGAATGAGACTAACATTTGTCTTTGTTCGTCCCAAGTTAGTCACGCTTGTCTCATTCTAAGGTTTGTCTAAGTTCGTTCTTAGAAATAGACTAACTTGGGACAAATTTAGAGAAACCTTACAATGAGACTAACGTTTGTCTTTGTTCATCCCATGTTAGTGTCGTTAGTCTCATTCTAAGGTTTGTCTAAGTTCGTCCTTAGAAAGAGACTAACTTACACCGAACTTAGACTAACTTAGGACAAACTTACAAAAACCTTAGAATAAGACTAAAGTTTGTCTTTGTTTGTCCCAAGTTAGTCTCGTTAGTCTCATTCTATGGTTTGTCTAAGTTTGTCCATGGAAATAGACTAATTTGGGACGAACTTAGACAAACCTTAAAAGGAGACTAAAGTTAGTCTTTGTTCGTCCCAAGTTAGTCTCGTTAGTCTCATTCTAAGGTTTGTCAATGTTCATCCTTAGAAATAGACTAACTTGGGACGAACTTAGACAAACCTTAGAATGAGGCTAACGTTTGTCTTTGTTCGTCCCAAGTTAGTCTTGTTAGTCTCATTCTAAGGTTTTTCTAAGTTCGTCCTCAAAAATAGACTAACTTGGAACGAACTTAGACTAACTTGGGACGAACTTAGACAAACCTTAGAATGAGACTAACGTTTGTCTTTGTTCGGCCCAAGTTAGTCTCTTTAGTCTCATTCGAAGGCTTGTCTAAGTTCGTCCCTAGAAATAGACTAACTTGGGGCGTGTTACACAAACCTTATAAAGAGACTAACGTTTGTCTTTGTTCGTCCCAAGTTAGTCTCTTTAGTCTCATTCTAAGATTTGTCTAAGTTCGTCCTTAGAAATAGACTAACTTGGGATGAACTTACACAAACCTTAGAATGAGACTAACGTTTGTCTTTAATCGTCCCAAGTTTGTCTCGTTAGTCTCATTATAAGGGTTGTCTAAGTTCGTCCTTAGAAATAGACTAACTTGGGATGAAGTTAGGCAAACCTTAGAAAGAGACTAACGTTTGTCTTTGTTCGTCCCAAGTTAGTCTTGTTAGTCTCATTCTAAGGTTTGTCTAAGTTCGTCCTTAGAAATAGACTAACTTGGAACGAACATAGACTAACTTAAGATGAACCTAGACAAACCTTACATTGACACTAACGTTTGTCTTTGTTTGTCATAAGTTAGTCTCTTTAGTCTCATTATAAGGTTTGTCTAAGTTCGTCCTTAGAAATAGACTCACTTGGGACGAACTTAGACAAACATTAGAATGAGACTAATGTTTGTCTTTGTTTGTCCCAAGTTAGTCTCGTTAGTCTCATTATACGGGTTGTCTAAGTTCGTCTTTAGAAATAGACTAACTTGGGACGAACTCAGACAAACCTTACAATGAGACTAACGTTTGTCTTTGTTCATCCCAAGTTAGTCTTGTTAGTCTCATTCTAAGGTTTGTCTAAGTTCGTCCTTAGTAATAGACTAACATGGAACGAACTTAGACTAACTTGGCACGAACTTAGATAAACCTCAGAATGAGACTAACATTTGTCTTTGTTCGTCATAAGTTAGTCCCTTTAGTCTCATTCTAAGGTTTGTCTAAGTTGGTCCTTAGAAATAGACTAACTTCGGATGAACTTACACAAACCTTAGAATGAGACTAACATTTGTCTTTGTTCGTCCCAAGTTAGTCACGCTTGTCTCATTCTAAGGTTCGTCTAAGTTCGTTCTTAGAAATAGACTAACTTGGGACAAATTTAGAGAAACCTTACAATGAGACTAACGTTTGTCTTTGTTCATCCCATGTTAGTGTCGTTAGTCTCATTCTAAGGTTTGTCTAAGTTCGTCCTTAGAAAGAGACTAACTTACACCGAACTTAGACTAACTTAGGACAAACTTACAAAAACCTTAGAATAAGACTAAAGTTTGTCTTTGTTTGTCCCAAGTTAGTCTCGTTAGTCTCATTCTATGGTTTGTCTAAGTTTGTCCATGGAAATAGACTAATTTGGGCTGAACTTAGACAAACCTTAGAAGGAGACTAAAGTTAGTCTTTGTTCGTCCCAAGTTAGTCTCGTTAGTCTCATTCTAAGGTTTGTCAATGTTCGTCCTTAGAAATAGACTAACTTGGGACGAACTTAGACAAACCTTATAATGAGGCTAACGTTTGTCTTTGCTCGTCCCAAGTTAGTCTTGTTAGTCTCATTCTAAGGTTTTTCTAAGTTCGTCCTCAAAAATAGACTAACTTGGAACGAACTTGGACTAACTTGGGACGAACTTAGACAAACCTTAGAATGAGACTAACGTTTGTCTTTGTTCGGCCCAAGTTAGTCTCTTTAGTCTCATTCGAAGGCTTGTCTAAGTTCGTCCCTAGAAATAGACTAACTTGGGGCGTGTTACACAAACCTTATAAAGAGACTAACGTTTGTCTTTGTTCGTCCCAAGTTAGTCTCTTTAGTCTCATTCTAAGATTTGTCTAAGTTCGTCCTTAGAAATAGACTAACTTGGGATGAACTTACACAAACCTTAGAATGAGACTAACGTTTGTCTTTAATCGTCCCAAGTTTGTCTCGTTAGTCTCATTATAAGGGTTGTCTAAGTTCGTCCTTAGAAATAGACTAACTTGGGATGAAGTTAGGCAAACCTTAGAAAGAGACTAACGTTTGTCTTTGTTAGTTCCAAGTAAGTCTCGTTAGTCTCATTATAAGGGTTGTCTAAGTTTGTCCTTAGAAATAGACTAAATTGGGACGAACTTAGACAAACCTTAGAATGAGACTAACGTTTGTCTTTGTTCGTCCCAAGTTAGTCTTGTTAGTCTCATTCTAAGGTTTGTCTAAGTTCGTCCTTAGAAATAGACTAACTTGGAACGAACATAGACTAACTTAAGATGAACCTAGACAAACCTTACATTGACACTAACGTTTGTCTTTGTTTGTCATAAGTTAGTCTCTTTAGTCTCATTATAAGGTTTGTCTAAGTTCGTCCTTAGAAATAGACTCACTTGGGACGAACTTAGACAAACATTAGAATGAGACTAATGTTTGTCTTTGTTTGTCCCAAGTTAGTCTCGTTAGTCTCATTATACGGGTTGTCTAAGTTCGTCCTTAGAAATAGACTAACTTGGGATGAAGTTAGGCAAACCTTAGAAAGAGACTAACGTTTGTCTTTGTTAGTTCCAAGTAAGTCTCGTTAGTCTCATTATAAGGGTTGTCTAAGTTTGTCCTTAGAAATAGACTAAATTGGGACGAACTTAGACAAACCTTAGAATGAGACTAACGTTTGTCTTTGTTCGTCCCAAGTTAGTCTTGTTAGTCTCATTCTAAGGTTTGTCTAAGTTCGTCCTTAGAAATAGACTAACTTGGAACGAACATAGACTAACTTAAGATGAACCTAGACAAACCTTACATTGACACTAACGTTTGTCTTTGTTTGTCATAAGTTAGTCTCTTTAGTCTCATTATAAGGTTTGTCTAAGTTCGTCCTTAGAAATAGACTCACTTGGGACGAACTTAGACAAACATTAGAATGAGACTAATGTTTGTCTTTGTTTGTCCCAAGTGAGTCTTGTTAGTCTAATTCTAAGGTTTGTGTAAGTTCGTCCTTAGAAATAGACTAACTTGGGACGAACTTAGACTAACTTAGGAGAAACTTACATAAACCTTAGAATAAGACTAAAGTTTGTCTTCGTTCGTCCCAAGTTAGTCTTGTTAGTCTCATTCTAAGGTTTTTCTAAGTTCGTCCTCAGAAATAGACTAACTTGGGACAAACGTAGACAAACCTTAGAATGAGACTCAAGTTAGTCTTTGTTTGTTCCAAGTTAGTCTTGTTAGTCTCATTCTATGGTTCGTCAAAGTTCATCCTTAGAAATAGACTAACTTGGGACGAACTTAGACAATCCTTAGAATGAAACTAACAATTGTCTTTTTTTGTCCCAAGTTAGTCTTGATAGTCTCATTCTAAGGTTTGTCTAAGTTCGCCCTTCAAAATAGACAAACTTGGAATGAACTTAGACTAACTTGGGACGCACTTAGACAAACCTTAGAATGAGACCAAGTTTGTCTTTGTTCTTCCCAAGTTAGTCTCTTTAGTCTCATTCTGAGGTTTGTCTAAGTTCGTCCTTAGAAATAGACTAACTTGGGACGAATTTACACAAACCTTAGAATGAGACCAATGTTTGTCTTTAATCGTCCCAAGTTTGTCTAGTTAGTCTCATTATAAGGGTTGTCTAAGTTCGTCCTTAGAAATAGACTAACTTGGGATGAACTTTGACAAACCTTAGAATGAGACTAAAGTTTGTCTTTGTTAGTCCCAAGTGAGTCTTGTTAGTCTCATTCTAAGGTTTGTCTAAGTTCATCCTTAGAAATAGACTAACTTGGGACGAACTTAGACAAACCTTAGAATGAGACTAAAGTTTGTCTTTTTTCTTCCCAAATTAGTCTCGTTAGTCTTATTATAAGGGTTTTCTAAGTTCGTCCTTAGAAATAGACTAACTTGGGACGAACCTAGACAAACCTTAGAATGAGACTAACGTTTGTCTTTGTTCGTCCCGAGTTAGTCTCGTTAGTCTCATTCTAAGGTTTACTAAGTTCATCCTTAGAAATAGACTAACTTGGGACGAACTTAGACTAACTTTGGAAGAACTTCGACAAACCTTAGAATTAGACTAAAGTTTGTATTTGTTCATCCCAAGTTAGTCTTGTTAGTCTCATTCTAAGGTTTGTCTAAGTTCATCCTTAGAATGAGACTAACGTTTGTCTTTGTTCGTCCCAAGTTAGTCTCGTTAGTCTCATTCTAAGGTTTCCCTAAGTTTGTCCTTAGAAAGAGACTAACTTGGGATGAACTTAGACTAACTTAGGACAAACTTACACAAACCTTAGAATGAGACTGAAGTATGTCTTTGTTCGTTGCAAGTTAGTCTCGTTAGTCTCATTCTAAGGTTTGTCTAAGTTCATCCTTAGAAATAGACAAACTTGGGACGAACTTAGACAAACCTTAGAATGAGACTAATGTTTGTCTTTGTTCATCCCAAGTTAGCCTTGTTAGTCTGATTCTAAGGTTTTTCTAAGTTCGTCCTTAGAAATTTACTAACTTGGAAAGGACTTAGACTAACTTGGGACGAACTTAGACTAACCTTAGAATGGGACTAACGTTTGTCTTTGTTCGTCATAAGTTAGTCTCTTTAGTCTCATTTTAAGGTTTGTCTAAGTTTGTCCTTAGCAATAGACTAACTTGGGACGAACTTAGACAAACCTTAGAATGTGACTAACGTTTGTCTTTGTTAAAAAAAGAAAAAAACCGTTAGTCATTGTTCGTCCCAAGTTAGTCTCGTTTGTTTCATTCTAAGGTTTGTCTAAGTTCGTCCTTAGAAAGAGACTAACTTGGGTCAAACTCAGACTAACTTAGGATGAACTTAGACAAACTTTAGAATGAGACTATTGTTAGTCTTTGATGTTCCCATGATTGGCATGTCTTTGGCAAAACGGCTTTAGACAGTTCAAGCTGGAGTTCAAACACATAACTGGAAAGAAGTACAGCGTACAGAAGACGCATGATCTAGATTCAGTTTATTCTGAAGATCTTTTCGGTTGGAGTCGGTCACTAAAGACACATATATTCGAGAGGTTATTCGAATATTTCCTTACCAGAACTAAAGACCTTCTGACTAACTTGCCAAAGAAGATATCTCATGAAGAGGTCGATGACTAGATTATTTGATTGAAGTCCCGAAGATGTCGACGAAGTTATTTGATTAGAGCCAATCGACAAATCATCACCAAAGATCAGATATCACCAAAGATCAGATTAGCGATCAAATATATGTAGATTGGTTGAGGGAATATCGGATGGCTTGGGGTGGAAGTCATCTTTGATGATTGGATAATGATTGAATATTCTGTAAATATTTAGGAGTATCTCCGAAATATTTGATAGGATATTTAGATTGGATCTGGACTCTACTAACACCCATATAAAGAAGGGTAGGGCGTCCAGATTGGGCGTCGCTTCCTGAAAGAAGAGATAAACACGAGAGTTCGTGAGATTGGGGGAGAAGCGACGGCTGGCCATTCCACATCGGAATATCAACGTTAAAGCAACAGTCTGTTCAGTGTGGTGTTCAGGCTGTGCTTGAGGAACAACGAAGCACACACACACACACACAGCAATCAAGCTACGCCTTTGAGAGAAGGTGACTGGACTTCCGAGAGGTCTAAGACTAGGCCGAGAGGGAAGTCTCGTCCTACACATAGGGGATCGAGTGGAGCAGCGGTGAACCGAGATCGCAAATCCGAGAGACGGAGAATTAGAGGCTAGGCGATTACAAACAAGGTGTTGTGTAAGAGTAAGACCACTTGTAGCTCTATTCTCGTAATACGATTTGTGTCCCTTTTAGGGTGTGGGAAACCCCCCAGAGTAGGCAAGGCCAAACTGGGTAACATATCGTGTGTGCTCCTGCTTTCTTCTATTTTCTGTTCTGTCTCATGCACTGCTTTAACCACTGTCGGAACACGACTCTGTAAAGTTCGTGTCTAGTTATCCGTGCGTGCCTCAGTCCCTCTCTGCACTTGCTGAACCGTTGTGAAAGGAGTTCAAGGTCTGTCTTAAATTGTACCTTGAACACGAGCTTGAACAGGGGATCGAATTTCAAATGGTATCAGAGCAAACACTCGACACACAGAGTGCGATCCTGGAACTGTTCAAGATGACTGCACAGCAAGGACAGCTTCCCTCGAGCACGGTTCATGACTGGAAGATAGACATGGAGACTTACAGAAGTAAAGATGTTTTCATGGTTGCTTTCAGCTCTTCAAGTCACATAGAGAAAGATCGCTGGTACTTCGATAGCGGATGCTCTGCCCATATGACAGGAGACTCTAGATTTCTTACGCAGATTTGACCTATTATCAAGAAGCAGTTCGTCACCTTCGGAGACGGAGGAAAGGGACAGGTGATCGGCTGTGGTACATTGAAGGTTCCGGATCTGCCTGTCCTCAAAGACACTCTCCTAGTTGAAGGACTAAAAGTGAACCTGATCAGCATAAGTCAACTTTGCGACGGAGGATATCATGTCAAATTCACTCACAACTCGTGCCAAGTTCTCAATAAAGATGGAGGAATATTGATGAAAGGAACCAGAGCAACCAACAATTGTTATCTCATCGGCTCTGCTGGAACAGGTTCTGGAATAGGTGCTGGAACCGCCTACTTGTCTAGTCAAGCAGATGAGATGTCCCTTTGGCACAGACGGTTTGGTCATCTGAATCTCAAGACATTGAAGAAACTCTGCTCATCTGGACTCATCAAAGGAATGCCAAATGTCAAAGGAAGTCAGGATGTGATGTGTGGAGAATGTCAGATCGGGAAACAGACCAAAACATCACACCCCAAGATCTCTCAAATCAGCACCGACCGACCTCTGGAACTTATCCATATGGACTTGATGGGACCAATGCAAACTGAGAGCTATGGTGGAAAGAAGTATGTTCTGGTCTGTGTTGACGACTTCACCAGATTCACCTGGACAAGGTTCCTTCGTGACAAGACTGAAGCTGCTCAGCAATTCATAGAACTTGCTACCCTGATCCAACGAGAAAGGGAAGACAAAGGAGAAAAACTGGTGTCCATCAGGAGTGATAATGGCACAGAATTCAAGAATGTTACTATGGGTACCTACTGTACGAAACACGGGATTGCTCATCAGTTTGCATCAGCAATCACCCCTCAGCAGAATGGAGTGGTGGAATGGAAGAACCGTACCATTCAAGAGATGGCCCGGGTAATGATCCATGCCAAAAAGATCCCTCTGAAGTTCTGGTCCGAAGCTATGAATACAGCATGTCACATCATAAATCGAGTTACTATACGCACTAGAACGGAGAAGACATGCTATGAACTCTGGAAAGGAAAGAAGGCCACTGTCAAATATTTCCACATTTTTAGAAGTGAGTGCTACATTCTGAGACCGGGAGTACCGATAGAAGCTGGATCCAAAGAGTGATGAGGGGTTCTTTCTTGGGTATTCTTCAAACAGTCGAGCATACCGGGTGTTCAACAAGCGCACATGATCAGTCATGGAATCTATAAATGTCAAAGTCAAGGATGAAGTGTTTGTACGAGCTATCTCGGACGACACTGACGATAGCACTAGCACAGTACCTGAGACACAATCGTCATCCCACCAGACTCAGCATGACCCGACCGAAGACACCTCTGACAACTTCCCTGAAAATCCCTCATCTGATGAAACCGATACTGTCAACCCTCATGAGAATGTCACTGCGTTACAACCCTCCCGACAAATTGCCAGGGATCACCCAATCTCTGAGGTCATTGGTTCACCAAGTGACGGAGTTCAAACTCGCAGAAATCTGACCAACTCCAGTAAATGGGCTACCTGCTCGTGCTTCCTCTCCTCAAACGAGCCGAAAAACATAAAGGAATCATTACTTGATGAGTATTGGGTCCTCGCCATGCAGGAGGAACTGGAAGAATTTGCTCGAAACGATGTATGCGATTTGGTTCCAAGACCTGATGGGGTTAACGTCATTGGTACAAAATGGATCTTCAAAAACAAATCCGACGCATCAGGGAACATCACAAGAAATAAAGCTCGCCTTGTGGCACAAGGATACACTCAAATAGAAGGGATAGACTTACAGGAAACCTTTGCTCCGGTCGCACGTCTTGAAGCCATTCGCTTACTGCTTGCTCTGGCATGTCACTTGTAGTTTCGACTGTTCCAGATGATGTCAAAAGTGCTTTCCTAAACGGATTTCTGAATGAGGAGGTTTTCGTCGCTCAACCGAAAGGGTTTGAGGATCCGCATCACCCAGCATTTGTGTACCACCTGAAGAAAGCCTTGTACGGTCTCAAACAAGCACCCATAGCTTGGTATGAGCGTCTCACCGTGTTCCTCGTCGATCATGGATATGTGCGACGGGGAGTGGACAAGACCCAGTTCGTTAAACACACGAGGTCAGACTTTATTATAGCACAAATCTATGTTGACGATATTGTGTTTGGGTCCAATACCCAGAAACTGGTGGATCAGTTTGTTAAACAGATGCAGAAGGAGTTCAAGATGAGCATGGTTGGGGAGATGAACTTCTTTCTAGGACTCCAGGTGACTCAGAAGAAAGACAGCATTTTCATCTCACAAAGCAAGTATGCCAAGAATCTGATAAAGAAATTTGATCTTGAGAAAGCAAGTCACAAACGAACTCCGGCCGCTACTCACATAAAGATAACCAAAGATGAGGCTGGAACAAAGGTCGATCAGACGCTGTACATGAGCATGATTGGAAGCCTCCTGTACTTGACAGCCAGTAGACCAGATATAGCATATGTCGTTGGTGTTTGTGCAAGATACCAGGCGGATCCAAAGGAAACCCATCTCCTACAAGTCAAGAGAATCATAAAGTATGTATGCGGGACAGCTGATTTTGGAATCTGGTATACCAAGGACACCAACCCTCATTTGGTTGGTTACTGCATTGCTGACTGGGCAGGAAATGCTGAAGATCGAAAGAGCACATCTGGAGGATGCTTTTTCTTAGGAAATAACTTGATTTCCTGGTTCAGCAAAAAGCAAAACAGCATCTCACTGTCTACGGATGAAGCAGAATACATCGCAGCAGGAAGCAGCTGCACTCAACTACTATGGATGAAGCAGATGTTGTCTGAATACGGAGTTAAACAAGAAGAGATGACCCTGTACTGTGACAATATGAGCGCTATTAGTATCTCGAAGAACCCAGTGCAACACTATAGGACGAAGCACATAGACATCAGACATCATTTCATCCGAGAGCTGGTTGAACAAAAGGTGGTTACTCTCACGCATGTCACAACAGACAAGCAATTGGCGGACATCTTCACCAAACCTCTTGATGCAGTTCAGTTTGAGACACTCAGATCCTCCCTGGGTCTGTGTGTTATCAAGAACTAAGTGTGCCAGATAGTGGTCAGTCACAGGCAGAACACCAGCTCAACAGTTGGGCTGACCACTTATCAATAGGAAGCTGGAACAGAAGGTACATACCTGGAGATTTACATTCTTATATATTCAGAAATCAGTCCTATGCCATTATAAAACGAAGGTGAAGAAGAGGCAGTGTCAGAACTGAAAAGAACCGTTCTCAAAGGCACCAAAGGTTGATCCCAATCCAACCGAAGAGAGTGTGCAGACTGCGATGGAAAATCAGACGATTACTCAACCCTAAATGAGGCAATCCCCTCTGCTCATCCCACGCTACTGCACTCAATACTGTTAAGAAGGAAGTACGAACGATTGGTCAAGATTCAGTGAGCTAAAGGTGACAAAGCGGTTAATGAGAACCTGAAGGAATTGAAACTTGCTGTAGATTCTGTGACCGGTGCTGCAGAAGACGGTAAAGTCAGCAGGGCTAAGAGTGTGGTTCTGATAAGCAGAAGAATGAGGATGCAAGTGGAGAACTGCAAGCTAACCAATCTGGCAATATGGTGGAAGAGTCCCATGCATCCGGCAAGGATGAAGACAAGGATAGTGATGATGCTGTCTCAGATATGCAGTAAGGTGGTGAGACAGTTTTACCTCTAGAGTCCTCTAGTTCTTGTGCAGTCCCAGAGAGTGTGTCAATTGAAGCACTGGAAGGATTCATGATGATTGTGTGGAGGATGCTCATGTGATGGTGGATCCCCCAGCTATTCCTGATTTTGTGACAAAGAAAGTCAGATAATGAAGATGCTTCAATGTTGGTGTGGGTTAGAAGATTCAGACCCCTCTGAGAAAGATGATGAGTTTAGTGAAATGCACAAGGACCTTGATAAAGTGGTCCAAGATTCGCACAAGGAAGGAACTATCACTCATGAATGAAATGAGCTTGTCAAGTAGGCAGAAAAGTCAGAAACCGACAAGGCTGCTGAGAAGGCATCTGTTGAAGCAGTGTTCCGGGGGACTAGAGACCAGATAATAGAGTTTTTTTTTGGGAATCGGAACTCAGTGCCATTGGCTGAACTGAAAGGAGTGCTGAAAAGGAGAAACCAAAGAAGAAAGTGACCAATTAAGCATGCTCGACTGAAGTATCCACCCAGAGGAATAGCACGAGAACAGATGCAGGGGGAGCAAGTACATCCAAGAAAAGGAAGAGGAGTGCTCCAGGATCTGTTCCACCTAGTGTACCAACTGGAGTGTCTAAGCATGGAATGTGGTTCGTCAGTACAGATGCAGCAGCTAAGTGGAAGGGAGTGTAGAAAAGAAAGGTCATCCCTGAAAGGCTACTTAATGAGACGACAGTCCCATCCCAGTAGCACATCTGACTATATTCTACTGAAGGAAGTAGAGATCATTCAGGAGTTCGAACAGCTGCTAAGACACCTTGGTCCGACTGTCTCACGGTTTGTGTCACTGTCCCAGGCTGTGTTCGAGGGGGAGTTGACAAATTTTCAGATACCAAGGTTACCAAGTTGCTCGATTGGGCCCTTTGCCAGTTTGTGGCAAAAAGGGGGAGTATTCTGAGGTAACTGTTCTGGTTCCTCAAGTTGTGTCTAAAGCGTAGATTTGGTTTTGCCAAAATGCTAAGGGGGAGATTGATGTTCCCATGATTGGCATGTCTTTGGCAAATCGGCTTTACATAGTTCAAGCTGGAGTTCAAACACATCACTGAAACAAATGTACAGCGTACAGAAGACGCATGATCTAGATTCGGTTTATTCTAAAGGTCTTTTCGGTTGGAGTAGGTCAGCAAAGACACAGATATTCGAGAGGTTATTCGAATATTTCCTTACCGGAACTAAAGACCGCCTGACTAACTTGCCGAAGAAGATATCTCATGAAGAGGTCGACGACGAGATTATTTGATTGAAGTCCCGAAGATGTCGACGAAGTTATTTGATTAGAGCCAGTCGACAAATCATCACCAAAGATCAGATATCACCAAAGATATGATTAGCGATCAAATATATGCAGATTGGCAGAGAGAATATCGGATGGCTTGGGGTGGAAGTCATCTTTGATGATTGGATAAAGATATAATATTCTGTAAATATTTAGGAGTATCTCCGAAATATTTGATAGGATGTTCAGATTGGATCTGGACTCTACTAACACCTATATAAAGAGGGGTAGGGCGTCCAGATTGGGCGTCGCTTCCTGAAAGAAAAGATAAACACGAGAGTTCATGAGATTGGGGGAGAAGCGATGGATGGTCATTCCACATCGGAATATCAGCGCCAAAGCAACAGTCTGTTCAGTGTGGTGTTCAGGCTGTGCTTGAGGAACAACGAAGCACACACACACACAGCAATCAAGCTACGCCTTTAAGAGAAGGTGACTGGACTTCCGAGAGGTCCAAGACTAGGCCGAGAGGGAAGTCTCGTCCTACCCATAGGGGATCGAGGGGAGCTGCGGTGAACCGAGATCGCAAATCCGAGAGACGGAGAATTAGAGGCTAGGCGATTACAAACAAGGTGTTGTGTAAGAGTAAGACCACTTGTAGCTCTATTCTCGTAATACGATTTGTGTCCCTTTTAGGGTGTGGGAAACCCCCCAGAGTAGGCGAGGCCGAACTGGGTAACATATCGTGTGTGCTCCTGTTTCTTCTATTTTTTGTTATGTCTCATGCACTACTTTAACCACTGTCAGAACACGACTCTGTAAAGTTCATGTCTAGTTATCCGTGCGTGCCTCAGTCCCTCTTTGCACTTGTTGAACTGTTGTGAAAGGAGTTCAAGGTCTGTGTTAAACTGTACCTTGAACACAAGCTTGAACAGGGGATAGAATTTCAGTCTTTGTTCGTCCCAAGTTAGTCTCATTAGTCTCATTATAAGGGTTGTCTAAGTTTGTTCTTAGAAATGAACTAACTTGGGACGAACTTAGACAAACATTAGAATGGGATTAACCTTTGTCTTTGTTCGTCCCAAGTTAGTCTTGTAAGTCTCATTCTAATGTTTGTCTAAGTTTGTCCTTAGAAATAAACTAACTTGGAACGAACTTAGACTAACTTAAGACAAACCTAGACAAACCTTACAATGAGACTAACGTGTGTCTTTGTTCGTCATAAGTTAGTCTCTTTAGTCTCATTCTAAGGTTTGTCTAAGTTCGTCCTACGAAATAGAATAACTTGGGACGAACTTACACAAACCTTAGAATGAGACTAACGTTTGTCTTTGTTCGTAACAAATTAGTCTCGCTCGTCTCATTCTAAGGTTCGTCTAAGTTCGTCCTAAGAAATAGACAAACTTTGGACAAACTTAGACAAACCTTAGCATGAGACTAATGTTTGTCTTTGTTCATCCCAAGTTAGTCTCGTTAGTCTCATTCTAAGGTTTGTCAAAGTTCGTCCTTAGAAATAGACTAACTTGGGACGAACTTAGAAATCCTTAGAATGAGACTAATGTTTGTCTTTTTTCGGTCCAAGTTAGTCTTGATAGTCTCATTCTAAGGTTTGTCTAAATTTGTCCTTCAAAATAGACTAACTTGGGACAAACTTAGACTAACTTGGGACGCACTTAGACAAACCTTAGAATGAGACCAAGTTTGTCTTTGTTCGTCCCAAGTAGTCTCTTTAGTCTCAATCTAAGGGTTGTCTAAGTTCATCCTTAGAAATAGACTAATTTGGGAAGAACTTACACAAACTTTAGAATGAGACTAACGTTTGTCTGTAATCGTCCCAAGTTTGTCTCGTTAGTCTCATTATAAGGGTTGTCTAAGTTCGTCATTAGAAATAGATTAACTTGGGATGAACTTAGACAAACCTTAGAATGAGACTAACGTTTGTCTTTGTTAGTCCCAAGTGAGTCTTGTTAGTCTCATTCTAAGGTTTGTCTAAGTTCGTCCTTAGAAATAGACTAACTTGGGACAAACTTAGACAAACCTTAGAATTAGACTAAAGTTTGTCTTTGTTCATCCCAAGTGAGTCTTGTTAGTCTCATTCTAAGGTTTGTCTGATTTCATCCTTAGAAATAGACTAATGTGGGACGAACTTAGACAAACCTTAGAATTAGACTAATGTTTGTCTTTGTTCGTCCCAAGTTAGTTTCATTAGTCTCATTCTAAGGTTTCTCCAAGTTTGTCCTTAGAAAGATACTAACTTGGGACGAACTTAGACTAACTTAGGACAAACTTACACAAACCTTAGAATGAGACTAAAGTTTGTCTTTGTTCGTCACAAGTTAGTCTCGTTAGTCTCATTCTAAGGTTTGTCGAAGTTCATCCTTAGAAATAGACAAACTTGGGACGAACTTAGACAAACCTTAGAATGAGACTAACGTTTGTCTTTGTTCATCCCAAGTTAGTCTTGTTAGTGTTATTCTATGGTTTGTCTAAGTTCGTCCTTAGAAATAGACTAACTTGGAAAGAACTTAGACTAACTTGGGACAAACTTAGACAATCTTAGAATGAGCCTAACGTTTGTCTTTGTTCGTCATAAGTTAGTCTCTTTAGTCTCTTTCTAAGGTTTGTCTAAGTTTGTCCTTCGCAATAGACTAACTTGGGACGAACTTAGACAAACCTTAGAATGTGTCTGACGTTTGTCTTTGTTAAAAAAGAAAAAAAACCATTAGTCATTGTTCGTCCCAAGTTAGTCTCGTTTGTTTCATTCTAAGGTTTGTCTAAGTTGATCCTTAGAAAGTGACTAACTTGGGACAAACTCAGACTAACTTAGGATGAACTTAGACAATCCTTAGAATTAGACTAATGTTTGTCTTTGTTCGTCCCAAGTTAATCTCATTAGTCTCATTATAAGGGTTGCCTAAGTTTGTCCTTAGAAATAGACAAACTTGGGACGAACTTAGACAAACCTTAGAATGAGACTAACCATTGTCTTTGTTCGTCCCAAGTTAGTCTTGTTAGTCTCATTCTAAGGTTTGTCTAAGTTTATCCTTAGAAATAAACTAACTTGGAACAAACTTAGACTAACTTAAGACAAACCTAGACAAACCTTACAGTGAGACTAACGTGTGTCTTTGTTTGTCATAAGTTAGTCTCTTTAGTCTCATTCTAAGGTTTGTCTATGTTCGTCCTTAGAAATAGACTAACTTGGGACGAACTTAGACAAACTTTAGAATGAGACCAAAGTTTGTCTTTGTTCTTCTCAAGTTAGTCTCGTTAGTCTCATTATAATGGTTTTCCAAGTTCGTCCTTAGAAATAGACTAACTTGGGAAGAACTTATTCAAACCTTAGAATGAGACTAACGTTTGTCTTTGTTCGTCCCTAGTTTGTCTCGTTAGTCTCATTCTAAGGTTTGTCAATGTTCATCCTTAGAAATAGACCTACATGGGATGAACTTAGACTAACTTTGGACGAACTTCGACAAACCTTAGAATTAGACTAAAGTTTGTCTTTGTTCATCCCAAGTTAGTCTTGTTAGTCTCATTCTAAGGTTTGTCTAAGTTCATCCTTAGAAATAGACTAGCGTGGGACGAACTTAGACAAACCTTAGAATGAGACTAACCTTTGTCTTTGTTCGTCCCAAGTTAGTCTCGTTAGTCTCATTCTAAGGTTTCTCTAAGTTTGTCCTTAGAAATAGACTAACTTGGGACGAACTTAGACTAACTTAGGACAAACTTACACAAACCTTAGAATGAGACAAAAGTTTGTCATTGTTCGTCCCAAGTTAGTCTCGTTAGTCTCATTCTAAGGTTTGTCTGAGTTCATCCTTAGAAATAGACTAACTTGGGGCGGACTTAGACAACCATTAGAATGAGACTAACCTTTGTCTTTGTTCATCCCAAGATAGCCTTGTTAGTCTGATTCTAAGGTTTGTCTAAGTTCGTCCTTAGAAATAGACTAACTTGGAAAGAACTTAAACTAACTTGGGACGAACTTAGACAAACCTTAGAATGAGACTAACGTTTGTCTTTGTTCGTCATAAGTTAGTCTCTTTAGTCTCATTTTAAGGTTTGTCTAAGTTGGTCCTTAGCAATGGACTAACTTGGGAGGAACTTAGACGAACATTAGAATGTGACTAACGTTTGTCTTTGTTAAAAAAAGAAAAAAAAACCGTCCATCATTGTTCATCCCAAGTTAGTCTCGTTCATTTCATTCTAAGGTTTGTCTAAGTTCGTCCTTTGAAATAGACTAACTTGGGACGAACTTAGACAAACCTTAGAATGAGACTAACCTTTGTCTTTGTTAATCCCAAGTTAGTCTTGTTAGTCTCATTATAAGGTTTGTCTATGTTTGTCCTTAGAAATAAACTAACTTGGAACGAACTTAGACTAACTTAACACGAACCTAGACAAACCTTACAATGAGACTAACGTGTGTCTTTGTTTGTCATAAGTTAGTCTCTTTAGTCTCGTTCTAAGGTTTGTCTAAGTTCATCCTTAGAAATAGACATACTTGGGACGAACTTAGACAAACCTTAGAATGAGACTAATGTTTGTCTTTGTTCGTCAGAAGTTAGTACCTTTAGTCTCATTCTAAGGTTTGTCTAAGTACGTCTTTCGAAATAGACTAACTTGGGACGAACTTACACAAACCTTAGAATGAAACTAACATTTGTCTTTGTTCGTCCCAAGTTCGTCTTGCTTGTCTCATTCTAAGGTTTGTCTAAGTTTGTCCTTAGAAATAGACTATTTTGGGACAAACTTAGACAAACCTTAGAATGAGACTAACGTTTGTCTTTGTTCGTCCCATGTTAGTCTCGTTAGTCTCATTCTAAGATTTGTCTAAGTTCATTCTTAGAAAGAGACTAACTTGCGCCGAACTTAGACTAACTTAGGACAAACTTATAAAAACCATAGAATACGACTAAAGTTTGTCTTCGTTCGTCCCAAGTTAGTCTCGTTAGTCTCATTCTATGGTTTTTCTAAGTTTGTCCTTAGAAATAGACTAACTTGGGACAAACTTAGACAGACCTTAGAAGGAGACTAAAGTTTGTCTTTGTTCGTCCAAGGTTAGTCTCGTTAGTCTCATTCTAAGGTTTGTCAAAGTTAATCCTTAGAAATAGACTAACTTGGGATGAACTTAGACAAACCATAGAATGAGACTAACGTTTGTCTTTGTTCGTCCCAAGTTAGTCTTGTTAGTCACATTCTAAGGTTTGTCTAAGTTCGTCCTTAGAAATAGACTAACTTGGAACGAACTTAGACTAACTTGGGACGAACTTAGAAAAACCTTAGAATGAGACTAAGGTTTGTCTTTGTTCGTCCCAAGTTAGTCTCTTTAGTCTCATTCTACGGTTTGTCTAAGTTCGTCTTTAGAAATAGACTAACTTGAGACGAATTTAGACAAACCTTAGAATGAGACTAACGTTTGTCTTTGTTCTTCCCATGTTAGTCTCGTTAGTCTCATTCTAAGGTTTGACTAAGTTCGTCCTTAGAAAGAGACTAACTTGAGACGAACTGAGACTAACTTGGGACGAACTTAGACAAACCTTAGAAGGAGACTAAAGTTTGTCTTTGTTCGTCCCAAGTTAGTCTCATTAGTCTCATTCTAAGGTTCGTCAAAGTTCGTCATTAGAAATAGACTAACTTGGGATGAACTTAGACAAACCTTAGAATGAGACTAACGTTTGTCTTTGTTCGTCCCAAGTTAGTCTTGTTTGTCTCATTCTAAGATTTGTCTAAGTTGGTCCTTAGAAATAGACTAACTTGGAACGAACCTATACTATCTTGGGACGAACTTAGACAAACCTTAAAATGAAACTAACGTTTGTCTTTGTTTGTCCCAAGTTAGTCTCACCAGGCTCATTCTAAGGTTTGTCTAAGTTCGTCCTTAGAAAGAGACTAACTTGGGATGAACTTAGACTAAATTAGGATGAACTAGGATAAACCTTAGAATGAGACTAAAGTTTGTCTTTGTTTGCCCCAAGTTAGTTTCATTCTAAGGTTTGTTTAAGTTGGTCCTTAGAAATAGACTAACTTCGGACAAACTTAGACTAACTTGGGACGAACTTAGGCAAACCTAAGAATGAGACAAACGTTTGTCTTTGTTGGTCCCAAGTTAGTCTTGTTAGTCTCATTCTAAGGTTTGTCTAAGTTCGTCCTTAGAAATAGACTAACTTGGAACGAACTTAGACTAACTTGGGACGAACTTAGAAAAACCTTAGAATGAGACTAAGGTTTGTCTTTGTTCGTCCCAAGTTAGTCTCTTTAGTCTCATTCTACGGTTTGTCTAAGTTCGTCTTTAGAAATAGACTAACTTGAGACGAATTTAGACAAACCTTAGAATGAGACTAACGTTTGTCTTTGTTCTTCCCATGTTAGTCGCGTTAGTCTCATTCTAAGGTTTGACTAAGTTCGTCCTTAGAAAGAGACTAACTTGAGACGATCTGAGACTAACTTGGGACGAACTTAGACAAACCTTAGAAGGAGACTAAAGTTTGTCTTTGTTTGCCCCAAGTTAGTTTCATTCTAAGGTTTGTTTAAGTTGGTCCTTAGAAATAGACTAACTTCGGACAAACTTAGACTAACTTGGGACGAACTTAGACAAACCTAAGAATGAGACAAACGTTTGTCTTTGTTGGTCCCAAGTTAGTCTTGTTAGTCTCATTCTAAGGTTTGTCTAAGATCGTCCTTAGAAATAGACTTACTTGGGACGAACTTAGAAATCCTTAGAATGAGACTAATGTTTGTCTTTTTTCGGTCCAAGTTAGTCTTGATAGTCTCATTCTAAGGTTTGTCTAAATTTGTCCTTCAAAATAGACTAACTTGGGACAAACTTAGACTAACTTGGGACGCACTTAGACAAACCTTAGAATGAGACCAAGTTTGTCTTTGTTCGTCCCAAGTAGTCTCTTTAGTCTCAATCTAAGGGTTGTCTAAGTTCATCCTTAGAAATAGACTAATTTGGGAAGAACTTACACAAACTTTAGAATGAGACTAACGTTTGTCTGTAATCGTCCCAAGTTTGTCTCGTTAGTCTCATTATAAGGGTTGTCTAAGTTCGTCATTAGAAATAGATTAACTTGGGATGAACTTAGACAAACCTTAGAATGAGACTAACGTTTGTCTTTGTTAGTCCCAAGTGAGTCTTGTTAGTCTCATTCTAAGGTTTGTCTAAGTTCGTCCTTAGAAATAGACTAACTTGGGACAAACTTAGACAAACCTTAGAATTAGACTAAAGTTTGTCTTTGTTCATCCCAAGTGAGTCTTGTTAGTCTCATTCTAAGGTTTGTCTGATTTCATCCTTAGAAATAGACTAATGTGGGACGAACTTAGACAAACCTTAGAATTAGACTAATGTTTGTCTTTGTTCGTCCCAAGTTAGTTTCATTAGTCTCATTCTAAGGTTTCTCCAAGTTTGTCCTTAGAAAGATACTAACTTGGGACGAACTTAGACTAACTTAGGACAAACTTACACAAACCTTAGAATGAGACTAAAGTTTGTCTTTGTTCGTCACAAGTTAGTCTCGTTAGTCTCATTCTAAGGTTTGTCGAAGTTCATCCTTAGAAATAGACAAACTTGGGACGAACTTAGACAAACCTTAGAATGAGACTAACGTTTGTCTTTGTTCATCCCAAGTTAGTCTTGTTAGTGTTATTCTATGGTTTGTCTAAGTTCGTCCTTAGAAATAGACTAACTTGGAAAGAACTTAGACTAACTTGGGACAAACTTAGACAATCTTAGAATGAGCCTAACGTTTGTCTTTGTTCGTCATAAGTTAGTCTCTTTAGTCTCTTTCTAAGGTTTGTCTAAGTTTGTCCTTCGCAATAGACTAACTTGGGACGAACTTAGACAAACCTTAGAATGTGTCTGACGTTTGTCTTTGTTAAAAAAGAAAAAAAACCATTAGTCATTGTTCGTCCCAAGTTAGTCTCGTTTGTTTCATTCTAAGGTTTGTCTAAGTTGATCCTTAGAAAGTGACTAACTTGGGACAAACTCAGACTAACTTAGGATGAACTTAGACAATCCTTAGAATTAGACTAATGTTTGTCTTTGTTCGTCCCAAGTTAATCTCATTAGTCTCATTATAAGGGTTGCCTAAGTTTGTCCTTAGAAATAGACAAACTTGGGACGAACTTAGACAAACCTTAGAATGAGACTAACCATTGTCTTTGTTCGTCCCAAGTTAGTCTTGTTAGTCTCATTCTAAGGTTTGTCTAAGTTTATCCTTAGAAATAAACTAACTTGGAACAAACTTAGACTAACTTAAGACAAACCTAGACAAACCTTACAGTGAGACTAACGTGTGTCTTTGTTTGTCATAAGTTAGTCTCTTTAGTCTCATTCTAAGGTTTGTCTATGTTCGTCCTTAGAAATAGACTAACTTGGGACGAACTTAGACAAACTTTAGAATGAGACCAAAGTTTGTCTTTGTTCTTCTCAAGTTAGTCTCGTTAGTCTCATTATAATGGTTTTCCAAGTTCGTCCTTAGAAATAGACTAACTTGGGAAGAACTTATTCAAACCTTAGAATGAGACTAACGTTTGTCTTTGTTCGTCCCTAGTTTGTCTCGTTAGTCTCATTCTAAGGTTTGTCAATGTTCATCCTTAGAAATAGACCTACATGGGATGAACTTAGACTAACTTTGGACGAACTTCGACAAACCTTAGAATTAGACTAAAGTTTGTCTTTGTTCATCCCAAGTTAGTCTTGTTAGTCTCATTCTAAGGTTTGTCTAAGTTCATCCTTAGAAATAGACTAGCGTGGGACGAACTTAGACAAACCTTAGAATGAGACTAACCTTTGTCTTTGTTCGTCCCAAGTTAGTCTCGTTAGTCTCATTCTAAGGTTTCTCTAAGTTTGTCCTTAGAAATAGACTAACTTGGGACGAACTTAGACTAACTTAGGACAAACTTACACAAACCTTAGAATGAGACAAAAGTTTGTCATTGTTCGTCCCAAGTTAGTCTCGTTAGTCTCATTCTAAGGTTTGTCTGAGTTCATCCTTAGAAATAGACTAACTTGGGGCGGACTTAGACAACCATTAGAATGAGACTAACCTTTGTCTTTGTTCATCCCAAGATAGCCTTGTTAGTCTGATTCTAAGGTTTGTCTAAGTTCGTCCTTAGAAATAGACTAACTTGGAAAGAACTTAAACTAACTTGGGACGAACTTAGACAAACCTTAGAATGAGACTAACGTTTGTCTTTGTTCGTCATAAGTTAGTCTCTTTAGTCTCATTTTAAGGTTTGTCTAAGTTGGTCCTTAGCAATGGACTAACTTGGGAGGAACTTAGACGAACATTAGAATGTGACTAACGTTTGTCTTTGTTAAAAAAAGAAAAAAAAACCGTCCATCATTGTTCATCCCAAGTTAGTCTCGTTCATTTCATTCTAAGGTTTGTCTAAGTTCGTCCTTTGAAATAGACTAACTTGGGACGAACTTAGACAAACCTTAGAATGAGACTAACCTTTGTCTTTGTTAATCCCAAGTTAGTCTTGTTAGTCTCATTATAAGGTTTGTCTATGTTTGTCCTTAGAAATAAACTAACTTGGAACGAACTTAGACTAACTTAAGACGAACCTAGACAAACCTTACAATGAGACTAACGTGTGTCTTTGTTTGTCATAAGTTAGTCTCTTTAGTCTCGTTCTAAGGTTTGTCTAAGTTCATCCTTAGAAATAGACATACTTGGGACGAACTTAGACAAACCTTAGAATGAGACTAATGTTTGTCTTTGTTCGTCAGAAGTTAGTACCTTTAGTCTCATTCTAAGGTTTGTCTAAGTACGTCTTTCGAAATAGACTAACTTGGGACGAACTTACACAAACCTTAGAATGAAACTAACATTTGTCTTTGTTCGTCCCAAGTTCGTCTTGCTTGTCTCATTCTAAGGTTTGTCTAAGTTTGTCCTTAGAAATAGACTATTTTGGGACAAACTTAGACAAACCTTAGAATGAGACTAACGTTTGTCTTTGTTCGTCCCATGTTAGTCTCGTTAGTCTCATTCTAAGATTTGTCTAAGTTCATTCTTAGAAAGAGACTAACTTGCGCCGAACTTAGACTAACTTAGGACAAACTTATAAAAACCATAGAATACGACTAAAGTTTGTCTTCGTTCGTCCCAAGTTAGTTTCGTTAGTCTCATTCTATGGTTTTTCTAAGTTTGTCCTTAGAAATAGACTAACTTGGGACAAACTTAGACAGACCTTAGAAGGAGACTAAAGTTTGTCTTTGTTCGTCCAAGGTTAGTCTCGTTAGTCTCATTCTAAGGTTTGTCAAAGTTAATCCTTAGAAATAGACTAACTTGGGATGAACTTAGACAAACCATAGAATGAGACTAACGTTTGTCTTTGTTCGTCCCAAGTTAGTCTTGTTAGTCACATTCTAAGGTTTGTCTAAGTTCGTCCTTAGAAATAGACTAACTTGGAACGAACTTAGACTAACTTGGGACGAACTTAGAAAAACCTTAGAATGAGACTAAGGTTTGTCTTTGTTCGTCCCAAGTTAGTCTCTTTAGTCTCATTCTACGGTTTGTCTAAGTTCGTCTTTAGAAATAGACTAACTTGAGACGAATTTAGACAAACCTTAGAATGAGACTAACGTTTGTCTTTGTTCTTCCCATGTTAGTCTCGTTAGTCTCATTCTAAGGTTTGACTAAGTTCGTCCTTAGAAAGAGACTAACTTGAGACGAACTGAGACTAACTTGGGACGAACTTAGACAAACCTTAGAAGGAGACTAAAGTTTGTCTTTGTTCGTCCCAAGTTAGTCTCATTAGTCTCATTCTAAGGTTCGTCAAAGTTCGTCATTAGAAATAGACTAACTTGGGACGAACTTAGACAAACCTTAGAATGAGACTAACGTTTGTCTTTGTTCGTCCCAAGTTAGTCTTGTTTGTCTCATTCTAAGATTTGTCTAAGTTGGTCCTTAGAAATAGACTAACTTGGAACGAACCTATACTATCTTGGGACGAACTTAGACAAACCTTAAAATGAAACTAACGTTTGTCTTTGTTTGTCCCAAGTTAGTCTCACCAGGCTCATTCTAAGGTTTGTCTAAGTTCGTCCTTAGAAAGAGACTAACTTGGGATGAACTTAGACTAAATTAGGATGAACTAGGATAAACCTTAGAATGAGACTAAAGTTTGTCTTTGTTTGCCCCAAGTTAGTTTCATTCTAAGGTTTGTTTAAGTTGGTCCTTAGAAATAGACTAACTTCGGACAAACTTAGACTAACTTGGGACGAACTTAGGCAAACCTAAGAATGAGACAAACGTTTGTCTTTGTTGGTCCCAAGTTAGTCTTGTTAGTCTCATTCTAAGGTTTGTCTAAGTTCGTCCTTAGAAATAGACTAACTTGGAACGAACTTAGACTAACTTGGGACGAACTTAGAAAAACCTTAGAATGAGACTAAGGTTTGTCTTTGTTCGTCCCAAGTTAGTCTCTTTAGTCTCATTCTACGGTTTGTCTAAGTTCGTCTTTAGAAATAGACTAACTTGAGACGAATTTAGACAAACCTTAGAATGAGACTAACGTTTGTCTTTGTTCTTCCCATGTTAGTCGCGTTAGTCTCATTCTAAGGTTTGACTAAGTTCGTCCTTAGAAAGAGACTAACTTGAGACGAACTGAGACTAACTTGGGACGAACTTAGACAAACCTTAGAAGGAGACTAAAGTTTGTCTTTGTTTGCCCCAAGTTAGTTTCATTCTAAGGTTTGTTTAAGTTGGTCCTTAGAAATAGACTAACTTCGGACAAACTTAGACTAACTTGGGACGAACTTAGACAAACCTAAGAATGAGACAAACGTTTGTCTTTGTTGGTCCCAAGTTAGTCTTGTTAGTCTCATTCTAAGGTTTGTCTAAGATCGTCCTTAGAAATAGACTTACTTGGGACGAACTTAGACGAACTTCGGACGAACTTACACAAACCTTAGAATGAGACTAATGTTTTCTTTGTTCTTCCAAGTTAGTCTCTTTAGTCTCATTCTATGGTTTTTCTAAGTTCATCCTTAGAAATAGACTGACTTGGACAAACTTACACAAACCTTAGAATGAGACTAACGTTTGTCTTTGTTCGTCCTAAGTTAGTCTCGTTAGTCTCATTCTAAGGTTTTTCTATGTTCGTCCTTATAAATAGACTAACTTGGGACAAACTTAGACAAACCTTAGAATGAGACTAACGTTTGTCTTTGTTCGTCCCAAGTTAGTCTCGTTAGTCTTATTCTAAGATTTATCTAAGTTCATCCTTAGAAAGAGACTAACTTGCGCCGAACTTCGACTAACTTAGGACAAACTTACAAAAACCATAGAATACGACTAAAGTTTGTCTTCGTTCGTCCCAAGTTAGTCTCGTTAGTCTCATTCTATGGTTTGTCTAAGTTCGTCCTTAGAAATAGACTAACTTGGGACGAACTTAGACAGACATTAGAAGGAGACTAAAGTTTGTCTTTGTTCGTCCCAGGTTAATCTCGTTAGTCTCATTCTAAGGTTTGTCGAAGTTAATCCTTAGAAATAGACTAACTTGGGACGAACTTAGACAAATCATAGAATGAGACTAACGTTTGTTTTTGTTCGTCCCAAGTTAGTCTTGTTAGTCTCATTCTATGGTTTGTCTAAGTTTGTCCTTAGAAATAGACTAACTTGGAACGAACTTAGACTAACTTGGGACGAACTTAGACAGACCTTAGAATGAGACTAACGTTTGTCTTTGTTCGTCCCAAGTTAGTCTCTTTAGTCTCATTCTACGGTTTGTCTTAGTTCGTCTTTAGAAATAGACTAACTTGAGACGAACTTAGACAAACCTTAGAATGAGACTAAAGTTTGTCTTTGTTCTTCCCAAGTTAGTCTCGTTAGTCAAATTCTAAGGTTTGACTAAGTTCGGCCTTAGAAAGAGACTAACTTGGGACGAACTGAGACTAACTTGGGACGAACTTAGACAAACCTTAGAAGGAGACTAAAGTTTGTCTTTGTTCGTCCCAAGTTAGTCTCATTCTAAGGTTGTCAAAGTTCGTCATTAGAAATAGACTAACTTGGGACGAACCTTAGAATGAGACTAACGTTTGTTTTTGTTCATCCCAAGTTAGTCTTGTTAGTCTCATTCTAAGGTTTGTCTAAGTTGGTCCTTAGAAATAGACTAACTTGGAACGAACTTAGACTATCTTGGGACGAACTTAGACAAACCTTAGAATGAAACTAACATTTGTCTTTGTTTGTCCCAAGTTAGTCTCACTAGTCTCATTCTAAGGTTTGTCTAAGTTCGTCCTTAGAAAGAGACTAACTTGGGACGAACTTAGACTAAATTAGGATGAACTTAGATAAACCTTAGAATGAGACGAAAGTTTGTCTTTGTTTGCCCCAAGTTAGTTTCATTCTAAGGTTTGTTTAAGTTCATCCTTAGAAATAGACTAACTTGGGACAAACTTAGACTAACTTGGGATGAACTTAGACAAACCTTAGAATGAGACAAACGTTTGTCTTTGTTAGTCCCAAGTGAGTCTTGTTAGTCTCATTCTAAGGTTTGTCTGAGATCGTCCTTAGAAATAGACTAACTTGGGACGAACTTAGACTAACTTGGGACGAACTTACACAAACCTTAGAATGAGACTAATGTTTGTCTTTGTTCTTCCAAGTTAGTCTCTTTAGTCTCATTCTATGGTTTGTCCAAGTTCGTCCTTAGAAATAGTCTGACTTGGACAAACTTACACAAACCTTAGAATGAGACTAACGTTTGTCTTTGTTCGTCCCAAGTTAGTCTCGTTAGTCTCATTCTAAGGTTTGTCTAAGTTCGTCCTTAGAAAGAGACTAACATGGGACGAACTGAGACTAACTTAAGATGAACTTACACAAACCTTAGAATGAGACTAACGTTTGTCTTTGTTCGTCCCAAGTTAATCTCGTTAGTCTCATTCTAAGGTTTGTCTAAGTTCATCCTTAGAAATAGACTAACTTGGGATGAACTTAGACAAACCGTAGAATGAGACTAACGTTTGTCTTTGTTCTTCCCAAGTTAGTCTCGTTAGTCTCATTCTAAGGATTGTCTAAGTTCATCCTTAGAAAGAGACTAACTTGGGATGAACTGAGACTAACTTAGGATGAACTTACACAAACCTTAGAATGAGACTAAAGTTTGTCTTTGTTCATCCCAAGTTAGTCTCGTTAGTCTCATTATAAGGGTTGTCTAAGTTCGTCCTTAGAAATAGACTAACTTGGGATGAACTTAGACAAACCTTAGAATGAGACTAACGTTTGTCTTTGTTCTTCCCAAGTTAGTCTCGTTAGTCTCATTCTAAGGTTTGTCTAAGTTCGTCCTTAGAAAAAGACTAACTTTGGACTAACTTAGACTAACATGGGACGAACTTCGACAAACCTTAAAATGAGACAAAAGTTTGCCTTTTTTCGTCCCTAGTTAGTCTCGTTAGTCTCATTCTAAGGTGTGTCTAAGTTCGTCCTTAGAAATAAACTAACTTGGGACGAACTTAGACAAACCTTAGAATGAGACTAACGTTTGTCTTTGTTCGTCCCAAGTTAGTCTCATTAGTCTCATTCTTTGGTTTGTCTAACTTCGTCCTTAAAATTAGGCTAACTTGGGATGAATAACAAACCTTTGAATAAGACTAACATTTGTCTTTGTTCGTCCCAAGTTAGTCTCGTTAGTCCCATTCTAAGGTTTGTCTAAGTTCGTCCTTTGAAATAGACTTACTTGGGATGAACTTAGACAAACCTTAGAATGAGAGTAACGTTTGTCTTTGTTCGTCCCAAGTTAGTCTCGTTAGTCTCATTCTAAGGTTTGTCTAAGTTCGTCCTTAGAAAGAGACTAACTTGGGACGAACTTAGACTAAATTAGGATGAACTTAGATAAACCTTAGAATGAGACGAAAGTTTGTCTTTGTTTGCCCCAAGTTAGTTTCATTCTAAGGTTTGTTTAAGTTCATCCTTAGAAATAGACTAACTTGGGATGAACTTAGACAAACATTAGAATGAGACAAACGTTTGTCTTTGTTAGTCCCAAGTGAGTCTTGTTAGTCTCATTCTAAGGTTTGTCTGAGATCGTCCTTAGAAATAGACTAACTTGGGACGAACTTAGACTAACTTGGGACGAACTTACACAAACCTTAGAATGAGACTAATGTTTGTCTTTGTTCTTCCAAGTTAGTCTCTTTAGTCTCATTCTATGGTTTGTCCAAGTTCGTCCTTAAAAATAGTCTGACTTGGACAAACTTACACAAACCTTAGACTGAGACTAACGTTTGTCTTTGTTCGTCCCAAGTTAGTCTCGTTAGTCTCATTCTAAGGTATGTCTAAGTTCGTCCTTAGAAAGAGACTAACATGGGACGAACTGAGACTAACTTAAGATGAACTTACACAAACCTTAGAATGAGACTAACGTTTGTCTTTGTTCGTCCCAAGTTAATCTCGTTAGTCTCATTCTAAGGTTTGTCTAAGTTCATCCTTAGAAATAGACTAACTTGGGATGAACTTAGACAAACCGTAGAATGAGACTAACGTTTGTCTTTGTTCTTCCCAAGTTAGTCTCGTTAGTCTCATTCTAAGGATTGTCTAAGTTCATCCTTAGAAAGAGACTAACTTGGGATGAACTGAGACTAACTTAGGATGAACTTACACAAACCTTAGAATGAGACTAAAGTTTGTCTTTGTTCATCCCAAGTTAGTCTCGTTAGTCTCATTATAAGGGTTGTCTAAGTTCGTCCTTAGAAATAGACTAACTTGGGATGAACTTAGACAAACCTTAGAATGAGACTAACGTTTGTCTTTGTTCTTCCCAAGTTAGTCTCGTTAGTCTCATTCTAAGGTTTGTCTAAGTTCGTCCTTAGAAAAAGACTAACTTTGGACTAACTTAGACTAACATGGGACGAACTTCGACAAACCTTAAAATGAGACAAAAGTTTGCCTTTGTTCGTCCCTAGTTAGTCTCGTTAGTCTCATTCTAAGGTGTGTCTAAGTTCGTCCTTAGAAATAAACTAACTTGGGACGAACTTAGACAAACCTTAGAATGAGACTAACGTTTGTCTTTGTTCGTCCCAAGTTAGTCTCATTAGTCTCATTCTTTGGTTTGTCTAACTTCGTCCTTAAAATTAGGCTAACTTGGGATGAATAACAAACCTTTGAATGAGACTAACATTTGTCTTTGTTCGTCCCAAGTTAGTCTCGTTAGTCCCATTCTAAGGTTTGTCTAAGTTCGTCCTTTGAAATAGACTTACTTGGGATGAACTTAGACAAACCTTAGAATGAGAGTAACGTTTGTCTTTGTTCGTCCCAAGTTAGTCTCGTTAGTCTCATTCTAAGGTTTGTCTAAGTTCGTCCTTAGAAAGAGACTAACTTGGGACGAACTTAGACTAAATTAGGATGAACTTAGATAAACCTTAGAATGAGACGAAAGTTTGTCTTTGTTTGCCCCAAGTTAGTTTCATTCTAAGGTTTGTTTAAGTTCATCCTTAGAAATAGACTAACTTGGGACAAACTTAGACTAACTTGGGATGAACTTAGACAAACCTTAGAATGAGACAAACGTTTGTCTTTGTTAGTCCCAAGTGAGTCTTGTTAGTCTCATTCTAAGGTTTGTCTGAGATCGTCCTTAGAAATAGACTAACTTGGGACGAACTTAGACTAACTTGGGACGAACTTACACAAACCTTAGAATGAGACTAATGTTTGTCTTTGTTCTTCCAAGTTAGTCTCTTTAGTCTCATTCTATGGTTTGTCCAAGTTCGTCCTTAGAAATAGTCTGACTTGGACAAACTTACACAAACCTTAGACTGAGACTAACGTTTGTCTTTGTTCGTCCCAAGTTAGTCTCGTTAGTCTCATTCTAAGGTTTGTCTAAGTTCGTCCTTAGAAAGAGACTAACATGGGACGAACTGAGACTAACTTAAGATGAACTTACACAAACCTTAGAATGAGACTAACGTTTGTCTTTGTTCGTCCCAAGTTAATCTCGTTAGTCTCATTCTAAGGTTTGTCTAAGTTCATCCTTAGAAATAGACTAACTTGGGATGAACTTAGACAAACCGTAGAATGAGACTAACGTTTGTCTTTGTTCTTCCCAAGTTAGTCTCGTTAGTCTCATTCTAAGGATTGTCTAAGTTCATCCTTAGAAAGAGACTAACTTGGGATGAACTGAGACTAACTTAGGATGAACTTACACAAACCTTAGAATGAGACTAAAGTTTGTCTTTGTTCATCCCAAGTTAGTCTCGTTAGTCTCATTATAAGGGTTGTCTAAGTTCGTCCATAGAAATAGACTAACTTGGGATGAACTTAGACAAACCTTAGAATGAGACTAACGTTTGTCTTTGTTCTTCCCAAGTTAGTCTCGTTAGTCTCATTCTAAGGTTTGTCTAAGTTCGTCCTTAGAAAAAGACTAACTTTGGACTAACTTAGACTAACATGGGACGAACTTCGACAAACCTTAAAATGAGACAAAAGTTTGCCTTTGTTCGTCCCTAGTTAGTCTCGTTAGTCTCATTCTAAGGTGTGTCTAAGTTCGTCCTTAGAAATAAACTAACTTGGGACGAACTTAGACAAACCTTAGAATGAGACTAACGTTTGTCTTTGTTCGTCCCAAGTTAGTCTCATTAGTCTCATTCTTTGGTTTGTCTAACTTCGTCCTTAAAATTAGGCTAACTTGGGATGAATAACAAACCTTTGAATGAGACTAACATTTGTCTTTGTTCGTCCCAAGTTAGTCTCGTTAGTCCCATTCTAAGGTTTGTCTAAGTTCGTCCTTTGAAATAGACTTACTTGGGATGAACTTAGACAAACCTTAGAATGAGAGTAACGTTTGTCTTTGTTCGTCCCAAGTTAGTCTCGTTAGTCTCATTCTATGGTTTGTCTAAGTTCGTCCTTAGAAAGAGACTAACTTGGGACGAACTTAGACTAAATTAGGATGAACTTAGATAAACCTTAGAATGAGACGAAAGTTTGTCTTTGTTTGCCCCAAGTTAGTTTCATTCTAAGGTTTGTTTAAGTTCATCCTTAGAAATAGACTAACTTGGGACAAACTTAGACTAACTTGGGATGAACTTAGACAAACCTTAGAATGAGACAAACGTTTGTCTTTGTTAGTCCCAAGTGAGTCTTGTTAGTCTCATTCTAAGGTTTGTCTGAGATCGTCCTTAGAAATAGACTAACTTGGGACGAACTTAGACTAACTTGGGACGAACTTACACAAACCTTAGAATGAGACTAATGTTTGTCTTTGTTCTTCCAAGTTAGTCTCTTTAGTCTCATTCTATGGTTTGTCCAAGTTCGTCCTTAGAAATAGTCTGACTTGGACAAACTTACACAAACCTTAGACTGAGACTAACGTTTGTCTTTGTTCGTCCCAAGTTAGTCTCGTTAGTCTCATTCTAAGGTTTGTCTAAGTTCGTCCTTAGAAAGAGACTAACATGGGACGAACTGAGACTAACTTAAGATGAACTTACACAAACCTTAGAATGAGACTAACGTTTGTCTTTGTTCGTCCCAAGTTAATCTCGTTAGTCTCATTCTAAGGTTTGTCTAAGTTCATCCTTAGAAATAGACTAACTTGGGATGAACTTAGACAAACCATAGAATGAGACTAACGTTTGTCTTTGTTCTTCCCAAGTTAGTCTCGTTAGTCTCATTCTAAGGATTGTCTAAGTTCATCCTTAGAAAGAGACTAACTTGGGATGAACTGAGACTAACTTAGGATGAACTTACACAAACCTTAGAATGAGACTAAAGTTTGTCTTTGTTCATCCCAAGTTAGTCTCGTTAGTCTCATTATAAGGGTTGTCTAAGTTCGTCCTTAGAAATAGACTAACTTGGGATGAACTTAGACAAACCTTAGAATGAGACTAACGTTTGTCTTTGTTCTTCCCAAGTTAGTCTCGTTAGTCTCATTCTAAGGTTTGTCTAAGTTCGTCCTTAGAAAAAGACTAACTTTGGACTAACTTAGACTAACATGGGACGAACTTCGACAAACCTTAAAATGAGACAAAAGTTTGCCTTTGTTCGTCCCTAGTTAGTCTCGTTAGTCTCATTCTAAGGTGTGTCTAAGTTCGTCCTTAGAAATAAACTAACTTGGGACGAACTTAGACAAACCTTAGAATGAGACTAACGTTTGTCTTTGTTCGTCCCAAGTTAGTCTCATTAGTCTCATTCTTTGGTTTGTCTAACTTCGTCCTTAAAATTAGGCTAACTTGGGATGAATAACAAACCTTTGAATGAGACTAACATTTGTCTTTGTTCGTCCCAAGTTAGTCTCGTTAGTCCCATTCTAAGGTTTGTCTAAGTTCGTCCTTTGAAAAAGACTTACTTGGGATGAACTTAGACAAACCTTAGAATGAGAGTAACATTTGTCTTTGTTCGTCCCAAGTTAGTCTCGTTAGTCTCATTCTAAGGGTTGTCTAAGTTCGTCCTTGGAAATAGACTAACTTGGGATGAACTTAGACTAACTTGGGACGAACTTAGACAAACCTTAGAATGAGACAAACCTTGGTCTTTGTTTGTCCCAAGTTAGTCTTGTTAGTCTCATTCTAAGGTTTGTCTAAGTTCGTCCTTAGAAATAGACTAACTTGGGACAAACTTTGACAAACTCGGGACGAACTTAGACAAACTTTAGAATGAGACTAATGTTTGTCTTTGTTCGGCTCAAGTTAGTCTCTTTAGTCTCATTCTAAGGTTTGTCTAAGTTCTTCCTTAGAAATAGACTAACTTGGATGAACTTACTCAAACCTTAGAATGACACTAACGTTTGTCTTTGTTCGTCCCAAGTTAGTCTCATTAGTCTCATTCTAAGGTTTGTCTAAGTTCGTCCTTAGAAATAGACTAACTTGGGACGAACATAGACAAACCTTAGAAGGAGACTAAAGTTTGTCTTTGTTCGTCCCAAGTTAGTCTCGTTAGTCTCATTCTATGGTTTGTCAAAGTTCATCCTTAGAAATAGACTAACTTGGGACGAACTTAGACAAACCATAGAATGAAACTAACGTTTATCTTTGTTCGTCCCAAGTTAGTCTTGTTAGTCTCATTCTAAGGTTTGTCTAAGTTCATCCTTAGATATAGACTAACTTGGAATGAAGTAAGTCTAACTTGGGATGAACTTAGACAAACCTTAGAATGAGAATAACGTTTGGCTTTGTTCGTCCCAAGTTAGTCTCTTTAGTCTCATTCTAAGGTTTGTCTAAGTTCGTCCTTAAAAAGAGACTAACTTGGGACGTGTTACACAAACCTTAGAATGAGACTAACGTTTGTATTTGTTCGTCCCATGTTAGTCTCGTTAGTCTCATTATAAGGGTTGTCTAAGTTTGTTCTTAGAAATAGACTAACTTGTGATGAACTTAGACAAATCTTAGAATGAGACTAACGTTTGTCTTTGTTCGTCCGAAGTTAGTCTTGTTAGTCTCATTCTAAGGTTTGTCTAAGTTCGTCCTTAGAAATAGACTAACTTGGAACGAACTTAGACTAACTTGGGACGAACTTAGACAAACCTTAGAATGAGACTAACGTTTGTCTTTGTTCGTCCTAAGTTAGTCCCTTTAGTCTCATTCTAAGAGTTGTCTAAGTTCGTCATTAGAAATAGACTAACTTGGGACGAACTTACACAAACCTTAGAATGAGACTAACATTTGTCTTTGTTTGTCCCAAGTTTGTCTCGCTCGTCTCATTCTAAGGTTTGTCTAAGTTCATCCTTAGAAATAGACTAACTTGGGACAAACTTAGACAAACCTTAGAATGAGACTAACTTTTGTCTTTGTTCGTCCCAAGTTAGTCTCGAGAGTCTCATTCTAAGGTTTGTTTATGTTCGTCCTTAGAAAGAGACTAACTTGCGCCGAACTTAGACTAACTTAGGACAAACTTACAAAAACCTTAGAATAAGATTGAAGTTTGTCTTCGTTCGTCCCAAGTTTGTCTCGTTAGTCTCATTCTAAGGTTAGTCTAAGTTCGTCCTTAGAAATAGACTAACTTTGGACGAACTTAGACAAACATTAGAAGGAGACTAAAGTTTGTCATTGTTCGTCCTAAGTTAGTCTCGTTAGTCTCATTCTAAGGTTTGTCAAAGTTCTTCCTTAGAAATAGACTAACTTGGGACGAACTTAGACAAACCTTAGAATGAGACTAACGTTTGTCTTTGTTCGTCCCAAGTTAGTCTTGTTAGTCTCATTCTAAGGTTTGTCTAAATTCATCCTTAGAAACAGACAAACTTGGAATTAACTTAGACTAACGAACTTAGACATACCTTACAATGAGACTAACGTTTGTCTTTGTTCGTCCCAAGTTAGTCTCTTTAGTCTCATTCTAAGGTTTGTCTAAGTTCGTCCTTAGAAATAGACTAACTTGGGACGAACTTACACAAACCATATAATGAGACTAACATTTGTCTCTATTCGTCCCAAGTTTGTCTCGCTCGTCTCATTCTATGGTTTGTCTAAGTTCATCTCTAGAAATAGACTAACTTGGGACAAACTTAGACAAACCTTAGAATGAGACTAACTTTTGTCTTTGTTCGTCCCAAGTTAGTCTCGTTAGCCCCATTCAAAGGTTTGTCTAAGTTTATCCTTAGAAAGAGACTAACTTGCGCCGAACTTAGACTAACTTAAGACAAACTTACAAAAACCTTAGAATAAGACTAAAGTTTGTCTTCGTTTGTCCCAAGTTAGTCTCGTTAGTCTCATTCTAAGGTTTGCCTAAGTTTGTCCTTAGAAATAGACTAAATTAGGACAAACTTAGACAAACCATAGAAAGAGACTAAAGTTTGTCTTTGTTCGTCCCAAGTTAGTCTCGTTAGTCTCATTCTAAGGTTTGTCAAAGTTCGTCTTTAGAAATAGACAAACTTGGGACGAACGTAGACAAACCTTAGAAAGAAACTAACTTGGGATGAACTTTCACAAACCTTAGAATGAGACTAACGTTTGTCTTTGTTCGTCCCAAGTTAGTATCGCTAGTCTCATTCTAAGGTTTGTCTAAGTTCATCCTTCGAAATAGACTAACTTGGGACGAACTTTGACAAACCTTAGTATGAGAGTAACGTTTGTCTTTGTTCGTCCCAAGTTAGTCTCGCTAGTCCCATTCGAAGGTTTGTCTATGTTTGTCCTTAAAAAGAGACAAACTTGGGACGAACTTAGACTAAATTAGGACGAACTTAGACAAACCTTAGAATGAGACTAAAGTTTGTCTTTGTTCGCAACAAGTTAGTCTAATTCTATGGTTTGTCTAAGTTCATCCTTAGAAATAGACTAAATTGGGACAAACTTAGGCTAACTTGGGACACACTTAGACAAACCTTAGAATGAAACTAACGTTTGTCTTTGTTCGTCCCAAGTTATTCTCGTTAGTCTCATTATAAGGGTTGTCTAAGTTCGTCCTTAGAAATGAACTAACTTGGGATGAACTTAGACAAACCTTAGAATGAGACTAACGTTTGTCTTTGTTCGTCCGATGTTAGTCTTGTTAGTCCCATTCTAAGGTTTGTCTAAGTTCGTCCTTAGAAATAGACTAACTTGGAACGAACTTAGACTAACTTGGGACGAACATAGACAAACCTTAGAATGAGACTAACGTTTGTCTTTGTTCGTCATAGGTTAGTCTCTTTAGTCTCATTCTAAGGTTTTTCTAAGTTCATCCTTAGAAATAGACTAACTTGGGGCGAACTTAGACAAACCTTAGAATGAGACTAACGTTTGTCTTTGTTCGTCCCAAGTTAGTCTCGCTAGTCTCATTCTAAGGTTTGTCTAAGTTCATCCTTATAAATAGACTAACTTGGGACGAACTTTGATAACACTTAGAATAAGACGAACGTTTGTCTTTGTTCGTCCCAAGTTAGTCTCGCTAGTCTCATTCGAAGGTTTGTCTATGTTCGTCCTTAAAAAGAGACAAACTTGGGACGAACTTAGACAAACCTTAGAATGAGACTAAATTTGTCTTTGTTCGCAACAAGTTAGTCTCATTCTATGGTTTGTCTAAGTTCATCCTTAGAAATAGACTAAATTGGGACAAACTTAGACTAACTTGGGACAAACTTAGACAAACCTTAGAATTATACTAACTTTTGTCTTTGTTCGTCCCAAGTCGGTCTCGTTAGTCTCATTCTAAGGTTTGTCTAAGTTCGTCCTTTGAAAGAGACTAACTTGGCACGAACTTAGAATAACTTAGGACAAACTTACACAAACCACAGAATAAGACTAAAGTTTGTCGTTGTTCGTCCCAAGTCTGTCTCGTTAGTCTCATTCTAAGTTTTGTCTAAGTTCGTCCTTTAAAAGAGACTAACTTGGGACGAACTTAGACAAACCTAAGAATGAGACTAAAGTTTGTCTTTGTTCGTCCCAAGTTAGTCTCGTTAGTCTCATTCTAAGGTTTGTCAAAGTTCGTCCTTAGAAATAGACTAACTTGGAACGAACTTAGACAAACCTTAGAATGGGAGTAACTTTTGTCTTTGTTCATCCGAAGTTAGTCTTGTTAGTCTCATTCTAAGGTTTGTCTAAGTTCGTCCTTTAAAATTGACTAACTTGGAACGAACTTAGACTAACTTGGGACGAACTTAGACAAACCTTAGAAGGAGAGTAACGTTTGTCTTTGTCCGTCCCAAGTTAGTCTCTTTAGTCTCATTCTAAAGTTTGTCTAAGTTCATTCTTAGAAATAGACTAACTTGGGATGAACATACACAAACCTTAGAATGAGACTAACGTTTGTCTTTAATCGTCCTAAGTTAGTCTCGTTAGTCTCATTACAAGAGTTGTCTAAGTTTGTCCTTAGAAATAGACTAACTTGGGACAAACTTAGACAAACCTTAGAATGAGACTAACATTTGTCATTGTTCATCCCAAGTCAGTCTCATTAGTCTCATTCTAAGGTTTGTCTAAGTTCGTCCTTAGAAAGAGACTAACTTGGGACGAACTGAGACTAACTTAGGACGAACTTACACAAACCTTAGAATGAGACCAAAGTTTGTCTTTATTCGTCCCAAGTTAGTCTCGTTAGTCTCATTCTAAGGCTTGTCTAAGTTCGTCCTTAGAAATAGACTAACTTGGGACGAACTTAGACAAACCTTAGAATGAGACTAACGTTTGTCTTTGTTCGTCCCAAGTTAGTCTCCTTAGTCTCATGCTAAGGTTTGTCTATGTTCGTCTTTAGAAATAGATTAACTTGAGACGAACTTAGATGAACGTTAGAATGAGACTAAAGTTAGTCTTTGTTCGTCCCAAGATAGTCTTGTTAGTCACATTCTAAGGCTTGTCTAAGTTCTTCCTTAGAAAGAGACTAACTTGGGATGAACTTTGACAAACCTTAGAATGAGACTAACGTTTGTCTTTGTTCGTCCCAAGTTAGTCTCTCTAATCTCATTCTAAGGTTTGTGTAAGTTCATCCATAGAAAGACACTAACTTGGGACGAACTTAGACTAAATTAGGACGAACTTAGACAAACCTTAGAATGAGACTAAAGTTTGTGTTTGTTCGCCCCAAGTTAGTTTCATTCTATGGTTTGTCTAAGTTCGTCCTTAAAAATTGACTAACTTGGGACGAACTTAGACTAACTTGGGACGAACTTAGACTAACTAGGGACGAACATAGACAAACTTAAAATGAGACAAACGTTTGTCTTTTTTCGTCCCAAGTTAGTCTTGTAAGTCTCATTCTAAGGTTGGTCTAAGTTTGTCCTTAGAAATAGACTAACTTGGGACGAACTTAGACTAACTTGGGACGAACTTAGACAAACCTAAGAATGAGACTAATGTTTGTCGTTGTTCGTCCCAAGTTAGTCTCTTTAGTCTCATTCTAAGGTTTGTCTAAGTTCGTCCTTAGAAAGAGACTAACTTGGGACGAACTTAGACTAAATTAGGATGAACTTAGATAAACCTTAGAATGAGACGAAAGTTTGTCTTTGTTTGCCCCAAGTTAGTTTCATTCTAAGGTTTGTTTAAGTTCATCCTTAGAAATAGACTAACTTGGGACAAACTTAGACTAACTTGGGATGAACTTAGACAAACCTTAGAATGAGACAAACGTTTGTCTTTGTTAGTCCCAAGTGAGTCTTGTTAGTCTCATTCTAAGGTTTGTCTGAGATCGTCCTTAGAAATAGACTAACTTGGGACGAACTTAGACTAACTTGGGACGAACTTACACAAACCTTAGAATGAGACTAATGTTTGTCTTTGTTCTTCCAAGTTAGTCTCTTTAGTCTCATTCTATGGTTTGTCCAAGTTCGTCCTTAGAAATAGTCTGACTTGGACAAACTTACACAAACCTTAGAATGAGACTAACGTTTGTCTTTGTTCGTCCCAAGTTAGTCTTGTTAGTCTCATTCTAAGGTTTGTCTAAGTTCGTCCTTAGAAAGAGACTAACTTGGGACGAACTGAGACTAACTTAAGATGAACTTACACAAACCTTAGAATGAGACTAACGTTTGTCTTTGTTCGTCCCAAGTTAATCTCGTTAGTCTCATTCTAAGGTTTGTCTAAGTTCGTCCTTAGAAATAGACTAACTTGGGATGAACTTAGACAAACCGTAGAATGAGACTAACGTTTGTCTTTGTTCTTCCCAAGTTAGTCTCGTTAGTCTCATTCTAAGGATTGTCTAAGTTCATCCTTAGAAAGAGACTAACTTGGGATGAACTGAGACTAACTTAGGATGAACTTACACAAACCTTAGAATGAGACTAAAGTTTGTCTTTGTTCATCCCAAGTTAGTCTCGTTAGTCTCATTATAAGGGTTGTCTAAGTTCGTCCTTAGAAATAGACTAACTTGGGATGAACTTAGACAAACCTTAGAATGAGACTAACGTTTGTCTTTGTTCTTCCCAAGTTAGTCTCGTTAGTCTCATTCTAAGGTTTGTCTAAGTTCGTCCTTAGAAAAAGACTAACTTTGGACTAACTTAGACTAACTTGGGACGAACTTCGACAAACCTTAGAATGAGACAAAAGTTTGCCTTTGTTCGTCCCTAGTTAGTCTCGTTAGTCTCATTCTAAGGTGTGTCTAAGTTCGTCCTTAGAAATAGACTAACTTGGGACGAACTTAGACAAACCATAGAATGAAACTAACGTTTATCTTTGTTCGTCCCAAGTTAGTCTTGTTAGTCTCATTCTAAGGTTTGTCTAAGTTCATCCTTAGATATAGACTAACTTGGAATGAAGTAAGTCTAACTTGGGATGAACTTAGACAAACCTTAGAATGAGAATAACGTTTGACTTTGTTCGTCCCAAGTTAGTCTCTTTAGTCTCATTCTAAGGTTTGTCTAAGTTCGTCCTTAAAAAGAGACTAACTTGGGACGTGTTACACAAACCTTAGAATGAGACTAACGTTTGTATTTGTTCGTCCCATGTTAGTCTCGTTAGTCTCATTATAAGGGTTGTCTAAGTTCGTTCTTAGAAATAGACTAACTTGTGATGAACTTAGACAAATCTTAGAATGAGACTAACGTTTGTCATGGTTCGTCCGAAGTTAGTCTTGTTAGTCTCATTCTAAGGTTTGTCTAAGTTCGTCCTTAGAAATAGACTAACTTGGAACGAACTTAGACTAACTTGGGACGAACTTAGACAAACCTTAGAATGAGACTAACGTTTGTCTTTGTTCGTCCTAAGTTAGTCCCTTTAGTCTCATTCTAAGAGTTGTCTAAGTTCGTCATTAGAAATAGACTAACTTGGGACGAACTTACACAAACCTTAGAATGAGACTAACATTTGTCTTTGTTTGTCCCAAGTTTGTCTCGCTCGTCTCATTCTAAGGTTTGTCTAAGTTCATCCTTAGAAATAGACTAACTTGGGACAAACTTAGACAAACCTTAGAATGAGACTAACTTTTGTCTTTGTTCGTCCCAAGTTAGTCTCGAGAGTCTCATTCTAAGGTTTGTTTATGTTCGTCCTTAGAAAGAGACTAACTTGCGCCGAACTTAGACTAACTTAGGACAAACTTGCAAAAACCTTAGAATAAGACTGAAGTTTGTCTTCGTTCGTCCCAAGTTTGTCTCGTTAGTCTCATTCTAAGGTTTGTCTAAGTTCGTCCTTAGAAATAGACTAACTTTGGACGAACTTAGACAAACATTAGAAGGAGACTAAAGTTTGTCATTGTTCGTCCCAAGTTAGTCTCGTTGGTCTCATTCTAAGGTTTGTCAAAGTTCTTCCTTAGAAATAGACTAACTTGGGACGAACTTAGACAAACCTTAGAATGAGACTAACGTTTGTCTTTGTTCGTCCCAAGTTAGTCTTGTTAGTCTCATTCTAAGGTTTGTCTAAATTCATCCTTAGAAACAGACAAACTTGGAATTAACTTAGACTAACGAACTTAGACATACCTTACAATGAGACTAACGTTTGTCTTTGTTCGTCCCAAGTTAGTCTCTTTAGTCTCATTCTAAGGTTTGTCTAAGTTCGTCCTTAGAAATAGACTAACTTGGGACGAACTTACACAAACCATATAATGAGACTAACATTTGTCTCTGTTCGTCCCAAGTTTGTCTCGCTCGTCACATTCTATGGTTTGTCTAAGTTCATCTCTAGAAATAGACTAACTTGGGACAAACTTAGACAAACCTTAGAATGAGACTAACTTTTGTCTTTGTTCGTCCCAAGTTAGTCTCGTTAGCCCCATTCAAAGGTTTGTCTAAGTTTATCCTTAGAAAGAGACTAACTTGCGCCGAACTTAGACTAACTTAGGACAAACTTACAAAAACCTTAGAATAAGACTAAAGTTTGTCTTCGTTTGTCCCAAGTTAGTCTCGTTAGTCTCATTCTAAGGTTTGCCTAAGTTTGTCCTTAGAAATAGACTAAATTAGGACAAACTTAGACAAACCTTAGAAAGAGACTAAAGTTTGTCTTTGTTCGTCCCAAGTTAGTCTCGTTAGTCTCATTCTAAGGTTTGTCAAAGTTCGTCTTTAGAAATAGACAAACTTGGGACGAACGTAGACAAACCTTAGAAAGAAACTAACTTGGGATGAACTTTCACAAACCTTAGAATGAGACTAACGTTTGTCTTTGTTCGTCCCAAGTTAGTATCGCTAGTCTCATTCTAAGGTTTGTCTAAGTTCATCCTTCGAAATAGACTAACTTGGGACGAACTTTGACAAACCTTAGTATGAGAGTAACGCTTGTCTTTGTTCGTCCCAAGTTAGTCTCGCTAGTCCCATTCGAAGGTTTGTCTATGTTTGTCCTTAAAAAGAGACAAACTTGGGACGAACTTAGACTAAATTAGGACGAACTTAGACAAACCTTAGAATGAGACTAAAGTTTGTCTTTGTTCGCAACAAGTTAGTCTAATTCTATGGTTTGTCTAAGTTCATCCTTAGAAATAGAATAAATTGGGACAAACATAGGCTAACTTGGGAGACACTTAGACAAACCTTAGAATGAGACTAACATTTGTCTTTGTTCGTCCCAAGTTAGTCTCGTTAGTCTCATTATAAGGGTTGTCTAAGTTCGTCCTTAGAAATGAACTAACTTGGGATGAACTTAGACAAACCTTAGAATGAGACTAACGTTTGTCTTTGTTCATCCGATGTTAGTCTTGTTAGTCCCATTCTAAGGTTTGTCTAAGTTCGTCCTTAGAAATAGACTAACTTGGAACGAACTTAGACTAACTTGGGACGAACATAGACAAACCTTAGAATGAGACTAACGTTTGTCTTTGTTCGTCATAGGTTAGTCTCTTTAGTCTCATTCTAAGGTTTTTCTAAGTTCATCCTTAGAAATAGACTAACTTGGGGCGAACTTAGACAAACCTTAGAATGAGACTAACGTTTGTCTTTGTTCGGCCCAAGTTAGTCTCGCTAGTCTCATTCTAAGGTTTGTCTAAGTTCATCCTTATAATAGACTAACTTGGGACGAACTTTGATAACCCTTAGAATAAGACGAACGTTTGTCTTTGTTCGTCCCAAGTTAGTCTCGCTAGTCTCATTCGAAGGTTTGTCTATGTTCGTCCTTAAAAAGAGACAAACTTGGGATGAACTTAGACTAAATTAGGACGAACTTAGACAAACCTTAGAATGAGACTAAATTTGTCTTTGTTCGCAACAAGTTAGTCTCATTCTATGGTTTGTCTAAGTTCATCCTTAGAAATAGACTAAATTGGGACAAACTTAGACTAACTTGGGACAAACTTAGACAAACCTTAGAATTAGACTAACTTTTGTCTTTGTTCGTCCCAAGTCAGTCTCGTTAGTCTCATTCTAAGGTTTGTCTAAGTTCGTCCTTTGAAAGAGACTAACTTGGCACGAACTTAGAATAACTTAGGACAAACTTACACAAACCACAGAATAAGACTAAAGTTTATCGTTGTTCGTCCCAAGTCTGTCTCGTTAGTCTCATTCTAAGTTTTGTCTAAGTTCGTCCTTTAAAAGAGACTAACTTGGGACGAACTTAGACAAACCTAAGAATGAGACTAAAGTTTGTCTTTGTTCGTCCCAAGTTAGTCTCGTTAGTCTCATTCTAAGGTTTGTCAAAGTTCGTCCTTAGAAATAGACTAATTTGGAACGAACTTAGACAAACCTTAGAATGGGAGTAACTTTTGTCTTTGTTCGTCCGAAGTTAGTCTTGTTAGTCTCATTCTAAGGTTTGTCTAAGTTCGTCCTTTAAAATTGACTAACTTGGAACGAACTTAGACTAACTTGGGACGAACTTAGACAAACCTTAGAAGGAGAGTAACGTTTGTCTTTGTCCGTCCCAAGTTAGTCTCTTTAGTCTCATTCTAAAGTTTGTCTAAGTTCATTCTTAGAAATAGACTAACTTGGGATGAACATACACAAACCTTAGAATGAGACTAACGTTTGTCTTTAATCGTCCTAAGTTAGTCTCGTTAGTCTCATTACAAGAGTTGTCTAAGTTTGTCCTTAGAAATAGACTAACTTGGGACAAACTTAGACAAACCTTAGAATGAGACTAACATTTGTCATTGTTCATCCCAAGTCAGTCTCATTAGTCTCATTCTAAGGTTTGTCTAAGTTCGTCCTTAGAAAGAGACTAACTTGGGACGAACAGAGACTAACTTAGGACGAACTTACACAAACCTTAGAATGAGACCAAAGTTTGTCTTTGTTCGTCCCAAGTTAGTCTCGTTAGTCTCATTCTAAGGTTTGTCTAAGTTCGTCCTTAGAAATAGACTAACTTGGGACGAACTTAGACAAACCTTAGAATGAGACTAACGTTTGTCTTTGTTTGTCCCAAGTTAGTCTCCCTAGTCTCATGCTAAGGTTTGTCTATGTTCGTCTTTAGAAATAGATTAACTTGAGACGAACTTAGATGAACGTTAGAATGAGACTAAAGTTAGTCTTTGTTCGTCCCAAGATAGTCTCGTTAGTCACATTCTAAGGCTTGTCTAAGTTCGTCCTTAGAAAGAGACTAACTTGGGACGAACTTTGACAAACCTTAGAATGAGACTAACGTTTGTCTTTGTTCGTCCCAAGTTAGTCTCTCTAATCTCATTCTAAGGTTTGTGTAAGTTCATCCTTAGAAAGACACTAACTTGGGACGAACTTAGACTAAATTAGGACGAACTTAGACAAACCTTAGAATGAGACTAAAGTTTGTGTTTGTTCGCCCCAAGTTAGTTTCATTCTATGGTTTGTCTAAGTTCGTCCTTAAAAATTGACTAACTTGGGACGAACTTAGACTAACTTGGGACGAACTTAGACTAACTAGGGATGAACATAGACAAACTTAAAATGAGACAAACGTTTGTCTTTTTTCGTCCCTAGTTAGTCTTGTAAGTCTCATTCTAAGGTTGGTCTAAGTTTGTCCTTAGAAATAGACTAACTTGGGACGAACTTAGACTAACTTGGGACGAACTTAGACAAACCTAAGAATGAGACTAATGTTTGTCGTTGTTCGTCCCAAGTTAGTCTCTTTAGTCTCATTCTAAGGTTTGTCTAAGTTCGTCCTTAGAAATAGACTAAGTTGGGACGAACTTATACTAACTTAGGACAAACTTACACAAACCTTGGAATAAGATTAAAGTTTGTCTTTGTTCGTCCCAAGTTAGTCTTGTTAGTCTCATTCTAAGGTTTGTCTAAGTTCGTCCTTTGAAATAGACTATGAAAGCTTCCCTTGGTGGTTGGGATGTTGTTATGGTCGAGTTCAGAACAATATCTAAAACAACTTATGCGCTAAATAATGTAAAGCAGAAATTAAAACGACATTCAAAGTTGTTACCTAGTTCGGCGTTGACGAGCCTACGTCTAGGGGGCTGTCACTTAGCCCGGTGGATAGCAATTCACTAATAATGATTATTGCGAGTACAGGGTTTTATGTTTACCGATTGCCTCTTAAACAACCTGAGCCTTAGACACTCAAGCAATCGCAATCTAGGTCTCCCCCTAGATTTGAGCTCCACCGCCATATCCACTAATATGATCCTCCGTGAGAATCAGCGCCTTCTTCGATCAGTCTGTTGAGCACCAGAACAGACTGACTTCAAGCACCGTGTATAATCAGAGAGATTATAACACCGACCGATTACCTCCACCTCCCTTCTTAGAATGTGAGCGTGAGTAATTTCTCCGCAAGTGCTAACTAATACCAAAGCATTAGCCTTACTTATATAGTGCGGTAGAAACCCTAAAGCCAATAGTATTCCTAAACAAATTCGCCTATATCATTAGGAAATCTTTCCTAATATCTTGCGCATATTTGTTGAAGATAATCCTTCATTTGAATCTTCAATCTTGATTAGGCAATCTTCGATTATCTTCTCGCAAGCAACCGACTCCAAGGATATCTTCTCGCAAGCAATCGACTTCAAGCGCAAACGGCCGACTCCAAGAATATCTTTGATTATCCATAAGCACCAACTTGCCAAAACTGATCTCGGGAATATCTCTCGGCGAAGTTGTGTTACGTCGGTTGAAACAAGTTTCCAAATCTGAATCTGGACACTTCCAACTTCTATCCATTGATGTGCAACCGCCTTACTCTTCCAACGGTTGGCTGAGTTTCCTAATCTGATTAGGAAACACTCCATCTGCTTCAACTTGTTCCATGACAGTTGTCTCTTCTAGTCTAGAACAATAGCTTGAACAACTATACCAAGTTTTGCCAAACTACATGCCATAAAACTAACAATCTCCCCCTTGGCATTTTTGGTAAACTAACTACCTGTAATCTACCTGTACTACCAATACATTTGAATCTTTGAGGAGATTTCAAACTCCCAAGCTGTGCTACTAACTAAGCTACTAACTGAATCTTTGAGGAGATTTCAAACTCCGAAGAGAATAAGCTCTCAACGAATCTTTTAAAGAGATTTCAAACTCTGAACAAGTAATTATCAAAAAGCACAAGCGAATCTTTTAAGGAGCTTTCAAACTCTGAAAGTACTCCCCCTTTTTTCCACAAAATGACAAGGGAGTACACAAGCTGAGCTTTACCATCGACCAATAGTTCCTCTTTGAGTCGAATATTCATGTCGTTAGCTATTCCTTCTCGGTCAACCTATCACACATACGACAAGCTCGCTCCAGTTGAACACCTTGTACTGGAACAACTTAGTTGTCGATAACACACAGACCCAGTGAGGATCTAAGTGTCTCAAACTGAAGATTGTTTAAAGACTTTGTGAAGATGTCTGCTAGCTGCTTCTTCGTAGATACATGTCTCAACGTGATTATCTTCTTCTCCACTAGCTCTCGAATGAAATGATGCCTGATGTCGATATGCTTTGTTCTGGAGTGTTGTACTAGATTCTTGGATATGTTAATAGCACTCATGTTATCACAATAGAGAGTCATCACATCTTGCTTTACTCCGTATTCTTCTAGCATCTGTTTCATCCACAACATCGGGGTGCAAGAACTTCCGGCAACAATATATTCCGCTTCTGCAGTAGATAGAGATATACTATTCTACTTCTTACTGAACCAAGAGACCAGATTGTTTCCTAGAAAGAAACATCCTCCTGAGGTACTTTTGCGATCCTCTACATTTCCAGCCCAATCTGCATCGCAATAGCCTACTAAACATGAGTTAGATACCTTAGTGTACCACAGCCCATAGTTGGCTATTCCACAGACATATCTGATAATCCTTTTACATTCATCAGGTGGCATTCCTTGGGATTAGCTTGATATCTGGCGCAAACACCAACTGCATGAGAAATATCTGGTCTGCTAGCTGTTAGGTAGAGTAAGCTCCCAATCATACTTCTGTACAAGGTTTGAACTACCCTTGTACCACCTTCATCCTTGGTGATCTTCACATGAGTTGCAGCAGAGGTTCTCTTATGTGACGCTTTCTCCAAGTCAAATTTTTTGATCAAGTTTCGAGCATATTTTCTCTGGGAAATAAAGATACAGTCTGCCTTCTTCTTTACTTGCAATCCAAGGAAATAACACATCTCTCCTACCATGCTCATTTTGAATTCACTCTGCATCTGTTCTACGACCTTATCCACCATCTTCTGATTGCTAGAGCCGAACACGATGTCATCCACTTAGATTTGAGCAATGATCAAGTCTGACTTTGTGTGCTTTACAAATAGCATCTTGTCTACTCCCCCTCGCACATAGCCATGGTCGATCAAGAATTCAGTAAGTCACTCGTACCATGCTCTGGGTGCCTGCTTTAAACCATAGAGAGCTTTCTTCAGACGATACACGTGACCCGGATGGTGAGGATCTTCAAATCCCTTAGGTTGAACCACGTAGACTTCTTCATTCAGTAAGTAAACCCAGCTAGATTTCGAAAATTGACTTGTTTACCTCGAGTTCTCATTCCTTCAGTTGGATCGCCGATCACCTCAGTAATGGGATGATTTTTCTCAATATTTCTCGAAGGTTGGGGGATCCGAGAAGGAACAGGTACATTCTCCACTCTAGTGTCCTTGTCTGTCTCATTATTGTCTTGAGCAGGAGGATCCGATTCCTTATCCGGAGCAGCTTCTGTATGTTCCGCTGGGATGGTAGGTTACTTCGGGAATGTTGGGACATCATCATCCTCTGTAGTAGTTGTCACAGAGGAATCCGCAACAACATCTTTCACAACAACATGGATCGATTCCATTACAGCTCCAGTGCGCTTGTTGTAGACTCGATAGGCACGGCTGTTCATAGAGTATCCCAGAAAAACTCCTTCATCACTTTTAGGATCCAGTTTTTAAAGGTACTCTCGATCTCTGAGGATGGAACATTGACTTCCAAATATGTGAAAGTACTTCACTGTGGGCCTTTTTCCTTTCGACAATTCATAACTCATCTTTTCTGTGCCCGAACGTATCATTACTCTGTTGATGACACAACAAGCTGTGTTCATGGCTTCGGCCCAGAATGTTAGGGGCACTTTCTTTGCATGGAGCATTACTCTGGCCATCTCCTGAATGGTGCGGTTCTTTCTTTCGACAACTCCATTCTGCTGAGGTGTGATTGGTGATGCAAAGTGTTGAGTTATCCCCTTTTGAGAGCAGAAGGTGGCAAAGATGGAATTCTCAAACTCCTTGCCATGATCACTTTGAATTTTCACAATATGTTCACTTTTGTCTTCTCTTTCTCACTCCAATCGAGTGCATAGATTAATGAAGGCTTGGACTGCATCTGATTTTTCACGCAAGAAACTGGTCCAGGTAAACCGAGAGAAGTCATCAACACAGACGAGAGCATACCTTTTGCCAGAATAGCTTTCTACTTGCATGGGACCCATCAGATCGATGTGAAGCAGTTCCAGGGGTCTGCTTGTGTTGATCAGAGTGGTGCATTTGTGCAGAACTTTGATCTGCTTCCCAATCTGACAATCTCCGCACACAATGTTCAGCTCGCCTTGGACTTTTGGTATCCCACGCACAAGGCCATCAGAGGCAATTTTTTGTAGAGTTCTTAAGTTCACATGACCCATTCGCTGATGCCAGAGGTTTTTATCTCTTCAGTTTTGCTCAGTAAGCGGGTTGTTTTTGCATCTGGTCTGACAAGGTTCAGAAGGTAACAGTTGTTGGACGACCTTCTTCCTATGAGGACGGGTTCGTCATCCTTATTTAACACCACACATTCATCCTGAGTAAATCGAATTTGATGCTCTCCATCACATAACTGACTTATGCTAATCAGATTTGCCTGTAATCCTTTGACCAGAAGAACCTCTTTTAACCTGGGTAGGCATGGAACATTCAAAGTTCCTTTTCCTTGAACTGCGCCGTCTGCTCCATCGCCAAAGGTTACATTTGGCTTCCCTTTGCACTCTTCTATGTTGGTCAGGAACTCAGGATTACCAATCATGTGTCTCGAGCAGCCACTGTCGAAGTACCATCTTTCCTTCTTTAGATGACTGGTGGAACTAAAAGCAACACAGCATACCTCACTTCTTTGTTTGACCCTCCAGACTTGTTTTACCTGAGGTTTCAATGCTTGTTTCATCTTCCTGACAAGTTTGTGGAAATCTCGATATCTTGAATTGATGTGTCCCGTCCAGTTGCAGAAAAAGCACCTTCGTCTGTCTTGCCTTCCTTGCGGATACCATGTTGTTCTTCTTCGAGGGGGTTTCGCTGTAGCATTATGGGGACGAGTTTCAGCTTTAACAAACATTGTCTTCCCAGATCTAGGATCACCAAAATATCCTAGTCCTCTGTGACCACCACCAACCCTTTGAGCTCCCAGAGTGGAGTCCAGATCTTTTGTACCCGAGTTAAGCATTTCGACGAACTTCTTCAGGCTGTTCAGCTCTTCCACAGCCTCGTTATGAACAAGTTTGTCTGTCTCGATTTCACATTTCAAGGCATCCACAATATTAAGAAGGTTTACCTCTCTTCGTTGAAGGGCAGCATTCTTTCTCTTTAGATCATCGATAATCTCAGAGTGCTCGCCTTGGCTTGTCTCAATCTGGACTTTTAGTGCTGACACCACAGCAAGAAGTTCTAACTTTTGAGCAGTGAGTTAAGTTCGTTAACCTTTCATTTCAATCAGCTGGGCTTTAAGGACAGTGATGGTTTGTTGTTGTTCCTTCTTTTAAGCTCTAAGTGCGGCCGCTTCTTTCCAGAGCTCTTCCTTTTCCTTCTTTATTTCTGCAAGAGTGCTGTTATGCTTCTTGTTTCGGTCAACCTCAATTACCCATTGTTGAAGAAGCTTCTTGTAATTGTCAGGTATTTCTTCCTCAGTGATTTCTTCATCATCACTGCAGTTGAAGGTCAGGGCCAACTCCTCAAGCGAACGTTTCAATTCTCCCTCTTTCTCTTGATCTTCTTCCTGATTAACACAGCGTGTAAGAGCAACAAAATTATTGCGCTCACCTTCTTGGTCAGATTCACTGTCATTCCAGTTGATCACATAAGCATTATTTTCCTCTGGGTGTTGATACATTCTGCTCGAATGTGCCCATACCCTTCACATTCTCTGCATTAAATTCCTTTGCCTTTGTTGTAACGATCGGAGTCTCCAGACTGATTTCCCTTATGAGCTATGCCATCCTTCTGGAATCTCGAATTAGATGACTGACCAGAATGAGTCCCTTTATTGTACTCCCTTCTCATATACTTCCCGAAGTTTTTAGCAAACATAGCATACTGTTGTTCTGACGATTCACCAGTCTTGTCTTTAACAACTTCAGCTTTTAGACTAACGCTGGTGACCTTCGTAAGTCGGTCATCTTCATTGATATCCATCTCATGGGTCTGAAGGGATCCCATCAGTTCATCCAACCTCATGGTTTTCACATCATGTGCTTCCTTGACTGCTAGAGCCTTCATGGCAAACCGCTTTGTTAAGGACCTCAGCACCTTTCACACCAGCGTCTCTTCGGTCATCGGTTCACCAAGGGCAAACAATTCATTAGATATGTTGAGGACTCTTGTGTTGAAGTGAGCTATGGTCTCATCCTTCTGCATCCTCAGGCATTCGAATTTTGACGTAACTGTCCCCATCCTAGATATTTTGACCTTGGTTGTACTTTCATGAGCGGTTCGCAGTATGTCCCATGCCCTTTTTGCAACTTCACAAGTAGATATCATTTTGAAGTTCTTTCCATCGACTCTTGAGAATATGGCGTTCATTGCTTTTGAGTTTGCGGCTTCAGCACTCTTATGGATCTTGGTCCACTTGTCTTTAGTAAGAAGACTAACCTTGCCCTTTTTTTCGGTAGTCACTGGGTGTGTCTATCCTTATTCAACAGCCTCCCACACCGACTCATCCTACGACTTCAGGAATGCCTTCATTCGCACTCTCCAGTAGCCATATTTGTTTCCTTCAAGTAGCGGAAGTCGCGTGATATTCTGCCCTTCTCTTAGATCCATCTCAACACCTTTCGAGGCTTACTCTGTATGTTGAGTATTTGCTCTGATACCAATTGAAATCTTCCCGTGGTGGTTGAGATGTTGTTCTGGTCGAGTTCAAAACAATATCTAAAACAACTTATGCACTAAATAACGTCAAGCGGAAATTAAAATGACACGCAAAGTTGTTACCCAGTTCGGCGTTAACGAGCCTTTGTGTGGGGGGCTATCACTTAGCCCGGTGGATAGCAATTCACTAATAATGAGTATTGCGAGTACATGGTTTTATGTTTACAGAGTACCTCTTAAACAGCCTGAGCCTTGGACACTCTAGCAATCGCAATCTAGGTCTCCCCCTAGATTTGAGCTCCTCCGTCGTATCCATCAATATGATCCTCTATGAGAATCAGCGCCTTCTTCCAAACGCGCAGCTTAGAACACAGTGCGTATATCTTGAGCGTTGTTCTTCGATCAGTCTGCTGAGCACCAAAACAGACTGACTTCGAGCGCCGTGTATAATCAAAGAGATTATAACTCCGACCGATTACCTCCACCTCCCTTCTTAGAATGTGAGCGTGAGTAATTTTTCCGTAAGTGCTAACTAATACCTAAGCATTAGCCTTACTAATATAGTGCGGTAGAAACCCTAAAGCCAATAGGATTCCTAAACAAATCCGCCTATATCATTAGGAAGTCTTTCCTAATATCTTGCGCATATTTGTTGAAGATAATCCTGCATTTGAATCTTCAATCTTGATTAGGCAATCTTCGATTATCTTCTCGACTAAGATAACTTCAAGCGCAAGCAACCGACTCCAAGGATATCTTTGATTATCCATAAGTACCGACTTGCCAAAACAGATCTCGGGAATATCGCCAGATGAAGTCGTGTTATGTTGGTTGAAACAAGTTTCCAAATCTGAATCTGGAAACTTCCGACTTCTGTCCATTGATGTGCAACCACCTTGCTCTTCCAACGGTCGGTTGAGTTTCCTAATCTAAATTAGGAAACACTCTATCTGCTTCAACTTGTTCCGGGACAGTTGTCTCTTCTAGTCTAGAACAACAACTTGAACAACTATACTAAGTTTTGCCAAATTACATGCCATAAAACTAACAGTCTCCCCCATAGCATTTTTGGCAAAACTAACTACCTGTAATCTACCTGTACTACCAATACAGTTGAATCTTTGAGGAAATTTCAAACTCCCAAGCTGTGCTACTAACTGAATCTTTGAGGAGATTTCAAACTCCGAAGAGAATTAGCTCTCAACGAATCTTTTAAAGAGATTTCAAACTCTGAACAAGTAATTATCAAAAAGCACAAGCGAATCTTTTAAGGAGCTTTCAAACTCCGAAACTACTCCCCCTTTTTGCCATAAAACGACAAGGGGGTACACAAGCTGAGCTTTACCTTCGACCAACAGTTCCTCTTCGAGTCTGATATTCAAGTCGTTAGCCCTTCCTTCTAGGTCAACCTATCATACATACGACAAGCTCACTCCGGTTGACCACCTTGTACCAGAACAACTAAGTTGTCGATTAACACACAGACCCAGTGAGGATCTAAGTGTCTCAAACTGAAGATTGTCAAAGGCCTTTGTGAAGATGTCTGCTAGCTGCTTTTCCGTAGATACATGTGTCAACGTGATTATCTTCTTCCCCACTTGCTCTCAAATGAAATGATGCCTGATGTCAACATGCTTTGTTCTGGAATGTTGTACTAGATTCTTGGATATGTTAATAGCACTCATGTTGTCACAATAAGGAGTCATCACATTGACAGGCGTCATTGTACCCATCAAAAATAGTATTTTACAATTCTGACTAGCAAGTGGTAAGTCGGGTCGTATCCACAAAGATCGATATAAGAATATGTTCACTAAGTACTAGAGTGGCAATGGGGTTGGAAATTTCAAACAAGTAAATAAAAAACACAAGCAAGCAACAATGATCACTTATCAAGAGAGAAATCGTCACACAAATTCAAGTATAAAATATCAAAGAGTGGTGCAACCTAGAACTTTCGACTGTGATGCAAGACCAAATCATGGAAAAATCCGTTTTGATTTCTAATGTTCTACAACTTAGAGCTTCCCCGCTAAGGTTATACCCCCCCTGTTCTAGTTCTAGTACTTAATTTCGCGCTAGCGATAACCAAGACCCTAACTCGCTAGAGTTGCATGAAGATTTAAACAAGTAATGCTAGGGTGTTTAATCCTTGTGGTATATTACTCGTGTCCTAGTTCGCTATCCCCGCTAGGTTGCTAGTAAACTTAACAATCGGAATCAACAATTAAACAAAAGCTCCCCCGCTAAGGTTACACTCATGCTAGCAAATCAATTCCATAAACATTGCATAGTAATATGACACAAAACATAGAAATCAATATAGGTCTCAAGTCAGAACATCACAATTTCGAGTTCTAGCCTACACATATGAGTTTATCTACTCATCGTAAAGGAATACATCATCTAGTTTTTGAATGGGATGAAACGAAAATACTGATGACGAACTCTCCACCAAGCTGCAGCTCTACTCCAACACTTGAATCCAGCCACGAATCCACGCTCAAGCTTTTTAAATTGGAATCTTTCTCCACGCGTTCTTCTCCCTTTTTCTCTCCAAAATCCCCTCTTTTTCTCGCCTTTTTCTAGCTGAAATCGAGAACCAGCCTCTTAAGAATATGTCTCCTTGAATTCTATTTCATCCTTCCCGATATTGCAAATCCAAAATTAGGAAGTTCGACTGCCAGCTGGACTCGTGGACGTCTTCATCATTTAACTTCCGCGGAGGTCTGAACTGTTAGTTATATGGCATGTAACAGGCGGAGGAACAGGCGGAGCCTGCAAAAGAAGGTGCAGAGGTGTTGTCCAATGGGGAAGAAGAGGCTTCTCAGAAGGAATCTGACAAAGTTGATGATTCTCTCCAAAGGCTATTTGATGTTGTTGAGCAATATGTTGAACAAGAGTTCTCGTCTAAAGTTGCTGAAGAACGTGAAATCAATCAGCCAGATCGAGTTGATGAAGAGATGGAGGAGCAGAGTAAGGAATCTGGAAATGGTTCTCTCAAGTTGTCAGATTTGATAAAGGAGGTTCAGAAGGATGTTCCAGCAAGTAAGGAACAAGCTACCAAGTTAAAACCTGCTGCTAAGACAAAGGCCGCTGTACCAAAGAAGAGGAAGGAACCTACTCCCACCATTATCGAAGAGACAAATGAGGTTGAAGCTTCTGGCCTTGAGAAGGCTGCTTCGCTAGTTGCTAAGAAAGCAAAGTCTAGCTCTCCGGCTGTCAAAGGTAAAGGTAAAGGAAAGAAAGTCCAGTTTGAATCTGGAGTTGTCATTGATGGAGTATGGTTTGTATCAGACGATCATGCTAAGAAGTGGGAGTTTATCCAATAGAGGAAGATAGTCGCTGAAAGGGTGCTAGAGGCTGATAAGTATGCAGCCAAGAAAATTGTGAGTCTGATTAAAGAACTTGACCTGTGGCCGTCTGTGTCAATGGCTAAACCATTCTCTGCTAACCTAGTGAGGGAGTTGATTGTAATCTACCAGAAGGTTTTGCGAACATTGAGAGTTTTTCCTTTGGAATGGTAAGTATAAGAGGCAAGCAGGTGGTCATCACTCCTGATGGTATTAATGATTTCTTTGGGATTGAGGCTGGAGCACTGAACATGGGAGACAACCCCAATTGGCACAAAATTGCTGCTGCACTTACTGGCGGTGTTCGGTCAAGGTGGTTCACCATGACTTTCCCAGTGAAGGACCTTTCTTCAAAGTACTCCTTGCTCCATAGCATTACAGTTCATAACTGGCTGCCGAATAATCACCATACTACTCTTGGCCATACTATGGGCGCTATTCTGAAGACTCTTGGTTCTAGGAAGAAGATTGATCTTGGACGTCTTATCTTTGATCAAATTGCTAGCCATGCAACGTCTGTCAAAGTCAATCATCCGATTGGGTTCCCCTCGCTGATTCACCTACTTGTCGTAGGACAACATCCAGATATCCTAACATGTCAGGACAAGTTGACTGGCAATCCAAAGGCTTTTCTTGCAGATCACAAGCATTTTTCGGGGTCTCATAGTGTGGATCTGGACTTGGATGCCCCCATCAAGCCTAAGAAGAAGTTGTCTGGGCAACCTCTGCATGCATCAAGTGCTCATGTTCCTGCTGTCACTCGGAAAAGGATGATCACTCATCTGGAAGAAGAGCTTGCTGAGGCAAATGAGGAAATGGTGGTGCTCATGGCCAAAAAGAAAAGGATCACAAAGCTCCAGGTGGGTCTACGCTATCCTGAGGAGGAAGATGATGGAGGCTCAAATGATGATGAAGTCAGTGATGAATCTGACTACTAGTTCTGGTGATGCACTCTATTTCCTTCTACAAACATTTTTTGTTGTTGTTGTTAAACTCGTGCTATTGTTTGGTACACTCCCTTGTCACTTTATGGCAAAAAGGGGGAGTAATTTCGGAGTTTGAAAGCTCCTTAAAAGATTCAGTGCTGTTTTTGTTTTGACCTGTACAGAGTTTGAAACCTCTTTAAAAGATTCGTTTTGTGCTTAATTTTGTTCGGAGTTTGAAATCTCCTCAAAGATTCGTTTGGCAGCTTAGTAAGCAGCACAGCTAGGGAGTTTGAAATCTCCTCAAAGATTCAACTGTAATAATAGTACAGGAAGCTTACAGTAGATAGTTTTGCCAAAAATGCCAAGGGGGAGATTGTTAGTTATATGGCATGTAGTTTGGCAAAACTTAGACTGGTTGTTCTAGCTGTTGTTCTAGACTAGGTGAGTCATCTGTCCCTGGAACAAGTTGGAGCAAACGAAGAGTTTCCTAATTCAAATTAGGAAACCGAGCCGACCGTTGGAAGAGCAAGGCGGTTGCACATCAATGGACAGAAGATGGAAGTTTCCAAATTCAGATTTGGAATCTTGTCCCAGCCGATGTAGCACAACTTTGCCTGAGGATATTTCCGAGATCAGATTTGGCAAGTCGGTGCATATGCATATCAAAGATATCAAAGTCGGTTAAGAGGTTGCTTACGCATAAAGCTATTCTAGATATGAAGATAATCGAAGATTGCCTAATCAAGATCGAAGATATATATTGGAGGATTATCTACAAAGATATGCGCAAAAGATTAGGAAAGATTTCCTAATATATATAGGCGGTTTAATCTCGGAAACCCTAATGATTCTAGGTTTTCGACCGCTCTATTTAAGGAGTGCTAATACTCAGTTATTAGCAGCACTCACGGAAAAACTTATCACGCTCATACTCATTGAAGGGAGGTGGAGGATTTAGGCGGTGACATAATCGTAACTGGTTATTCACTACGCTCGGCTCGAGAGCTAACCGTCACTGGTTACTCGAAGGCGCTCAGATTCAATCTACACTGGTGCTCAGCAGATTGATCGTGGAACAAGCTGAAAGCTCAAGCACAACTGTTCAACCTGCGCATTCGGGAGAAGGCGCTGATTCTCATGGAGAATCATTCTGGTGGATACGGAGCGGGAGCAAAGATCTAGGGGAGACCTAGATTGCAATTACTAGAGTGTCCGAGGCTCAGGTAGTTTAAGAGGGATTCTGTAAACGGTAATTCCTATACTCGCTATACTCAACTAATAGTGAATTGCTATCCACCGGGCTAGAGAACGCCCCCAGACGTAGGCTTGTTAATGCCGAACTGGGTAACAACTTTGCGTGTCATTTTTATTTCCGCACTACTTGTTTTAGCGCATAAGTTGTTTTAGAATTTGTTCTGGATCTCGACCAGAACAACATCTCATCTACCAGGGGAAGATTTCATGAACAATTATCGAAACTCAGTAGACCTCCGCGCATTTAATCCTTCATTCCTATGCCCTTTGCGCTGACTCAAACTTCAAGCGCTTCAGATTTCATTTCTTCGCCGCAAAACATCTTCTAACAGACTCCCTTTAGCCGATATTCCTTCCATGGTCTGTGAATGCACCTGAGAACGAAAACTACACACAGGTAGTGAAATAAAAAATAGGCAACCACTAAGAGATGGGGGTTTAACACAGAAAATAGTCATACAACTACGACTTATCAAACTACCCCACACTTGAACTTGTTCGTCCCGATCTAGAGCAACGCCATAGAAAGAATTAACAACGTACTAGTCATGCCAATCCTTACATCTCAGTCCCAAATCCAGCCAATAATCTTATCATGCTTAAGATTATAACAAGGCGTGTATAGATAGATTTTTTGATACTTGTTACCTCGCGAGTTGAAATCCAAATGACCTTAGATGATTGGGAGATAGTCCCATATAGGTACCACGGACACTGCATTCTTTTCTGAGTTCTGGTCTTTTGATTGAGTCGGCGGCTTTCTTTGACACATGATTCATTCACCGCTTTCATAATGTTGAGTCTTGAATTCCTTAAGTTGTATGGACTTTGATAAACGACACATCTTGCTTGAATCAATCAGATTTTGATTTTCTTCTTATTTGATGGTTTGCCTTCATCTTTTGAATTTGTTTCTTTTACACATAATTGTTTGCACCCTTGAACCACTCCAATCATAGCCTCCGGATAACAGCATATGAGTGCGTCCCGCTCTTTTCTCATCCTCGTCTTTTCTACATGAGGCAAGGTAGGGGTTACCCACCCATTCCCAGCTACTCCGACTAGAGATGGACAGTTTGTTTTCTCTGTCCCGCCACCACTGCGAAGACATGAATAGACTTGTATAACTCGGTGCCGGAGCTACTCTCAGGACTAGGCTAGTGAATCAACGTCCACCACTTTTCTCAATCATCAGAACTAAAACTCAGAACTTCCTGCAACTTTCCGTACCTTTCTAGGACATTTCTGTCAACTCCACATCCCTGCATATCCCAACTCACAAGAACAAAGCTGAAATCTACTTGTCTTAGTCAAGACGAGTTCCAGATGGTGTTCGAACTGCATCTCGAACACTTGTTGGACTGTTTCAGGTTGTGTTCAAATAGAGACTGGAACACCTTAGCAGACAGTACCGTAAACAGAACAAATAGGAGCACACACGATATGATACCCAGTTCGGCTTCTCCTACTCTGGGGGGTTTCCCACACCTTAAAAAGCGACACAAATCTTATTACGAGTTTAGAGCTATTCGTGGACTTACACTTACACAACGCCTTGTTTGTAATAGCCTAGCCTCTAACACTCCGTCTCTCGGATTTGCAATCTCGGTTCACCGCAGCTCACCTCGATCCCCTATGGGTAGGACGAGACTTCCCTCTCGACCTAGTCTTGGACCTCCCAGAAGCCCAGTCGCCTTCTCTCAAAGATGTGTCTTGATCACTATGTGTGTGCGCTTTGTAGTTCTTTAAGAACAGTCTAAACAGCACATTGAACAAACTGCTTCTTCACCGCTGAGATTCCGATGTGGAATACTCAGCCGGCCGTCGCTCCTCCTCCAATCTCACGAATGCTCTCATGTTTTCTTTTCACTCAGGAAGCAATGTAGATTATGGACGCCCTAGCTATCTATTTATATGCATGAGCGCTCTCCAAATCTGCTCCAGATATCTCATCAAATATTTAGGAAATATTCCGAAATATTCAATGTGTATCTTTATCCAATATTTAGGAAGTATATTCGAAAACTTCCTTGCCAAGTCAGCCACGCCGCCTTTAATCTGATGTGTAGATATTTGTTTGAATATCTGAATCTTCGAATTCCTCGCTGGCTGACTCCAATCAGATTATCCTTGTCAAATATTTCGGAGATACTCCTAAATATTTGATCAATATTCAATCTCTTCCATATCCAATCTTTGGAGATTACTACCGTGCCAAGCCATCAAATATTCTCAAATTCAAGCTGAAGATATTCATTTGAATATCTGATCTTTAATGATGACTCGTCGATTGATTCCAGTCAGATCATATCTTCGATCTTCCGAATTAGGAAACGTTCTTCTTTCCTTTAATCTTCAAGAAGATCTCGATCTTTCTTTCCCACCAAGTAATTCCAAATCTTCTTAAACGACTCCTAAATGATGAGAGGATATTCATTTGAATATTTGATCCTCTAATTTATTGATGAGCCGACTCCAATCAGATCAGATCTTCGATCGTCCAGATTAGGAAACGTCTTATCTTCAGATCTGCTGTATGCGAGTTCCAGTAGTCGGTTGACCACTCCTTTAACTCTTGCTCGAACTGTCTAAAGCCGTTTTTCCAAAGCCATGCCATTCATGGGAACATCAAAAGCATCAATTTTTTTTAAAATTTCACATTTTTAGTCAAATGAGCACAATTGTCATACAAAGCTGGAAATAAGATTTCGACATATGAGAAAAGCATAGCAGTACATCATCAGTTCGTCATGAGTTCATCAAGACACATAACATGAAACATAAAAATTGAAAATAGACACGGCACATGGCTGACTTTATAACATCCCACCCCACACTTAAATTGACCCGTGTCCTCACGGTACAACTCAAGAGATAAGATGGACAAACAAAACAGACTCAAATAAAAATAAAAGACAATAATTAGAAAAACAATGGAGGAACATGTACTCCCCTAATAGTCTGGTGGTGGTGGTGGTTGTGTGTATTCGGGCGAAATGGCATTTCCTGGACGCCATCCTGGGGGAGCTGAAACCGGATGGAAGCCGCTACCCATCGCCATCATCATAGCCCTGTTCACATTAAATAAATGGTCAATCAGCGCCTGTGAATACTCTCTGGGCTGTCTCGGTGCCTGCTCCTCTGGTGGTACCATGTCCAGTGGGACCTCTACCCCGTCTCTCTGAGGTCTCTTACCCCACTGCGGGTCTTCCACGCACTGGCGGTTGCCCTCTCGGTCGCGTCTTGGACTCCTTTTTAATCATCAAATAGCGAATAGCAACATGATCAGAAAAGACAACAATTTTAGAACCAAGCAAATATGGGCGAAACTTTTCTAAAGCAAATGTAACAGCTAAAAGCTCTTTTTCGGTTGTGGAATAATTTTGCTGAGCCGCGTCAAGCCTCCTAGATGCATAATGGATCACCACAGGCTTCTTTTCCTTCCGTTGCCCGAGCACCGCTCCAACTGCGTAGTCGCTAGCATCACACATTATCTCGAAGGGTTGTGTCCAATCCGATGCTTGAATGATGGGTGCACTAGTCAGTGCCGCCTTAAGATCATCGAATGCTGCCTTGCATTCCTCCGTAAACTCACATGGTACATACTTTGCAGAAATCTAGAGAGAGGTAGCGCCCTTGTTGAGAAGTCCTTTAAAAATGTGCGATAAAATCTTGCATGTCCCAAAAAAACTTCACACCACGCTGATCAGAAGGGTAAGGCAAGCTAATAATCAAATCAATTTTAGCCTTATCTACTTGTATTCCTTCTCTAGAAAAAACATGTCCCAATACTATACCGTGAGTGACCATAAAATGACATTTTTCATAATTCAAAACCAAGTTTGTCTCCTCACAACGTGCAAGCACTCTACCAACATTAAGCAAGCATTCATCAAAAGAAATTCCATACACAGTGAAGTCATCCATGAACACTTCAACACAGTAACTAATCAATTCCGAGAAAATACTCATTACCACACGCTGGAAGGTACCAGGCGCATTGCACAAACCAAAAGACAAGCATCGAAACGCGAATGTACCAAATGGGCATGTGAAAGTAGTCTTCTCCTGGTCTTCGGCTGCAATCGGAATTTGATTATACCCAGAAAATCCATCTAAAAAGCAAAAGTAAGGCTTACCTGCGAGCCTATCCAACATCTGGTCAATGAATGGCAAAAGAAAGTGATCCTTGCGTGTCACGGCATTTAGCTTTCTGTAGTCGATGCACACGCGCCATCCGTTCTGGATTATCTTTGTCACCAACTCACCTTGAGCATTAAGCTCCACTGTAATTCCTGTCTTCTTCGGTACTACATGTACGGGGCTTACCCATTGACTATCTGAAATGGGATAAATCACGTCAGCATCTAAGAGCTTTTGTACCTCTTTTTGAACCACCTCCATCATCAGTGGGTTCAATCTACGATGCGGCTATCTCACAGTTTTGGCTCCATCCTCGAGAAAAATCTGGTGCATGCACACGGTAGGGCTCACTCCTTTGATGTCCGCAAGTGTCCATCCAATCGCGGTCTTATGTTTCTTCAGTACCGCTACCAATCTCTCCTCCTGATTAGGCTCCAAGCCTTTTTTTATTATGACCGGCAACGTCTCACCATCTCCCAAAAAGATATACTTTATATGCTCGGGTAAGGGCTTAAGCTGCAACTCAGGTGCCTGTACAACAGATGGTACAAGTGTAGATTTATTAGTTAAAGTAACTTGATTAGCCTCATACCTTGGGGTTAATGGTGCCGAAACTCTAAGCTCCTGTAGCATGTCACAAGTATCACGAAGCATCCCTATTGATGCGCCACGTGACTCAATAGCCTCCCCCAAAATTATTTCAAGCACATCATTCCCATAGGGAATATCTGAAGACTTCACCAGCTCATCGATCGGATCCAAAGCGTGTACTCCTACATCATCAGGTGGATATTGCATAGCTTGTTATTTATTAAAGTTTATTACCTCACCTTCCACCTCCATGGAAAGCGTGCCACTATCCACATTGATCTTAGCTCTAGGCGTCTTCAAGAATGGCCTACCAAATAGAATTGGTGGCTGATCTTGTGCTCCCTCATCATCCATTTTCAGCACATAGAAATACTTTTTGGGCACCTTCCTTTGTATCGCTGCTGATACACTTTCTCCTAGCATGACCTTCTCATTCTTAGTTGTACGCCTACGGTTAGTACATAATTCTTTAAGAAATTTTGCATACCTTGGAATTTTCCGAATAGGCTCAATGAGTGGAATGTTGATTTCCACTTTGCTAAACGACTCCCAAACCTCCTTGTCCGTGATATACTTCTTGTTGGTCTTAGAAACCTGCATTGGGAATGGTAGAGGAGTGTTAGAATTTGGAATTTCCTTACCAGAATCTAGGGAACCTGCGGACGTCTTCTGATTATCTTCCGCGGACATCTCTTTATTTTGTAATTCATCAGGCGTCCGCACTTTAATTGATGAGACGTCCACCTGATCCACTGAGGTCGAATCTTCATTCAGCTCTTCTTCTCCATTCTTCAATTGCTTTCCACTCCTAAGCATTATAGCGCTAATGTTGGACTTTGGGTTGGGAATCGTTTGCGACGGCAGCTTCCCTTTGTCTTCTCGCTTTTTGTAAATGGTGCTGGTGATTTGAGACACTTGCTTCTTTAGCTCGCTAACGTCGCCAGCTTGTTGGCCCATCTTTTGAGTGAGTTCTTTGAACATGCCTCTCATTTCCTCTCTCAATTCCTTGATCGGGTCCTCATCTTCTTGTCTGATGTGTGGTGGTTTGTACGGCTGCTTTTGTGGGTACGAGGATTGCCCCACATCGTAATTGTTGTTCCTTTGCCAACCACCATCATTTTGCCTAGGTTGCCATTTGTTGTTGCCTTGGTATCCATCATACTTCCTTGGTGGCAAATCTCCCTTGTTCATGTAGCCTACTATATTCACGTCTTCTGTTATTTCTTAAAAAACAGCGTTATCATTATTCTTTGAATTAAAAGTGGTCTTGTTTACCTTACACTCCATTTGTTGATTGTTTTGTGGTTGTTGCGTCACTATTTAAGCCATCATATTCTTCAGTTCCTGCAAATCAGAATGTACATTCACGTTAGCAACTGGTGCAGGTTTATGTGTTTCTTCTGAATACCTTGTGCTCTCGGCAACTCTCTCAATCAACTCCCATATCTCCTCGGGGTACATGTCAAGGATAGACCCTTGAGCGGAGGCATCTAGCATTCTTCTTTCCATTAGAATCATCCCATCCATGAAGTATTCAAGCAACATCCTTTGTGGGATTCCATGATTCGGACAACTCTCTTCCAATTGCCTGAACCTCTCCAAATAATCGAACAACGTTTCTCCATGTCCTTGTCTAAGAATAGAGAGCTCCTTTCTTGTTTGAGCCGCCTTCGAATGGGAGTAGTACTTGTCCATGAACTTCCTTTGCATTTGATCCCATGAAATAATCGAACCTGAAGGAAAAACATTAACCAATATTTAGTTTGACTTACTAAAGAATAAGGGAATGCCTTTAATTTAAAAATATTTTCCGGAACCGATGCCGATTTCATGGACATGCAAACTCCATGAAATTCCTTCAAGTGCCTTAGAGGGTTCTCATCTGGCATTCCTCCAAACTTGGGCAAGTGGTGTATCACCCCACCCTTTATCTCGTTATCTTCTGCGTCCTCATCCAACCTAATGCACCAAGGTGCCTCATCAATATACGGCACACAAACTCCTCTCATAGTGCGTCCCAAATCCCGACGCCTAGCTAACTGTCCATATTGGTTTCCTCCACCGAGGTATTCTCCATCCAACTCATCCTCGTAATCCTCGTGTCTAGCTGCACGAGGTCTAGCATACTCATTCACGAATCGCTGATTTCTGGGGGGTGGTACTCTTTGATTAACAGCGGGCAGTCCTTGCCTCTGTTCTTGCATGTTATCTCTTAGCACACTACTTCGCTCTTCATGATCACGTTCAATACTTCTCTGTGACATTGTTACTTAAACAGAAAATAATCAAGTGACAAAATAAAAGACAATAAATAAAACTAAAAGAAAGAAGTACTTAGTGAGATTCTTCGTTACCGATCCCCGACAACGGCGCCAAAATTTGACAGGCGTCGTTGTACCTGTCAAAAATAATATTTTATAATTCCGACTAGCAAGTGGTAAGTCGGGTCGTATCCACAGAGATCGATATAAGAATCTGTTCACTAAGTACGAGAGTGACAATGAGGTTCGAAATTTCAAACAAGTAAATAAAAAACACAAGCAAGCAACAATGATCACTTATCAAGAGAGAAATCGTCACACAAATTCAAGTATAAAATATCAAAGAGTGGTGCAAGCTACAACTTTCGACAGTGATGCAAGACCAAATCATGGACAAATCTGTTTTGATTTCTAATGTTATACAACTTAAAGCTTTCCCGCTAAGGTTATACCCCCCCCCCCCCCCCCGTTACAGTTCTAGTACTTAATCTCGCGCTAGCGATAACCAAGACCCTAACTCGCTAGAGTTGCATGAAGATTTTTAAACAAGTTATCCTAGGGTGTTTAATCCTAGTGGTATATTACTCGTGCCCTAGTTCGCTATCCCCGTTAGGTTGCTAGTAAACTTGACAATCGGAATCAACAAACAAACAAAAGCTCCCCCGCTAAGGTTACACTCATGCTAGCAAATCAATTCCATAAACATTGCATAGTAATATGACACAAAACACAGAAATCAATATAGGTCTCAAGTCAGAACATCACAATTTCGAGTTCTAGCCTACACATATGAGTTTAGCTACTTATCGTAAAGGAATACATCATCAAGTTTTTGAATGGGATGAAACGAAAATACTGATGACGAACTCTCGACCAAGCTGTAGCTCTACTCCAACACTTGAATCCAGCCACGAATCCACGCAAAAGCTTTTTCGATTGGAATCCTTCTCCACGCATTCTTCTTCCTTTTTCTCTCCAAAATCCCCTCTTTTTTCTCACCTTTTTCTAGCTGAAATCGAGAGCCAACCTCTCAAGAATATGTCTCCTCGAATTCTGTTTCATCCTTCCCGAGATTGCAAATCCGAAATTAGGAAATTCGACTGCCAGCTAGACTAGCGGACGGCTTCGTCATTTAACTTCCGCGGAGGTCTAAACAATTATCGAAACTCAGTAGACCTCCGCGCATTTAATCCTTCGGGCCTATGCGCTTTGCGCTGACTCAAACTTCAAGTGCTTTGGACTTCATTTCTTTGACGGAAAACATCTTCTAACAGACTCCCTTTATCCGATATTCCTTCCATGGTCTCCGAATGCACCTGAGAACGAAAACTACACACAGGTAGTGAAATAAAACATAGGCAACCACTAAGAGACGGGGTTTTAACACAGAAAATAGTCATACAACTACGACTTATCACACATCTTGCTTTACTCAGTATTCTTCTAGCATCTGTTTCATCCACAACATCTGGGTGCAAGAACTTCCAGCAGCAATATATTCCGCTTCAGCAGTAGATAGAGATATACTGTTCTGCTTCTTGCTGAACCAAGAGACCAGATTGTTTCCTAAAAGAAACATCCTCCTGAGGTACTTTTGTGATCCTCTGCATTCCCAGCCCAATCTGCATCGCAGTAGCCTACTAAACATGAGTTAGAATCCTTAGTGTACCACAGCCCATAGTCAGCTGTCCCACAGACATATCTGATAATTCTTTTTACATTCATCAGGTGGCTTTCCTTGGGATTAGCTTGATATCTGGCGCAAACACCAACTACATGAGCAATATCTGGTCTGCTAGCTGTTAGGTAGAGTAAGCTCCCAATCATACTTTTGTACAAGGTTTGATCTACCCTTGTACCAGCTTCATCCTTGGTTACCTTTACATGAGTTGCAGCAAGGGTTCTCTTATGTGATGCTTTCTCCAAGTCAAACTTTTTGATCAAGTTCCGAGAATATTTGCTTTGGGAAATAAAGATACCGTCTGCCTTCTACTTTACTTGCAATCCAAGGAAATAACACATCTCTCCTACCATGCTCATTTTGAATTTCCTCTGCATCTGTTCTACGAACTTATCCACCATCTTCTGATAGCTAGAGCCGAACACAATGTCATCCACATAGATTTGAGCAATGATGAAGTCTGACTTTGTGTGCTTTACAAATAGCGTCTTGTCTACTCCCCCTTGCAATGATAAAGAATTTAGTAAGTCGCTCGTACTATGCTCTAGGTGCCTGCCTTAGACCATAGAGAGCTTTCTTCAGACGATACACGTGACAAGGATGGTGAGGATCTTTGAATCCCTTCGGTTGAGCCACGTAGACTTCTTCATTCAGCAGCCCATTCAGAAAAGTACTCTTGACATCCATTTGAAACAACTTGAATTTTAGATGACAAGCAAGAGCCAACAGTAACCGTATAGCTTCCAGCCGAGCAACTGGAGCAAAGATCTCATCGAAGTCTACTCCTTCAATCTGAGTATAGCCTTGAGCAACAAGCCTAGCCTTGTTTCTAGTGCGGGTTTCCTGTTCGTCAGTTTTGTTTTTGTAGATCCACTTTGTGCCAATAATGTTTATACCATCAGGTTTGGGAACAAGGTCCAAAACATCGTTTTGTTGAAATTCACCGAGCTCTTCGTGCATGGCCATCACCCAGTATTCATCATTGATTGCCTCCTTGATATTTTTGGGTTCTAGAGTGGATAAAAAGTAAGTAAACCCAGCTAGATTTCCAAAATTGACTTGTTTACCTCAAGTTCTCATTCCTTCAGTTAGATCGCCGATCACCTCAGTAATGGGATGATTTTCTCAATAGTTCTCAAAGGTTGAAGGATCCGAGAAGGAACAGGTACATTCTCCACTTCAGTGTCCTCGTCTGTCTCATTATTATCTTGAGCAAGAGAATCTGATTCCTTATCCGGAGCAGCTTCTGTATGTTCCGCTGGGATGGTAGGTTGCTTCGGGAATGTTGGGACATCATCATCCTCTGCAGTAGTTGTCATAGAGGAATCTGCAACAACATCTTTCACAACAACATTGATCGATTCCATTACAGGTCCATTGCGCTTGTTGTAGACTCGATAGGCACGACTGTTCATAGAGTATCCCAAAAAGACTCCTTCATCACTTTTAGGATCAAGTTTTTGAAGGTACTCTCGGTCTCTGAGGATGTAACATTGACTTCCAAAGATGTGAAAGTACTTCACCGTGGGCCTTTTTCCTTTCCACAATTCATTACTCTGTTGATGACATAGCAAGCTGTGTTCATGGCTTTGGCCCAGAATTTTATGGGCACTTTCTTTGCAAGGAGCATTACTCTGGCCATCTCCTGAATGGTGGGGTTCTTTCTTTTGACAACTCCATTCTGCTGAGGTGTGATTGGTGATGCAAACTATTGAGTTATCCCCTTTTGAGAGCAGAAGGTTGCAAAGGTGGAATTCTCAAACTCCTTGCCATGATCACTTCGAATTTTCACAATATGTTCACTTTTGTCTCCCTTTCTCGCGCCAATCGAGTGCATAAATGAATAAAGGCTTGGACTGCATCTGATTTTTCATGCAAGAAACTGGACCAGGTGAACCGAGAGAAGTCATCAACACAGATGAGAGCTTACCTTTTGCCAGAATAGCTTTCTACTTGCATGGGACCCATCAGATCAATGTGAAGCAGTTCCAGGGGTCTGCTTGTGTTGATCTAAGTGGTGCGTTTTTGCGGCACTTTGATCTGCTTCCTAATCTGGCAATCTCCGCACAGAACGCTCAGCTTGCATTGGATTTTAGGTATCCAACGCACAAGGCCATCAGAGGTAATTTTTTGTAGAGTTCTTAAGTTCACATGACCCATTCGCTGATGCCACATGTTCATCTCTTCAGTTTTGCTCAGTAAGCAGGTTGTTTCTACATCTGGTCTGCCAAGGTTCGGAAGGTAACAGTTGTTGGATAACCTTCTTCCTGTGCGGACGGGTTCGTCATCCTTATTTAACACCACACATTCATCCAGCGAAAATCTAACTTGATGCTCTCCATCACATAGTTGACTTACGCTAATCAGATTTGCCTGTAATCCTTTGACCAGAATAACCTCTTTTAACTTGGGTAGGCCTGGAACATTCAAAGTTCCTTTTCCTAGAACTCCGCCTTCTGCTCCATCACCAAATGTTACATTTGGCTTCCCTTTGCACTCCTCTATGTTGGTCAGGAACTCAGGATTACCAGTCATGTATCTCAAGGAGCCACTGTCGAAGTACCATCTTTCCTTCTTCAGATAACTGGTGGAACCAAAAGCAACACATCATACCTCACTTCTTTGTTTGACCCTCCAGACTTGTTTTACTTGAGGTTTCAATGCTTGTTTCATCTTCCTGACAAGTTTGTGGAATTCCTGACATCTTGATTTGATGTGTCCAGTCCGGTTGCAGAAAAAGCACCTTCGCCTGTCTTGCCTTCCTTGTGGATACCATCTTGTTCTTCTTCGAGGGGGTTTCACTATAGCATTATGGGGATGAGTGTCAGCTTTAACAAACGTTGTCTTCCCGGATCCAGGATCACCAGAATATCCTTGTCCTCCGTGATCACCACTAACCCTTTGAGCTCCCAGAATGGAGTTCAGATCTTTTGTACCCGAGTTAAGCATTTTGATTGGCTTCTTCAGGTTGTTTAGCTCTTCCATAGTCTCGTTATGAACAAGTTTGTCTATCTCAATTTCACATTTCAAGGCATCAACAATATTAAGCAGGTTTACCTCTCTTCATTGAAGGGCAGCATTCTTTGTCTTTAGATCATCGATAATCTCAGAGTGCTCTGGACTTTAAGTGTTGACACCACATCAAGAAGTTCTAACTTTTGAGCAGTAAGTTCAGTTCGTTCACCTTTCATTTCAATCAGCTGGGCTTTAAGGACACTGATGGTTTGTTGTTGTTCCTTCTTTTGAGTTCTAAGTGCGGCCGCTTCTTTCCGGAGCTCTTCCTTTTCCTTCTTTATTTCTGCAAGAGTGCTGTTATGCTTCTTGTTTCGCTCAACCTCAATTACCCATTGTTGAAGCGGCTCCTTGTAATTGTCAGCTATTTCTTCCTCAGTGATTTCTTCATCATCACTGCAGTTGAAGGTCAGGGCCAACTCCTCAAGCGAAGGTTTCAATTCTCCCTCTTTCTCTTGATCTTCTTCTGGATTAACACAGCTAGTAAGAGCAACAAAATTATTGCGCTCACCTTCTTGGTCAGATTCACTGTCACTCCAGTTGATCACATAAGCATTCTTTTTCTTCTGGGTGTTGATACATTCTGCTCGAATGTGCCCATACCCTTCACATTCTCTGCATTGAATTCCTTTGCCTTTGTTGTCACGATCGGAGTCTCCAGACTGATTTCCCTTATGAGCTCTGCCATCCTTTGAGAATCTCGAATTAGATGACTGACCAGAATGAGTCCATTTATTGTACTCCCTTCTCATATACTTCCCGAAGTTTTTAGCAAACATAGCATACTGTTGTTTTGACAATTCACCTGTCTTGTCTTTAACAACTTCAGCTTTTAGGCTAACGCTAGTGAACTTCGTAAGTCGGTCTTCTTCATTCATATCCATCTCATGGGTCTGAAGGGATCCCATCAGTTCATCCAACCTCATGGTTTTCACGTCATGTGCTTCCTTGACTGCTAGAGCCTTCATGGCAAACTATTTTGTTAAGGACCTCAGCACCTTTCACACCAGTGTCTCTTCGGTCATCGGTTCACCAAGGGCAAACGATTCATTAGATATGTCGAGGACTCTTGTGTTGAAGTGAGCTATGGTCTCATCCTCCTGCATCCTCAGGCATTTGAATTTGATGTAACTGTCTCCATCCTAGATATTTTGACCTTGGTTGTACTTTCATGAGCGGTTCACAGTATGTCCCATGCCCTTTTTGCGACTTCACAAGTAGAGATCATTTTGAAGTTCTTTCCATCGACACCTGAGAATATGGCATTCATTTCTTTGGAGTTTGCGGCTTTAGCACTAGTATGGATCTCGGTCCACTTGTCTTTAGTAAGAAGACTAACCTTGCTCTCTTTGTCGGTAGTCACTGGGTGTGTTGATGGACCACAATTATACAAATCAAAAACACAGTAAAACCCCCAAGTTAGACTGTTTGTCTATCTAACATCCATCTATTAGTCCCGATATATTTCCACAGGGCATTTTAGAGACTGAAGTGAAAACACGCTAAGGAGAGGATTTTATGCTGAAAAGATAACAAGAGTCAATCCAAGGTCAAGATCATATGCCGACTGAATAAATATCAAGGATCCTGACGTTGAATTGACCAGAATAAATTAATCAGAAGAATCAGGAGTGAAGTCAAGACAGTCCGGGGAAGGAACACACTGACAGTTTTGTGAAAAGACTGCACAAAACTGTACAAAATTCACATATGGCAAGATGACTTGGTGACTTGATGAAGAGGTGACCAAAGGAGGAAAACCTCCCCATTCCACCACCCACTACCGGCGGCGCCACCACTCCTCCTCCTTGGTGACCGGCTACTTGCCTTGGAGGTTGAGGAAACAACCCATTGCTCCTCCACCACAACCGGCTACCGGCGGCTGAGCTCCACCACTCCTCCTCCGCCACTTGGTGGCTCCTCCTTGGCTCCTCCTTGGCTCCTCCTCCTCCCTTGGATCAAACCAATCTCCACCACCCATCTCCACCCATTTTTCCTATAAAAGGAGGTGCTCCTCCTCCTCATAAATCATCCCAAAAATTGTAATCACTTCTCTCTCTACATTTTGTTACTTGTAAGTTTGGTTCGGTTTTGAAATAATACTCCTGTTTGTTCTTGAGTATTATGCTGGAAATTATAATACTCTTGTCGGTTCTCGAGTATTATAATACTGTAGAGAATACTCCTGTTGGTTCTTGAGTATTCAGTAGGAATTAGGAATACTCCTGTTGGTTCTTGAGTATTCCACCCCTTTCCCTCTTACTGTTTTCAAAAACCCCCGAGTATTTAGCTATGGTATCCATCTCTATGGATATTCGTAGCTAAACTCTTTATTCGGTGGAAGGTATTTTCTTGTATTATATAATGTTGTAATATCTTTTAGTTTCATTTCTTTGTATTCAAAACTTGTTCTATGTGCCATTTATAGTCAGAATTTCCAAGGTTGAGTGGATGCTACGAAAGGGCAAAACTCTTCCGTGGGGATTCGTGAACATACTCGGGTAAGTGGATGCTACGAAAGGGCAAAGCTTATCTGAGAAGTTCGACTCATCTAAAACACCACTTGGTCAATCGTAATTGTGAGATCAAGTGGATGCACAAAAGGCTAAGATACTTCGAAAGGAGGAATTAGTCTGAAATAGAACAAGGGTTGCTTTAAACGATGTTGCAAGTCTTGCGCTACGAAAGGGCCTCGATTCATCTTTGAATACTTAGAAAAGTTACTAACAGTTTATTATATACATGTTATAATACAAGAGTACCTGAAACCGAATGCTTTTCTTTACTGTTAAACCGCAATCACCAACTGCTGATCTACCGGAGCAATTACAATCACGCATCACCCACTGTAAGTCTTCTTTGTATTTACAGCATTTAATTTCTGTATTTACTTTTCCGCAATCAAAACCAAAAACCCCAAAAAAATCACGTAGTTAATTAGAGCGCTAAAATCTCAATCAACCATAAAACACGCTCCCCCAGTTCAATCACCCTAAAAGAATAGCCTATTCCCCTAATTCCCTTGGGTTCGACCCCTACTTACCACTTACTACCCAGTAGTGTAGTCACAAGTAGCGGATATTATAAATTTGTTTGTACAGAGGACACTGCACCTTAACGACAGTGCGGTGGCCCTCCGTCAAATTGGCGCCGTTGCCGGGGAATTAGCCGTCGAATAAACTGTTCTTTTCTCTCCCTCCATCTCTTTTAAATTCTCGCGCTCGAAACAACTATGTCTCGCGAAGGAAGTCATCATGACTACCAGGATGACGATGAAATAAACCTGTACGAGCGAAATGATGAAGTGCCACTTCCATTTATGGATGATCCGGAGCAACTCATCAGAAGCTGACGAGCTCGTGATAGGGAGGCCATCAGACGAAACCAAGAACCACCCGAGGACCGAAATGCAGCTGGTCCAGTACGACAACCCCCTAGATATCCCCCACCCCCTCGCCCTCGACAAGTTCCTAGACAAGAACCCGTCTTCGATAACTACTACGGGGATGACAACTACCGTGAACCCACCCTGGGAGAACTTTCGGCACCAGATTTCAGAGTTCAGCCATGGTGTATCTACGAAGGACCTGAGCTAGAAAACATCGCCATCAACACTTCAGTGGCCCACAGCTTGCCAAAATTCTCAGGAACTCGTGGAGAATCAGCAATGACTCATCTCCAGCGTCTACATGGGATTTGCCAAAACCTCAAACCAAATGGCGTAAACGTAGACGACTTTAAGTTAAAGGCGTTCTACTTTTCCCTCATTGATGCGGCAAACGACTGGTTCCTGTCATTACCTTCCGGAAGCATCAGAACATGGGCTCAGATGCAAAAGAAATTCTTAGACAAATACTACCAAGCAGGAAGAGCAATGCAAGTAAGAAGGCAACTGCAAGACATCAAACAAGGGCCCAACGAAACCATGTATGATTACCTTGAAAAGTTCAATCACCTGGAAAGAAGCTGCTGTACCCTTGGACTGCCCGAGAAACTCATAATCGAGTACCTCATTGATGGATTAAGACCCTTAGACAAAATGCTCCTGGATGCCTCAGCTGGAGGGTCCATAATGAATCTATCATTGAGTGGTGTTAGGCAACTCATCAACGACGTTGCCGAAAATGCCCGATTTAGAGAAGCGACAACTCGGCAGGAAGAATTCTCCCGAACGAAAAATGTGGCAAAAGCTGAAACATCGACGGGGCCTATATCTGAGGAAATAAAGCAGTTAAAAGAAATGATGATTCAGCTCCTACGAAGACAACCAATTCCGGTAAAACCTTGCGAGTTCTGTGGATCTATAGACCACAAAACTGACGCATGTCCGACATTAATAGAAGAGGAACCGGCGGAAGTAAATGCAATAGGAGGTTATCAAGGATACAACAACAGCAACGACAGAGCAGGACAGAATAGGCAGTACGGTCAAACATCCAAACCAGACTGGCGTAACAACAACAGCTATCCTCAGAAGGAAGCACAACCAGCTCAGTCATACCACCAACCCCCCCCACCGACAGTATAACCAGAACGCTCCAGGACAATATCAGCAAAGAGGACCGAATCAGAGTCAGCACCAAACCGGCCTGAATAATCAGCAAGAACCAACCAAGTCGCTCGATGACACGATGAAGGAGCTCGCAGGAAACGTAAATCAATTGGGTACTTCGCTACTCCAATACCAGGCGAAAACTGACGGGGCAATTTCTGAATTGACCAAACAAATGTCCCAGCTCGCCACTGCAATGTCAACACTGACCAGTGAACCTGGCAGACTTCCTTCACAAACCATCCAAAACCCAAAGGCGAATCTTAGCATGATAAAAAGGTCAAACGTAAAGACAACCCTGGGAGAAGTAGCACGAGCCCCAGCCTACAAACTCACTAACAAGCACTTCAACCGTAGACGTCGTCCTGACTGGAATCAAGAGGAAGACCGACCCAATAATGACAGAACATGGGTCACGCATGCTGACAATGGACGGTACGCATTCACCGTCTGCATATCACCACCGTCAGTCATACACTCTGACATACCAGCATCTGGATGGGATTACAATAGCAATGAAAGGGATGAACATAATGGCCCAGCATTGGGAAAAGCCCTCACTTCTGATCATGAGTCACAAACAGAAAGAGATAAAGACCCAGGGGCCTTCACAGTCACCTGCGGTATTGGTGAGACCCAAATCCAAAAGTGCTTAGTCGACCTTGGGGCTGCTGTCAATGCCATGCCTTCCTCCTTATATTACTTACTAGGACTTGGTCCATTGAAACCACCCCGATCAAACATCGAACTAGGAGATAAATCATGCATCCACCCGGTTGGAGAACTGGAAGATGTAATACTCCATGTGGGAGAACTCGTCGTTGCTGCAGACTTCTATGTAATACCAACAGAAGAGACCTGCAAAGACGACCCACCAACAATAATATTGGGACGACCATTCCTCTACGCCACTAAAGCAAGAATTGATGTAGGCAAGGGCTCATTATCACTTAAGTTCGGCGGCAAAATTGCACACTTCTACATTCATCAGAGCCGCCCGGACACAAAAAAACCGCCAGACATAACGCCTATCTCGGATCACGGTGCACAGTTTTCTGACCTGTCATTAGAGACCAAAAAAATAACAAGACCAGCAGCAATGGTCAAAGGTCTCCCGCCTTCTCAGAAGCAATGGAAAGAGAAAACACCAAAACCATGGAGCTCTTACTCCAGCAAGAAGTCAGGACAAGTCAAAGCAAGAAACAACACAGGAACGGTGGCAAAGTTTGACCTCAGCCACCCATGGGACCCAAACCAGTAATCCACAACGAGGTATCATCGAGCCAACGACGTAAAAAAGTGCACTGGTCTGGAGGTAACCCGACACTATCTTACTTTCCGCACTTACTTTCAGTACTTAGTTTTAAGCTTGCATGACTTTTGAACTAAGGTACGCCTTCGTTCAAAAGTGGGGGGTGAAAACCGCCTGTGTACATATATAACATGCTTGCTGTTTTTCTTTTTTTAGTAATAGTATCTTTTTGAACATATGAACTTAAGAATGTGAAAAAGATAAATCAGAATTCATGCATTTACCTTGTGAAAATTCAAACTGTTTAAAAACTTAGAATGTAACTTTCCATTTGTCCTTTGTACTGAGATAACTAGGGATGTGGAGTTGACATAAACTGCCCTAGAAGGACTTGGGAAGCAATCAAAGAATCAGATCAAACTATATGGTTTTCGAAGTCAGTGGAGGCTGCACTTCGGGTTTTCAGTGAATAATTGAGTCAAACTCCGCCAAGAAGCATCTATGCAAAGGCGAGGACGGGAATCAGACCGTCCTCTCTCTAGTCAAAATAGCCGAGAAAATAGATAAGCGACCCTCATCTTGACCCGCGCAAAACGACGAAGATGAGAGGAGAGGGGAGGTATATCCATAGGCTTGCGGGCGATGATTGGAACTCCCAAGAAGGCTGACAAAATGGACTAGCAAGTCACAAAGAAGCGAAAAACTCAAAGAAGAAAATCAAAAGAGGCCAAAGGCCCAAAATTGTGAAGGTTTTAACCGAGCAAAAGTGAAGCACTCGACAAAGTCAAATCAAAGGCCAAAGGCCGATTCACTACAACAAAAAAGCAGTCCCTCGCCAAAGAAAAAATCAAGAAGGTTCAACTCACTGAAACCCGAACCGAATCACGTGCATGAGAAAGCTACCAGAAGACCATATAGTACGAAACGATCCCGAGGCTGCAACCCAAGAAGCTGAAAAGGGCTATCTCCCGAAACATCCAATATAATTTGCATCTCAGCACGGAGGTACAAGTATTAAGTTTCTTCTATTTATTTACGCAGTTTAATTTGGTAATAAGTAAGCAATGCGTGAATTAGGATAGATCGAGTACCACAGTCTAATTTTCATATGCCAAATCCGAACCTAGAACTTACGCCCTTTAATAGCATTGTTCGGGACGAACAACTAAAAGTGGGGGGTATTCTGATGGACCACAATTATACGAATCAAAAACACAGTAAAACCCCCAAGTTAGACTGTTTGTCTATCTAACATCCATCTGTTAGTCCCGATATATTTCCACAGGGCATTTTAGAGACTGAAGTGAAAACACGCTAAGGAGAGGATTTTATGCTGAAAAGATAACAAGAGTCAATCCAAGGTCAAGATCATATGCCGACTGAAGAAATATCAAGGATCCTGACGTTGAATTGACCAGAATAAATTAATCAAAAGAATCAGGAGTGAAGTCAAGACAGTCCGGGGAAGGAACCCACTGACAGTTTTGTGAAAAGACTACACAAAACTGTACAAAATTCACATATGGCAAGATGACTTGGTGACTTGATGAAGAGGTGACCAAAGGAGGAAAACCTCCCCATTCCACCACCCACTACCGGCGGCGCCACCACTCCTCCTCCTTGGTGACCGGCTACTTGCCTTGGAGGTGGAGGAAACAACCCATTGCTCCTCCACCACAACCGGCTACCGGCGGCTGAGCTCCACCACTCCTCCTCCGCCACTTGGTGGCTCCTCCTTGGCTCCTCCTCCTCCCTTGGATCAAACCAATCTCCACCACCCATCTCCACCCATTTTTCCTATAAAAGGAGGTGCTCCTCCTCCTCATAAATCATCCCAAAAATTGTAATCACTTCTCTCTCTACATTTTGTTACTTGTAAGTTTGGTTCGGTTTTGAAATAATACTCCTGTTTGTTCTTGAGTATTATGCTGGAAATTATAATACTCTTGTCGGTTCTCGAGTATTATAATACTGTAGAGAATACTCCTGTTGGTTCTTGAGTATTCAGTAGGAATTAGGAATACTCCTGTTGGTTCTTGAGTATTCCACCCCTTTCCCTCTTACTGTTTTCAAAAACCCCCGAGTATTTAGCTATGGTATCCATCTCTATGGATATTCGTAGCTAAACTCTTTATTCGGTGGAAGGTATTTTCTTGTATTATATAATGTTGTAATATCTTTTAGTTTCATTTCTTTGTATTCAAAACTTGTTCTATGTGCCATTTATAGTCAGAATTTCCAAGGTTGAGTGGATGCTACGAAAGGGCAAAACTCTTCCGTGGGGATTCGTGAACATACTCGGGTAAGTGGATGCTACGAAAGGGCAAAGCTTATCTGAGAAGTTCGACTCATCTAAAACACCACTTGGTCAATCGTAACTGTGAGATCAAGTGGATGCACAAAAGGCTAAGATACTTCGAAAGGAGGAATTAGTCTGAAATAGAACAAGGGTTGCTTTAAACGATGTTGCAAGTCTTGCGCTACGAAAGGGCCTCGATTCATCTTTGAATACTTAGAAAAGTTACTAACAGTTTATTATATACATGTTATAATACAAGAGTACCTGAAACCGAATGCTTTTCTTTACTGTTAAACCGCAATCACCAACTGCTGATCTACCGGAGCAATTACAATCACGCATCACCCACTGTAAGTCTTCTTTGTATTTACAGCATTTAATTTCTGTATTTACTTTTCCGCAATCAAAACCAAAAACCCCAAAAAAATCACGTAGTTAATTAGAGCGCTAAAATCTCAATCAACCATAAAACACGCTCCCCCCAGTTCAATCACCCTAAAAGAATAGCCTATTCCCCTAATTCCCTTCGGTTCGACCCCTACTTACCACTTACTACCCAGTAGTGTAGTCACAAGTAGCGGATATTATAAATTTATTTGTACAGAGGACACTGCACCTTAACGACAGTGCGGTGGCCCTCCGTCATGTGTCTATCATTATTCAACAGCCTGCCACACCGACTCATCCTGCGACTTCAGGAATGCCTTCATTCGCACTCTCCAGTAGGCATATTTGTTTCCTTCAAGTAGCGGAGGTTGCGTGATATTCTGTCCTTCTCTTAGATCCATCTCAACACCGTTCGAAGCTTACTCTGTATGTTGAGTATTCGCTCTGATACCAATTGAAATCTTCCAGTGGTGGTTGAGATGTTGTTTTGGTCGAGTTCAGAACAATATCTAAAACAACTTATGCGCTAAATAACGTAAAGCAGAAATAAAAATGACACGCAAAGTTGTTACTTTGGTGTTAATGAGTCTACGTGTGGGGGCTGTCACTTAGCCCGGTGGATAGCGATTCACTAATAATGAGTATTGCGAGTACAGGGTTTTATGTTTACTGAGTACCTCTTAAACAACCGGAGCCTCAGACACTCTAGCAATCACAATCTAGGTCTCCCCCTAGATTTGAGCTCCTCCGTCGTATCCACCAATATGATCCTCTGTGAGAATCAACACCTTCTTCCGAATGCACAACTTAGAACACAGTGCGTATATCTTGAGTGTTGTTCTTTGATCAGTCTGCTGAGCACCAAAACAGACTGACTTCGAGCGCCGTGTATAATCAGAGAGATTATAACTCCGACCGATTACCTCCACCTCCCTTATTAGAATGTGAGCGTGAGTAATTTCTCCGTAAGTGCTAACTAATACTTAAGCATTAGCCTTACTTATATAGTGCGGTAGAAACCCTAAAGCCAATTGGATTCCTAAACAAATCCGCCTATATCATTAGGAAATCTTTCCTAATATCTTGCGCATATTTGTTGAAGATAATCCTTCATTTGAATCTTCAATCTTGATTAGGCAATCTTCGATTATCTTCTCGACTAAGATAACTTTAAGCGCAAGCAACCGACTCCAAGGATATCTTTGATTATCCTAAGCACCGACTTGCCAAAACTTATCTCGGGAATATCTCCAGATGAAGTTGTGTCATGTCGGTTGAAACAAGTTTCCAAATCTAAATCTGGAAACTTCCGACTTCTGTCCATTGATGTGCAACCGCCTTGCTCTTCCAACGGTCGGCTAAGTTTCTTAATCTGAATTAGGAAACACTCTATCTACTTCAACTTGTTCCAGGACAGTTGTCTCTTATAGTCTGGAACAACAGCTTGAACAACTATACTAAGTTTTGCCAAATTACATGCCATAAAACTAACAATCTCTCCCTTGGCATTTTTGGCAAAACTAACTACCTGTAATCTAACTGTACTACCAATACAGTTGAATCTTTGAGGAAATTTCAAACTCCCAAGCTGTGCTACTTACTGAATCTTTGAGGAGATTTCAAACTCCGAAGAGTATAAGCTCTCAACGAATCTTTTAAAGAGATTTCAAACTTTGAACAAGTAATTATCAAAAAGCACTAGCAAATCTTTTAAGGAGCTTTCAAACTCCAAAACTACTCCCCCTTTTTTCCATAAAATGACAAGGGAGTACACAAGCTGTGCTTTACCTTCGACCAACAGTTCCTCTTCGAGTCCGATATTCAGATCGTTAGCCCTTCCTTCTAGGTCAACCTATCATACATACGACAAGCTCACTCAGGTTGACCACCTTGTACCGGGACAACTTAGTTGTCGATAACACACAGACCCAGTGAGGATCTAAGTGTCTCAAACTGAAGATTGTCAAAGGCCTTTGTGAAGATGTCTGCTAGCTGCTTTTCCGTAGATACATGTGTCAACGTGATTATCTTCTTCTCCACTAGCTCTCGAATGAAATGATGCCTGATGTCAATATGCTTTGTTCTGGAGTGTTGTACTGGATTCTTGGATATGTTAATAGAACTCATGTTGTCACAATAGAGAGTCATCACATCTTGCTTTACTCAGTATTCTTCTAGCATCTGTTCCATCCACAACATCTGGGTGCAAGAACTTCAGGCAGCAATATATTCCGCTTCAGCAGTAGATAGAGATATACTGTTCTGCTTCTTGCTGAACCAAGAGACCAGATTGTTTCCTAGAAAGAAACATCCTCATGGGGTACTTTTGCGATCCTCTGCATTCCCAGCCCAATCTGCATCGCAATAGCCTACTAAACATGAGTTAGAATCCTTAGTGTGCCATAGCCCATAGTCGGCTGTCCCACAGACATATCCGATAATCTTTTTTACATTCATCAGGTGGCTTTCCTTGGTATTAGCTTGATATCTGGCGCAAACTCCAACTGCATGAGCAATATCTGGTCTGCTAGCTGTTAGGTAGAGTAAGCTCCAAATCATACTTTTGTACAAGGTTTGATCTACCCTTGTACCAGCTTCATCCTTTGTTATCTTCACATGAGTTGCAGTAGGGGTTCTCTTATGTGACGCTTTCTCCAAGTCACATTTTTTTATCAATTTCCGAGCATATTTTCTCTGGGAAATAAAGATACCGTCTGCCTTCTACTTTACTTGCAATCCAAGGAAATAACACATCTCTCCTACCATGCTCTTTTTGAATTTCCTCTGCATCTATTCTACGAACTTATCCACCATCTTCTGATTGCTAGAGCCGAACACGATGTCATCCACATAGATTTGAGCAATGATGAAGTCTGACTTTGTGTGCTTTACAAATAACGTCTTGTCTACTCCCCCTCGCAATGATCAAGAATTTAGTAAGTTGCTGGTACCATGCTCTGGGTGGCTGCCTAAGACCATAGAGAGCTTTCTTCAGACGATACACGTGACCCGGATGGTGAGGATCTTCGAATCCCCTCGGTTGAGCCACGTAGACTTCTTCATTCACTAGCCCATTCAGAAAAGCACTCTTAGCATCCATTTGGAACAACGTGAATTTTAGATGACAAGCAAGAGCCAACAGTAACCGTATAGCTTCCAGCCGAGCAACTGGAGCAAAGGTCTCATCGAAGTCTACTCCTTCAATCTGAGTATAGCCTTGAGCAATGACAACACTATCTTGTCGCGAGGCAATGTGTACAAAATTAATTTATAAGTCCGCTACTCGTGAATTTACTATTGGGTAGTAAAGCGATAAGTAGGGGTCAAACCCCAGGGAATTAGTGGATAGTTGTTCTTTTGAAAATGGAAAATTAAATAAGACAGTTGGGGGTTGGTTGTGATTTCAGTACTGAAAGTAATGTGGGTTGGTTGTGATTTTAGTACTGAAAAGTAATGACTGAAAGTAAAGAAAGTAAAAACTGGACTGAAAGTAAATACTGAAAAGTAAAGTGCTGGAACAGTCGAATTCAATATCGACTAATCAACATACTTTTGGTATGGACTGATATTGAAAGGGTCTGTAATAAGCGACAGAAAGTAAATTACTAAAAGTAAATTACTGGAACAGTCGAATTCAATATCGACTAATCAACATACTTTTGGTATGGACTGATATTGAAATGGTCTGTAATAAGCGACAGAAAGTAAATTACTGAAAGTAAATGTGCGGAAATTAAAGTACTGAAAGTAAATGACTGAAAATAAGCAGTTGATAATGAGACTGAAAGTAAAGTGACAGGTGATGTTTTAATTAAAGGAAAGGATTCGGTTTTAGGGGCCTTGTATCATAAATCTGTTCATCATCGACCTCTAATGATCATACTACGTGTTTAAAATGTATCAAGGCTATTTCTAGCACTCGACTTGCCACACCGTCTAGTCCTTTTCAAGACATAGAACACTTGTTCTATTTAGGCTAATTCCTCCTTTCGAAGTATCTTAGCCTTATGTGCATCCACCCGATCAATCATTTCCGATCAACCAAGTGGTGTTTTAAAGAGGTTGAACTCTACGGAAAAGCTTTGCTCTTTCGAGCCTCCACTTAACCACGTATGTTCACGAACCCCATGGAAGAGCTTTGCTCTTTCGAGCCTCCACTCAACTAATAGTGTTCTAACCTAATATAAGGCTGATAGCGCTAAAATATATGCATTTTAGGCGACCTCTATGCTTATTGTTTCGTTCGTTTTATCACGATTTCACTTGCTATTTGATGCCTTGTGGTTCATTTCAGGCGAATTACTGAGTTTAAGCAGAGAACACAAGTGGGCATTGATTTTGGAGCAAAACCGAGCAGTTCGGAGCAAAAACATGGACTTTTGGGCAATCGGGGCAACCCGACCTTTCTGGAGTATTTTGGACCTACAGATCTCATACGGTGTCCGATTTGGTCGATTCAAAGCTTGTTCGAAAGCTTATTCAGAGGACTACAACTTTGTAGTTTACACGAAGATCAGATTCGGATGTTAAAAGGCTCTAAGGACCCGAACCGGCCGGTTGAAAATCCCTTCACGAAGTGAACCGCCCGGTTCAAATGCTCAGAAAGTCCAAGCAAGAGATCCCCTGATTGAACCGGCCGGTTGAAAATCCTTCACGCATTGAACCGGCCGGTTGAGACGTGCTACAGTCCGGAAACCCTAATGTTGGCTATAAATAGAAAGTTTGAGATCAAAACAAAAGGGGACTTTTTGGGGGATTTTCAAGGTACTTTTGCACTGATTTTGAGGAGCATCTAGCATGGATTTCAAAGTGGTTTAAGTGAAGAAGAAGATCAACAACAAGGATTCTCATACTCTTCAATCTCATATTGGTTTTAGACTCCTAAACTCCATCTCTTTCATTGTTTTTGCTTGTACACTCATTATGAGTGAGTAGTGACCTTGATTGGGGATTATGGATCCCCTAGACATGCTTGTGATGATATAAATGCTATTGATATCAATATTGAATGAGTTTGCACATTAATCTTCTTCATTTGAACTAAGTGTTAAGAGTTGCACATAAGGTGTTTGTGAAATGTCCTCAATGGGAACTTAGCTTAATCTCATGTTTGATGTAGCTCACGTTGATCAACATGACTTTAATGAAATGAATGAAGAGGCATTAGAGTTCTTGTATTACATGGCGATACTTAAATTCTAATGAGAATAGCTTGAGTTTAACAAGAATGTGTTTATCTAGTCAATAGAGCGCGAGTGTGAGACTAGAAACGCATGTTCTATAGGGCTAATAGAGCGCGAGTGTGAGGTCCTATGCGAGGTGTAACCTCTTTATCCTAAGTTGTAGCGCGAGTTGAACTTAGTGTGAATGTTACATGGCTAAATTCTACTAATGTGCATGCAAATTCATAATTGACATCCAATATCATTGTCACGATAATTGTCTTGGTGGGGAAGTAATCCCTAGTCATCTTTTAATCGATTGTTTACTTGTTTCATTGCTAAAATCTCCCTTTTGGATAGTAAATCATTGCTATCAACCTCTTTCGAGGAACAAATCCCCCCCAAAACCATAAACATTCTAGATTTAATCTTTAGCACTATTAGTTTAATCACCTATCTTTTGGGTACGACCTTGGGTTTCCCGAGTCATTACAAATTATTTTGATTAACCGTGATTAGCATAAGTATTTGATATCCTTATCGAATATTTACACTAAATTGCGAGCGATCAAATGGCGCCGTTGACGGGGATAGGTTAATTAACTAGTTGCTAATAGATTTTTTTTAGTTTGTCTATCCTTGTAAATATTTTTCTTTCTCTTATACTTGTATATTATTTTTTTCTCTCATATCCCTTACTAACTTCGTTAATCTTGTTTTGCGAGGATGGATCACTATAACCAACAAGTCATGCACGATGTAGATTATTATGAAGAGGATTTTTCCAATTATGCGATGAAAGATCAACTTAGTGATTTGAAAAAGAAAGTGGATAGCATGATGAGTATGTTTAAGGCTTGGGTTGACAAAAGGAAGTATGAAGACAATGAAGATTATTATGAAGATGATCAACCAAATGTCCATTGTGAAGACTATCGGATGTACAACCACAATCAACAAGTCTTTTCTAATGAGGGATATTATCAAGAGAAGGAGCAACCATATTGGAATTACCAACAGCATGACTATCAAACTAATCGTTATAATTTGGATGGGGATGACCAAGAAGAGGAGCAACCAAACGGCTATTGGGAAAACTCTTGGAATCCATCACATACCTACACTCAAAATTGGAATGATAATCAATGTTTTGAAGTAGAACCCTCCTACCCTCCATACCCTCAACCTCCTCAACCATCAAATGTGCCCTCCGGTTTTGAAGCCATGGTTGCCACATACCTAGAAGACCAAAAGGAGATGGTTGCTCGCATGGATAAGCGTCTTGCTGAAATGGCACAACAAGAAATTGACTTTAAGAGCTTGGGTGAGGAAGAGGTGGTCTTCGAAGAAAAAGAAGTCCTTGAATCTAATGCCTTAAGAGAAGAATGGGATCAAGAAAGGGGAGATGAATTTTGGAGAGTCGGCACCGTAACTCATTACAACCAAAGGGATGGTGAATCTTGTAATGAAGAAGAGATTGAATGCAAGAGTGAAGCATCCTTCACTACTAGCATGTCTCAAGATCAATTGGACGAAAACACACAAGAGCTCACCATTCCATCAATGCCTTGGCTCTCCGATGAGGAATTCTTCAATGATGATGCCTCTTACATAGAGGAAATACCTTTAATTGATGAAGAAGAACTCCCTCCTCCCGCTATGAGTGAGCTTGAATGTGAATCCCAACTTCTTGATGAGGATAAGATAGAGGAAGAGCATATAGAGGTTGAAAGTCTTCAAGGGTATAGAGACTTTGTTGAGGTTTACATGGACCAAGCTAAAGGGCATTCTCGCATGCAAGAAGACACAAGTTCAATGAGGGATATTGAGGAGTGGGCACCCATGGAAGTGATTGAAAAACTAAAGAAGGGTGTGCCCATCAAGCTCGAGACAAATTTTGAAGACCCTTTCTTCATTATGAAGTCTCGAGACAAGTTTTGGAGCTTCTTGCCATACTTTCAAAGATTATTTGAAAAAAGATCCCATGGCCCCTTCATTTTTAAGGGATTTTCATACTTGAAGGGGTCATGCTCCCAAAGGAAAGTCCATTGTACTTTGATGGGAGGAAATTCAAATGGGATTTGAAGGTGGTTTGACATGATCAAGTGCAAGGCCCCGCTTGAGGTGGGATCTTAGCAAAAGACTCCTCAAGCGTGTTTCTTATCTCCCAAGAGGGGAATCGGCTCCGTATTAGCCAAGACGTTAAACTAGGCTTGTGAGTGTTTTCTCTCCCGATCTTTAAGTATATCTATTTTGATTGGATTTCTAATTGCTTCGTGCAAGAATTTGAGGATATGAACTATGCATGTGTGAATGCCTATATTTGATGATTTCTTAACATGTGCTTAGTTAACTAGATGTCTTGATTGGGCATAAGTGTGGGGTTTTGAAACTTTGTGCATGAGTGTTGATGTACGATTTGAGATTGACTTAGAAATTTTTGTCCTTAACTCCATGCGTTCGCACAAGCCAATCCGTGCGTTCGCCAACCCTAAGTGTGGGGTGCCTATGTTTTGATATGTTTTGACTATACGAGATGGTTGTGCTTGCTTGACGTGCTTTCATGTGTGGAATCCAATCGACTTGTGTGTTTAAGGGAAAACATTCACATTAGTGCACAATTTATCCAAAATTTGAAATTATTGATGAAAACAAAAAGTCTAGGCAAGGCTACATTTTTAAAAAAAAATCTCATTCCTAGTTCAACTAGTTGTGCATGATTTCACTTGATTGATCCTCTAAATGACTAATGGATCGGATTGTTGACTTTCATTCTTGAGGATCAAAGCATATACTTGCACTTCTTTATCTTTTATTCTAAGCTTTTTCTCATTGAGACTAAAGAGTTGATCTTTGAAAGCATAAAATCGAAATGATTTATAACTCCAAAACCCTTGCATGCCATGATTGCCTTTAGGTGACCTTAGTGACCTTGCTTATCTAGTGGATTTTATCTCGTTGGGTTGTCATGCTCCGTTTTAAACACTTAGCCCTTTGTCAAAGTTCTAAGTGTGGGGTCAAAAGAGGGCAAAAAATGGGCCCCAACAAAAAATATATATGCTTTATTCTTATGGTCAAAAGAGGGCAAAGCCCGGACTAAAAACTTTCTCAAAGTACAAGAGACGTTTTGATCAAAATATACAAATTCCGGGGGTTAGGGAGGTAAGTCCCCCCTCGAAAGCATTTGTAGGCCAAAGGCCATTTGAAAGAAAAAAATAGAAAAAAAAGAAGAAGCACTTAGACTTGACAATTGGCTATCCCGCCATTCTCTAGCATGAAAACCAATAAGACAATTGAAGCTCACTAGCAAGAATTCACTAAGGGACGAACCTCGTATTCTTTTATACTTAGGCATGAAGTGACTTGCAAGTATTTACAAAAAAATATAATGTGGGAACTCCTCTTCTCTTATGACTATGTGACCTTTGCGTCCTAGGCTTGAGAATGAGTTCAAAGCTCACAAGCTAAGGTACTAGCCTCCTTGCTAGCATTGGTGAGTGATCCAACAAGATTTCGTTGCGACTATTAGATTGTTTTCTTGAAGTCACTAACATAGAAAATGACTAGAATCCTTGATTAAAGATTTATTAGTCTATGCTTTGATTTGCTTGAATGTCTTAATTCATGAATTTTCATAAGGACTTTAAGAGGTCTCATGTAGTGATTGAAATGCACATATCTAGTTGAATACATTTTGAACTTCATGAAAAATACCTTGCCTAGTACTTCGAAAATTGTGACTTTAAAATGCCTAATTGGATGATTGTTCTCTTTGTGGGATTTGTGAGTATTCCCGTGTCTGAAAACTCTCAGGAGACTACAACTCCTCCACTAGGGTAGCCTAGGGGTTTAAAGGCTTGGTGCATTCGCTAAATGCACTCGTGTCACCTACGAAAGTGGTTTATCCAAAGTAGTATTTGTTTCTTAGTGTTTTTAGTTAGTTTTCGTGACCATATGGAGACTCTTTGAACCAATCATGAGTGAGCAAAATGCATTATTGTTGTTGATCTCTATGAATAGTTTGCTCGGGACGATCAAACGTTAAGTGTGGGGTGATTTGATAGCGCTAAAATATATGCATTTTAGGCGACCTCTGTGCTTATTGTTTCTTTCGTTTTATCACGATTTCACTTGCTATTTGATGCCTTGTGGTTCATTTCAAGCGAATTACAGAGTTTAAGCTGAGAACACAAGTGGGCATTGATTTTTGAGCAAATACGAGCAGTTCGGAGCAAAAACATGGACTTTTGGGCAATCGGGGCAAACCGACCTCTCCGGAGTATTTTGGACCTACAGATCTCATACGGTGTCCGATTTTGTCGATTCAAAGTTTGTTCGAAAGCTTATTCAAAGGACTACAACTTTGTAGTTTACACCAAGATCAGATTCAGATGTTAAGAGGCTCTGAGGACCCGAACCGGCCGGTTGAAAATCCCTTCACGAAGTGAACCGCCCGGTTCAAATGCTCAGAAAGTCCAAGCAAGATTTCCCCTAATTGAACCGGCCGGTTGAAAATCCTTCACGCATTGAACCGGCCGGTTGAGACGTGCTACAGTCCGGAAACCCTAATGTTGGCTATAAATAGAAAGTTTGAGATCAAAACAAAAGGGGACTTTTTGGGGGATTTTCAAGGTACTTTTGCACTGATTTTGAGGAGCATCTAGCACGGATTTCAAAGTGGTTTAAGTGAAGAAGAAGATCAACAACAAGGATTCTCATACTCTTCAATCTCATATTGGTTTTAGACTCCTAAACTCCATATCTTTCATTGTTTTTGCTTGTACACTCATTATGAGTGAGTAGTGACCTTGATTGGGGATTATGGATCCCCTAGACATGCTTGTGATGATATAAATGCTATTGATATCAATATTGAATGAGTTTGCACATTAATCTTCTTCATTTGAACTAAGTGTTAAGAGTTGCACATAAGGTGTTTGTGAAATGTCCTCAATGGGAACTTAGCTTAATCTCATGTTTGATGTAGCTCACGTTGATCAACATGACTTTAATGAAATGAATGAAGAGGCATTAGAGTTCTTGTATTACATGGCGATACTTAAATTCTAATGAGAATAGCTTGAGTTTAACAAGAATGTGTTTATCTAGTCAATAGAGCGCGCGTGTGAGACTAGAAACGCATGTTCTAAAGGGCTAATAGAGCGCGAGTGTGAGGTCCTATGCGAGGTGTAACCTCTTTATCCTAAGTTGTAGCGCGAGTTGAACTTAGTGTGAATGTTACATGGCTAAATTCTACTAATGTGCATGCAAATTCATAATTGACATCCAATATCATTGTCATGATAATTGTCTAGGTGGGGAAGTAATCCCTAGTCATCTTTTAATCGATTGTTTACTTGTTTCATTGCTAAAATCTCCCTTTTGGATAGTAAATCATTGCTATCAACCTCTTTCGAGGAACAAATCCCCCCCAAAACCATAAACATTCTAAATTTAATCTTTAGCACTATTAGTTTAATCACCTATCTTTTGGGTACGACCTTGGGTTTCCCGAGTCATTACAAATTGTTTTGATTAACCGTGATTAGCATAAGTATTTGATATCCTTATCGAATATTTACACTAAATTGCAAGCGATCAAAGGCACACATAGAACAAGTTTAAACACAATAGAGGCACTAAGAGAAGGGTCTAAAACATGTTTTGATACAAGCACACCCCTTCAACCGAATGAAGGGTTTAGCTACGATTATCCATGGAAGAGGACATCATAGCTAAGTGCTTGAAAAGTAAAGGTTTTCGAAAGACAAAAAGTAAAGTTTTTTGAAAGTAAAAGACAAGGAAAAGCTTGAGCACTTCAAGAACCAACAAGAGTACTCAAGAACAAACTTGGAGCTTCCAATATCAAAGTAAAGTGTTTACAAGAATTGTGCCTAAAATCTAGGGAGATTTTCTACAAGGACTGTGAGACTTGAGACTACAACTTGGGACATTGAACAAAGGAGAGGGAATGTGGTATTTATAGGCAAGGGGAGAGGAGGAGGGCCAAACACATGGCAAAGGGGGAGAGGAGGAGAGCCAAACACATGGCAAAGGGGGAGAGGAGGAGAGCCAAAGCCGCCGGCCATAGGTGGCTTTCCCCAAAGCCGCCGCCCATGTGTCACTCTCCAAGCCAAAGCCTCCGGCCATGAGGTGGAGGAGGAAGTGAGTGTGAGTGGGTTGTGATATTTTCCTCCAAAAGCCATCGGTTCCCTCACAACTCCGGTTAGAGCTGTGTTGCATCTTGGTTGCACTTGTTTGACACCAAAGGGTGCACTTACCTTGCACATGGGTGGCTAGGTTGTGGCTTGTGCCAAAGGGCATCTACTTGAGCCTTGATCTTTGTTGAGGTTAAGTCATTGGGACTTAGTTGTGGCATGATCGGAGTACTGCCGGAGCATGGCCAGTTTTGACTTGTAATCCATTTTCAGCTTTAAGAACTCCTTTTTAGCTCGTTTCATCTCTAATCCTTGAAATAGCCTGTAGAACAAAAGTGAAACTAACAAGTAAAAGTTGTTAAGACAAAGCGTCTAATTTGGTGGGTTTAACTATCTTAATGAATCATATAAATATGGTCCATCAAGCAACAAGCCTAGCCTTGTTTCTAGTGATGGTTCCCTATTCGTCAGTTTTGTTTTTGAAGATCCACTTTGTGCCAATAACGTTTATACCATCAGGTCTTGTTAGTCTCATACTAAAGTATTTCTATGTACGTCCTTAGAAATAGACTAACTTGGAACTAACTTAGACTAACTTGGGATGCACTTAGACAAACCTTAGAATGAGACTAACGTTTGTCTTTGTTCGTCATAAGTTAGTCTCTTCAGTCTCGTTCTAAGGTTTGTCTAAGTTCATCCTTAGAAATAGACTAACTTTGGACGAACTTACACAAATCTTAGAATGAGACTAACATTTGTCTTTGTTCGTCCCAAGTTAGTCTCGCTCGTCTCATTATAAGGTTTATCTAAGTTTGTCCTTAGAAATAGTCTAACTTAGGGCAAACTGAGACAAACCTTAGAATGAGAGTAACGTTGTCTTTGTTCGTCCCAAGTTAGTCTTGTTAGTCTCATTCTAAGGTTTGTCTAAGTTCGTCCTTAGAAAAAGACTAACTTGGGACGAACTTAGACTAACATAGGACAAACTTACACAAACCTTAGAATAAGACTAAAGTTTGTCTTTGTTCGTCCCAAGTTAGTCTCGTTCGTCTCATTCTAAGGTTTGTCTAAGTTCGTCCTTAGAAATAGACTAACTCGGGACAAACTTAGACAAACCTTAGAATGAGACTAAAGTTTGACTTTGTTCGTCCCAAGTTAGTCTCGTTAGTCTCATTATAAGGTTTGTCAAAGTTCGTACATAGAAATAGACTAACTTGGGACGAACTTAGACAAACCTTAGAATGAGACTAACGTTTGTCTTTGTTTGTCCCAAGTTAGTCTTGTTAGTCTCATTCTAAGGTTTGTCTAATTTCGTCCTTCAAAATAGAATAACTTGGAACGAACATAGACTAACTTGGGACAAACTTAGCCAAACCTTAGAATGAGACTAACGTTTGTCTTTTTTCGTTCCAAGTTAGTCTCTTTTTTTCTTTTTTCTTTTTTTTAGAAACTGGACGGTGCCAGTACCTTTATTAGGTAACGGATCCAAAAAGCCTTGATCGTGGCAAATACAAACCAGCTCTCAAGCGCCAGGGGAAAGTTATGAACCATATCCCCTTAACAACGCCAAACAGGCAAAAGAAAAGAACCAAGAAATACCCCGTCAAAATGAAAATAGGACAAAGAATACGCCTAACAATGACTAAGATGCAACAGAATGTATCCACAAAAATCAGCCACTGGAAAACACACATCAGCCGATCGGCTGGAAAAAGAAAAAACCAACGAGATAAAAAGCCGGCCGCCATGATATATAGGGCCCTATGAGCGTGAAAGCCGCACAGGACCATAAATGCTAATGTCATCTCTAAGCCTCCGCAGCACCAGCGCCTCACCATCATGGTCATGAATACAATCCACTCGATCTCATAGGAAAATATGGCCAGTATTATCATGAATTATGGCCTGCTTGACAAAGGAAGGAGCTCTCCCATTTGTAAGATCTTCATCTTGAGCCGCTGCACAAGCTACATCAATAGCGGCACCATTGGCCTTAGGTCAATACCTCCGGCACTGGACATCAGGTAGCTCAGCGAACAGACTCCTTTGCTTGTACAACTCACTCCAAGGAACATCATGAAAATTCCTCGGATCGAGCCACAGAATGAAAGTGGAGGAACTAACAACAAGGTTGACATCCATTCCACGATCTATCCCATGTCTATCAGCCATCTTAGTTAAGGAAATCAGATAGGAAAAGTCACCCGACTCAACAACCTCGTTCCCATAGAATAGGGACACAATACCTCTATCATTCTTAATGATAAACCCTCCAAAAATGCGATCCATTCTGCGAACACAGGCTAAATAAGTCGTATACCTGTTGGGGAGAATAGGGCTAGAGACCCATCTGCCCATAAAGAACTTTCTGCCGGGTGTAGAGAAGTAAAGTAACTGTCTAAGGCCATCAACGCCGACACCCCGCACTAATTTAGCTGGCACTAGTCTAGCAAGGTCCATACCCCATCTGCTGATGCACACCGTAATAGGAGGGCTGCATTGATCAAGTTAGTCTCTTTAGTCTCATTCTAAGGTTTGTCTAAGTTCGTCCTTAGAAATAGACTAACTTGGGATGAACTTACACAAACCTTAGAATGAGACTAACGTTTGTCATTGTTCGTCCCAAGTTAGTCTCGTTAGTCTCATTATAAGGGTTGTCTAAGTTCATCCTTAGAAATTGACTAACTTGGGATGAACTTAGACAAACCTTATAATGAGACTAACGTTTGTCTTTGTTCGTCCCAAGTTGGTCTTATTAGTCTCATTCTAAGGTTTGTCTAAGTTTGTCCTTAGAAATAGACTAATTTGGAACAAACATAGACTAACTTGGGACGAACTTAGACAAACCTTAGAATGAGACTAATAAGACTAACTTTTGTCATTGTTCGTCATAAGTTAGTCTCTTTAGTCTCATTCTAAGGTTTGTCTAAGTTCATCCTTTGAAATAGACTAACTTGGGATGAACTTACAAAAACCTTAAAATGAGACTAACATTTGTGTTTGTTCGTCCCATGTTAGTCTCGCTCGTCTCATTCTAAGGGTTGTCTAAGTTCGTCCTTAGAAATAGACTAACTTGGGATAAACTTAGACAACCCTTAGAATGAGACTAACTTTGTCTTTGTTCGTCCCAAATTAGTCTCGTTAGTCTCATTCCAAGGTTTGTCTAAGTTCGTCTTTAGAAAGAGACTAACATGGGACAAACATAGACTAACTTCGGACATACTTACACAATCCTTAGAATAAGACTAAAGTTTGTCTTTGTTCATCCCAAGGTAGTCTCGTTAGTCTCATTCTAAGGTTTGTCTAAGTTCATCCTTAGAAATAGACTAACTTGAGACGAACTTAGACAAACATTTGAATTAGACAAAAGTTTGTCTTTGTTCGTCCCAAGTTAGTCTGGTTAGTCGCATTCTAAGGTTTGTCAAAGTTCATCCTTAGAAATAGACTAACTTGAGACGAACTTAGAAAAACTTTAGAATGAGACTAAAGTTTGTCTTTGTTCGTCCCAAGTTAGTCTCGTTAGTCTCATTCTAAGGTTTTTCTAAGTTCGTCCTTAGAAATAGACCAACTTGGGACAAACTTAGACAAACCTTAGAATAAGACTAAAGGTTGTCTTTGTTCGTCCCAAGTTAGTCTCGTTAGTCTCATTATAAGGGTTGTCTAAGTTCGTCCTTAGAAATAGACTTACTTGGGACGAACTTAGACAAACCTTAGAATGAGACTAACGTTTGTCTTTGTTCATCCCAAGTTAGTCTTGTTAGTCTCATTCTAAGGGTTGTCTAAGTTCGTCCTTAGAAATTGACTAACTTGGAATGAACTTAGACAAACTTGGGATGAACTTAGACAAACCTTAGAATGAGACTAACGTTTGTCTTTGTTCGTCATAAGTTAGTCTCTACAGTCTCATTCAAAGGTTTGTCTAAGTTCGTCCTTAGAAATAGACTAACTTGGGACAAACTTACACAAACCTTAGAATGAGACTAACGTTTGTCTTTGTTCGTCCCAAGTTAGTCTCGCTTGTCTCATTATAAGGTTTATCTAAGTTTGTCCTTAGAAATAGTCTAACTTAGGACAAACTAAGACAAACCTTAGAATGAGAGGAACGTTTGTCTTTGTTCGTCCCATGTTAGTCTCGTTAGTCTCATTCTAAGGTTTGTCTAAGTTCGTCCTTAGAAAGAAACTAACTTGGGACGAACTTAGACTAACTTAGGACAAACTTACACAAACCTTAGAATAAGACTAAAGTTTGTCTTTGTTCGTCCCAAGTTAGTCTCATTAGTCTCATTCTACGGTTTGTCTAATTTCGTCTTTAGAAATAGACTAACTTGGGATGAACTTAGAAAAACCTTAGAATGCGACTAAAGTTTCTCTTTGTTCGTCCCAAGTTAGTCTCGTTAGTCTCATTTTGAGGTTTGTCAAAGTTTGTCCTTAGAAATAGACTAACTTGGGATGAACTTAGACAAACCTTAGAATAAGACTAACGTTTGTTTTTGTTCGTCCCAAGTTAGTCCTGTTAGTCTCATTCTAAGGTTTGTCTAAGTTCGTCCTTCGAAATAGACTAACTTGGAACGAACTTAGACTAACTTGGGATGAACTTAGCCAAACCTTAGAATGAGACTAACATTTATCGTTGTTCCTCCCAAGTTAGTCTCTTTTTTCTTTTTCTTTTTTTCTTAAAAACTGGATGGTTCTCGTACCTTTATTTGATAATGGATCCAAAAAGCCTAGATCGTGGCAAATAAAAACTAGCCCTCAAGTGCCACGGGAAAGTTATAAGCCCTATACCCATAACAACGCCAAACAGGTGAAAGAAAAGAACCAAGAAATACCCCGGCAAAAAGAAAACAGGACAAATAATAAGCCTAATAATGACTAAGACGCTACCGAAGCTATTCGCAAAAATCAGCCACTGGAACACAAACATCAGCCGATCGGTTGGAAAAGGAAAAAACCAACGAGCTAAAAAGCTGCCCTCCTGGATAAATAGAGCCCTATGAGCGTGAAAGCCGCACAGGACCTTAAATGCTAATGTCATCTCAAAGCCTCTGCAGCACCAGCGCCTCACTATCATGGTCATGAATATAATCCTCTCAATCTGATAGGAAAATATGGCCAATATTATCATGAATTATGGCCTGCTTGACAAAGGAAGGAGCTCTCCCGTCTGTAAGATATTCAGCTTGAGCCGCTGCACAAGCTACATTAATAGCGACACCATTGGCCTTAGGGAAACACCTCCGGAACTGGACATCAGGAAGCTCCGCGAACAGACTCCTCTGCTTGTACAACTCACTCCAAGGAACATCATTAAAATGCCTCGGATCGAGCCACAACATGAAAGTGGAGGAAGTAACAACAAGGTTGACATCCATTCCACGATCAAAGCCATGTCTAATAGCCATCTTAGTTAAGGAAATCAGGTAGGAAAAGTCATCCGACTCAGCAACCTCATTCCCATAGAATAGGGACACAATACCTCTATCATTCTTAATGATAAACCCTCCTAACATGCGATCCATTCTGCGAACACAGGCTAAATAAGCCGTATACCTGTTGGGGAGAAAAAGGCTAGAGACCCATCTGCCCATAAAGAACTTTCTCCCGGGTGTAGAGAACTAAAGTAACCATCTAAGGCTATCATCGGCGACACCCCGCACTAATTTAGCTGGCACTGGTCTAGCAAGGTCCATACCCCATCTGCTGATGCACATCGTAATAGGAGGGCTGCGTTGATCAAGTTAGTCTCTTTAGTCTCATTCGAAGGTTTGTCTAAGTTCGTCCTTAGAAATAAACTAACTTGGGATGAACTTACACAAACCTTAGAATGAGACTAACGTTTGTCTTTGTTCGTCCCAAGTTAGTCTCGTTAGTCTCATTCTAAGGTTTGTCTAATTTCGTTTTTAGAAATATACTAACTTGGGATGAACTTAGACAAACCTTAGAATGACACTAAAGTTTCTCTTTGTTCGTCCCAAGTTAGTCTCGTTAGTCTCATTCTGAGGTTTGTCAAAGTTCGTCCTTAGAAATAAACTAACTTGGGACGAACTTAGACAAACCTTAGAATGAGACTAACGTTTGTCTTTGTTCGTCCCAAGTTAGTCATGTTAGTCTCATTCTAAGGTTTGTCTAAGTTCGTCCTTCGAAATAGACTAACTTGAAACGAACTTAGACTAACTTGGGACGAACTTATACAAACCATAGAATGAGACTAGCATTTATCTTTGTTCGTCCCAAGTTTGTCTCTTTTTTTCTTTTTCTTTTTTCTTAAAAACTGGACGTTTCTAGTACCTTTATTAGATAACGGATCCAAAAAGCCTTGATCGTGGCAAATAGAAACTAGCCCTCAAGCGCCAGGGGAAAGTTATAAACCCTATCCCCTTAACGACGCCAAACAGGTGAAAGAAAAGAACCAAGAAATACCTCGGCAAGAAGAAAACAGGACAAAGAATAAGCCTAACAATGACTAAGACGCCACAGAAGCTATCCGCAAAAATCAGCCACTGGAACACAAACATCAGCCGATCGGTTGGAAAAAGAAAAAACCAACGAGCTAAAAAGCCATCTGCCTGGATAAATAGGGCCATATGAGTGTGAAAGCCGCACAGGACCTTAAATGCTAATGTCATCTCTAAGCCTCCGCAGCACTGGCGCCTCACTATCATGGTCATGAATACAATCGTCTAGATGTGATACGAAAATATGGCCAATATTATCATAGATTATGGCCTGCTTGACAAAGGAAGGAGCTCTCCCGTCTGTAAGATCTTCACCTTGAGCCGCTGCACAAGCTACATCAATAGCGGCACCATTGGCCTTAGGGCAACACCTCCGAAACTGGACATTAGGAATGAGACTAACTTTGGACGAACTTAGACAAACCTTAGAATGAGACTAACGTTTGTTTTTGTTTGTCATAAGTTAGTCACTTTGGTCTCATTCTAAGGTTTGTCTAAGTTCATCCTTAGAAATAGACTAACTGTGGACAAACTTACACAAACCTTAGAATGAGACTAACGTTTGTCTTTGTTCGTCCCATGTTAGTCTCGCTCGTCTCATTCTAAGGTTTGTCTAAGTTCATCCTTAGAAATAGACTAAATTGGGACAAACTTAGACAAACCTTAGAATGAGACTAACGTTAGTCTTTGTTCGTCCCAAATTAGTCTCGTTAGTCTCATTCTAAGGTTTGTCTAAGTTCGTCCTTAGAAAGAGACTAACTTGGGACAAACTTGGACTAACTTAGGACAAACTTACACAATCCTTAGAATAAGACTAAAGGTTGTCTTTGTTCATCCCAAGTTAGTCTCGTTAGTCTCATTCTAAGGTTTGTCTAAGTTCGTCCTTAGAAATATACTAACTTGAGACGAACTTAGACAAACATTAGAATGAGACCAAAGTTTGCCTTTGTTCGTCCCAAGTTAGTCTCGTTAGTCTCATTCTAAGGTTTGTCAAAGTTCGTCCTTAGAAATAGACTAACTTGGGACGAACTTAGACAAACCTTAGAATGAGCGCCTCACTGTGTTCCTCGTCGATCATGGATATGTGCGAGGGGGAGTGGACAAGACCTTGTTCATGAAACACACAAGGTCAGACTCTATTATCGCACAAATCTATATTGACGATATTGTGTTTGGGTCCAATACCCAGAAACTGGTGGATCAGTTTGTAGAATAGATGCAGAAGGAATTCAAGATGAGCATGGTTGGAGAGATGAACTACTTTCTAGGACTCCAGGTGAATCAGAAGGACGAAGGTATTTTCATCTCACAAAGCAAGTATGCCAAGAATCTGATAAAGAAATTCGATCTAAAGAAGGCAAGCCACAAACGTACTCCGGCTGCTACGCACATCAAGATAACCAAAGACGAAGCTGGAGCAAAAGTCGATCAGACGCTGTACAGGAGTATGATTGGAAGCCTTCTGCACTTGACAGCCAGTAGACCAGACACTGCATATGCCGTAGGGGTGTGTGCAAGATACCAGGCGGATCCAAAGAAAAGTCATCTCTTACAAGTCAAGAGAATCATAAAGTATGTCTGCGGGATGGTTGACCTTGGAATCTGGTATACCAAGGATACCAACCCACACCTGGTTGGTTATTGCAATGCTGACTAGGCAGGAAATGCTGAAGATCGAAAGAGCACATCTGGAGGTTGTTTTTTCTTAGGAAATAACTTGGTTTCATGGTTCAGTAAAAAGCAAAACAGCATCTCACTATCTACGGCCGAAGCAGAATACATCGCAGCAGGAAGCAGCTGCACCCAACTGCTATGGATGAATCAGATGTTGTCTGAATACGGAGTTAAACAAGAAGAGATGACCCTGTACTGTGACAATATGAGCGCGATCAGTATCTCGACGAACCCAGTGCAACACTCCAGGATGAAGCACATAGACATCAGACATCACTTCATCCGAGAGCTGGTTGAACAGAAGGTGGTCACTCTTACGCATGTTACAACCGACAAGCAATTGGCGGACATCTTCAGCAAACCTCTTGATGCCGCTCAGTTTTAAACACTCAGATCCTCCTTGGGTCTGTGTGTTATCAAGAACTAAGTGTTCCAGACAGTGGTCAGTCACAGGCGGAACACCAGCTCAACAGTTGGGCTGACCCCTCATTAACAGGAAGCTGGAACAAAAGTAAGCTATAGAAGTAACAAAGTGGTTAATGAGAAGCCGAAAGGATTGGATATGGCTGTGGCCGATGCAACATAAGAAGATGAAGCCAGGAGGGTTGAGACTGTGGTTCTGATAAGCTGAAGCTGGTGAATACGGAAGTAGATGCCACTGGCTCCGTGCTGAAGGAAGGGATTGTTAGTCTAAAAGGAATTGTGACTGAAACATTCAGTCGATCCAGTTGTGGAGTTGCTGAAGACTGTTCCAAAAGAGATAGAGGATGAAAATTCACAAGAGTTTGATTGGCTGAGCTCAAGAAGCCTGAAAAGGAGAAACCCAAGAAGAAAGTAACCATTCAAGCATGCTCGACTGAAGTAACCACCAAGAAGGATGATTAGAGAACAGATGCAAGGGGAGCAAGCGCATCCAAGAAAAAAAGAAGATGAGTAATCCAGACTCTGTTCCGCCCAGTGTACCAACTGAAGTGACTAAGCATATAGTGTGTTTTACCAGTACAGTCGCAGCAGCCAAGTGGAAAGCGGTGCAGAAAATGAAGATCCTCCCTGAAAGGATCTTTAATGAGAAGAAGTTCATAGGCGAGGAGATTCTTCAACTCTTGAAGGATACTGATCTGATTATAGACCGTCCAAAGATCCAAACCGGTTAATGTACAGTTGGTGGGAGAAGCTATTACTGATGATAAAGACTACAATATAATCTCTGTCAGAGGAAAGAAGGCCAAAATTGATCCTGAGATCGTCGATGTGTACTTCGCAATGGATGAATCTTACGAGGTGGTGGAAAAGGAGAGGCATGACAAGATTCCATGCTGTTTAACGGCTGGACCATACCCTCGGTTGGAAGACACTTTCATCCCTGTTGCAGAATTGTTCACAAGCTATTCAAGGGTCGTCATTAGAATGATCTGAAGGACCCCGGGTTGAACTGGAAGGACTCACCTGAGTCTTCCATAAGGAGAGCTGCTGGTGAGAAGTTGTCCCGAGCTGAACGTGGACAGCTACTGGAGGAGGTGAAGATTATACTGGAGATCAAACAGGCGCAGAGGACGAACTGAATCAAGTCGAGAAACCAGATCATCAAACACCTATCTTCTGCTGACCCGTGGTCAAACAGCTACTTAGACACCATGGTCCGACAGACTCACAGTATGTGTCACTGTCCCAGGCTATGTTTGAGGGGAAGCTGCCACGATTCCTGTTGCCGAGGAGACCAGGTTGCTCGATTGGACCCCTTGCCAGTTTGTGGCAAAAATGGGGAGTATTTTGAGGTAACTGATTTGGTTCCTCAAGTGGTGTCTAAAAGCCTAGATTTGGTTTTGCCAAAATGCCAAGGGGGAGATTGATGTTCCCATGAATGGCATGGCTTCGGCAAAACGGCTTTAGACAGTTCGAGCTAGAGTTCAAGAAGAGTTCAACCACGGACTGGAATAGAAGTAGAGCGTAGAACAGACGCATGATTTGATTCTGGAAGATTCTGATGAAAGCGTATCTTTTCGGTTAAAGTCGGTCAGCGAAGAAATAGATATTCAAGATGTCATTCGAATATCTCCTCACCAGAATTGAAGATCGCCTGATTAACTTACTGAAGAAGGTATCTCATGAAGATTGATCTCATGAAGATTGGAATATATCGACAAGATTATTTGATTGGAGCCAATCAACAAGTCATCACCGAAGATCATGAAGATTGGAATATAACGACACGATTAATTGATTGAAGCCAATCGACAAGTCATCAACGAAGACCAGATAGGCGATCGAATATATGCAGATTGGCTGAGAGATTATCGGATGGCTTGGGGTGGAAGTCATTTTTAAAGATTGGATAAAGATTGAATATTCTGCAAATATTTAGGAGCATCTCCGAAATATTTGATAGGATATTCAGATTGGATCTGGACTATACAAACACCTATATAAAGAAGGGTAGGGCGTCCAGATTAATTGTCGCTTCCTGAGAGAAAAGATAAACACGAGAGTTCGTGAAATTGGGGGAGAAGCGACGGTTGGCCATTCCACATCGGAATATCAGCGCCAAGGCAACAGTCTGATCAGTGTGGTGTTCAGACTGTGCTTAAGGAACAACGTAGTACACACACACACAGCTATCAAGCTACGTCTTTGAGAGAAGGCAACTGGACTTCCGAGAGGTCCAAGACTAGGCCGAGAGGGAAGTCTCGTCCTACCCACAATGGATCGAGGGAACCTCGGTGAACCGAGATTGAAAATCCGAGAGACGGAGAGTCAGAGGCTAGGCAATTACAAACACGGGGTTGTGTAAGAGTAAGACCACTTGTAGCTCTAATCTCGTAATACGATTTGTGTACCATTTTAGGGTTTGGGAAACCCCCTAGAGTAGGCGAGGCCGAACTGGGTAACATATCGTGCGTGCTCCCGTTCGTCTTTATTTTCTGGTACTGCTTGATAAACTGTTTAAACAACTGTTGGAACACTACCTGGTAGAGTTCAGTACTGGTTAACTGTGAGTGTCTCAGATATCTTCTCTGACTGCTGAATCATTGTGAAAGCAGCTCTAGGTCTGTCTCAACTGTACCTTGAACACTAGCTTGAACAGGGGATAGAATTACAAATGGTATCAGAGCAAACACTCGACACATTGAGTGAGATCCTGGAACTGTTCAAGATGACTGCTCATCAAGGACAACTACCCTTGAGCACGGTTCATGACTGGAAGATAGACACAGAAACTTGCAGAAGTAAAGATGTTTGCATGGTTGCGTTCAGCTCTTCAAGTCACATGGAAAAAGATCGATGGTACTTCGATAGTGGATGCTCTGCCCATATGACAGGAAACTCCAGATTTCTTATGCAGATTCGACCAGTTATTAAGAAGCAGTTCGTCACTGATGGACCAAAATTATACGAATAAAAAACACAGTAAAACCCACCAAATTAGACTGTTGGTCTATTTAACTTCTACTTGTTAATCCCGATTTATTTCTACAGGGTATTTTGGTACTTAGAGATAAAACACGCTAAGGAGAGGATTTTACACTGAAAAGATGATAAGAGTCAATCCAAGGTCAAGATCAGACGCCGAACGAAGAAATCTCAAGATCCTGACGTAGGAATTACTCAAATCAAATCCAACCGAGGAACAATCAAAGTCAGACAGAGCGAAATTGGATTGATAGTTTTGTGAAAAGACACACACATGGACCAAGGTGACCGGCCACCTTGCTTGGAGGTGGCCAAAGCCACCCTTCTCCTCCTTGGACAACCTGCAACCGGTGGCTTTCTCCTCCCCCAACCGGCGGCTTTTGGCTCCCCCCATGTGTCACCTCCTCCTTCCTCCTCCCTTCTCCTCCCTTGGATGAAAAACACTTGCCTCCCATCTCCACCCTCCATTTCTCTCAACTTTGGCTATAAATACCAAGCCAAACCTGAATTGTAAATCATCCACAAATTATAAAAACATTTCTCTCTCCAAGTTACTTTGTAAGTTCTGTTTGGTTTTTGAAATAATACTCCTGTTTGTTCTTGAGTATTATACGCTTTGAAATTATAATACTTCTGTCGGTTCTTGAGTATTATAATACTGTAGAGAATACTCCTGTTGGTTCTTGAGTATTCAGTAGGAAATTGGGAATACTCCTGTTGGTTCTTGAGTATTCCACCCCTTTCCCTCTTACTGTTTTCAAAAACCCCCGAGTATTTAGTTATGATGTCCTTTTCCATGGATACTCGTAGCTAAACTCCTCATTCGGTTGAAGGTATTTTCTTGTATTATATAATGTTTTAATATCTTTTAGTTTCATTTCTCTGTATTCAAAACTTGTTCTATGTGCCATTTATAGTCAGAGTTTCCAAGGTTGAGTGGAAGCTGTAACAAGCAAAGCTCTTCCGTGGAAATTCGTGATCATACTCGGTAAGTGGAAGCTGTAACAAGCAAAACTTATCGAGGAGTTTGGCTTATCTTAAAAACCATTTGGAAACTGGACCAAAGAATTCAAATGGATGCACAAAAGGCTAAGATACTTCGAAAGGAGGAATTAGTCTGAAGTAGAACAAGTGTTGCTTTAAACGATGTTGCAAGTCTTGCGCTGCGAAGGGGCCTCGATTCATCTTTGAATACATAGAAAGGTTACTAACGGTTATTAATAAACATGTTATAATACAAGGTACCTGAAACCGAATACTTTTCCTTGAATTACAAAAAACCCCCCTGTATTTACTTTTATAAACTGCTCGATCAACTACAACCATCAACCGCTCATCTACCGGAGGAATCGCAATCACGCATCACCCACTGTAAGTCTTCTTCCCTTAACTCTTTTATTTTCAATATTTTAAATTCTGTATTTATTTTCTGTATTTACTCTTCCGCACAAAAAACCAAAAAAACCAAAAAATAGTAGCTTTGTCAACCGCGCTAAAATCTCAATCAACCTAAAACACGGTCCCTCACCATACGATCCCCTAAAGAACAGTTATCCCTCTAATTCCCTTGGGTTCGACCCCTACTTACCACTTACTACCCAGTAGTGTAGTTGCGAGTAGCGGAAAAATATAAATTTATTTTGCACAGAGAACATTGTACCTTAACGACAGTGCATTGGGCTCCGTCAAAATTGGCGCCGTTGCCGGGAATTAGCCATCGGATTAGTTGTTCTTTCCCTCCTATGTCCTCATGACGCAACCCCCTTCATATGCATGGACAACACGACATCTGCCACAGTTCGGAGGTACGGATGGAGAAGACCCAGTACAACACTGCCGAAACTTTCACCACGTTTGCCACCTCATAAAACCCGCAAATGAAATGTTAGAGGAGTTTAAGCTTAAATGCTTCAAATTCTCTCTAACGGATTTCGCGACGATCTGGTATTACATGTCAACCGCTAGCAGTGCAGTACATTTTGTGGACCTCTGCGTTCCATTTCTGAAAGAATTTTCCCCTACATCCTTACGACAAAAAACCCGTGAGAAGATCATGTGCCTGCAACAATCCCGGGATGAGACCTTGGACGAATACTACACGAGCTTTGACACCATCATCTCAAACTGCCCGCACCAAGGATTCACGAAGAAAATTCTGCTTCAAAAATTTCTTCGTGGGATGAAGGCCGATGATCTGACAAGGATAAACGAAGCAATGAGAAGATCAGCCAGGAACTTAACCATTGCAGACATGTGGTACCTCATAAATGACATGGCCGCAGCCACAAAACGAATACCCGAGGCTGACGGAGAAATGCAGACAGAAAGAGAAAAGACTCCCGAGCCATCAAAAGAAACTCCCGAGCCATCAGAAGACTGGGATACAGAAAGTGTCGGGAGCAACGAGAAAGTGTCAGCAATGGAAGAAGTCCAGAATACCACCGACATGCTGCCAAAGCCATACCCAGCTATCATCACCCAGGTAGCCGAAACAATCTATGACCAGTTCCTCACAAACAGACACGACGAGGCAGAACCAAGCCTGAAGATGCAAGCTTCCCGACTTTGCCCCTCGATCAATAGAGAAATCGCTGAAAACTATGTGATCCATGAAGAGGCTGAAAAGAGGATGGGAAAAGGGCCTGAGCTGAACAACACCTCAATGGAGCATGTTTTCGCCATGACTGGACAAGGCAGCCCTAAACACCAGAAAACCCAGTTCAAGAAGCTAGTGGTCAAAGGTCCCTCACCTTCTCAGAGACGTTAGAAGATGACACCATCAGAACAAGGGGAACTGGACCCAAGCACATCATCTCGCAAGAAATCGGGAAAAGGCAAGACAAAAACCAACACAGGAACGGTGGCAAAATTCGACCTAAGCCACCCATGGGATCCCAACCAGTGATCCAGGAATAAGGTACTGTCGAGCCAACAACGTTAAACAAGTGCAATGGTCGGGAGGTAACCCGACACTATCTTACTTTCCGCACTTTAATTTTCTATCTTTTATTTTCTGTATTTCACTTTTTCAATAAGTCGCTCTCACCCACTTGGTGCATAGAAGATTTGACTATTCAGGAATCGGACTTGGGTGCAACATTAAGCCAGTCAGGGCTACGGTGAGAGTTCAAGGCCCCAGCCAAACTTCCTCGATTATCCAGTCTCGAGCAATGTCGTTCACTCGGCACCTTGAAGGGAGTTCTGTCCTTCCCTTTTCCTTAATATCATTTCCTTCTCGTATAATATCTGCTTGCATGGCTTTTGAACTAAGTAGTGCTGAAAGGCACGAATTCGTTCAAAAGTGTGGGGTGAGATCCGCATGTGTACATAAATAAAAAACTTTTTCTTTTTTAATGTATCTTTTTGAAAATATGAACTTAAGAATGTGAAAAAGATAGACCGAAATTCATGCATTTACCTTGTGAAAATTCAACTGTCTAAAAACTTAGAACGTAACTTCTCATTTGTCCCTTTGTGCTGAGATAAACTAGGGATGTGGAGTTGATAGAAATGCCCTAGAGAGGCTTGGCAAGCAATCGAAGGATCAAATCAAACTATATGGTTTTCGAAGTCAGTGGAGGCTGCACTTCGGGTTTCAGTGAAGATTGAAGTCATCTCCGCCATCCAGTGTTTATGCAAAAAGAAAAAAGGCGAGGACGGGAATCAGACCGTCCTCTCTCTAGTCAAAGTAGCCGAGAAAATAGATGAGCGACCCTCATCTTGACTCGCGGGAAACAACAACGATGAGAGGAGCGGGGAGGTATTTCCATAGGCTTGCGGGCGATGATTGGACCTCCCAAAAAGGCTTGAGAAAATGGACTAGCAAAGCCACAAAAAGGCGAAAAGCTCGAAGAAGCAAATCAAGAGGCCAAAGGCCCAAAATTGTGAAGGTTTTAACCGAACAAAAAGTGAAGTACTCAAAGAGTCAAATCAAAGGCCAAAGGCCGATTCGCTACAAAAAGCAGTCCCTCGCCAAAAGAAATCAAAGTACTCAAACCAGTGAAACCTGAACCGAATCACGTGCTAGAGAAAGCTACAAGGAAACCATATAGTGAGAGACGATCCCGAAGCTGCAGTCCAGGAACCTGAAAAGGGCTATCTCCCGAAACATCCAGAATAATTTGCATCTCAGCACGGAGGTACAAGTATCAATTTACTTCTATTTATTTATACAGTTCAATTTAGTAATAAGTAAGTAATGCATGAATTAGGATAAATCGAGTCCTACAATCTAATTTTCATATTTTAAAACCAAACTTAGAGTACCGCCCTTTAATAGCATTGTTCGGGACGAACAACTAAAAGTGTGGGGTGATCTGATGGACCAAAATTATACAAATCAAAAACACAGTAAAACCCACCAAATTAGACTGTTGGTCTATTTAACTTCTACTTGTTAGTCCCGATTTATTTCTACAGGGTATTTTGGCACTTAGAGAGAAAACACGCTAAGAAGAGGATTTTACGCTGAAAAGATGATAAGAGTCAATCCAAGGTCAAGATCAGATGCCGAACGAAGAAATCTCAAGATCCTGACGTAGGAATTACTCAAATCAAATCCAACCGAGGAACAATCAAAGTCAGACGGAGCGAAATTGGATTGATAGTTTTGTGAAAAGACTGCACAAAACTGTCAAAACACACACATGGACCAAGGTGACCGGCCACCTTGCTTGGAGGTGGCCAAAGCCACCCTTCTCCTCCTTGGACAACCGGCAACCGGTGGCTTTCTCCTCCCCCAACCGGCGGCTTTTGGCTCCCCCCATGTGTCACCTCCTCCTTCCTCGTCCCTTCTCCTCCCTTGGATGAAAAACACTTGCCTCCCATCTCCACCCTCCATTTCTCTCAACTTTCGCAATAAATACCAAGCCAAACCTCAATTGTAAATCATCCATAAATTATAAAAACACTTCTCTCTCTAAGTTACTTTGTAAGTTTGGTTTGGTTTTTGAAATAATACTCCTGTTTGTTCTTGAGTATTATACGCTTTGAAATTATAATACTCCTGTCGGTTCTTGAGTATTATAATACTGTAGAGAATACTCCTGTTGGTTCTTGAGTATTCAGTAGGAAATTGGGAATACTCCTGTTGGTTCTGGAGTATTCCACCCCTTTCCCTCTTACTGTTTTCAAAAACCCCCGAGTATTTAGTTATGATGTCCTTTTCCATGGATACTCGTAGCTAAACTCCTCATTCGGTTGAATGTATTTTCTTGTATTATATAATGTTTTAATTTCTTTTAGTTTCATTTCTCTGTATTCAAAACTTGTTCTATGTGCCATTTATAGTTAGAGTTTCCAAGGTTGAGTGTAAGCTGTAACAAGCAAAGCTCTTCCGTGGAAATTCGTGATCATACTCGGTAAGTGAAAGCTGTAACAAGCAAAACTTATCGAGGAGTTCGGCTTATCTTAAAAAACCATTTGGAAACTGGACCAAATAATTTAAATGGATGCACAAAAGGCTACGATACTTCGAAAGGAGGAATTAGTCTGAAGTAGAACAAGTGTTGCTTTAAACGATGTTGCAAGTCTTGCGCTGCGAAAGGGCCTCGATTCATCTTTGAATACTTAGAAAGGTTACTAACGGTTATTAATAAACATGTTATAATACAAGGTACCTGAAACCGAATACTTTTCCTTGAATTACAAAAAACAACCCTGTATTTACTTTTATAAACTGCTCGATCAACTACAACCATCAACCGCTCATCTACCGGAGGAATCGCAATCACGCATCACCCATTGTAAGTCTTCTTCCCTTAACTCTTTTATTTTCAGTATTTTAAATTCTGTATTTATTTTCCGTATTTACTTTTCGGCACAAAAAACCAAAAAAACCAAAAAACAGTAGCTTAGTCAATCGCGCTAAAATCTCAATCAACCTAAAACACGCTCCCTCACCATACGATCCCCTAAAGAACAGTTATCCCTCTAATTCCCTTGGGTTCGACCCCTACTTACCACTTACTATCCAGTAGTGTAGTTGCGAGTAGCGGAAAAATATAAATTTATTTTGCACAGAGAACATTGCACCTTAACGACAGTGCATTGGGCTTCGTCAAAATTGGCGCCGTTGCCGGGAATTAGCCATCGGATTAGTTGTTCTTTCCCTCCTATGTCCTCATGACGCAACCCCCTTCATATGCTTGGACAACACGACATCTGCCACAGTTCGGAGGTACGGATGGAGAAGACCAAGTACAACACTGCCGAAACTTTCACCACGTTTGCCACCTCATAAAACCCGCAAATGAAATGGTAGAGGAATTTAAGCTTAAATGCTTCAAATTCTCTCTAACGGATTTCACGACGATCTGGTATTACATGTCAATCGCTAGCAGTGCAGTACATTTTGTGGACCTCTGCGTTCCATTTCTGAAAGAATTTTCCCCTCCATCCTTACGACAACAAACCCGTGAGAAGATCATGTGCCTGCAACAATCCCGGGATGAGACCTTGGACGAATACTACACGAGCTTTGACACCATCATCTCAAACTGCCCGCACCATGGATTCACGAAGAAAATTCTGCTTCAAAAATTTCTTCGTGGGATGAAGGCCGATGATCTGACAAGGATAAACGAAGCAATGAGAAGATCAGCCAGGAACTTAACCATTGCAGACATGTGGTACCTCATAAATGACATGGCCGCATCCACAAAACGAATACCCGAGGCTGACGGAGAAATGCATACAAGAAGAGAAGAGACTCCCGAGCCATCAAAAGAAACTCCCGAGCCATCAGAAGACTGGGATATAGAAAGTGTCGGGAGCAACGAGGAAGTGTCAGCAATGGAAGAAGTCCAGAATACCACCGACATGCTGCCAAAGCCATACCCAGCTATCATCACCCAGGCAGCCGAAACCATCTATGACCAGTTCCTCACAAACAGACACGACGAGGCAGAACCAAGCCTGAAGATGCAAGCTTCCCGACTTTTCCCCTCGATCAATAGACAAATCGCTGAAAACTATGTGATCCATGAAGAGGCTGAAAAGAGGATGGGAAAAGGGCCTGAGCAGAACAACTCCTCAATGGAGCATGTTTTCGCCATGACTGGACAAGGCAGCCCTAAACACCAGAAAACCCAGTTCAAGAAGCTAGTGGTCAAAGGTCCCTCACCTTCTCAGAGACGTTGGAAGGAGACACCATCTGAACAAGGGGAACTGGACCCAAGCACATCATTTCGCAAGAAATCGGGAAAAGGCAAGACAAAAACCAACACAGGAACGGTGGCAAAATTCGACCTAAGCCACCCATGGGATCCCAACCAGTGATCCAGGAATAAGGTACTTTCGAGCCAACGACGTTAAACAAGTGCACTGGTCGGGAGGTAACCCGACACTATCTTACTTTCCGCACTTTAATTTTCTGTCTTTTATTTTTTGTATTTTACTTTTTCAATAAGTCGCTCTCATCCACTTGGTGCATAGAAGATTTGACTATTCAGGAATCGGACTTGGGTGCAACATTAAGCCAGTCAAGGCTACGCTGAGAGTTGAAGGCCCAGCCGAACTCCCTCGATTATCCAGTCTCGAGCCATGTCGTTCACTCGGCACCTTAAAGGGAGTTCTGTCCTTCCCTTTTCCTTATTATCATTTCCTTCTCGTATAATATCTGCTTGCATGGCTTTTGAACTAAGTAGTGCTGAAAGGCACGAATTCGTTCAAAAGTGTGGGGTGAGATCCGCATGTGTACATAAATAAAAAACTTTTTCTTTTTTAATGTATCTTTTTGAAAATATGAACTTAAGAATGTGAAAAAGATAGACCGAAATTCATGCATTTACCTTGTGAAAATTCAACTGTCTAAAAACTTAGAACGTAACTTCTCATTTGTCCCTTTGTGCTGAGATAAACTAGGGATGTGGAGTTGATAGAAATGCCCTAGAGAGGCTTGGCAAGCAATCGAAGGATCAAATCAAACTATATGGTTTTCGAAGTCAGTGGAGGCTGCACTTCGGGTTTCAGTGAAGATTGAAGTCATCTCCGCCATGCAGTGTTTATGCAAAAAGAAAAAAGGCGAGGACGAGAATCAGACCGTCCTCTCTCTAGTCAAAGCAGCCTTGAAAATAGATGAGCAACCCTCATCTTGACCCGCGCGAAACAACAACGATGAGAGGAGCGGGGAGGTATTTCCATAGGCTTGCGAGCGATGATTGGACCTCCCAAAAATACTTGAGAAAATGGACTAGCAAAGCCACAAAAAGGCGAAAAGCTCGAAGAAGCAAATCAAAAGGCCAAAGGCCCAAAATTGTGAAGGTTTTAACCGAACAAAAAGTGAAGTACTGAAAGAGTCAAATCAAAGGCCAAAGGCCGATTCACTACAAAAAGCAGTCCCTCGCCAAAAGAAATCAAAGTACTCAAACCAGTGAAACCCGAACCGAATCACGTGCTAGAGAAAGCTACAAGGAAACCATATAGTGAGAGACGATCCCGAGGCTGCAGTCCAGGAACCTGAAAAGGGCTATCTCCCGAAACATCCAGAATAATTTGCATCTCAGCACGGAGGTACAAGTATCAATTTACTTCTATTTATTTATACAGTTCAATTTAGTAATAAGTAAGTAATGCATGAATTAGGGTAAATCGAGTCCTACAATCTAATTTTCATATTTTAAAACCAAACTTAGATTACCGCCCTTTAATAGCATTGTTCGGGACGAACAACTAAAAGTGTGGGGTGATCTGATGGACCAAAATTATACGAATCAAAAACACAGTAAAACCCACCAAATTAGACTGTTGGTCTATTTAACTTCTACTTGTTAGTCCCGATTTTTTTCTACAGGGTATTTTGGCACTTAGAGAGAAAACACGCTAAGGAGAGGATTTTACGCTGAAAAGATGATAAGAGTCAATCCAAGGTCAAGATCAGACGCCGAACGAAGAAATCTCAAGATCCTGACGTAGGAATTACTCAAATCAAATCCAACCGAGGAACAATCAAAGTCTGACGGAGCGAAATTGGATTGATAGTTTTGTGAAAAGACTGCACAAAACTGTCAAAACACACACATGGACCAAGGTCACCGGCCACCTTGCTTGGAGGTGGCCAAAGCCACCATTCTCCTCCTTGGACAACCGGCAACCGGTGGGTTTCTCCTCCCCCAACCGGCAGCTTTTGGCTCCCCCCATGTGTCACCTCCTCCTTCCTCCTCCCTTCTCCTCCCTTGGATGAAAAACACTTGCCTCCCATCTCCACCCTCCATTTCTCTCAACTTTGGCTATAAACCTCAATTGTAAATCATCCACAAATTATAAAAACACTTATCTCTCTAAGTTACTTTGTAAGTTTGGTTTGGTTTTTGAAATAATACTCCTGTTTGTTCTTGAGTATTATACGCTTTGAAATTATAATACTCCTGTCGGTTCTTGAGTATTATAATACTGTAGAGAATACTCCTGTTGGTTCTTGAGTATTCAGTAGGAAATTGGGAATACTCCTGTTGGTTCTGGAGTATTCCACCCCTTTCCCTCTTACTGTTTTCAAAAACCCCCGAGTATTTAGTTATGATGTCCTTTTCCATGGATACTCGTAGCTAAACTCCTCATTCGGTTGAATGTATTTTCTTGTATTATATAATGTTTTAATTTCTTTTAGTTTCATTTCGCTGTATTCAAAACTTGTTCTATGTGCCATTTATAGTCAGAGTTTCCAAGGTTGAGTGTAAGCTGTAACAAGCAAAGCTCCTCCGTGGAAATTCGTGATCATACTCGGTAAGTGGAAGCTGTAACAAGCAAAACTTATCGAGGAGTTCGGCTTATCTTAAAAAACCATTTGGAAACTGGACCAAAGAATTCAAATGGATGCACAAAAGGCTAAGATACTTCGAAAGGAGGAATTAGTCTGAAGTAGAACAAGTGTTGCTTTAAACGATGTTGCAAGTCTTGCGCTGCGAAAGGGCCTCGATTCATCTTTGAATACTTAGAAAGGTTACTAACGGTTATTAATAAACATGTTATAATACAAGGTACCTGAAACCGAATACTTTTCCTTGAATTACAAAAAAACACCCCTGTATTTACTTTTATAAACTGCTCGATCAACTACAACCATCAACCGCTCATCTACCGGAGGAATCGCAATCACGAATCACCCACTGTAAGTCTTCTTCCCTTAACTCTTTTATTTTCAGTATTTTAAATTCTGTATTTATTTTCTGTATTTACTTTTCCGCACAAAAAACCAAAAAACAGTAGCTTAGTCAATCGCGCTAAAATCTCAATCAACCTAAAACACGCTCCCTCACCATACGATCCCCTAAAGAACAGTTATCCCTCTAATTCCCTTGGGTTCGACCCCTACTTACCACTTACTACCCAGTAGTGTAGTTGCGAGTAGCGGAAAAATATAAATTTATTTTGCACAGAGAACATTGCACCTTAACGACAGTGCAGTGGGCTCCGTCAGTCACCTTCGGAGACGGAGGAAAGGGACATGTGATCGGCTGTGGGACATTGAAGGTTCCGGATATACCTGTCCTCAAAGACACTCTCATTGTTGAAGGACTGAAAGTGAACCTGATCAGCATAAGTCAACTTTGCGACGGAGGATATCATGTCAAATTCACTCACAACTCGTGCCAAGTCCTCGAGAAAGATGGAGGAATATTGATGAAAGGAAGCAGAGCAGCCAACAATTGTTATCTCATCGGCTCTGCTGGAACAGGTTCTGGAACAGGTGCTGGAACAGCCTACTTGTCTAGTCAAGCAGATGAGATGTCCCTTTGGCACAGACGGTTGGGTCATCTGAATCTCAAGACATTGAAGAAACTCTACTCATCTGGACTCATCAGAGGAATGCCAAATGTCAAAGGAAGTCAGGATGTGATGTGTGGAGAATGTCAGATTGTGAAATAGACCAAAGCATCACACCCGAAGATCTCTCAAATCAGCACCAACCGACCTCTGGAACTGATCCATATGGACTTGATGGGACCAATGCAAACTGAGAGCTATGGTGGAAAGAATCATGTTCTGGTCTGTGTTGACGACTTCACCAGATTCACCTGGACAAGGTTTCTTCGTGACAAGACTGAAGCTGCCCAACAATTCATAGAACTTGCTACCCTGATCCAACGAGAAAGAGAAGACAAAGGAGAAAAACTGGTGTCCATCAGGAGTGATAATGGCACAGAATTCAAGAATGTTACTATGGGTACCTACTGTACGAAACACGGGATTGCTCATCAATTTGCATCAGCAATCACCCCTCAGCAGAATGGAGTGGTGGAACGGAAGAATCGTACAATTCAAGAGATCGCCCGGGTGATGATCCATGCCAAAAAGATTCCTCTGAAGTTCTGGTCCGAAGCTATGAATATAGCATGTCACATCATAAACCGAGTTACTATACGCACTGGAACGGAGAAGACATGCTATGAACTCTGGAAAGGAAAGAAGCCCACTGTCAAATATTTCCACATCTTTGGAAGTGAGTGCTACCTTCCGAACGACCGGGAGTACCAACAAAAACTGGATCCAAATAGTGATGAGGGGCTCTTTCTTGGGTATTCTTCAAACAGTCGAGCATACGTGGTGTTCAACAAGAGCAACGGATCAGTCAAGGAATCTATAAATGTCAAAGTCAAGGATGAAGTGTGTGTACAAGCTGTCTATGACGACACTAACGATAGCACTATCACAGTACCTGAGACACAATCATCATCTTAGCAGACTGAGCATGACCCGACTGAAGACACTTCTGACAACTTCCCTGAAAATCCCTCATCTGACGAAACCGATACTGTCAACCCTCAGTAGAATGCCACTGCGTTGCAACCCTCCCGACGAATTTCCAGGGATCATCCAATCTCTGAGGTCATTGGTTCACCAAGTAACGGAGTTCAAACTCATAGAAATCTGAGCAACTCCAGAGAATGGGCTGCCTGCTTGTGCTTCCTCTCCTCAATCGACCTGAAAAACATAAAGGAAGCATTACTTGATGAGTATTGGGTCCTCGCCATGTAGGAGGAACTGGAAGAATTTACTCGAAACGATGTATGGGATTTGGTTCCAAGACCTGATGGGGTTAACATCATTGGTACAAAATGGATCTTCAAAAACAAGTCCGACGCATCAGCGAACATCACAAGAAACAAAGCTCGCCTTGTTGCACAAGGATACACTCAGATAGAAGGGATAGACTTTGAGGAAACCTTTGCTCCGGTCGCACGACTTGAAGCAATCCGCTTACTTCTTGCCCTAGCATGTCACCTGAAGTTTTGACTGTTCCAAATGGATGTTACGAGTGCTTTCCTGAACGGCCTTCTGAATGAGGAAGTCTACGTTGCTCAGCCGAAGGGATTTGAGGACCCGCATCACCCAGCATCTGTGTACCACCTGAAGAAAGCCTTGTACGGCCTCAAACAAGCACCCAGAGCTTGGTATGAGCGCCTCACTGTGTTCCTCGTCGATCATGGATATGTGAGAGGGGGAGTGGACAAGACCCTGTTCCTGAAACACACAAGGTCAGACTTAATTATCACACAAAGCAATGTTGACGATATTGTGTTTGGGTCCAATACCCAGAAACTGGTGGATCAGTTTGTAGAACAGATGCAGAAGGAATTCAAGATGAGCATGGTTGGAGAGATGAACTACTTTCTAGGACTCCAGGTGACTCAGAAGGACGAAGGTAATTTCATCTCACAAAGCAAGTATGCCAAGAATCTGATAAAGTAATTCGATCTGGAGAAGGCAAGCCACAAACGTACTCCGGCTGCTACGCACATAAAGATAACCAAAGACGAAGCTGGAGCAAAAGTTGATCAGACACTGTGCAGGAGTATGATTGGAAGCCTTCTGTACTTGACAGCCAGTAGACCAGACATTGCATATGATGTAGGGGTGTGTGCAAGATACCAGGCGGATCCAAAGGAAAGTCATCTCTTACGAGTCAAGAGAATCATAAAGTATGTCTGCGGGACGATTGACTTTGGAATCTGGTATACCAAGGATACCAACCCACACCTGGTTGGTTACTGCGATGCTGACTGGGCAGGAAACGCTGAAGATTGAAAGAGCACATCTGGAGGTTGTTTTTTCTTAGGAAATAACTTGGTTTCATGGTTCAGTAAAAAGAAAAACAGCATCTCACTGTCTACGTCCGAAGCAGAATACATCGCAGTAGGAAGCAGCTGCACCCAACTGCTATGGATGAAGCAGATGTTGTCTGAATACGGAGTTAAACAAAAAGAGATGACCCTGTACTGTGACAATATGAGCGCGATCAGTATCTCGAAGAACCCAGTGCAACACTCCAGGACGAAGCACATAGACATCAGACATCACTTCATCCGAGAGCTGGTTGAACAGAAGGTGGTTACTCTTACGCATGTTACAACCGACAAGCAATTGGCGGACATCTTCACCAAACCTCTTGATGCCGCTCAGTTTGAAACACTCAGATCCTCCTTGGGTCTGTGTGTTATCAAGAACTAAGTGTTCAAGACAGTGGTCTGTCACAGGCAGAACACCAGCTCAACAGTTGGGCTGACCACTCATTAACAGGAAGCTGGAACAAAAGTAAGCTATAGAAGTAACAAAGTGGTTAATGAGAAGCCGAAAGGATTGGATATGGCTGTGGCCGATGCTACATAAGAAGATGAAGCCAGGAGGGCTGAGACTGTGGTTCTGATAAGCAGAAGCTGGTGAATACGGAAGTAGATGCCACAGGCTCCGTGCTGAAGGAAGGGATTGTTAGTCTAAAAGGAATTGTGACTGAAACATTCAGTCGATCCAGTTGTGGAGTTGCTGAAGACTGTTCCAAAAGAGCTTGAGGATGAAAACTAACAATAGGTTGATTGGCTGAGCTCAAGAAGCCTGAAAAGGAGAAACCAAAAAAGAAAGTAACCATCCAAGCATGCTCGACTGAAGTAACCACCAAGAAGGATGGTTAGAGAACAGATGCAGGGGGAGCAAGCGCATCCAAGAGAAAAAAAGAGGAGTGTTCCAGGCTCTGTTTCGCCCAGTGTACCAACTGGAGTGACTAAGCATATAGTGTGTTTTGCCAGTACAGTCACAGCAGCCAAGTGGAAAGCGGTGCAGAAAAGTAAGATCCTCCCTGAAAGGATCTTTAATGAGAAGAAGTTCATAGGCGAGGAGATTCTTCAACTCTTGAAGGAGACTGATATGATTTTAGACCGTCCATAGATCCAAACCGGTTAATGTACAGTTGGTGGGTGAAGCTATTACTGATGATAAAGACTACAATATAGTCTCTGTCAGAGGAAAGAAGGCCAAAATTGATCCTGAGATCGTCGATGTGTACTTCGCAATGGATGAATCTTACGAGGTGGGAGAAAAGGAGAGGCATGACAAGATTCCAAGCTGTTTAACGGCTAGACCATACCCTCGGTGGGAAGACACTTTCATCCCAGTTGCAAAATTGTTCACAAGCTATTCAAGGGTCGTCATTAGAATGATCTGAAGGACCCCGGGTTGAACAGGAAGGACTCACGTGAGTCTTCCATAAGGAGAGCTGCTGGTGAGAAGTTGTCCCGAGCTGAACGTGGACAGCTACTAGAGGAGGTGAAGATTATACTGGAGATCAAACAGGCGCAGAGGACAAACTGAACCGAGGATTGAGATCATCAAACACCTATCTTCTGCAGACCCGTGGTCAAACAGCTACTGAGACACCATGGTCCGACAGACTCACAGTATGTGTCACTGTCCCAGGCTATGTTTGAGGGGAAGCTGCCACGATTCTTGTTGCCGAGGAGACTAGGTTGCTCGATTTGACCCCTTGCCAGTTTGTGGCAAAAAGGGGGAGTATTTTGAGGTAACTGATTTGGTTCCTCAAGTGGTGTCTAAAAGCCTAGATTTGGTTTTTCCAAAATGCCAAGGGGGAGATTGATGTTCCCATGAATGGCATGGCTTCGGCAAAACGACTTTAGATAGTTCGAGCTAGAGTTCAAGAAGAGTTCAACCACGGACTGGAACAGAAGTACAGCGTACAGCAGACGCATGATTTCATTCTGGAAGATTCTGATGATAGCGTGTCTTTTCGGTTAAAGTTGGTCATCAAAGAAATAGATATTCGAGATGTCATTCGAATATCTCCTCACCAGAATTGAAGATCGCCTGATTAACTTACCGAAGAAGATATCTCATGAAGATTGATCTCATGAAGATTGATCTCATGAAGATTGGAATATATCAACAAGATTATTTGATTGGAGCCAATCAACAAGTCATCACCAAAGATCATAAAGATTGGAATATAACGACACGATTAATTGATTGAAGCTAATCGACAAGTCATCACCGAAGACCAGATAGGCAATCAAATATATGCAGATTGGCTGTGAGATTATCGGATGGCTTGGGGTGGAAGTCATCTTTCAAGATTGGATAAAGATTGAATATTCTGCAAATATTTAGGAGCATGTCCGAAATATTTGATAGGATATTCAGATTGGATCTGGACGATACTAACAACTATATAAAAAAGGCTAGGGCGTCCAGATTAATTGTCGCTTCCTGAGAGAAAAGATAAACAGGAGAGTTCGTGAGATTGGGGGAGAAGCGACGGTTGGCCATTCCACATCGGAATATCAGCGCCAAGGCAACAGTCTGATCAATGTGGTGTTCAGACTGTGCTTAAGGAACAACGTAGACACACACACAGCTATCAAGCTACGTCTTTGAGAGAAGGCGACTGGACTTCCGAGAGGTCCAAGACTAGGCCGAGAGGGAAGTCTTGTCCTACCCACAGGGGATCAAGGGGAGCTGCGGTGAACCGAGATTGCAAATCCGAGAGACGGAGAGTTACAGGCTAGGCGATTACAATCACGGGGTTGTGTAAGAGTAAGACCACTTGTAGCTCTAATCTCGTAATACGATTTGTGTCCCATTTTAGGGTGTGGGAAACCCCCAGAGTAGGCGAGGCCGAACTGGGTAACATATCGTGTGTGCTCCCGTTCTCATTTATTTTCCGGTACTGCTTGATAAACTGTTTAAACAACTGTTGGAACACTACCTGGTAGAGTTCAGTACTGGTTAACTGTGTGTGTCTCAGTTATCTTCTCTGACTGCTGAATCATTGTGAAAGCAGCTCTAGGTATGTCTCAACTGTACCTTGAACACTAGCTTGAACAGGGGATAGAATTACAGAATTAGACTAGCTTGGGATGAACTTGGACAAACCTTAGAATGAGACTAGCGTTTGTCTTTGTTCATTCCAAGTTAGTCTTGTTAGTCTAATTCTAAGGTCTGTCTAAGTTCGTCCTTAGAAATAAACTTACTTGGGACGAACTTAGACAAACCTTAGAATGGGACTAAAGTTTGTCTTTGTTCATCCCAAGTTAGTCTCGTTAGTCTCATTCTAATGTTTGTCTAAGTTTGTCCTTAGAAAGAGACTAACTTGGGATGAACTTACACAAACCTTAGAATGAGACTAACGTTTGTCTTTGTTCGTCCCAAGTTAGTCTCGTGAGTCTCATTATAAGGGTTGTCAAAGTTTGTCCTTAGAAATAGACTAACTTTGGACGAACTTAGACAAACCTTAGAATGAGACTAAAGTTTGTCTTTGTTCATCCCAAGTTAGTCTTGTTAGTCTCATTCTAAGGTTTGTCTAAGTTCATCCTTAGAAATAGACTAACTTTGAACGAATTTAGACTAACTTGGGATGAACTTAGACAAACCTTAAAATGAGACTAATGTTTGTCTTTGTTCATCATAAGTTAGTCTCTTCAGTCTCATTCTAAGGTTTTTCTAACAAGTGTTGCTTTAAACGATGTTGCAAGTCTTGCGCTGCGAAAGGGCCTCGATTCATCTTTGAATACTTAGAAAGGTTACTAACGGTTATTAATAAACATGTTATAATACAAGGTACCTGAAACCGAATACTTTTCCTTGAATTACAAAAAAACCCCCTTGTATATACCTTTATAAACTGCTCGATCAACTACAACCATCAACCGCTCATCTACCGGAGGAATCGCAATCACGCATCACCCACTGTAAGTCTTCTTCCCTTAACTCTTTTACTTTTAGTATTTTAATTTCTGTATTTATTTTCTGTAATTTACTTTTCCGCACTCAAAACCAAAAAACCCAAAAACAATAGCTTAGTTAATCGCGCTAAAATCTCAATCAACCTAAAAAACGCTCCCATCCTGTACAAATCCCTTAAAGAACAACGTATCCCTCTAATTCCGTTGGGTTCGCACCCTACTTACCACTTACTACCCAGTAGTGTAGTTGCGAGTAGCGGAAAATATAAATTTATTTTGCACAGAGAACATTGCACCTTAACGACAGTGCAGTGGGCTCCGTCATTCATCCTTAGAAATAGTCTAACTTAGGACAAACTTAGACAAACCGTAGAATGAGACTAACGTTTGTCTTTGTTCGTCCCAAGTTAGTCTTGTTAGTCTCATTCTAAGGTTTGTCTAAGTTCATTCTTAGAAAGAGACTAACTTGGGACGAACTTAGACTAACTTAGGACAAACTTACACAAACCTTAGAATTAGACTAAAGTTTGTCTTTGCTCGTCCCAATTTAGTCTCGTTAGTCTCATTCTAAGGTTTGTCTAAGTTCGTCCTTAGAAATAGACTAACTTGGAACGAACTTAGGCATACCTTAGAATGAGACTAAAGTTTGTCTTTGTGCATCCCAAGTTGGTCTCGTTTGTCTCATTCTAAGGTTTGTCTAAGTTCGTCCTTCGAAATAGACAAACTTGGAACGAACTTAGACCAACTTGGGACGAACTTAGACAAACCTTAGAATGGGACTAAAGTTTGTTTTTGTTCGTCCCAAGTTAGTCTCGTTAGTCTCATTCTATGGGTAGTCTAAGTTTGTCCTTAGAAAGAGACTAACTTGGGACGAACTGAGACTAACTTGGAACGAACTTAGACTAACTTGGGACGAACTTAGACAAAACATAGAATGAGACAAACGTTTGTCTTTGTACGTCCAAAGTTACACTTGTTAGTCTCATTCTAAGGTTTGTCTAGGTTTGTCCTTAGAAAGAGACTAACTTGGGACGAACTTGAATGAGACTAAAGTTTGTCATTGTTCGTCCTAAATTAGTCTTGTTTGTCTCATTCTAAGGTTTGTCAAAGTTCGTCATTAGAAAGAGACTAACTTGGCACGAACTTAGACTAACTAGGAACGAACTCAGACAAACCTTAGAATGAGACTAAAGTTTGTCGTTGTTTGTCCTAAGTTAGTCTTGTTAGTCTCCTTCTAAGGTTTGTCTAAGTTCGTCCTTAGTAAGAGACTAACTTGGGACGAACTTAGACTATTGTGGGACGAACTTAGACAAACCTTTGAATGAAACTACATTTTGCCTTTGTTCGTCAAAAGTTAGTCTTGTTAGTCTCATTCTAAGGTTTATCTAAGTTTGTCCAGAGAAATAGACTAACTTGGGACCAACTTAGACAAACCTTACAATGAGACAAACATTTTTCTTTGTTTGTCCCAACTTACATTCGTTAGTCTCATTCTAAGGTTTGTCTAAGTTTGTCGTTAGAAGCAGACTTACTTGGGATGAACTTAGACTAAATTGTGACAAACTTAGACAAACCTTAGAATGGGACTAGAGTTTGTCTTTGTTCGTCCCAAGTTAGTCTCGTTAGTCTCATTCAAAGGTTTGTCTAAGTTTTTTCATAAAAGAGACTAACTTGGGACAAACTGAGACTAACTTGGAACGAACTTAGAGTAACTTGGGAGGAACTTAGACTAACCTTACAATGAGACTAACGTTTGTCTTTGTTTGTCCCAAGTTAGTGTCATTAGTCTCATTTTATGGTTTGTCTAAGTTCATCCTTAGAAGGAGACTTACTTGGGACGAACTTAGACAAACCTTAGAATGGGACTAAAGTTGGTCTCGTTAGTCTCATTCTAAGGTTTGTCTAAGTTTGTCCTTCGAAATAGACTAACTTGGAACGTAGTTAGACCAACTTGGGACGAACTTAGCCAAACCTTAGAATGGGACTAAAGATTATTTTTGTTCGTCCCAAGTTAGTCTCGTTAGTCTCATTCTATGGGTAGTCTAAGTTTGTCCTTAGAAAGAGACTAACTTGGGACGAACTGAGACTAACTTGGAACGAACTTAGACTAACTTGGGATGAACTTAGACAAAACTTAGAGTGAGACAAACGTTTGTCTTTGTACGTCCAAAGTTACACTCGTTAGTCTCATTCTAAGGTTTGTCTAAGTTCGTCCTTAGAAGGAGACTAACTTGGGACGAATTTAGACTAACTTGGGACGAACTTAGACAAACCTTAGAATGAGACTAACGTTTGTCTTTGTTTGTCCCAAGTTAGTGTCGTTTGTCTCATTTAAGGTTTGTCCAAGTTCGTCCATAGAAAGAGACTAACTTGGGACGAACTTAGACAAACCTAAGAATGAGACTAAAGTTTGTCTTTGTGCGTCCCAAGTTACTCTCGTTTGTCTCATTCTAAGGTTTGTCTAAATTCATCCTTAGAAAGAGATTGTTAGTCCCAAGTTAGTCTCGTTAGTCTCATTCTAAGGTTTGTTTAAGTTCGTCCTTAGAAAGAAACAAACTTGGGATGAACTGAAACTAACTTGGGACGAACTTAGACTAACCTGGGATGAACTTAGACTAACATTAGAATGAGACTAACATCTGTCTTTGTTCGTCCAAAGTTAGTGTCGATAGTCTAATTCTAAGGTTTGTCTAAGTTCGTCCTTAGAAAGAGACTAACTTGGGACGAACTTAGACTAACGTGGGACGAACTTAGACTAACATTAGAATGAGACTACAATTGTCTTTGTTCGTTCCAAGTTAGTCTCGCTTGTCTCATTCTAAGGTTTATCTAAGTTCGTCCTTAGAAAGAGACTAACTTGGGACGAACTTGAATGAGACTAAAGTTTGTCTTTGTTCGTCCTAAATTAGTCTCGTTTGTCGCATTCTAAGGTTTGTCTAAGTTCGTCATTAGAAAGAGACTAACTTGGCACAAACTTAGACTAACTAGGAACAAAATCAGACAAACCTTAGAATGAGACTAAAGTTTGTCGTTGTTCGTCCCAAGTTAGTCTTGTTAGTCTCATTCTAAGGTTTGTCTAAGTTCGTCCTTAGAAAGAGACTAGCTTGGGACGAACTTAGACTATTGTGGGACGAACTTAGACAAACCTTAAATGAGACAAACGACACTAACTTGGGACGAACTTAGACAAACCTTAGAATGAGACTAACGTTTGTCTTTGTTTGTCCCAAGTTAGTGTCGTTTGTCTCATTTAAGGTTTGTCCAAGTTCGTCCATAGAAAGAGACTAACTTGGGACGAACTTAGACAAACCTAAGAATGAGACTAAAGTTTGTCTTTGTGCGTCCCAAGTTACTCTCGTTTGTCTCATTCTAAGGTTTGTCTAAATTCATCCTTAGAAAGAGATTGTTAGTCCCAAGTTAGTCTCGTTAGTCTCATTCTAAGGTTTGTTTAAGTTCGTCCTTAGAAAGAAACAAACTTGGGATGAACTGAAACTAACTTGGGACGAACTTAGACTAACCTGGGATGAACTTAGACTAACATTAGAATGAGACTAACATATGTCTTTGTTCGTCCAAAGTTAGTGTCGATAGTCTAATTCTAAGGTTTGTCTAAGTTCGTCCTTAGAAAGAGACTAACTTGGGACGAACTTAGACTAACATGGGACGAACTTAGACTAACATTAGAATGAGACTACAATTGTCTTTGTTCGTTCCAAGTTAGTCTCGCTTGTCTCATTCTAAGGTTTATCTAAGTTCGTCCTTAGAAAGAGACTAACTTGGGACGAACTTGAATGAGACTAAAGTTTGTCTTTGTTCGTCCTAAATTAGTCTCGTTTGTCGCATTCTAAGGTTTGTCTAAGTTCGTCATTAGAAAGAGACTAACTTGGCACAAACTTAGACTAACTAGGAACAAAATCAGACAAACCTTAGAATGAGACTAAAGTTTGTCGTTGTTCGTCCCAAGTTAGTCTTGTTAGTCTCATTCTAAGGTTTGTCTAAGTTCGTCCTTAGAAAGAGACTAACTTGGGACGAACTTAGACTATTGTGGGACGAACTTAGACAAACCTTTGAATGAGACTACATTTTGCCTTTGTTCGTCCCAAGTTAGTCTTGTTAGTCTCATTCTAAGGTTTATCTATGTTTGTCCAGAGAAATAGACTAACTTGGGACCAACTTTGACAAACCTTACAATGAGACAAACATTTGTCTTTGTTCGTCCCAAGTTACATTCGTTAGTCTCATTCTAAGGTTTGTCTAAGTTTGTCGTTAGAAGGAGACTTACTTGGGATGAACTTAGACTAACTTGAGACGAACTTAGACAAACCTTAGAATGGGACTAAAGTTTGTCTTTTTTCGTCCCAAGTTAGTCTCGTCTGTCTCATTCTAAAGTTTATCTAAGTTTGTCCTTAGAAGGAGACTTACTTGGGACGAACTTAGACTAACTTGGGACAAACTTAGACAAACCTTAGAATGGGACTAAAGTTTGTCTTTGTTCGTTCCAAGTTAGTCTCGTTAGTCTCATTCTAAGGTTTGCCTAAATTTTTTCATAAAAGAGACTAACTTGGGACGACCTGAGACTAACTTGGAACGAACTTAGACTAACTTGGGACGAAATTAGACTAACCTTAGAATGAGACTAACGTTTGTCTTTCTTCGTCCCAAGGTATTGTCGTTAGTCTCATTCTAAGGTTTGTCTAAGTTCGCCCTTATAAAGAGACTAACTTGGGTCGAACTAAGAAAGACTAACTTTGAACGAACTTAGACTAACTTGGGACGAACATAGACTAACCTTAGAATATGACTAACGTTTGCCTTTGTTCGTCCCAAGTTAGTGTCGTTAGTCTCACTTTAAAGTTTGTCTATGTTCGTCCATATAAAGAGACTAACTTGGGACGAACTTAGACTAACGTGGGACGAACTTTGACAAACCTTAGAATGAGACTACAATTTGTCTTTGTTCGTCCCAAGTTAGTCTCGTTTGTCGACCTCATTCTAAGGTTTGTCTAAGTTCCTCCTAAGAAAGAGACTAACTTGGGATGAACTTAGACTAACTTAGGACGAACTTAGACAAACCTTAGAATGAGACTAAAGTTTGTTTTTGTGCGTCCCAAGTTACTCTCATTTGTCTCATTCTAAGGTTTGTCTAAGTTCGTCCTTAGAAAGAGATTGGTCATCCCAAGATAGTCTCTTTAGTCTCATTCTAAGGTTTGTCTAGGTTTGTCCTTAGAATTAGACTAACTTGCGACGAACTGAGACAAACCTTAGAAGGAGACTAACGTTTGTCTTTGTTCGTCCCAAGTTAGTCTCGTTAGTTTCATTCTAAGGTTTATCTAAGTTGTTCCTTAGAAATAGACTAACTTGGGACGAACTTAGACAAATCTTAGAATGAGACTAACGTTTGTCTTTGTTAGTCCCAAGTTAGTCTCGTTAGTCTCATCTATTGTTTGTCTAAGTTTGTCCTTAGAAAGAGACTAACTTGGGACGAACTTAGACTAACTTGGGACGAACTTAGACAAACCTTAGAATGGGACTAAAGTTTTTCTTTGTTCGTCCCAAGTTAGTCTCGTTAGTCTCATTCTAAGGTTTGTCTAAGTTTTTTCTTAAAAGAGACTAACTTGGGACGAACTGAGACTAACTTCGAATGAACTTAGACTTACTTGGGACGAACTTAGACTAACATTAGAATGAGACTAACATTTGTCTTTGTTTGTCCTAAGTTAGTGTCGTTAGTCTCATTTTATGGTTTGTCTATGGGACGAATAAAGAGAAACGTTAGTCTCATTCTAAGGTTTGTGTAAGTTCATCCCAAGTTAGTCTATTTCTAAGGACGAACTTAGGCAAACCTTAAAATGATACCAAAGAGACTAACTTGGGACGAACAGAGACAAACATTAGTCTCATTCTATGGTTTGTCTAAGTTCGTCCCAAGTTAGTCTATTTCTAACGACGAACTTAGACAAACCTTAGAATGAGACTAACGAGACTAACTTGGGACGAACAAAGACAAACTTTAGTCTCATTCTAAGGTTTGTGTAAGTTCGTCCTAAGTTAGTCTCAGTTCGTCCCAAGTCAGTCTCTTTCTAAGGACAAACTTAGACAAACCTTAGAATGAGGCTAACGAGACTAACTTGGGAAGAAAAAAGACAAACGTTAGTCTCATTCTAAGGTTTGTCTAAGTTCGTCCCAAGTTAGTCTATTCCTAAGGACGAACTTAGACAAACCTAAGAATGAGTCTAACGAGACTAACTTGCGACGATTAAAGACAAACTTTAGTCTCATTCAAAAGGTTTGTGTAAGTGTTTCCTAAGTTAGTCTAAGTTCATCCCAAATTAGTCTCTTTCTAAGGATAAACTTAGAGAAACTTTAGAATGACACTAACAAAACTAACTTGGGATGAACAAAGACAAACATTAGTCTCATTTTAAGGTTTGTCTAAGTTCGTCCCAAGTTAGTCTATTTCTAAGGATGAACTTAGACAAACCTTAGAATGAGACTAACGAGACTAACTTGGGACGAACAAAGATAAACTTTAGTCTCATTCTAACGTTTGTCTAAGTTCGTCCCAAGTTCATCTATTTCTAAGGACGAACTTAGACAAACCTTAGAATGAGACTAACTTGGGACGAACAAAGACAAACTTTAGTCACATTCTAAGGTTTGTGTAAGTTCGTTCTAAGTTAGTCTCCGTTCGTCCCAAGTTAGTCTCTTTCTAAGGACGAACTTAGACAAACCTTAGAATGAGACTAACGAGACTAACTTGGGAAGAACAAAGACAAACGTTAGTCTCATTCTAAGGTTTCTCTAAGTTTGTCCCAAGTTAGTCTATTTCTAAGGATGAACTTAGACAATCCTTAGAATGAGACGAACGATACTAACTTGGGACAAACAAAGACAAACGTTTGTCTCCTTCTAAGGTTTGTGTAAGTTCGTCCCAAGTTAGTCTATTTCTAAGGACGCACTTAGACAGACCTTAGAATGAGACTAAAGAGACTAACGTATGACTGATAAGCCGTGTTTACACGACTTATTAAGTCAACAATTCCCACTAATTGACATTCAAGGTCATATGAACAGATGCTTGCTAATGTATTTTTGCATTGCAGGTACTTATGAGGGCTTATGAGGAATCGCGCGCAAAAGATGGCTCTTGTGCCTAAAATTCACCAATTGGAGTTCTGGCCGGTCTGGGCCTAGTTTGGTCCGCACCGCATCCGAGAGAGACCGAGTATGCCGCACCAGGGGCTCGGAAGGGCCACCCGAGGAATCATACCAGGTCTGCCGAGAATGCCGAGTACCGAAACCTTGATATCGAGCCAGCCGAGAAAATGCGGTCGCGACCCAGGAGCAACCGGGCTGGCTGGGGAATGCATCCGGGTATCACCGGGCTGACCGGGAAGCTATCCTTGTCGGTCGCCCAAGCTCTAAATCCTATTCAAAAGTCTGGTTTCAAGGTCCTAACATCAAGTACACATGACCACCTTGCTACCAAGACTAAAACATCGAATGACCTGCTATCCTAAGCCGAACCAAATCGAGCTTCAAGGTCCGAGTACGATCAGCGCCGAATCAAATGTCCTATTTAAGCCCTTATTGGCCAATCGTCATTCCAATCATCTAATGGCATTTCTGGCTTGAAAGACTGGTCTTCATATTGATCAAGCATGATAGATCAAGAGCTAGCCCGGTGAAATTCGAAGGTAAAGGTCCCGAGCCCGGTTAAGGCCAATATAAGGCACAAATGGGAAATTGTGGAATTCATCATAGTTCGAGGCATATTCTGACTTAGCCCTCTTCTTAAGAAAGTCTTAGAATTGTCTAAAGAAGCCAAATCCACCGGCCAAAATCACAAAAACAGCAATCCATTTTTGGTCTCCCCAAATGGCCTACAATTCAAGGGCAAAGTCAAGAGTTGACCGTTGACCGCTCCCTTGTCTTTCTCGGCTCGTCCTTCGAGGTGCTGACGTCGGCCTCCGTGTGCTTCCTCCAATGCAAAGTTCACAATGCCAATTCCCCTATGGAGAGAAGGTTCTAGGTCCTTACTAGTGCCAAACCGCTTATGCCACTCAACTTGGAGATCAAGTCTCATCCAAGGGCCTAGAATCCTCCTCATTTTCCTATAAAAGAACTCCTTCATTCCCTTGGAAATTGTTCCAAATTTAGTGATTGTTCCTTTTGTTCCGGAAATCTAGCAATACAAGTGTCCTTTATTTATTCCCTTTGCACTTCTCTCTCCACTCCTTCTCGCATTTTACATTTCCATTTACTTATGCAAGGCTATTGTATTCACCCCATGAATACTAGTAGCTAAATCCCTCGATCTAGTTGTGGGTTCGTAATTGCAACCATGGTTTGAGGCACCGCACTTACATTTTCTATCTCGTTACTAGTCCTTGTGCTTAATCTATGGGTCGAGAGCTACGCTAAGTGGATGTCTAGCCACAAGGTTTAGCGAAGGCTCGAGACCCTATTGTCATCATCTACCGGATACTAGCCGTGATGGTAGATAGTAACACTTAGGCCAAGTGGGTTTGCTTGGGGTAAGGTTTCGAAGTACCACCTAGACGGAGTACGAAGACGCGACCTAGTCGGCGCGACTCGAAACCCCCAAACACTTCCGCGCGACCTAAGAAAGGACTAGGACCGGCGCTCCCTTCAACTTGCATTCGATGAGCTACCTTAGCCGGGGCTCAAGAGCACGACCTAGTCGGCGTGCTACGAACTAACGCGAAGGAAGCCAAGGTCAAGGGCGCGTTCCTTAGTCGGAACGCCGCACCATGAGATAGATTTATCCACATAGTGCCAAGGATAAACATGTAGCAAGGAACCCACGACTAGATATTTCTCATATTGCACTTTACTCACGTACTTGTCATTTACTTTCTTTAAAACCCTAAACCCCAACTGTTGCATTTCATTTTCCTTTACTTACAAGCAGTTGAACCTGGTTCTCACCATTGTCGCTTAGATATCCAAGAGGTTCACACCTCATAGGGAGCTAACTCTCTCTCAACGCACATTCAAGTGTGATTCGATGATCTGAGCAGATTTTGGTGAAAATCTGTTCTTGCTTACACGAGACCTACGAGTAACCAAGCTAACTTCCTTGGGTTCGACCCTTACTTGCCGCTCTACTATTTTTAGTGAGCCAAAAGCGAGGAGTTTATAAATATCAATTTGCAAGGTCCTACGACGCCTTGTCAAATTTGGCGCCGTTGCCGGGGAGTTAGTTGTATTTGGTGAAGTTTGGTCGTAGTTTATTTCCTTCCTTTTCATTTTTGGGGTTATTTGTGCCGAGTGCGAGTCATGTCGCACGCTGGTAGTCGCATGAGCGACAATATCGTCGACGAGAGAGTCGACGATTTCGTGGAACACCCCGAGGACCCGCCTCCATTTTACGATGACCCCGAACGGCTCATTCGAGAGCGAAATCGCATCGCGCGCGAGGCCGCGAGACGAGACCCGGGAGCGCCCGAGGTCCGACACGAGGCCGGCCCTAGGCCGGTACCTCGCCCATTCCCGCCTGCGTAACAGCGCGCTCCGCGTCACGAGCCGGTACACGATGCGCTATACGACAAGTTCGAGGACATACGCGAGCCGACCATGGGCGAACTTTCGGCCCCGAACTTTCGAAATCAGCCATAGTGCATCTACGAAGGCCCAGAAATGGAGAACATCGTCATCAACACGGCCGTAGTGCACTATTTGCCGAAGTTCACTGGTACCCAAGGAGAGTCCGCGGTCATGCACCTTCAATGTTTTCATGGCGTGTGCCAAAATATGCGCCCACCTGGGATCGATGTGGCGGATTTCAAGCTCAAGGCGTTCTTCTTCTCGCTTGTCGATGCGGCGAATGATTGGTTCCTCTCACTACCGTCCGGAAGCATTCGTACGTGGGGCCAAATGCAAAAGAAGTTCCTCGATAAATACTACCCAGCCGGTCGAGCCATTCAAGTACGGAGGCAACTCCAAGAAATTAAGCAAGGGGCGAACGAGTCGATGTACGACTACCTCGAGAAATTCAATCGACTCGAGCGAAGTTGTTGCAACCTCGGATTGCCCGAGAAACTGGTGGTCGAGTACTTGTTGGATGGGTTCCGCCCGCTCGATAAAATGGTCCTCGATGCCTCGGCTGGAGGCACGATGATGAGCCTGCCCTTGAGCGGAATCCGGGAACTAGTCACGAAGGTAGCCGAGAATGCGAGGTTTCGCGAGGAAACAACTCGGCAAGAAGAGTTCTCTCGCACGAAAAGCGTGGCCAAGGCCGAGTCACCGGCGCAACCTATTGCGGAGCAGTTGAAGGAGATGAGAGAAATGAAGGAAATGATGGCGAATTTGATTAGGAGGCAGCCGGTAGTGGTGAAGCCGTGCGAGTTTTGTGGCGCATCGGACCACAAGACCGATGCGTGCCCGACGTTGTTCGAAGAAGACCCGGTAGAAGTCAATGCGATAGACGGGCACCAGGCCTACAACAATCGCTCCGGGCCAAATCAGGCCTATGGACGCGCACCGCCCGGCCAGGATTGGCGGAACAATGCGCCGAGGGAAGGGCACCAGCAGTTCCATCACGCGCAGCAAGGCGCACCCCAGGCGAGCCAGGGCTACTATCGCCCGCCGAACCGGCAATTCCAGCAGAACGGGCCCGGACAATATCAGCGAGGGCCGAGCCATGATCAGGCCGGTCCGAGTAATCGAGGCCCTGGCAAGACACTCGAGGAAATTGTGAAGGAACTGGCCATTACAGTGCAGCAGCAGCAGATAAAGACGGACGGGGCCATTGCGGACCTCGCCAAGCAAGTTTCCCAGATCGCCACCGACGTGGCCAAGCTAAAGAGCGAGCCAGGCAGGCTCCCCTCGCAAACTGTGAAAACCCCTCGAGGAAATGTGAGCGCTGTGACACTTAGGAGTGCGGGGAGGCTAGCCGAGGATGAGCCAGGCTCAGATGAGGAAGTGGGCCAAGAAGAGCCCGAGGAGGACCAGTTGGAACCCGAGGCGTTCGGCCATATCGGGCCGGATGCGGCCGATACGCCCGAGCCGAACACGCCCGAAGAACGCAGCGAGGACTCAGCGCGCGCACCTGAGAACGAAGACCCGCGCCCGGTACCTGAGGCCGATAATGCGAATACTAGCGCGCCACTTCCGTTCCCCGTCCTTGCTCGAGCCCCCAGGAAATATGTGATGGACAAGGACGTATGGGACCTGTTCAGCAAGGTTGAAATAAATATTCCTCTCCTCGAGGCCATCAAATAAATTCCCAGATATGCTAAGTTTTTGAAGGAATTGTGCACAAATAGAAGGAGAGGTCCTCGAGTGGACCAAGAGCTGATGAGTAGGAATGTGTCGGTCGTGATCCAGCGAAAGGTTTCGCCCAAATGCGGAGATCCAGGCACCTACACCATTCCTTGCACGATAGGCAACATTCGGATCGAGAATTGCATGCTAGACTTGGGAGCTTTGATCAATGTCCTGCCTTATTCGATCTACTCGTGCCTTAGGATAGGGCCTCTCGAGCCAGCTGGGCTCACCATTCAGTTGGCGGACCGATCGTTGAAACAGCCGGAAGGAAAAATCGAGGATGTGCTAGTACAAGTGGGAGAGCTCGTATTCCCAGCGGACTTCTATGTCCTAAAGATGGAGAACTGTGGGCCAGGAGATCATGCACCTATTCTACTAGGCCGGCCCTTCTTGAAAACGTCGAAAATGAAGATTGATTGTGATAGCGGGACCTTGTCGATGGAGGTCGAGGGAGAAGTTTTTAGCTTCGACATTTTCCGGGCCATGAAGCACCCTTTTGAGTTCGAGTCAGTCCATGCGCTCGACACCCTCGACGATCTGATCGAGGAGCTCCATCCGGAACGCGAGGAGGACCCGCTCGAGCTCGCGCTTATAAATGCCGTGTATGCGCACGAGGACTCATACGAGCTGGCCGACGGCGTCCGGGACGCGCTACTAGCGCTCGAAGTTTCTCGACCCTTGACCCGGTACTACGAGGCGTGCGAGGTGCGGCTATTCAAGGCCAAATCTACGGTACCGTCCATCGAGCAAGCCCCCGAGGTCGAGCTCAAGCCCCTAACTGAGCATTTAAAGTACGCCTTCCTTGGCAAGAATAACACTCTTCCAGTCATCATAAAGAATGGGCTTGGTGCGGACCAGGAGCGGCATCTTGTCGAGGTCCTGGGCCGGCACAAACTGGCCATCGGGTGGACTCTTGCGGATATTCGAGGAATTAGCCCGGCTGTGTGCATGCATCGTATTTTGCTCGAGGATGGTGCGAAGCCATCGAGGGAACCACAGCGCCGACTGAACCCGATCATGATGGAAGTGGTCCAGAAGGAGATCCAAAAGTTGCTCGATGCGGACGTGATTTATCCGATCTCGGATAGTCAATGGGTGAGCCCAGTTCATGTGGTACCGAAGAAGACCGGCATAACAGTCGAGGAAAATGCCGAGGGGCAAATGGTCGCGACTCGAGTAAAGAACGGATGGAGGATGTGCATCGACTATAGAAAGCTAAATGCCGTCACGAGGAAGGATCACTTTCCCCTCCCATTCATCGACCAAATGCTCGACCGCCTAGCCGGCAAGCCCTATTTCTGTTTCCTCGACGGGTTCTCGGGCTACAACAAGATTCCTATCGCGCCCGAGGACCAGGAAAAGACGACGTTCACGTGCCCGTTCGGTACCTTCGCGTTCCGCCGCATGTCCTTCGGCCTTTGCAATGCGCCCGGCACGTTCCAACGGGTCGTCACGTGCATTTTCTCAGATATGTATGGGTCGATGATCGAGGTCTTCATGGATGACTTCACAGTTTATGGGAGCTCGTTCGACGCGTGCTTAGAGAACTTGAGCGCCGTCTTGGCTCGATGTGTCTCGATGAACCTAGTGCTCAACTACGAAAAATGCCATTTCATGGTAACTCATGGGGTCGTCTTGGGACACATCGTCTCGCACGAGGGGATTAGGGTCGACAAGGCCAAAATTGACGTAATATCTACTCTCCCCTATCCCACGACTGTGCGAGACATCAAGTCTTTTCTTGGGCACGCTGGGTTCTACAGGCGATTTATTAAGGACTTTTCGAAGAAAGCCTTGCCTCTCTCGACCTTGCTCCAGAAGGACGTTCCTTTCGAATTCATGGACGCGTGCCAAGCGGCATTCGACGAGCTGAAACAGGCGCTCACCAGTGCACCTATCATTTGCGCGCCCGACTGGACTCAGCCCTTCGAGGTCATGTGCGATGCGAGCGACTACGCGGTAGGCGCGGTACTTGGCCAGCGGATCGAGCGAAGGCCGGTAGTGATCTACTACGCATCGAGGACTCTCGGCACGGCGCAAAGGAACTATTCGACAACTGAGAAGGAGCTGCTTGCTGTGGTTTTTGCTTTGGAGAAATTTAGATCGTATTTGCTGGGTACGAAAGTGGTTGTTTACTCGGATCACGCGGCCATTCGTTATTTGATGACCAAGAAGGAGGCCAAGCCGCGCCTGATCCGATGGGTTTTGTTGTTGCAAGAGTTTAATGTGGAGATAAAGGACAAAAAGGGGGTGGAAAACACTGTGGCCGACCATTTGAGCCGACTGGTTAGAGAAGAAGAACCCGGCCGAATTACCGAGGCCTTCCCCGACGAGCACCTGTACGCTGTCGCAGGTCGAGTGCCTTGGTACCCGCAGATTGTGAATTTCTTGGTCGGGGCCAAGTTTCCGCCCGCCTACTCGAAGGCCCAGCGCCTGAAACTCAAGCACGATGCAAGGCACTACGTGTGGGACGACCCGTACCTCTGGAAAATTGGGTCCGACCAAATTCTTCGAAGATGCATTCCAGATGAGGAGGTTGCTTCGGTGCTCAGCTTTTGTCATGAGAACGCTTGTGGGGGGCATTTTGGCCCAAGGAGAACCGCGCGGAAAATCTTGGACAGCGGGTTCTTTTGGCCTAGCATCTTTCGAGACTCGCACAACCATTGCAAGAAATGCGACAAATGCCAAAGGGTCGGCAACGTGTCCGCTCGGAACGAGATGCCCCAAGTTCCTATACTCGTCAATGATGTTTTCGACATCTGGGGCATCGACTTCATGGGACCGTTCCCGGCCTCGAACGGATTCGTCCATATCCTCGTGGCAGTCGACTACGTCTCGAAATGGGTCGAGGCCAAGGCCACCCGGTGCAACGATGCGAAGGCCGTTGTGGAATTCTTGCGCACCAACATCTTTTGCCGGTATGGCGTACCTAAGGCCATCATTAGCGACCAAGGTTCGCACTTTTGCAACCGAGTCATGGCTACCACCTTGAGGCGCTACCACGTTCACCATCGGACCTCTACAGCCTATCATCCCCAAACCAATGGTCAAGCGGAGATCTCCAACCGCGAGATCAAGGGGATCCTTGAGAAAATGGTGAAGCCGACTCGCACAGATTGGAGCCAAAGGCTCGACGAAGCGCTTTGGGCTTACCGGACCGCCTATAAGACGCCGATAGGGACTTCACCCTTTCGGCTAGTATTCGGCAAAGCGTGCCATCTGCCGGTCGAGCTCGAGCACAAGGCCTACTGGGCCCTCAAGCAATGCAACTCGGATTTGCGAGCCGCTGGATTAGACCGAAAGATGCAATTGTGCGAGCTGGAGGAGTTGCGCCTCGAGGCTTACGAGGGCCAATCAGACTACAAGGCGCGCACCAAGCTCTACCATGATAAGTTCATCCTCCAGCGTGACTTCGAAGTGGGCCAACGTGTGCTCCTATTTGCTTCGCGCTTAAGGCTCATGCCGGGCAAGCTCCGCTCGAAGTGGACGGGCCCTTTCACCATTGCGCGCGTATTTAATCATGGGGCCCTCGAGCTTGAGAACCCGAGGGATGGCAGTCGGTTCGTGGTCAACGGGCAACGGGTAAAGCATTACCACGATGAGATCATAGCACCCCCTCAGGAATTTGACCTAGCCGAGCCATTCGAACCTCCTTGAATGGAGGCCCCGTCGAGCCAACGACGTTAAACAAAGGCGCTCGCAGGGAGGCAGCCCGGCATTTATTTTTTCTGTTTATTTTTATGTTTACTTTTGAATAACTAAGCCTGGGAAAAGAGTATTTCTTGCAGGAACTGGACCTCGGCGCTAGTCGCGCAAAACATGGAAAGGAGGAACCTACTGGGCCAACTTCTTCAAATAGGAATTCTGACCCGACCAAAGTGCTTAGAATGGTTGATTTGTCGAAGGATCTGAGAATTCCCGAAGTGCCCAGGCAAGGTCGCTCGCAGGCCCTAGTACCAGGCCACTCCCGACCCCAAGTTCGTAACTAAAAAATCTGGCTCGACAGAAGTTCTTAAAACATTGAGAGGCCTCGACTGAGCAAGGTTCATCGCATTCGCACGAGGAGAGTTCCTGTTCTCTCTTACCCTTGTCTTTTTTCTCGCATGCATTGCGCCTTACCCCGAGTCGTGCCGTGAGGACACGGCTCATTTCAAAAGTGTGGGGTGGGGAGGTTGTTTGTTGTGTCAGCACGCTTAATTCCTTGCATTTGCATGAGTCAGCACGTTTCCCTTGAAATTTTTAAATTTTTCGAATAAGGAATGCATTCTAGCTCCATGATATGCGGTTTTGAGCATTAATGTTGTGAAATAGATAGAACCAAGTACTTGCATTTTTTTTTCCTATGAAATCTAGAATGTGTGATAATATGAGATTAACTCTTTATTTGTCCTTGTAAGTTGGGATAAATAGAAGGGATGTGGAGTTGATAGAAAAGGCCCTAGTAGAGCTTGACAAAAGCACTCGAGGGACCGGGACCGAGTCATATGGTTATACGGACTTGTGGAGGCTGCGCTTCGAGACCTATTGGATCAGTTGGCTCGGCCTATGCACACACTACGCGCATGAGGCGAGACGGGAAAATAGACCGTCTTCGTTCGGGTCCGACTAGCCGGGAAAATGGGGGAGCGACCCTCGACCTGACCCGCGCTAGAAGGCCGCCTGAGCGAGAGCGGGAAGGGTATTTCCATAGCTTGCGGGCGATGATTGGACCCTTTCAAAGAAATAGACGAGCAATTTCCAGAAAAGAGCAAGGCTCAAGCAAAGAAAAGATTCCAATAAAAAAGCAAGGCTCCAGAAAAATCATCTTCATCGAAAGAGAAATTCTTCCCGAAGTCGAGTGAGATACCACAATTCCATGTCAAGGCCAAAGGCCAAGTTCACTACAAAAACCGTCCGCACAACAACAAAAAGACTTGACCAAAAAGCTCGAATCACATCACGTGCTAGAAGAAGCAATAAGTATAACCATATGGCAAGTGCCCGGGGTCCAAGAGTGTAGATCATGGGTTCGAAAAGGGCTATCTCCCACTCATCCCAATTGGTTTGCATCCCGGCTCATGAGGTAACACGTATCGAGTTGATTAAATGTTTGAGCATGATTCGTTGAGTAGTAGTTGAATTATTGCGAGGAAAGGTAATATCTAGATTAGCACTCTATTGCATATCTTGGACCAAGAGGCTTGTGGTGAAGCATTTGTCTTTCCTCTTATTTCCTAGACTTTGTTCGGGACGAACAAATTTAAGTGTGGGGTGATTTGATAAGCCGTGTTTACACGACTTATTAAGTCAACAATTCCCACTAATTGACATTCAAGGTCATATGAACAGATGCTTGCTAATGTATTTTTGCATTACAGGTACTTATGAGGGCTTATGAGGAATCGCGCGCAAAAGATGGCCCTTGTGCCTAAAATTCACCAATTGGAGTTCTGGCCGGTCTGGGCCGAGTTTGGTCCGCACCGCATCCGAGAGAGACCGAGTATGCCGCACCAGGCGCTCGGAAGGGCCACCCGAGGAATCATACCGGGTCTGCCGAGAATGCCGAGTACCGAAACCTTGATATCGGGCCAGCCGAGAAAATGTGGTCGCGACCCAGGAGCAACCGGGCTGGCTGGGGAATGCATCCGGGTATCGCCGGGCTGTCCGGGAAGCTATCCTTGTCGGTCGCCCAAGCTCTAAATCCTATTCAAAAGTCTGGTTTCAAGGTCCTAACATCAAGTACACATGACCACCTTGCTACCAAGACCAAAACATCGAATGACCTGCTATCCTAAGCCGAACCAAATCGAGCTTCAAGGTCCGAGTACGATCAGCGCCGAATCAAATGTCCTATTCAAGCCCTTATTGGCAAATTGTCATTCCAATCATCTAATGGCATTTCTGGCTTGAAAGACTGGTCTTCATATTGATCAAGCATGATAGATCAAGAGCTAGCCCGGTGAAATTCGAAGGTAAAGGTCCCGAGCCCGGTTAAGGCCAATATAAGGCACAAATGGGAAATTGTGGAATTCATCATAGTTCGAGGCATATTCTGACTTAGCCCTCTTCTTAAGAAAGTCTTAGAATTGTCTAAAGAAGCCAAATCCACCGGCCAAAATCACAAAAACAGCAATCCATTTTTGGTCTCCCCAAATGGCCTACAATTCAAGGGCAAAGTCAAGAGTTGACCGTTGACCGCTCCCTTGTCTTTCTCGGCTCGTCCTTCGAGGTGCTGACGTCGGCCTCCGTGTGCTTCTTCCAATGCAAAGTTCACAATGCCAATTCCCCTATGGAGAGAAGGTTATGGGTCCTTACTAGTGCCAAACCGCTTATGCCACTCAACTTGGAGATCAAGTCTCATCCAAGGGCCTAGAATCCTCCTCATTTTCCTATAAAAGAACTCCTTCATTCCCTTGGAAATTGTTCCAGATTTAGTGATTGTTCCTTTTGTTCCGGAAATCTAGCAATACAAGTGTCCTTTATTCCCTTTGCACTTCTCTCTCCACTCCTTCTCGCATTTTACATTTCCATTTACTTATGCAAGGCTATTGTATTCACCCCATGAATACTAGTAGCTAAATCCCTCGATCTAGTTGTGGGTTCGTAATTGCAACCAGGGTTTGAGGCACCGCACTTACATTTTCTATCTCGTTACTAGTCCTTGTGCTTAATCTATGGGTCGAGAGCTATGCTAAGTGGATGTCTAGCCACAAGGTTTAGTGAAGGCTCGAGACCCTATTGTCATCATCTACCGGATACTAGCCGTGATGGTAGATAGTAACACTTAGGCCAAGTGGGTTTGCTTGGGGTAAGGTTTCGAAGTACCACCTAGACGGAGTACGAAGACGCGACCTAGTTGGCGCGACTCGAAACCCCCAAACACTTCCGCGCGACCTAAGAAAGGACTAGGACCGGCGCTCCCTTCAACATGCATTCGATGAGCTACCTTAGTCGGGGCTCAAGAGCACGACCTAGTCGGCGTGCTACGAACTAACGCGAAGGAAGCCAAGGTCAAGGGCGCGTTCCTTAGTCGGAACGCCGCACCATGAGATAGATTTATCCACATAGTGCCAAGGATAAACATGTAGCAAGGAACCCACGACTAGATATTTCTCATATTGCACTTTACTCACGTACTTGTCATTTACTTTCTTTAAAACCCTAAACCCCAACTGTTGCATTTCATTTTCCTTTACTTACAAGCAGTTGAACCTGGTTCTCACCATTGTCGCTTAGATATCCAAGAGGTTCACACCTCATAGGGAGCTAACTCTCTCTCCACGCACATTCAAGTGTGACTCGATGATCTGAGCAGATTTTGGTGAAAATCGGTTCTTGCTTTCACGAGACCTACGAGTAACCAAGCTAACTTCCTTGGGTTCGACCCTTACTTGCCGCTCTACTATTTTTAGTGAGCCAAAAGCGAGGAGTTTATAAATATCAATTTGCAAGGTCCTACGACGCCTTGTCAATGACGAACAAAGAAAAACGTTAGTCTCTTTCTATGGTTTGTCAAAGTTCGTCCCAAGTTAGTCTAAGTTCGTTTCAAGTTAGTCTATTTCTAAGGACGAACTTAGACATACCTTCAAATGAGACTAACAAGACTAACTTGGGACGAACAAAGACAAACGTTAGTCTCATTCTAAGGTTTGTCTAAATTTGTTCCAAGTTAGTCTATTTTTAAGGACGAACTTTGACAAACCTTAGAATGAGACTAACAAGACTAACTTGCGACGAACAAAGACAAACGTTAGTCTCATTCTATGGTTTGTCTAAGTTCATCCCAAGTTAGTCTATTTCTAAGGACGAACTTAGACAAACCTTAGAATGTGACTAACAAGACTAACTTGGGACGAACAAAGACAAATGTTAGTCTCATTCTAAGGTTGGTGTAAGTTCGTCCCAAGTTTGTCTATTTCTATGGACAAACTTAGACAAACAATAGAATGAGACAAAAGAAACGAACTTACGACGAATATAGATAAACATTAGTCTCATTCTAAGGCTTGTGTAAGTTTGTCCTAAGTTAGTCTAAGTTCGTTTCAAGTTAGTTTATTTCTCAGGAAGAACTTAGACAAACCGTTGAATGAGACTAACAAGACTAACTTGGGACGAACAAAGACCAATGTTAGTCTCATTCTAAGGTTTGTGTAAGTTCGTCCTTTGTTAGTCTCAGTTCGTCCCAAGTTAGACTTTTTCTAAGGACGAACTTAGACAAACCTTAGAATGAGACTAACAACACTACCTTGGGACGAACAAAGACAAACCTTAGTCTCATTCTAATATTTGTCTAAGTTCATCCCAAGTTAGTCTATTTCTAAGGACAAACTTAGACAAACCTTAGAATGAGAATAAAGAGACGAACTTATGATGAAAAAAGACAAACGTAAGTCTCATTCTAAGGTTTGTGTAAGTTTGTCCTAAGTTAGTCTGAGTTTGTCCCAAGTTAGTCTCTTTCTAAGGACGAACTAAAACAAAACTTCGAATGAGAATAACGAGACTAACTTGGGACGAACAAAGACAAACGTTAGTCCCATTCTAAGGTTTGTCTATGTTCGTCCCAAGTTAGTCTATGTCTAAGGATGAACTTAGACAACCCTTATAATGAGACTAATGAGACTTACTTGGGACACACAAAGACAAACGTTAGTCTCATTCTAAGGTTTGTCTAAGTTCGTCCCAAATTACAAACAAAGCCAACTCAGGATTGGGTTTGAGTGTTGGATGTAGAGGCAGGTCGAAGTTCAAAGATAACGATAAACTTGTCAAAGACAAGTGCAAAGTGCTAAAAGTGTGATAGGTTCGGTCATTACAAGAGTGAGTGTAAGTAACCGTTACAGGGTACATTAGGGAGTGCAACCATTGAAGATACTACAAACGCATTGATTCTAAGTGTGAAAGATCCACTTGAGACTTGGGTGTTGATTTTTGAGCTTTGTTTCATTCGTGCAGCAACGCCGAAAAATGGAACACTACACATTTGAATATTTTGGAAAGGTCTATCTTGGTGATGATGGGCCCTTAGAAATCATGGGTAAAGGAGATGTTCGGATCAAGGCACTAATTGGATCTATCTTGTAGTTGCATAGAGTAAGGCACACCTAATTTGGAGAAATATTTGCTGTCATTTGGGCAATTAGATGAAGATGGTTTTGTTGTAACCTTCAGTTGCAGAAACTAGAAGATAGCAATCTCAGCTGGGTCATAGCTCAAGGAATGAAGTAAGGGACGTTGTACATGATGATTAACTGACAAGCGTGTTGAAATCTACTTGTCTTAGTCAAGACGAGTTCCAGATGGTGTTCGAACTGCGTCTCGAACACTTGTTGGACAGTTTCAGGTTGTGTTCAAACTGAGACCGGAACACCTTAGCAGACAGTACCGTAAACAGAACAAATAGGAGCACACACGATATGTTACCCAGTTCGGCTTCGCCTACTCTGGGTGGTTTCCCACACCTTAAAAGGGACACAAATCGTATTACGAGATTAGAGCTACAAGTGGTCTTACTCTTACACAACACCTTGTTTGTAATCGCCTAGCCTCTAATTCTCTGTCTCTCAGATTTGCAATCTCGGTTCATCGCAGCTCCCCTCGATCCCCTATGGGTAGGACGAGACTTCCCTGTCGACCTAGTCTTGGACCTCCCAGAATCCCAGTCGCCTTCTCTTAAAGACGTATCTTGATCATCGTGTGTGTGTGCGCTTTGTTGTTCTTCAAGAACAGTCTTAACAGCACACTGAACAGACTGTTATTTCCCTGTTGATATTCCGGTGTGGAATAGTCAGCCGGCCGTCGCTCCTCCTACAATCTCATGAGTACTCTCGTGTTTTCTTTTTCACTCAGGAAGCGACGCATACTATGGACGCCCTAGCTATCTATTTATATGCATGTGCGCTCCCCAAATCTGCTCCAGATATCTCATCAAATATTTAGGAAATATTCCTAAATATTCTATGTGTATCTTTATCCAATCTTTAGGAAGTGTATTCGAAAACTTCCTTGCCAAGTCAGCCACGCCTCCTTTAATCTGATGTGAAGATATTCGTTTGAATATCTGAATCTTCGAATTCCTCGCTGGCCGACTCCAATCAGAATATCCTTGTCAAATATTTTAGAGATACTCCTGAATATTTGATCGATATTCAATCTCTTCCATATCCAATCTTTGGAGATTACTTCCGTGCCAAGCCATCCAATATTCTCAAATTCAAGCTGAAGATATTCATTTGAATATCTGATCTTTTATGATGACTCGTTGATTGATTCCAATCAGATCATATCTTCGATCTTCCGAATTAGGAAACGTCTTATCTTCAGATCTGCTGTATGCGAGTTCCAGTAGTCGATTGAACACTCCTTGAACTCTTGCTCGAACTGTCAAAAGCCATTTTTCCAAAGCCATGCCATTCATGGGAACATCAATCTAGCCCTTGGCATTTTGGCAAAACAAAATCTACGCTTTAGACACAACTTGAGGAACCAGAACAGTTACCTCAAAATACTCCCCCTTTTTGCCACAAACTGGCAAGGGGTCCAATCGAGCAACCTGGTCTCCTTGGCATCTGGAATCTTGTGAACTCCCCCTCGAACATAGCCTGGGACAGTGACACATACTGTGAGTCTGTTGGACCTTGGTGTCTCAGCAGTTGTTCAACCACAGGTTAGCAAATGATAGGTCTTTGATGATCTGGTTTCTTGAACTAATTCAGCTCGTCCAGTACTACCGCATGGAAGTCCTTCTCCGTCTCACTTTGTAATTTCAAGGGCTTGACTTCGTCTAGAAGACATATCTCTCTTTAGCTCATGGCAGCATGTCTTTCCTTCAGATCATCCATGTCTCTAGTGCGCAGATCTTTATCTTTCTTCATCTGTATTTTCAACGACTAGATAAATCAAGGAGTTTTGCCTTTTCTTCAATCAGGACATCAACTCTCTCCGTCTTCTTCATAATCACTGGGATACTTGAGATCGCGCACCAATTGATTGATTCTTGTCCTCTGCTTCTTTTCGACCTCCAGTTTGATCTCTACCTCCTTCAGTAGCTATCCACGTTCAGCTTGAGACATCTTCTCACTGACAACTCTCTGCATAGATAACTCAGGAACATTCTTCCTCTTTAGCTTGGGGTCTTTTAGATCGTTCTTATTTCAACCCTTGAACTGCTTGTGATCAACTACCAACTTCAACAGAGCACTTGACAGTCTGTCCTGGTCAGTCTTCAAATCTGGATGTTGGTTGATGTTCAGCTTATAGATAAGTGATGTGAAGAGTATCTGGTGCAGAGACTTTGTAGATAAGGCGTGTTCTGCAATCTAGTCGAACATAATTCTTCCCATGTCAACGAGCATTCTGTTTCAAATATGGTAGAGCAGCTGTCCCATCTCCTTGCTCACCGTGGTTCTATGAGATGTAGAATTCCAGTTGACTATGGTGATGAAGAACAACATCGATTAGATATGCCAAGAGTAGAATATAGTCAGATCTGCTACTGGGATGGAACTGTCTTCTCATTAAGTAGCCTTTCAGGGATGATCTTTCTTTTCTACAGTCCCTTCCACTTAGCTGCTGCGTCTGTACTGACAAACCACATTCCATTCTTAGACACTCCAGTTGGTACACTAGGCGGAACAGATCCTGGAGCACTCCTCTTCCTTTTCTTGGATGCACTTGCTCCCCCTGCATTTGTTCACTTATCATCCCTCTTGGTAGTTACTTCAGTCGAGCATGCTTGGATGATAACTTTCTTCTTTTCAGACTTCTTGAGCTCAGCCAATGAAACTGAGTCCTCATTATCCTCTTGTGTGTTTTCATCCTCAAGCTCTTCTGGAACAGTCTTCAGCAACTCCACAACTGGATCAACTGACTGTTTCAGCTTCCTTGGCATATTAGTCACAACTCCTTTTTGACTAACAATCCCTTCCTTCTGCTTTCCTGTCTTCTTCGGCACGGAGCCAGTGGCATCTACCTTTGCATTCAACAGCTTCTACCTATCAGTACCACAATCTTAGCCCTACTGGCTTCACCTTCTTCTGCAGCTTTGGCCACAGAATCTACAGTAGGTTTCAAACCCTTCGGCTTCCCATTAACCACTTTGTCACCCTTATGACTCACTGAATCTTTACCAATCTCCCGTACTTCCTCATCAACAGAATTGAGAGCAATAGCTTGGGAGTGAGAACAAGGGATTACCTCATTGAGGGGTGGTTCAGCCATCGCCTGATTTTCCTTCGCAGTCTGCACACTCCCTTTAGTTGGATTAATATCAGCCTTTGACGCCTCTGATGTAACTTTTTTCAGTTCTGTCACAGCTGCTTCTTCTCCCTTCATTTTCCCTTCTCTAATCTTAGGGTTTGCTGATATTGTATCCTCATCCGACTTCGATTCAACTGCCTTTTGATTTTTAAATATTTGGACTCCTCCACTTGCAAAAAACGGTTATGTGTATATGTCTTGAGATATTTGTCCAATCACCTCTCTCCTCCTTCATGTGCTCCAACGCCTCATAAAGCTACAAATATGTTGAACTTAGTAATCAGTTCCAACCACGTACCATCTGTTCCAGCCCTCTTCTTTGGTAGGTCAGCCCATCTGATTTGCTGGGGCTCTGCTCTTGGCTGACCTCCTTCTGGAACACTTGGTTAGCGATAACACGCAGACCCAGAGAGGATCTAAGTGTTTCAAACTGAGCGGCGTCTAGTGACATGGTGAGTATGAGAGTAACGGTTGTCATGTGTTTCGATGTGATGACCTTCTTCTCCACTAGCTCTCTGATGAAGTGATATCTGCTCATGGAGTGTTGTACTGGGTTCTTCGGTAGAAACTTCTTCACCCGTTCCACTCCGTGTTCAGACAAATTCTGCTTCATACATAGGAACTGAGTGCAGCAACTCCCTGCAGCGATGCTCTCCCGCTCTCCCAACACCTGGTCAACATGTGTTCTAGGAAGGTGTTTCATCTCTCCCACCATGGTCAGCTAGAGCTCCTTTTGCATCTGTCTCACGAACTGGCCAACCAGCTTCTGTGTACTCTTGATGAACATATGCTTCTACACTCCCCCTCGCTCATAGCCATGGTCGATGAGGAACGTTTCGCACCATGCTCTGGGCGCTTGTGTGAGTCCATACATAGTCTTCTTCAGTTCGTGACTATGCGTAAGATGATGTAACTTCCATGCTTCAGATCTGGTGAACTCTCCTAGTTCCACGTGAATGGCCACCACCCAAATATCATCAATAAATGCTTTGTTGACATTCTTCGGACTGGATGAACATGCAATCACTTCTCGACACCTGATCTTATTCGCTCGACTCTTCATTACTTCATATGGATCTTCAATAGTTTCCGTGGTCGGAAAATGCTTCATAATTCTCCATGAGGGTTGAAGCGCTGGTGCATTGTCAAGTGTCCCAGCTGGAGTAGGTGTGGCTTCATCAGCTGGACCTCCCTCTCCAACTGTAGACTTGGTCTGAATGGGTGTTTCAGACGATGTCCCACCTCTAACTTTATCACCTTCTGGAACTGAGTTTAAGGAAACTTCATCTTTCACCTTTCCAGAAAAGGACACCATACCTGTCCCTTGCAATTCCATCTCATGTATCGTGTTTGTCGGACAGACAGTGGCAGCTCCTGTTCCAACTGTGCCTAGAAGGTAGCTTTTGTTTGATGACCTACTTCCTTCCATCAGTGTGTCTCCATTCCTATCCAGTACTTGACAGGAATCACGAGTGAATGTAACAGACTGTCCTTCATCACACAATCTACTGATACTGATCAGGTTCACCTTTAACCCATTTACTAGGAGGATATCCTCGAGCTCAGGTAGATCCGGAACCTTCAATGTCCCACAGCCGATCACCTGGCCCTTCCCTCCATCTCCAAAAGTGACAAACTGACGCTTGCGAATAGGTTTAACATTGATGAGATATTGAAGATTACCTGTCATATTGAGATGAACTTCTTTGCAGATGTGCAACTCAGCATTCTTTCTCCTTAGCCCCACCAAGCCTCCAGGATGTGTTTCTCTATTTTCCTCCATCTCAACTTTCAGAACCGATACGGTGTCTAGCAGTTTCACCTTCTGTGTACGAAGTGACGAGTGTTCTTAATTCATTCCAATCATCTCGTGCTTCAAAGCAGATATTTCCTCCTGATGTTCCACCTTCTGGGCAACGAGAAGTTCAACCTCCTGCCACTTTTTATCTTTTTCTTCTGTTAGGCTTGCCACTGTTTCTGTGAGCTTCTTGTTCAGGCCAATCACCAATAGGCACTTCTCATAGATTTCCTTGTACGTCTCGGCCGAGGTCTCATGAGCAAGTCCTTCGTCATCACTGCTTGAAGCATCATCAATAGGCTGTTCAGACAGTGTACTAGAATATGGATTTTCACTTGTCTCACTGCCGTCTTCAATAGTGACGATATGTCCGACGAGATTGACATTCTCATCCTCTTCTTCCTCATCGTTAGATTCACTGTCTGGACCCTCATAGGCTATTCTTAGAATATCCCATGCTTCCTTGGCCACCTCACATTCAGCAATCAGTTTGAACACATTCTCGTCCACTTCATAAAATATTGCATTCAGGGCCTTTGAATTCCAACCTGCCGCTACATCATCTGCTTCAGACCACAGAGCTTCAGGTTTTGGCATAACAACTCCTTCGGGGTTGGCCATCATGGGTTCTGTCCATCCTAGCATTACCGCTCTCCAAGCCCTTTCATTGAGGGATTTCAGAAAGGCTTTCATCTTGGATTTCCAATAGGCATAATTTGGCCCTTCAAGCAACGGTGGTCGGTTAGTGCTCTGTCCTTTCTTCAAACTCATCTTGAACCAGATCACACTCTGTATGTTGAGTGCCTGCTCTGATACCAATTGAAATCTACTTGTCTTAGTCAAGACGAGTTCCAGATGGTGTTCGAACTGCGTCTCGAACACTTGTTGTACAGTTTCAGGTTGTGTTCAAACTGAGACTAGAACACCTTAGCAGACAGTACCGTAAACAGAACAAATAGGAGCACACATGATATGTTACCCAGTTCGACTTCGCCTACTCTAGGGGGTTTCCCACACCCTAAAAGGGACACAAATCGTATTACGAGATTAGAGCTACAAGTGGTCTTACTCTTACACAACACCTTGTTTGTAATCGCCTAGCCTCTAATTCTCCGTCTCTCGGATTTGCAATCTCGGTTCACCGCAGCTCCCCTCGATCCCCAATGGGTAGGACGAGACTTCCCTCTCGGCCTAGTCTTGGTCCTCCCAGAAGCCCAGTCGCCTTCTCTCAAAGACGTATCTTGATCACCGTGTGTGTGTGCGCTTTGTTGTTCTTCAAGAACAGTCTGAACAACACACTGAACAGACTCTTACTTCCCCGTTGATATTCCAGTGTGGAATAGTCAGTCGGCCGTCGCTCCTCCTCAAATCTCACGAGTACTCTCGTGTTTTCTTTTCAGGAAGCGACGCAGATTATGGACGCCCTAGCTATCTATTTATATCCATGGGCTCTCTCCAAATCTGCTCCAGATATCTCATCAAATATTTAGGAAATATTCCTAAATATTCGATGTGTATCTTTATCCAATCTTTAGGAAGTATATTCGAAAACTTCCTTGCCAAGTCAGCCACGCCGCCTTTAATCTGATGTGAAGTTATTCGTTTAAATATCTGAATCTTCGAATTCCTCGCTGGCCGACTCCAATCAGAATATCCTTGTCAAATATTTCGGAGATACTCCTAAATATTTGATCGATATTCAATCTCTTCCATATCCAATCTTTGGAGATTACTTCCGTGCCAAGCCATCCAATATTCTCAAATTCAAGCTGAAGATATTCATTTGAATATCTGATCTTTAATGATGACTCGTCGATTGATTTCAATCAGATCATATCTTCGATCTTCCGAATTAGGAAACGTTCTTCTTTCGTTTAATCTTCAAGAAGATATCGATCTTTCTTTCCCACCAAGTAATTCCAAATCTTCTTAAACGACTCCTAAATGATGAGAGGATATTCATTTGAATATTTGATTCTCTTATTTATTAATGAGCCTATTCCAATCAGATCAGATCTTCGATCGTCCAGATTAGGAAACGTCTTATCTTCAGATCTGCTGTATGCGAGTTCCAGTAGCCGATTGAACACTCCTTCAGATCTGCTGTATTCGTTTCAAGTTAGTTTATTTCACAGGATGAAATTAGACAAACCTTTGAATGAGACTAACGAGACTAACTTGGGATGAACAAAGACAAATGTTAGTCTCTTTCTAAGGTTTGTCTAAGTTTGTCCCAAGTTATTATCATTCTAAGGACGAACTTAGACAAACCTTAGAATGAGACTAACGAGACTAAATTGGGACGAACAAAGACAAACGTTGGTCTCATTCTAAGGTTTGTCTAAGTTCGTTCCATGTTAGTCTATTTCTAAGGACGAACTTAGACAAACCTTTGAATGAGACTAACGAGACTAACTTGGGATGAACAAAGACAAACGAAAGTCTCATTCAAAGGTTTGTCTAAGTTGATCCCAAGTTAGCCTATTTTTAAAGACGAACTTAGACAAACCATAGAATGAGACTAACGAGACTAAGTTGGGGAAAACAAAGACAAACGTTAGTCTCATTCTAAGGTTTATCTAAGTTCATCCCAAGTTATTCTATTTCTTAAGATGAACTTAGGCAAACCTTAGAATGAGACTAAAGAGACTCACTTGGGACGAACAAAGACAAATGTTAGTCTCATTGTAAGGTTTGTCTAAGTTTGTCCCAAGTTAGTCGATTTCAAAGGATGAACTTAGAGAAACCTTAGAATGAGACTAAAGAGACTAACTTGGGACAAACAAAGACAAACGTTAGTCTCATTCTAAGGTTTGTCTAAGTTTGTCCCAAGTTAGTCTAAGTTCGTCCCAAGTTAGTCTATTTCTAAGGACAAACTTAGACAAACCTTTGAATGAAACTAACGAGACTAACTTGGGACGAACAAAGACAAACGTTAGTCTCATTCTAAGGTTTGTCTAAGTTCGTCCCAAGTTAGTCGATTTCTAAGGACGAACTTAGAGAAACCTTAGAATGAGACTAAAGAGACTATCTTGGGACGAACAACGACAAACGTTATTCTCATTCTAAGTTTGTCTAAGTTTGTCCCAAGTTAGTCTATTTCTAAGGACGAAGTTAGACAAACCTTAGAATGAGACTAAAGAGACTAACTTGGAGCGAACAAATACAAATGTTAGCCTCATTCTAATGTTTGTCTAAGTTCGTCCCAAGTTAGTCTAAGTTCGTTCAAAGTTAGTCTATTTCTAAGGACGAGCTTAGACAAACCTTAGAATGAGACTAACAAGACTAACATAGGACGAACAAAGACAAACGTTATTCTCAATCTAAGGTTTGTCGAAGTTTGTCCGAAGTTAGTAAATTTCTAACGACAAACTTAGACAAACCTTAAAATGAGACTAACAAGACTAACATGGGACGAACAAAGAGAAATGTTAGTCTCATTCTAAGGTTTGTGTAAGTTCGTCCCAAGTTAGTCTATTTCTAAGGATGAACTTAGAAAAACCTTAGAATCAGACTAAAGAGACGAACTTATGACGAACAAAGACAAACGTTAGTCTCATTCTAAGGTTTGTCTAAGTACATCCCAAGTTAGTCTAAGTTCGTTCCAAGTTAGTGTATTTCGAAGGACGAACTTAGACAAACCTTAGAATGAGACGAACGAGACTAACTTGGGACGAACAAAGACAAACGTTAGTCTCATTATAAGGTTTGTGTAAGTTCGTCCCAAGTTAGTCTATTTCTTAGGACGAACTTTGACAAACTCAGAATGAGACTAACAAGACTAACTTGGGACGAACAAAGACAAACATTAGTCTCATTCTAAGGTTTGTCTAAGTTCGTCCCAAGTTAGTCTAAGTTCGTTCCAAGTTAGTCTATTTCTAAGGGCGAACTTAGACAAACCTTAGAATGAGACTAACTTGGGGTGAACAAAGACAAACTTTGGTCTCATTCTAAGGTTTGTCTAAGTTCGTCCTAGTTTAGTCTAACTTTGTCCCAAGTTAGTCTCTTTCTAACAACGAACTTAGACAACTCTTAGAATGAGACTAGCGAGACTAACTTGGGACGAACAAATACAAACGTTAATCACATTCTAAAGTTTTTCAAAGTTCGTCCCAAGTTAGTCTCTTTCTAAGGTTAGACAAGCCTTAGAATGTGAGTAACGAGACTATCTTGAGACGAACAAAGACTAAATTTAGTCTCATTCTAAAGTTTGTCTAAGTTCATCCCTAGTTAGTCTAAGTTCGTCCCAAGTAAGTCTATTTCTAAGGACGAACTTAGACAAACCATAGCATGAGACTAAAGAGACTAACTTGGGACGAACAAAGACAAACGTTAGTCTCATTCTAAGGTTTGTCTATGTTCATCCCAAGTTAGTCTATTTCTAAGGACGAACTTAAATAAACCTCTAAAGAGACTCACCTGGGACGAACAAAGACAACCATTAGTCTCATTCTAAAGTTTGTCTAATTTCATCCCAAGTTTAGTCTAAGTTCGTTTCAAGTTAGTTTATTTCGCAGGATAATCTTAGACATAACTTCGAATGAGACTAATGAGACTAACTTGGGATGAACAAAGACAAACGTTAGTCTCATTCTAAGGTTTGTCTAAGTTCGTCCCAAGTTATTATATTTCTAAGGACGAACTAAGACAAACCTTTGAATGAGACTAACAAGACTAACATAGGACGAACAAAGACAAACGTTATTCTCAATCTAAGGTTTGTCGAAGTTTGTCCGAAGTTAGTAAATTTCTAACGACAAACTTAGACAAACCTTAAAATAAGACTAACAAGACTAACATGGGACGAACAAAGAGAAATGTTAGTCTCATTCTAAGGTTTGTGTAAGTTCGTCCCAAGTTAGTCTATTTCTAAGGATGAACTTAGAAAAACCTTAGAATCAGACTAAAGAGACGAACTTATGACGAACAAAGACAAACGTTAGTCTCATTCTAAGGTTTGTCTAAGTACATCCCAAGTTAGTCTAAGTTCGTTCCAAGTTAGTGTATTTCGAAGGACGAACTTAGACAACCCTTAGAATGAGACGAACGAGACTAACTTGGGACGAACAAAGACAAACGTTAGTCTCATTATAAGGTTTGTGTAAGTTCGTCCCAAGTTAGTCTATTTCTTAGGACGAACTTTGACAAACTCAGAATGAGACTAACAAGACTAACTTGGGACGAACAAAGACAAACATTAGTCTCATTCTAAGGTTTGTCTAAGTTCGTCCCAAGTTAGTCTAAGTTCGTTCCAAGTTAGTCTATTTCTAAGGGCGAACTTAGACAAACCTTAGAATGAGACTAACTTGGGGTGAACAAAGACAAACTTTGGTCTCATTCTAAGGTTTGTCTAAGTTCGTCCTAGTTTAGTCTAACTTTGTCCCAAGTTAGTCTCTTTCTAACAACGAACTTAGAAAACTCTTAGAATGAGACTAGCGAGACTAACTTGAGACGAACAAATACAAACGTTAATCACATTCTAAAGTTTTTCAAAGTTCGTCCCAAGTTAGTCTCTTTCTAAGGTTAGACAAGCCTTAGAATGTGAGTAACGAGACTATCTTGAGACGAACAAAGACTAAATTTAGTCTCATTCTAAAGTTTGTCTAAGTTCATCCCTAGTTAGTCTAAGTTCGTCCCAAGTAAGTCTATTTCTAAGGACGAACTTAGACAAACCTTAGCATGAGACTAAAGAGACTAACTTGGGACGAACAAAGACAAACGTTAGTCTCATTCTAAGGTTTGTCTAAGTTCATCCCAAGTTAGTCTATTTCTAAGGACGAACTTAAATAAACCTCTAAAGAGACTCACCTGGGACGAACAAAGACAACCATTAGTCTCATTCTAAAGTTTGTCTAATTTCATCCCAAGTTTAGTCTAAGTTCGTTTCAAGTTAGTTTATTTCGCAGGATAATCTTAGACATAACTTCGAATGAGACTAATGAGACTAACTTGGGATGAACAAAGACAAACGTTAGTCTCATTCTAAGGTTTGTCTAAGTTCGTCCCAAGTTATTATATTTCTAAGGACGAACTAAGACAAACCTTTGAATGAGACTAACAAGACTAACATAGGACGAACAAAGACAAACGTTATTCTCAATCTAAGGTTTGTCGAAGTTTGTCCGAAGTTAGTAAATTTCTAACGACAAACTTAGACAAACCTTAAAATGAGACTAACAAGACTAACATGGGACGAACAAAGAGAAATGTTAGTCTCATTCTAAGGTTTGTGTAAGTTCGTCCCAAGTTAGTCTATTTCTAAGGATGAACTTAGAAAAACCTTAGAATCAGACTAAAGAGACGAACTTATGACGAACAAAGACAAACGTTAGTCTCATTCTAAGGTTTGTCTAAGTACATCCCAAGTTAGTCTAAGTTCGTTCCAAGTTAGTGTATTTCGAAGGACGAACTTAGACAAACCTTAGAATGAGACGAACGAGACTAACTTGGGACGAACAAAGACAAACGTTAGTCTCATTATAAGGTTTGTGTAAGTTCGTCCCAAGTTAGTCTATTTCTTGGGACGAACTTTGACAAACTCAGAATGAGACTAACAAGACTAACTTGGGACGAACAAAGACAAACATTAGTCTCATTCTAAGGTTTGTCTAAGTTCGTCCCAAGTTAGTCTAAGTTCGTTCCAAGTTAGTCTATTTCTAAGGGCGAACTTAGACAAACCTTAGAATGAGACTAACTTGGGGTGAACAAAGACAAACTTTGGTCTCATTCTAAGGTTTGTCTAAGTTCGTCCTAGTTTAGTCAACTTTGTCCCAAGTTAGTCTCTTTCTAACAACGAACTTAGACAACTCTTAGAATGAGACTAGCGAGACTAACATGGGACGAACAAATACAAACGTTAATCACATTCTAAAGTTTTTCAAAGTTCGTCCCAAGTTAGTCTCTTTCTAAGGTTAGACAAGCCTTAGAATGTGAGTAACGAGACTATCTTGAGACGAACAAAGACTAAATTTAGTCTCATTCTAAAGTTTGTCTAAGTTCATCCCTAGTTAGTCTAAGTTCGTCCCAAGTAAGTCTATTTCTAAGGACGAACTTAGACAAACCTTAGCATGAGACTAAAGAGACTAACTTGGGACGAACAAAGACAAACGTTAGTCTCATTCTAAGGTTTGTCTAAGTTCATCCCAAGTTAGTCTATTTCTAAGGACGAACTTAAATAAACCTCTAAAGAGACTCACCTGGGATGAACAAAGACAACCATTAGTCTCATTCTAAAGTTTGTCTAATTTCATCCCAAGTTTAGTCTAAGTTCGTTTCAAGTTAGTTTATTTCGCAGGATAATCTTAGACATAACTTCGAATGAGACTAACGAGACTAACTTGGGACGAACAAAGACAAACGTTAGTCTCATTCTAAGGTTTGTCTAAGTTCGTCCCAAGTTAGTCTATTTCTAAGGATGAACTTAGACAAACCTAAGAATGAGACTAAAGAGACTAACTTGGACAAAGACAAACGTTTGTCTCATTCTAAGGTTTATCTAAGTTTGTCCCAAGTTAGTCTAAGTTCGTCCCAATTTAGTCTATTTCTAAGGACAAACTTAGAAAAACCTTAGCATGAGACTAAAGAGACTAACTTGGGATGAACAAAGACAAGAGTTAGTCTCATTCTAAGGTTTGTCTATGTTCGTCCCAAGTTAGTCTAAGTTTGTCCCAAGTTAGTCTATTTCTAAGGACAAACTTAGACAAACCTTAGAATGAGACTAACGAGACTAACTTGGGACAAACAAAGACAAACGTTAGTCTCATTCTAATGTTTGTCTAAGTTCATCCCAAGTTAGTCTATTTCTAAGGACGAACTTAGATAAACCTTAGAATGAGACTAACAAGACTAACTTGGGATGAACAAAGAAAAACGATAGTCTCATTCAAAGGTTTGTCTAAGTTCATCCCAAGTTAGCCTATTTTTAAGGACGAACGTAGACAACCCATAGAATGAGACTAATGAGACTAAGTTGGGGTAAACAAAGACAAACGTTAGTCTCATTCTAAGGTTTATCTAAGTTCATCCCAATTATTCTATTTTTAACGATGAACTTTGACAAACCTTAGAATGAGACTAAAGAGACTCACTTGGGACGAACAAAGACAAACGTTAGTCTCATTCTAAGGTTTGTCTAAGTTCATCCCAAGTTAGTCGATTTCTAAGGACGAACTTAGAGAAACCTTAGAATGAGAGTAAAGAGACTAACTTGGGACAAACAAAGACAAACGTTAGTCTCATTCTAAGGTTTGTCTAAGTTTGTCCCAAGTTAGTCTAAGTTGTTCCCAAGTTAGTCTATTTCTAAGGACAAACTTAGACAAACCTTAGCATGAGACTAAAGAGACTAACTTGGGACAAACAAAGACAAGCGTTAGTCTCATTCTATGGTTTGTCTAAGTTGGTCCCAAGTTAGTGTAAGTTCGTCCCAAGTTAGTCTATTTCTAAGGACAAACTTAGACAAACTCTAGAATGGAACTAACGAGACCAACTTGGGACGAACAAAGACAAATGTTAATCTCATTCTAATGTTTGTCTAAGTTCGTCCCAAGTTAGTCTATTTCTAAGAACAAACCTTAGACTGAAACTAATGAGACTAACTTGGGACTAACAAAGACACATGTTAGTCTCATTCAATGGTTTGTCTAAGTTCGTCCCAAGTTAGCCTATTTTTAAGGACAAACTTGGACAAACCATAGAATGGGACTAACGAGACTAACTAGGGACAAACAAAGACAAACGTTAGTCTCATTCTAAGGTTTATCTAAGTTCATCGCAAGTTATTCTATTTTTAAAGACGAACTTAGACAAACCTTAGAATGAGATTAAAGAGACTCACTTGGGACGAACAAAGACAAACGTTAGTCTTATTCTAAGGTTTGTCGAAGTTCGTACCATGTTAGTCGATTTCTAAGGACGAACTTGGAGAAACCTTCGAATGAGACAAAAGAGACTATATTGGGACGAACAAAGACAAACGTTAGTCTCATTCTAAGGTTTGTCTAAGTTCGTCCCGAGTTAGTCTATTTCTAAGGACAATCTTGCACAAACCTTAGCATGAGACTAAAAAGACAAACTTGGGATGAACAAAGACAAACGTTAGTCCCATTCTAAGGTTTGTCTAAGTTTCTCCCAAGTTAGTCTATTTCTAAGGATAAACTTAGGCAAACCTTAGAATGAGACTAAAGAGACCAACTTGGGACAAAGAAAGACAAATGTTAGCCTTATTCTAAAGTTTGTCTAAGTTCGTCCCTAGTTAGTCTAAGTTCGTTCCAAGTTAGTCTATTTCTTAGGACGAGCTTAGACAAACCTTACAATGAGACTAACAAGAGTAACTTAGGATGAACAAACACAAATGTTAGTATCATTCTAAGGTTTGTCGAAGTTTGTCCCAAGTTAGTCAATTTCTAAGGAAGAACTTAGACAGACCTTAAAATGTGACTAACAAGACTAACATGGGACGAACAAAGACAAACGTTAGTCTCATTCTAAGATCTGTGTAAGTTTGTCCCAAGTTAGTCTATTTCTAAGGACGAACTTAGACAAACCTTCGAATGAGACTAAAGAAATGAACTTATGACGAACAAAGACAAACGTTAGTCTCATTCTAAGGTTTGTCTAAGTTCATCCCAAGTTAGTCTATTTCTAAGGACGAACTTAGATAAACCTTAGAATGAGACTAACAAGACTAACTTGGGATGAACAAAGACAAACGATAGTCTCATTCAAAGGTTTGTCTAAGTTCATCCCAAGTTAGCCTATTTTTAAGGACGAACGTAGACAACCCATAGAATGAGACTAATGAGACTAAGTTGGGGTAAACAAAGACAAACGTTAGTCTCATTCTAAGGTTTATCTAAGTTCATCCCAATTATTCTATTTTTAACGATGAACTTTGACAAACCTTAGAATGAGACTAAAGAGACTCACTTGGGACGAACAAAGACAAACGTTAGTCTCATTCTAAGGTTTGTCTAAGTTCATCCCAAGTTAGTCGATTTCTAAGGACGAACTTAGAGAAACCTTAGAATGAGAGTAAAGAGACTAACTTGGGACAAACAAAGACAAACGTTAGTCTCATTCTAAGGTTTGTCTAAGTTTGTCCCAAGTTAGTCTAAGTTGTTCCCAAGTTAGTCTATTTCTAAGGACAAACTTAGACAAACCTTAGCATGAGACTAAAGAGACTAACTTGGGACAAACAAAGACAAGCGTTAGTCTCATTCTATGGTTTGTCTAAGTTGGTCCCAAGTTAGTGTAAGTTCGTCCCAAGTTAGTCTATTTCTAAGGACAAACTTAGACAAACTCTAGAATGGAACTAACGAGACCAACTTGGGACGAACAAAGACAAATGTTAATCTCATTCTAATGTTTGTCTAAGTTCGTCCCAAGTTAGTCTATTTCTAAGAACAAACCTTAGACTGAAACTAATGAGACTAACTTGGGACTAACAAAGACACATGTTAGTCTCATTCAATGGTTTGTCTAAGTTCGTCCCAAGTTAGCCTATTTTTAAGGACAAACTTGGACAAACCATAGAATGGGACTAACGAGACTAACTAGGGACAAACAAAGACAAACGTTAGTCTCATTCTAAGGTTTATCTAAGTTCATCGCAAGTTATTCTATTTTTAAAGACGAACTTAGACAAACCTTAGAATGAGATTAAAGAGACTCACTTGGGACGAACAAAGACAAACGTTAGTCTTATTCTAAGGTTTGTCGAAGTTCGTACCATGTTAGTCGATTTCTAAGGACGAACTTGGAGAAACCTTCGAATGAGACAAAAGAGACTATATTGGGACGAACAAAGACAAACGTTAGTCTCATTCTAAGGTTTGTCTAAGTTCGTCCCGAGTTAGTCTATTTCTAAGGACAATCTTGCACAAACCTTAGCATGAGACTAAAAAGACAAACTTGGGATGAACAAAGACAAACGTTAGTCCCATTCTAAGGTTTGTCTAAGTTTCTCCCAAGTTAGTCTATTTCTAAGGATAAACTTAGGCAAACCTTAGAATGAGACTAAAGAGACCAACTTGGGACAAAGAAAGACAAATGTTAGCCTTATTCTAAAGTTTGTCTAAGTTCGTCCCTAGTTAGTCTAAGTTCGTTCCAAGTTAGTCTATTTCTTAGGACGAGCTTAGACAAACCTTACAATGAGACTAACAAGAGTAACTTAGGATGAACAAACACAAATGTTAGTATCATTCTAAGGTTTGTCGAAGTTTGTCCCAAGTTAGTCAATTTCTAAGGAAGAACTTAGACAGACCTTAAAATGTGACTAACAAGACTAACATGGGACGAACAAAGACAAACGTTAGTCTCATTCTAAGATCTGTGTAAGTTTGTCCCAAGTTAGTCTATTTCTAAGGACGAACTTAGACAAACCTTCGAATGAGACTAAAGAAATGAACTTATGACGAACAAAGACAAACGTTAGTCTCATTCTAAGGTTTGTTTAAGTTCATCCCAAGTTAGTCGATTTCTAAGGACGAACTTAGAGAAACCTTAGCATGAGACTAAAGAGACTATCTTGGGACGAACAATGACAAACATTATTCTCATTCTAAGGTTTGTCTAAGTTAATCACGAGTTAGTCTAAGTTCGTCCCTAGTTGGTCTATTTCTGAGGAAAAACTTAGATAAACCTTAACATGAGACTAAAAAGACTAACTTGGGATGAAGAAAGACAAATATTAGTCCCATTCTGAGGTTTGTCTGAGTTCGTCCCAAGTTAGTCTATTTCTAAGGACGAACTTAGACAAACCTAAGAATGAGACTAAAGAGACTAACTTGGAACGAACAAAGACAAATGTTAGCTTCATTCTAAAATTTGTCTAAGTTCGTCCCAAGTTAGTCTAAGTTCGTTCCAAGTTAGTCTATTTCTAAGGACGAGCTTAAACTAACCTTAGAATGAGACTAATGAGACTAACAAGACTAACTTAGGATGAAAAAAGACAAACGTTATTCTCATTTTAAGGGTTGTCGAAGTTTGTCCCAAGTTTGTCAATTTCTAAGGACGAACTTAGACAAACCTTAAGATGAGACTAACAAGACTAACTTGGGATGAACAAAGACAAATGTTAGTCTCATTCTAAGGTTTGTGTAAGTTCGTCCCATGTTAGTCTATTTCTAAGGACGAACTTAGACAAACCTTTGAATGAGACTAAAGAGACGAACTTATGACGAACAAAGACAAACGTTAGTCTCATTCTAAGGTTTGTCTAAGTTCATCCCAAGTTAGTCTAAGTTCATTCCAAGTTAGTCTATTTCGAAGGACGAACTTAGACAAACCTTAGAATGGGACTAACGAGACTAACTTGGGACGAACAAAGATAAACGTTAGTCTCATTCTAAGGTTTGTGTAAGTTCGTCCCAAGTTAGTTTATTTCTAAAGAACTTTGACAAACCTTAGAATGAGACTAACGAGACTTACTTGGGATGAACAAAGAAAAACTTTAGTCTCATTCTAAGGTTTGTGTAAGTTCGTCCTAAGTTAGTTTCAGGTCGTCCCAAGTTAGTCTCTTTCTAAGGACGAACTTAGACAAACCTTAGAATCAGACTAACGAGACTAAATTGGGACGAACAAAGACAAACTCTAGTCTCATTCAAAGGTTTGTCTAAGTTCAACTCAAGTTAGCTTATTTTTACGGACGAACTTAGACAAAACTTAGAATGAGACGCGCGAGACTAACTTGGGACGTACAAAGACAAACGTTAGTCTCATTCTAATGTTTGTGTAAGTTCGTCCCAATTTAATCTATTTCTAAGGACGAACTTAGACAAACCTTAGAATGAGACTAGAGAGACTAACTTATGACGAACAAAGACAAACGTTAGTCTCATTCTAAGGTTTGTCTAAGTTTGTCCCAAGTTAGTCTAAGTTCGTTCCAAGTTAGACTATTTCTAAGGACGAACTTAGACAAACCTTAGAATCACACTAACGAGACTAAATTGGGACGAACAAAGACAAACTTTAGTCTCCTTCAAAGTTTTGTCTAGGTTCAACTCAAGTTAGCTTATTTTTAAGGATGAACTTTGACAAAACTTAGAATGAGACGAGCGAGACTAACTTGGGACGTACAAAGACAAACGTTAGTCTCATTCTAATGTTTGTGTAAGTTCGTCCCAATTTAATTTATTTCTAAGGACGAACATAGACAAACCTTAGAATGAGACTAAAGTGACTAACTTATGACGAAAAAAGACAAACGTTAGTCTCATTCTAAGGTTTGTCTAAGTTCATCCCAAGTTAGTCTAAGTTCGTTCCAAGTTAGACTATTTCTAAGGACGAACTTAGACAGACCTTAGAATGAGACTAACAAGACTAACTTGGGACGAACAAAGACAAACGGAAGTCTCATTCTAAGGTTTGTCTAAGTTTGTCCCAAGTTAGTCTATTTCTAATGATGAACTTAGACAACCCTTATAATGAGACTAACGAGACTAACTTGGGATGAACAATGACAAATGTTAGTCTCATTCTAAGTTTTGTCTAAGTTTGTCCCAAGTTAGTCTATTTATAAGGATGAACTTAGACAACCCTTAGAATGAGATGAGCGAGACTAACTTGGGATGTATAAAGACAAACGTTAGTCTCATTCTAAGGTTTGTGTAAGTTCGTCCCAATTTAATCTATTTCTAAGGACGAACTTAGACAAACCTTAGAATGAGACTAATGAGACTAGCTTGGGACGAACAAAGACAAACTTTAGTCTCATTCTAAGGTTTGTGTAAGTTCGTCCTAAGTTAGTCTCAGGTCGTCCCAAGTTAGTCTCTTTCTAAGGACGAACTTAGACAAACCTTAGAATTAGACTAACTAGACTAGCTTAGGACAAACAAAGACAAACTTTAGTCTCATTCTAAGGTTTGTGTAAGTTCATCCTAAGTTAGTCTCAGGTCGTCCCAGGTTAGTCTTTTTCTAAGGACGAACTTACACAAACCTTAGAAAGAGACTAACGAGACTTATCTGGGAAAAACAAAGACAACCGTTAGTCTTATTCTAAGTTCTGTGTAAGTTCGTCCAAGTTAGTCTATTTCTAAGGACGAACTTAGACAAACCTAAGAATGAGACTAAAGAGACTAACTTGGGATGAATAAAGACAAACATTAGTCTCATTCTAAGGTTTTTCTAAGTTCATCCCAAGTTAGTCTAAGTTCGTTCAAAGTTAGTTTATTTCTAAGGACGAACATAGACAAACCTTAGAATGAGACTAACTTGGGGCCGAACAAAGACAACCGTTAGTCTCATTCTAAGGTTTGTCTAAGTTCGTCCCAAGTTAGTCTATTTCTAAGAATGAACTTTGATGTTCACATGAATGGCATGGCTTTGGCAAAATGGCATGGCTTTGGCAAAATGGCTTTAGACAGTTCTAGCAGGAGTTCAAGGAGTGTTCAACCGACTACTGGAACTCACATACAGCAGATCTGAAGATAAGACGTTTCCTAATCTGGACGTTCGAAGATCTGATCTGATTGGAGTTGGCTCAACAATAAATTTGAGGATCAGATATTCAAATGAATATCCTCTCTTCAATTAGGACTCAATTAAGAAGATTCGGAAGTACTTGGTGATAAAGAAAGATCGAGATCTTCTTGAAGATTAGAATGAAGATCTGAATATCCAAAAGATATCGACGAGATTATTTGATTGGAGCCAATCGACAAGTCATCACCGAAGATCAGATAGGCGATCAAATATATGTTGATTGGCTGAGAGAATATCGGATGGCTTGGCGTGGAAGTCATCTATGAAGATTGGATACGGATTGAATATTCTGCAAATATTCAGGAGTATCTTTGAAATATTTGACAGGATATTTAGATTGGATCTGGTCTTCACCAAAGCCTATAAGAAGAAGGCTAGGGCGTCCAGATTGAGGGCCGCTCCCTGTGAAAAAAGAAACAAACACGAGAGTTCGTGAGATTGGAGGAGGAGCGATGGCCGAGTGATTATTCCACACCGGAATATAAACGGCAAAGTAATAGTCTGTTCAGTGTGCTAGCCTGTTCAGACTGTTCTTGAAGGACAACAAAGCGCACACACTCACACGGTGATCAAGCTACGTATTTGAAAGAAGGCGACTGGACTTTTGGGAGGTCCAAGACTAGGCCGAGATTGCGGGGAACCGAGATTGCAAATCCAAGAGACGGAGTGTTAGAGGCTAGGCTATTACAAACAAGGCATTGTGTAAGTGTAAGTCCACGAATAGCTCTAAACTCGTAATAAGATTTGTGTCCCTTTTCGGGTGTCGGAAACCCCCCAGAGTAGGCGAAGCCGAACTGGGTTATCAATCTGTGTGTGCCTCTATTTTGTTCTGTTTACGGTTCTATCTGCTAAGGTGTTCCAGTCTCTGGTAGAACACAACCTGGAACTGTCCGAAAAGTGTTCGAGACGTAGTTCGAACACCGTCTAGAACTCATCTTGACTAGACAAGTAGATTTCAATTGGTATCAGAGCAGACACTCGACATACAGAGTGTGATCCGGCGACTGTTCAAGATGAGTTTGAAGGAAGGACAGAGCACTAACCGACAACCGTAGCTTGAAGGGCCGAATTATGCCTATTGGAAATCCAAGATGAAAGCCTTTATGAAATCCCTCGATGAAAGGGCTTAGAGAGCTGTAATGATAGGATGGACAGACCCATGATGGCCAACCCTGAAGGAGCTGTTATGCCAAAACCCGAAGCCCTATGGTCTGAAGCAGATGATGTAGCGGCTGTTGGGAATTCAAAGGTCCTGAATGCAATATTCTATGGAGTGGACGAGAATGTGTTCAAACTGATTGCTGAATGTGAGGTGGCCAAGGAAACATGGGATATTCTCAGAATAGCCTATGAGGGTCCGGACAGTGAATCTAATGATAAAGAAGAAGAACATGAGAATGTCAATCTCGTCAGACTTGAAGACTGTAGTGAGACAACTGAAAATCTATACTCTAGTACACTGTCTGAACAGGCTGTTGACGACGCATCAAGCAGTGATGACGAAGGACTTGCTCATGAGACCTCGGCAGAGACGTACAAGGAACTCTATGAGAAGTGGCTATTGGTAATTGGCCTGAACAAGAAGCTCACAGAAACAGTGGCAAGCCTGACAGAAGAAAAAGATAAAAAGTGGCAGGAGGTTGAACTTCTTTTTGGCCAGCAGGTGCAACACCAGGAGGAAATATCTACTTTGAAGCACGAGATGATTGGAATGAATCAAGAACACTCGTCACTTCTTGCACAGAAGGTGAAACTGCTAGACACCTTATCGGTTCTGAAAGCAAAGATGGAGAAAAATAGAGAAACACATCCTGTAGGCTTGGTGGGGCTAAGGAGAAAGAATGCTGAGTTGCACATCCGCAAAGAAGTTCATCTCAATATGACAGGTAATCCTCAATATCTCATCAATGTTAAACCTATTCGCAAGCGTCAGTTTGTCACTTTTGGAGATGGAGGGAAGGGCCAGGTGATCGGCTGTGGGACATTAAAGGTTCCGGATCTACCTGAGCTCAAGGGTATCCTCCTAGTGGATGGGTTAAAGGTGAACCTGATCAGTATCAGTAGATTGTGTGATGAAGGACAGTCTGTTATATTCACTAGTTATTCACGTCAAGTACTGGATAGGAATGAAGACACACTGTTGGAAGGAAGTAGGTCAACAAACAAAAGCTACTGTCTAGGCACAGTTGAAACAGGAGTTGCCACTGTCTGTCCGACAAACACGATACATGAGATGGAATTGCAAGGGACATGTATGGTGTCCTCTTCTGGAAAGGTGAAAGACAATGTTGCCCCCAACTCAGTTCTAGAAGATGAGAAATATAGTGGTGGGACTTCATCTAAAACACCCATTCAGACCAAGTCTACAGAAGATATAATTCCAGAGGGAGGTCCAGCTAATGAAGCCACACCTACTCCAATCGAGACACTTGACAATGCACCTACGCTGCAACCCTCATGGAGAATTAAGAGTCGAGTGAATAGGATGAAGTACCGAGAGCTGGCTGCCTGTTCATCCAGTCCGAAGAATGTCTTCAAAGCAATTATTGATGAGATTCGGGTGGTGGCCATTCACATGGAACTGGAAGAGCTCATCAGATATGAAGCATGGAAGTTATGTCATCTTAAGCATAGTCATGACTAGAAGAAGACTATGTACGAACTCACACAAGCGCCCGGAGCATGGTACGAAACGTTCCTCATCGACCATGGCTATGAGCGAGGGGGAGTAGTGAAGATGCTCGTCACGAGCACACAGAAGCTGTTTGGACAGTTCGTGAGACGGATGCAAAAGGAGCTCCAGCTGATCATGGTGGGAGAGATGAAATACCTTCCTGGAACACACTTTGCCCTGATGCTGGGAGAGCAGGAGAGCATCGCTGCAGGAGAGCAAGAGAGCATCACTGCAGGGAGGTGCTGCACTCAGTTCCTATGGATGAAGCAGAATTTGTCTGAACACGGAGTGGAACGGATGAAGAAGTTTCTGCCCAAGAACCCAGTACAACACTCCATGAGCAAATATCACTTCATCAGAGAGCTAGTGGTCATCACATCGAAACTCATGACAACCGTAACTGTCATACTCACCATGTCACTAGACGCCGCTCAGTTCAAAACACTTAGATCCTCTCTGGGTCTGCGTGTTATCGCCAACTAAGTGTTTCAGAAGGAGGTCAGCCAAGAGCAAAATCCCAGCAAATCAGATGGGCTGACCTACCAAAGAAGAGGGCTAGAACAGATGGTACGTGGTTGAAACTGATAGCAGTTTTATGAGGCGTTGGAGCATTTCAAGGAGGAGAGAGGTGATTGGACAAATATCTCAAGAGATATACACATGACAGTTTTTGGCAAGTTGAGGAGTCCAAATATTTAAAAAATCAAATGGGCAGTCGAATCGAAGTCGGATGAGGATACATTATCAGCAAACCCTAAGATCAGAGAGGGGAAAAAGAAGGGAGAAGAGGTGGCTGTCACGGAACTTAAAGAAGCTACTTTAAAGGCGTCAAAGGCTGATCCTAATCCAACTAAAGGGATTGTGCAAACGACGAAGGAAAATCAGACGCTGGCTAAACAACCCCTCAATGAGGTAATCTCTTGTTCTCACTCCTAAACTACTGCACTCAATTCTGTTGATGAGGAAGTACACACGATTGATAAAGATTCGGTGAGTTGTAAGGGTGACAAAGTGGTTAGTAAGAAGCCGAAGGGATTGAAACCTGCTGTAGATTCTGTGGCCGATGCTACAGAAGAAGGTGAAGCCAATAGGGCTAAGATTGTGGTTCTGATAAGCAGAAGAATGAGGATGCAAGTGGAGAATAGCAAGCTAAGCAATCTGGCAATGTGATGGAAGAGTCTCATGCATCCGGCAATGATGAAGAACTAGATGTGTTGTTCAAGGACATTAATGATGTTGTTGATGAGTTGCAAAAAGAGGAGGTTACAATACCTGTTGAGACAAGAGCTGATCAGTCCTCAGGACCCCAGGTCGTAGGGGTTGAGAAGGAAGCAAGTGTGCCAGATGATGTTGTCTCAGATATGCTGCAAGGTGGTGAGTCCTCTAGTTCTGATGCCGTCCCAGAGGGTGAGTCTATTAAAGCACCAGACGTCGTGCAAGGAGGGTTACATGATGATTTTGTGGAGGATGCACATGTGGTGGTGGATCCCCCAGCTATTCCTGATTTTTTGATGAAGGATGCTCAGGACTTCGTCCCTCTTTCAGAACTAAGGAAGGAAAAGAAAGACAAAAGGAAGGAGATGTGTTTGTTTGTGTCTGCAGCACAATCAGAAAATGAACATGTTGAAGAAAAAGCATATGATGCACCAGCTGTGCCGACTGAGTTGGAACGTCCTGCTAATACAGATGTCGAGATGCAATTATCTGATCAAGAAGAGGCTAAGAACAAGAACACTCAGAAGGAGGATAAGGATACAGTTTTACTGGCTGAGCTCAAGAAAGCTGAAAAGAAGAATCCCAAGAAGAAAGTGACATTCCAAGCATGCTCATCTAAGGGAACTATCAAGATGAATGGGAACATAAACGCAGGGGGAGCAAAAGCGTCTAAGAAGAGGAAAAGGTATAGTCCAGATCCTGTTCCTGGCCATGTTCCAACTAAAATTGTGAAAAATGGAGTATGGTGTGCCAGTACAGAAGCAGCAGCCAAGTGGAAGGCAGTGCAGAAAAGAAGGATCATCCCTGAAAGGCTGCTTAATGAGAAGACAATTCTATCCCAGTTGCAGATCTGACTCTATTCTACTCGATGTTGTTCTTCACCACCATAGTCAACTGGAAGCCTACATCTCATAGAACCACGATCAACAAGGAGATGGGACAGCTGCTCTACCAGATTGGAAATAGGATGCTCATTGACATGGGAAGAATTATATTTGACCAGATTACAGAACACGCCATTCTACTAAGTCTCTGCACCAAATAATTTTCCCATCATTTATCTATGAGTATCCAGATTTGCAGACTGACCAGGACAGACTGTCAAGTGCTCGTTCAAGTTGGTAGTTGATCACAAGCTGTTCAAGGGTCGACATAAGAATGATCTGAAGGACCCTGGGCTGAAGAGGAAGGATGCACCTGAGTCTTCCATAAGGAGAGCTACTGGTGAGAAGTTGTCCCGAGCTGAACGCGGATAATTACTGAAGGAGGTGGAGATCATATTGGAGGTCGAACATAAGTAGATGTCAAGAATCAATCAATTGGTGCACACTCTGCGATATCCCAATGTTGATGAAGCAGATGAAGCTTGACGAGCTCATGGGGTCACAAAGGACATTTGAGATGAATTTTTCTGATGATCTTCGAAGAAGGATAGAAAAATGTGTTGCTCTGAAGACTGATGTATCTGAAGAGTGGAACAACGTCAAGGACGAGTCTAAATCAGGTCAAGACATCAGTGAAGGTGTTAAACTTTGGATCAAAAGACCTAGACACGATTCTGAAGTCTCAGAGGATGAGTGGAGGACATAGAGGCATTGGCTACACTGATGGGAGCAGTTCAGGAAAGACTAAGTTTGTCAAAGCTGAACAGTAGGTGAACAGAGAGATGAATAGGTACCCTCTGGCCAACATGAAGAGTTCTAACGGTGAATGGAGACGAGACTTAAGAACCTGCTGGTACTGTCACAAGAAGGGGCACATCAAGCCAAGGTGTCACGAGTTCTTCACTGTGCGCAGAAAGTTGCAGCAGATTAATACTCCAAGGATGACATGAGAATGGAGAGTGAGAAAGTGGACCAAGAATCTCTGATGGAGGAAACCAGATCATCAAAAACCTATCAGTTGCTGACCTGTGGTCGAACAGCTGCTGAGACACCATGGTTCGACAGACTCACAGCATGTGTCACTGTCTCAGGCTATGCTCAAGGGGGAGTTGACAAGATTCCAGATGCCGAGGAGACCGGTTTGCTCGATTGGACCCCTTGCCAGTTTCTGGCAAAAAGGGGGAGTGTTTTGAGGTAACTGTTCTGGTTCCTCAAGTTGTGTCTAAAGCATAGATTTGGTTTTGCCAAAATGCCAAGGGGGAGACTGATGTTCCCATGAAGTTCGTTCCATATTAGTCTATTTCTAAGGACGAACTTAGACAAACCTTAGAATGAGACTAACAAGACTAACTTGGGATGAACAACGACAAATTTTAGTCTCATTCTAAGGTTTGTGTAAGTTTGTCCTAAGTTAATCTAAGTTCATCCCAAGTTAGTCTCTTTCTAAGGACGAACTTAGAGAAACCTTAGAAAGTGACTAACGTGACTAACTTGGGTCGAACAAAGACACACGTGAGTCTCATTCTAAGGGTTGTTTAAGTTTGTCCCAAGTTAGTCAATATCTAAGGACGAACTTAGACAACCCTTATAATGAGACTAACGAGACTAACTTGGGACGAACAAAGACAAACTTTAGTCTCATTCTAAGGTTTGTCTAAGTTCGTCCCAAGTTAGTCTATTTCTAAGGAAGAAATTAGACAAGCCTTAGAATGAGACTAACGAGACTAACTTGGGACGAATAAAGACAAACTTCAGTCTTGTTCTATGGTTTGTGTAAGTTTGTCTTAAGTTAGTCTAAGTTCGTCCCAAGTTAGTCTCTTTCTAAGGACGAACTTAGAGAAACCTTAGAATGAGACTAACAAGACTAACTTGGGACGAACAAAGACAAACGGAAGTCTCATTCTAAGGTTTGTCTAAGTTTGTCCCAAGTTAGTCTATTTCTAAGGATGAACTTAGACAACCCTTATAATGAGACTAACGAGACTAACTTGGGATGAACAAAGACAAATGTTAGTCTCATTCTAAGGTTTGTCTAAGTTTGTCCCAAGTTAGTCTATTTATAAGGATGAACTTAGACAACCCTTAGAATGAGATGAGCGAGACTAACTTGGGATGTATAAAGACAAACGTTAGTCTCATTCTAAGGTTTGTGTAAGTTCGTCCCAATTTAATCTATTTCTAAGGACGAACTTAGACAAACCTTAGAATGAGACTAATGAGACTAGCTTGGGACGAACAAAGACAAACTTTAGTCTCATTCTAAGGTTTGTGTAAGTTCGTCCTAAGTTAGTCTCAGGTCGTCCCAAGTTAGTCTCTTTCTAAGGACGAACTTAGACAAACCTTAGAATTAGACTAACTAGACTAGCTTAGGACAAACAAAGACAAACTTTAGTCTCATTCTAAGGTTTGTGTAAGTTCATCCTAAGTTAGTCTCAGGTCGTCCCAGGTTAGTCTTTTTCTAAGGACGAACTTACACAAACCTTAGAAAGAGACTAACGAGACTTATCTGGGACAAACAAAGACAACCGTTAGTCTTATTCTAAGTTCTGTGTAAGTTCGTCCAAGTTAGTCTATTTCTAAGGACGAACTTAGACAAACCTAAGAATGAGACTAAAGAGACTAACTTGGGATGAATAAAGACAAACATTAGTCTTTTTCTAAGGTTTTTCTAAGTTCATCCCAAGTTAGTCTAAGTTCGTTCAAAGTTAGTTTATTTCTAAGGACGAACATAGACAAACCTTAGAATGAGACTAACTTGGGGCCGAACAAAGACAACCGTTAGTCTCATTCTAAGGTTTGTCTAAGTTCGTCCCAAGTTAGTCTATTTCTAAGAATGAACTTTGATGTTCACATGAATGGCATGGCTTTGGCAAAATGGCATGGCTTTGGCAAAATGGCTTTAGACAGTTCTAGCAGGAGTTCAAGGAGTGTTCAATCGACTACTGTAACTCACATACAGCAGATCTGAGGATAAGACGTTTCCTAATCTGGACGATCGAAGATCTGATCTGATTGGAGTTGGCTCAACAATAAATTAGAGGATCAGATATTCAAATGAATATCCTCTCTTCAATTAGGACTCGATTAAGAAGATTCGGAAGTACTTGGTGATAAAGAAAGATCGAGATCTTCTTGAAGATTAGAATGAAGATCTGAATATCCAAAAGATATCGACGAGATTATTTGATTGGAGCCAATCGACAAGTCATCACCGAAGATCAGATACGCGATCAAATATATGCTGATTGGCTGAGAGAATATCGGATGGCTTGGCGTGGAAGTCATCTATGAAGATTGGATACGGATTGAATATTCTGCAAATATTCAGGAGTATCTTTGAAATATTTGACAGGATATTTAGATTGGATCTGGTCTTCACCAAAGCCTATAAGAAGAAGGCTAGGGCGTCCAGATTGAGGGCCGCTCCCTGAGACAAAAGAAACAAACACGAGAGTTCGTGAGATTGGAGGAGGAGCGATGGCCGAGTGATTATTCCACACCGGAATATAAACGGCAAAGTAATAGTCTGTTCAGTGTGCTAGCCTGTTCAGACTGTTCTTGAAGGACAACAAAGCGCACACACTCACACGGTGATCTAGCTACGTATTTGAAAGAAGGCGACTGGACTTTTGGGAGGTCCAAGACTAGGCCGAGATTGCGGGGAACCGAGATTGCAAATCCAAGAGAAGGAGTGTTAGAGGCTAGGCTATTACAAACAAGGCATTGTGTAAGTGTAAGTCCACGAATAGCTCTAAACTCGTAATAAGATTTGTGTCCCTTTTCGGGTGTGGGAAACCCCCCAGAGTAGGCGAAGCCGAACTAGGTTATCAATCTGTGTGTGCCTCTATTTTGTTCTGTTTACGGTTCTATCTGCTAAGGTGTTCCAGTCTCTGGTAGAACATAACCTGGAACTGTCCGAAAAGTGTTCGAGACGTAGTTCGAACACCGTCTAGAACTCATCTTGACTAGACAAGTAGATTTCAATTGGTATCAGAGCAGACACTCGACATACAGAGTGTGATCAGGCGACTGTTCAAGATGAGTTTGAAGGAAGGACAGAGCACTAACCGACCACCGTAGCTTGAAGGGCCAAATTATGCCTATTGGAAATCCAAGATGAAAGCCTTTCTGAAATCCCTCGATGAAAGGGCTTAGAGAGCTGTAATGATAGGATGGACAGACCCATGATGGCCAACCCTGAAGGAGCTGTTATGCCAAAACCCGAAGCCCTATGGTCTGAAGCAGATGATGTAGCGGCTGTTGGGAATTCAAAGGCCCTGAATGCAATATTCTATGGAGTGGACGAGAATGTGTTCAAACTGATTGCTGAATGTGAGGTGGCCAAGGAAACATGGGATATTCTCAGAATAGCCTATGAGGGTCCGGACAGTGAATCTAATGATAAAGAAGAAGAACATGAGAATGTCAATCTCGTCAGACTTGAAGACTGTAGTGAGACAACTGAAAATCTATACTCTAGTACACTGTCTGAACAGGCTGTTGACGACGCATCAAGCAGTGATGACGAAGGACTTGCTCATGAGTCCTCGGCAGAGACGTACAAGGAACTCTATGAGAAGTGGCTATTGGTAATTGGCCTGAACAAGAAGCTCACAGAAATAGTGGCAAGCCTGACAGAAGAAAAAGATAAAAAGTGGCAGGAGGTTGAACTTCTTGTTGGCCAGCAAGTGGAACACCAGGAGGAAATATCTACTTTGAAGCACGAGATGATTGGAATGAATCAAGAACACTCGTCACTTCTTGCACAGAAGGTGAAACTGCTAGACACCTTATCGGTTCTGAAAGCAAAGATGGAGAAAAATAGAGAAACACATCCTGTAGGCTTGGTGGGGCTAAGGAGAAAGAATGCTGAGTTGCACATCCGCAAAGAAGTTCATCTCAATATGACAGGTAATCCTCAATATCTCATCAATGTTAAACCTATTCGCAAGCGTCAGTTTGTCACTTTTGGAGATGGAGGGAAGGGCCAGGTGATCGGCTGTGGGACATTAAAGGTTCCGGATCTACCTGAGCTCAAGGGTATCCTCCTAGTGGATGGGTTAAAGGTGAACCTGATCAGTATCAGTAGATTGTGTGATGAAGGACAGTCTGTTATATTCACTAGTTATTCACGTCAAGTACTGGATAGGAATAAAGACACACTGTTGGAAGGAAGTAGGTCAACAAACAAAAGCTACTGTCTAGGCACAGTTGAAACAGGAGTTGCCACTGTCTGTCCGACAAACACGATACATGAGATGGAATTGCAAGGGACATGTATGGTGTCCTCTTCTGGAAAGGTGAAAGACAATGTTGCCCCCAACTCAGTTCAAGAAGATGAGAAATATAGTGGTGGGACTTCATCTAAAACACCCATTCAGACCAAGTCTATAGAAGATATAATTCCAGAGGGAGGTCCAGCTAATGAAGCCACACCTACTCCAATCGAGACACTTGACAATGCACCTACGCTGCAACCCTCATGGAGAATTAAGAGTCGAGTGAATAGGATGAAGTACCGAGAGCTGGCTGCCTGTTCATCCAGTCCGAAGAATGTCTTCAAAGCATTTATTGATGAGATTCGGGTGGTGGCCATTCACATGGAACTGGAAGAGCTCATCAGATATGAAGCATGGAAGTTATGTCATCTTAAGCATAGTCATGACTTGAAGAAGACTATGTACGAACTCACACAAGCGCCCGGAGCATGGTACGAAACGTTCCTCATCGACCATGGCTATGAGCGAGGGGGAGTAGTGAAGATGCTCGTCACGAGCACACAGAAGCTGTTTGGACAGTTCGTGAGACGGATGCAAAAGGAGCTCCAGCTGATCATGGTGGGAGAGATGAAATACCTTCCTGGAACACACTTTGCCCTGATGCTGGGAGAGCAGGAGAGCATCGCTGCAGGAGAGCAAGAGAGCATCACTGTAGGGAGGTGCTGCACTCAGTTCCTATGGATGAAGCAGAATTTGTCTGAACACGGAGTGGAACGGATGAAGAAGTTTCTGCCCAAGAACCCAGTACAACACTCCATGAGCAAATATCACTTCATCAGAGAGCTAGTGGTCATCACATCGAAACTCATGACAACCGTAACTGTCATACTCACCATGTCACTAGACGCCGCTCAGTTCAAAACACTTAGATCCTCTCTGGGTCTGCGTGTTATCGCCAACTAAGTGTTTCAGAAGGAGGTCAGCCAAGAGCAGAATCCCAGCAAATCAGATGGGCTGACCTACCAAAGAAGAGGGCTAGAACAGATGGTACGTGGTTGAAACTGATAGCAGTTTTATGAGGCGTTGGAGCATTTCAAGGAGGAGAGAGGTGATTGGACAAATATCTCAAGAGATATACACATGACAGTTTTTGGCAAGTTGAGGAGTCCAAATATTTAAAAAATCAAATGGGCAGTCGAATCGAAGTCGGATGAGGATACATTATCAGCAAACCCTAAGATCAGAGAGGGGAAAAAGAAGGGAGAAGAGGTGGCTGTCATGGAACTTAAAGAAGCTACTTCAAAGGCGTCAAAGGCTGATCCTAATCCAACTAAAGGGATTGTGCAAACGACGAAGGAAAATCAGACGCTGGCTAAACAACCCCTCAATGAGGTAATCTCTTGTTCTCACTCCTAAACTACTGTTCTCAATTCTGTTGATGAGGAAGTACACACGATTGATAAAGATTCGGTGAGTTATAAGGGTGACAAAGTGGTTAGTAAGAAGCCGAAGGGATTGAAACCTGCTGTAGATTCTGTGGCCGATGCTACAGAAGAAGGTGAAGCCAATAGGGCTAAGATTGTGGTTCTGATAAGCAGAAGAATGAGGATGCAAGTGGAGAACAGCAAGCTAAGCAATCTGGCAATGTGATGGAAGAGTCTCATGCATCCGGCAATGATGAAGAACTAGATGTGTTGTTCAAGGACATTAATGATGTTGTTGATGAGTTGCAAAAAGAGGAGGTTACAATACCTGTTGAGACAAGAGCTGATCAGTCCTCAGGACCCCAGGTCTTAGGGGTTGAGAAGGAAGCAAGTGTGCCAGATGATGTTGTCTCAGATATGCTGCAAGGTGGTGAGTCCTCTAGTTCTGATGCCGTCCCAGAGGGTGAGTCTATTAAAGCACCAGACGTCGTGCAAGGAGGGTTACATGATGATTTTGTGGAGGATGCACATGTGGTGGTGGATCCCCCAGCTATTCCTGATTTTTTGATGAAGGACGCTCAGGACTTCGTCCCTCTTTCTGAACTAAGGAAGGAAAAGAAAGACAAAAGGAAGGAGATGTGTTTGTTTGTGTCTGCAGCACAATCAGAAAATGAACATGTTGAAGAAAAAGCATATGATGCACCAGCTGTGCCGACTGAGTTGGAACGTCCTGCTAATACAGATGTAGAGATGCAATTATCTGATGAAGAAGAGGCTAAGAACAAGAACACTCAGAAGGAGGATAAGGATACAGTTTTACTGGCTGAGCTCAAGAAAGCTGAAAAGAAGAATCCCAAGAAGAAAGTGACATTCCAAGCATGCTCATCTAAGGGAACTATCAAGATGAATGGGAACATAAACGCAGGGGGAGCAAAAGCGTCTAAGAAGAGGAAAAGGTATAGTCCAGATCCTGTTCCTGTCCATGTTCCAACTAAAATTGTGAAAAATGGAGTATGGTGTGCCAGTACAGAAGCAGCAGCCAAGTGGAAGGCAGTGCAGAAAAGAAGGATCATCCCTGAAAGGCTGCTTAATGAGAAGACAATTCTATCCCAGTTGCAGATCTGACTCTATTCTACTCGATGTTGTTCTTCACCACCATAGTCAACTGGAAGCCTACATCTCATAGAACCACGATCAACAAGGAGATGGGACAGCTGGTCTACCAGATTGGAAATAGGATGCTCATTGACATGGGAAGAATTATATTTGACCAGATTACAGAACACGCCATTCTACTAAGTCTCTGCACCAAATAATTTTCCCATCATTTATCTATGAGTATCCAGATTTGCAGACTGACCAGGACAGACAGTCAAGTGCTCGTTCAAGTTGGTAGTTGATCACAAGCTGTTCAAGGGTCGACATAAGAATGATCTGAAGGACCCTGGGCTGAAGAGGAAGGATGCACCTGAGTCTTCCATAAGGAGAGCTACTGGTGAGAAGTTGTCCCGAGCTGAACGTAGATAATTACTGAAGGAGGTGGAGATCATATTGGAGGTCGAACATAAGTAGATGTCAAGAATCAATCAATTGGTGCACACTCTGCGATATCCCAATGTTGATGAAGCAGATGAAGCTTGACGAGCTCATGGGGTCACTAAGGACATTTGAGATGAATTTTTCTGATGATCTTCGAAGAAGGATAGAAAAATGTGTTGCTCTGAAGACTGATGTATCTGAAGAGTGGAACAGCGTCAAGGACGAGTCTAAATCAGGTCAAGACATCAGTGAAGGTGTTAAACTTTGGATCAAAAGACCTAGACACGATTCTGAAGTCTCAGAGGATGAGTGGAGGACATAGAGGCATTGGCTACACTGATGGGAGCAGTTCAGGAAAGACTAAGTTTGTCAAAGCTGAACAGTAGGTGAACAGATAGATGAATAGGTACCCTCTGGCCAACATGAAGAGTTCTAACGGTGAATGGAGACGAGACTCAAGAACCTGCTGGTACTGTCACAAGAAGGGGCACATCAAGCCAAGGTGTCACGAGTTCTTCACTATGCGTAGAAAGTTGCAGCAGATTAATACTCCAAGGATGACATGAGAATGGAGAGTGAGAAAGTGGACCAAGAATCTCTGATGGAGGAAACCAGATCATCAAAAACCTATCAGTTGCTGACCTGTGGTCGAACAGCTGCTGAGACACCATGGTTCGACAGACTCACAGCATGTGTCACTGTCTCAGGCTATGCTCAAGGGGGAGTTGACAAGATTCCAGATGCCGAGGAGACCGGTTTGCTCGATTGGACCCCTTGCCAGTTTGTGGCAAAAAGGGGGAGTGTTTTGAGGTAACTGTTCTGGTTCCTCAAGTTGTGTCTAAAGCATAGATTTGGTTTTACCAAAATACCAAGGGGGAGACTGATGTTCCCATGAAGTTCGTTCCATATTAGTCTATTTCTAAGGACGAACTTAGACAAACCTTAGAATGAGACTAACAAGACTAACTTGGGATGAACAAAGACAAACTTTAGTCTCATTCTAAGGTTTGTCTAAGTTCGTCCCAAGTTAGTTTATTTCTAAGGACGTACTTAGACAAACCTTAGAATGAGACTAACGAGACTAACTTGGGACGAACAACGACAAATTTTAGTCTCATTCTAAGGTTTGTGTAAGTTTGTCCTAAGTTAGTCTAAGTTCATCCCAAGTTAGTCTCTTTCTAAGGACGAACTTAGAGAAACCTTAGAAAGTGACTATCGTGACTAACTTGGGTCGAACAAAGACAAACGTGAGTCTCATTCTAAGGGTTGTTTAAGTTTGTCCCAAGTTAGTCAATATCTAAGGACGAACTTAGACAACCCTTATAATGAGACTAACGAGACTAACTTGGGACGAACAAAGACAAACTTTAGTCTCATTCTAAGGTTTGTCTAAGTTCGTCCCAAGTTAGTCTATTTCTAAGGAAGAAATTAGACAAGCCTTAGAATGAGACTAACGAGACTAACTTGGGACGAATAAAGACAAACTTCAGTCTTGTTCTATGGTTTGTGTAAGTTTGTCTTAAGTTAGTCTAAGTTCGTCCCAAGTTAGTCTCTTTCTAAGGACTAACTTAGACAAACCTTAGAATGAGACTAACGAGACTAACTTGGGACGAACAAAGACAAACTCTCATTCTAAGGTTTGTCAAAGTTTGTCCCAAGTTAGACTATTTCTAAGGACGAACTTAGGCAAACCTTATAATGAGACGAGGGAGAATAAGTTATGACGAACAAAGACAAACGTTAGTCTCTTTCTATGGTTTGTCTAAGTTCATCCCAAGTTTGTTTATTTCTAAGGACGAACTTAGACAAACCTTAGAATGAGACTAACGAGACTAACTTGGGACGAACAAAGACTAACTTTAGTCTCATTCTAAGGTTTGTGTGAGTTTGTACTAAGTTAGTCTAAGTTTGTCCCAAGTTAGTCTCTTTCTAAGGACGAACTTAGAGAAACCTTAGAATGTGACTAATGTGACTAACTTGGGTCGACAAAGACAAACATTAGTCTCATTCTAAGGTTTGTTTAAGTTCGTCCCAAGTTAGTCTATTTCTAAGGACGAACTTAGACAAACCTTAGAATGAGACGAACGAGACTAACTTGGGATGAACAAAGACAAACTTTAGTTTCATTCTAAGGTTGGTGTAAGTTTGTCCTAAGTTAGTCTAAGTTCGTCCCAAGTTAGTCTCTGTCTAAGGACGAACTTAGAAAAACCTTAGAATGAGACTACCGAGACTAACTTGGAACGAACAAAGACAAACATTAGTCTCATTCTAAGGTTTGTCTAAATTCATCCCAAGTTAGTTTATTTTTAAGGACAAACTTAGACAAACCTTAGAATGAGACTAACAAGACTAACTTGGGACGAACAAAGACTAATTTAGTCTCATTCTAAGGTTTGTGTAAGTTTGTCCTAAGTTAGTCTAAGTTCGTCCCAAGTTAGTCTCTTTCTAAGGACGAACTTAGAGAAACCTTTGAATGAGACTAACGAGACTAATTTGGGACGAACAAAGACAAACATTAGTCTCATTCTAAGGTTTGTCTAAGTTCGTCTCAAGTTAGTCTATTTCTAAGGGCGAACTTAGACAAACCTTAGAATGAGACTAACGAGACTAACTTGGAATGAACAATGACAAACTTTAGTTTCATTCTAAGGTTTGTGTAAGTTTGTCCTAAGTTAGTCTAAGTTCGTCCCAAGTTAGACTCTTTCTAAGGACGAACTTAGAAAAACCTTAGAATGAGACTACCGAGACTAACTTGGGACGAACAAAGACAAACATTACTCTCATTCTAAGGTTTGTCAAATTTTGTCTCAAGTTAGACTATTTCTAAGGACGAACTTAGACAAACCTTATAATGAGACGAGCGAGACTAACTTGGGACGAACAAAGAGAAACGTTAGTCTCCCTCTAAGGTTTGTTCAAGTTCGTCCCAAGTTAGTTTATGTCTAAGACAAACTTAGACAAACCTTAGAATGAGACTAACGAGACTAACTTAGGACGAACACATACAAACTTTAGTTTCATTCTAAGGTTTGTGTAAGTTTGTCCTAAGTTAGTCTAAGTTCGTCCCAAGTTTGTCTCTTTCTAAGGACGAACTTAGAGAAACTTTAGAATGTGACTAACGTGACTAACTTGGGTCGAACAAAGACAAACATTAGTCTCATTCTAAGGTTTGTTTAAGTTCGTCCCAAGTTAGTCTATTTCCAAGAACAAACTTAGACAACCCTTATAATGAGACTAACGAGACTAACTTGGGATGAACAAAGACAAACTTTAGTCTCATTCTAAGGTTTGTCTAAGTTCGTGCCAAGTTAGTCTATTTCTATGGATGAACTTAGACAAACCTTAGAATGAGACTAACGAGACTAACTTGGGACGAACAAAGACAAACTTTAGTCTCATTCTAAGGTTTGTGTAAGTTTGTCCTAAGTTAGTCTAAGTTCGTCCCAAGTTAGTCTCTTTCTAAGGACAAACTTAGACAAACCTTAGAATGAGACTAACGAGACTAACTTTGGTAGAACAAAGACAAACGGTTTTTTTTAACAAAGACAAACGTTAGTCTCATTCTAAGGTTTGTCTATGTTTGTCCCAAGTTAGTCTATTTCTATGGGCAAACTTAGACAAACCTTAGAATGAGACTAACGAGACTAACTTGGGACGAACAAAGACAAACGTTAGGCTCATTCTAATGTTTGTGTAAGTTCGTCCGAAGTCAGTCAATATCTAAGGACTAACTTAGACAAACCTTAGAATGAGACTGAAGAGACTAACTTATGACGAACAAAGACAAACGTTAGTCTCATTCTATGGTTTGTCTAAGTTCGTCCCAAGTTAGTCTTAGTTCGTTCCAACTTAGTCTATTTCTAAGTACGAACTTAGACAAACCTTAGAATGAGACTAACAAGACTAACTTGTGATGAACAAAGACAAACGTTAGTTTCATTCGAAGGTTTGTCTAAGTTCGTCCCAGGTTAGTCTATTTCTAAGGACGAACTTAGACAAACCTTAGAATGAGTCTAACGAGACTAACTTGGGATGAACAAAGACAAACGTTAGTCTCATTCTAAGGTTTGTCTAAGTTCGTCCCAAGTTAGTCTATTTCTAAGGATGAACTTAGACAACCCTTATAATGAGACTAGGGAGACTAACTTGAAACGAACAAAGACAAACTTTAGTCTCATTCTAAGGTTTGTCTAAGTTCGTCCCAAATTAGTCTATTTTAAGGACGATCTTAGACAAACCTTAGAATGAGACTAACGAGACTAACTTGGGACGAACAAAGACAAACTTTAGTCTCATTCTAAGGTTTGTGTAAGTTCGTCCTACGTTAGTCCCAGTTCGTCCCAAGTTAGTCTCTTTCTAAGGACGAACTTAGACAAACCTTAAAATGAGACTAATGAGACTAACTTGGGACGAACAAAGACAAACCTTAGTCTCATTCTAAGGTTTGTCTAAGTTCGTCCCAAGTTAGTCTATCTCTAAGGATGAACTTAGAGAAACCTTAGAATGAGACTAACGAGACTAACTTGGGACGAACAAAGACAAACCTTAGTCTCATTCTAAGGTTTATCTAAGTTCGTCCGAAGTTAGTCTATTTCTAAGGACGAACTTAGACAAATCTTAGAATAAGACTATAGAGACTAACTTGGGACGAACAAAGACAAACGTTAGTCTCATTCTAAGGTTTGTCTAACTTTGTCCCAAGTTTGTCTATTTCTAAGGACGAACTTAGACAACCCTTATAATGAGACTAACGAGACTAACTTGGCACGAACAAAGACAAACTTTAGTCTCATTCTAAGGTTTGTCTAAGTTCGTCCAAAATTAGTCTATTTCTAAGGACGAACTTAGACAAACCTTAGAATGAGACTAACGAGACTAACTTGGGACGAACAAAGACAAACTTTAGTCTCATTCTAAGGTTTGTGTAAGTTTGTCCTAAGTTAGTCTCAGTTCGTCCCAAGTTAGTCTCTTTCTAATAACGAACTTAGACAAACCTTAGAATGAGACTAACAAGACTAACTTGTGATGAACAAAGACAAACGTTAGTTTCATTCTATGGTTTGTCTAAGTTCGTCCCAAGTTAGTCTATTTATAAGGATGAACTTAGACAAACCTTAGAATGACACTAACGAGACTAACTTGGGACGAACAAAGACAAACCTTAGTCTCATTCTAAGGTTTGTCTAAGTTCGTCCGAAGTTAGTCTATTTCTAAGGACAAACTTAGACAAATCTTAGAATAAGACTATAGAGACTAACTTGGGACGAACAAAGACAAACGTTAGTCTCATTCTAAAATTTGTGTCAGTTCGTCCTAAGTAAGTCTCAGTTCGTACCAAGTTAGTCTCTTTCTAAGGACGAACTTAGAAAAACCTTAGAATGAAACTACCGAGACTAACTTGGGACAAACAAAGACAAACATTAGTCTCATTCTAAGGTTTGTCTAAGTTCATCCCAAGTTAGTTTATTTCTAAGGACGAACTTAGACAAACCTTAGAATGAGACTAACAAGACTAACTTGGGACGAACAAAGACTAATTTAGTCTCATTCTAAGGTTTGTGTAAGTTTGTCCTAAGTTAGTCTAAGTTCGTCCCAAGTTGGTCTCTTTCTAAGGACGAACTTAGAGAAACCTTAGAATGAGACTAACGAGACTAATTTGGGACGAACAAAGACAAACATTAGTCTCATTCTAAGGTTTGTCTAAGTTCATCTCAAGTTAGTCTATTTCTAAGGGCGAACTTAGACAAACCTTAGAATGAGACTAACGAGACTAACTTGGGATGAACAATGACAAACTTTAGTTTCATTCTAAGGTCTGTGTAAGTTTGTCCTAAGTGAGTCTAAGTTCGTCCCAAGTTAGTCTCTTTCTAAGGACGAACTTAGAAAAACCATAGAATGAGACTACCGAGACTAACTTGGGATGAACAAAGACAAAAGTTAATCTCATTCTAAGGTTTGCCAAATTTTGTCCCAAGTTAGACTATTTCTAAGGATGAACTTAGACAAACCTTATAATGAGACAAGCGAGACTAACTTGGGACGAACAAAGAGAAACGTTAGTCTCACTCTAAGGTTTGTTCAAGTTCGTCCCAAGTTAGTTTATGTCTAAGACGAACTTAGACAAACCTTAGAATGAAACTAACGAGATTAACTTAGGACGAACACATACAAACTTTAGTTTCATTCTAAGGTTTGTGTAAGTTTGTCCTAAGTTAGTCTAAGTTCGTCCCAAGTTTGTCTCTTTCTAAGGACGAACTTAGAGAAACCTTAGAATGTGACTAACGTGACTGACTTGGGTCGAACAAAGACAAACATTAGTCTCATTGTAAGGTTTGTTTAAGTTCGTCCCAACTTAGTCTATTTCCAAGGACAAACTTAGACAACCCTTATAATGAGACTAACGAGACTAACTTGGGACGAACTTAAACAAACCTTAGAATGAGACTAATGTTTGTCTTTGTTCGACCCAAGTTAGTCACGTTAGTCACATTCTAAGGTTTGTTTAAGTTCGTCCCAAGTTAGTTTATTTCCAAGAACAAACTTAGACAACCCTTATAATGAGACTAACGAGACTAACTTGGGATGAACAAAGACAAACTTTAGTCTCATTCTAAGGTTTGTCTAAGTTCGTGCCAAGTTAGTCTATTTCTATGGATGAACTTAGACAAACCTTAGAATGAGACTAACGAGACTAACTTGGGACGAACAAAGACAAACTTTAGTCTCATTCTAAGGTTTGTGTAAGTTTGTCCTAAGTTAGTCTAAGTTCGTCCGAAGTTAGTCTCTTTCTAAGGACAAACTTAGACAAACCTTAGAATGAGACTAACGAGACTAACTTTGGACGAACAAAGACAAACGGTTTTTTTTAACAAAGACAAACGTTAGTCTCATTCTAAGGTTTGTCTATGTTTGTCCCAAGTTAGTCTATTTCTATGGGCAAACTTAGACAAACCTTAGAATGAGACTAACGAGACTAACTTGGGACGAACAAAGACAAACGTTAGGCTCATTCTAATGTTTGTGTAAGTTCGTCCGAAGTCAGTCAATATCTAAGGACTAACTTAGACAAACCTTAGAATGAGACTGAAGAGACTAACTTATGACGAACAAAGACAAACGTTAGTCTCATTCTATGGTTTGTCTAAGTTCGTCCCAAGTTAGTCTTAGTTCGTTCCAACTTAGTCTATTTCTAAGTACGAACTTAGACAAACCTTAGAATGAGACTAACAAGACTAACTTGTGATGAACAAAGACAAACGTTAGTTTCATTCGAAGGTTTGTCTAAGTTCGTCCCAAGTTAGTCTATTTCTAAGGACGAACTTAGACAAACCTTAGAATGAGTCTAACGAGACTAACTTGGGATGAACAAAGACAAACGTTAGTCTCATTCTAAGGTTTGTGTAAGTTAGTCCTAAGTTAGTCCCAGTTCGTCCCAAGTTAGTCTCTTTCTAAGGACGAACTTAGACAAACCTTAAAATGAGACTAATGAGACTAACTTGGGACGAACAAAGACAAACCTTTGTCTCATTCTAAGGTTTGTCTAAGTTCATCCCAAGTTAGTCTATCTCTAAGGATGAACTTAGACAAACCTTAGAATGAGACTAACGAGACTAACTTGGGACGAACAAAGACAAACCTTAGTCTCATTCTAAGGTTTATCTAAGTTGGTCAGAAGTTAGTCAATTTCTAAGGACGAACTTAGACAAATCTTAGAATAAGACTATAGAGACTAACTTGGGACGAACAAAGACAAACGTTAGTCTGATTCTAAGGCTTGTCTAACTTTGTCCCAAGTTTGTCTATTTCTAAGGACGAACTTAGACAACCCTTATAATGAGACTAACGAGACTAACTTGGGACGAACAAAGACAAACTTTAGTCTCATTCTAAGGTTTGTCTAAGTTCGTCCAAAATTAGTCTATTTCTAAGGACGAACTTAGACAAACCTTAGAATGAGACTAACGAGACTAACTTGGGACGAACAAAGACAAACTTTAGTCTCATTCTAAGGTTTGTGTAAGTTTGTCCTAAGTTAGTCTCAGTTCGTCCCAAGTTGGTCTCTTTCTAAGGACGAACTTAGAGAAACCTTAGAATGAGACTAACGAGACTAATTTGGGACGAACAAAGACAAACATTAGTCTCATTCTTAGGGTTGTCTAAGTTCATCTCAAGTTAGTCTATTTCTAAGGGCGAACTTAGACAAACCTTAGAATGAGACTAACGAGACTAACTTGGGATGAACAATGACAAACTTTAGTTTCATTCTAAGGTCTGTGTAAGTTTGTCCTAAGTGAGTCTAAGTTCGTCCCAAGTTAGTCTCTTTCTAAGGACGAACTTAGAAAAACCATAGAATGAGACTACCGAGACTAACTTGGGATGAACAATGACAAAAGTTAATCTCATTCTAAGGTTTGCCAAATTTTGTCCCAAGTTAGACTATTTCTAAGGATGAACTTAGACAAACCTTATAATGAGACGAGCGAGACTAACTTGGGACGAACAAAGAGAAACGTTAGTCTCACTCTAAGGTTTGTTCAAGTTCGTCCCAAGTTAGTTTATGTCTAAGACGAACTTAGACAAACCTTAGAATGAAACTAACGAGACTAACTTAGGACGAACACATACAAACTTTAGTTTCATTCTAAGGTTTGTGTAAGTTTGTCCTAAGTTAGTCTAAGTTCGTCCCAAGTTTGTCTCTTTCTAAGGACGAACTTAGAGAAACCTTAGAATGTGACTAACGTGACTGACTTGGGTCGAACAAAGACAAACATTAGTCTCATTCTAAGGTTTGTTTAAGTTCGTCCCAACTTAGTCTATTTCCAAGGACAAACTTAGACAACCCTTATAATGAGACTAACGAGACTAACTTGGGATGAACAAAGACAAACTTTAGTCTCATTCTAAGGTTTGTCTAAGTTCGTCCGAAGTTAGTCTATTTCTAAGGACGAACTTAGACAAATCTTAGAATAAGACTATAGAGACTAACTTGGGACGAACAAAGACAAACGTTAGTCTCATTCTACGGTTTGTCTAAGGTCGTCCCAAGTTTGTCTATTTCTAAGGACGAACTTAGACAACCCTCATAATGAGACTAACGAGACTAACTTGGGACGAACAAATACAAACTTTAGTCTCATTCTAAGGTTTGTCTAAGTTCGTCCCAAGTTAGTCTATTTCTAAGGACGAACTTAGACAACCCTTATAATGAGACTAACGAAACTAACTTGGGACGAACAAAGACAAACTTTATACTCATTCTAAGGTTTGTCTAAGTTCGTCCCAAATTAGTCTATTTTAAGGACGAACTTAGACAAACCTTAGAATGAGACTAACGAGACTAACTTGGGATGAACAAAGACAAACTTTAGTCTTATTCTAAGGTTTGTGTAAGTTCGTCCTAAGTTAGTCTCAGTTCGTCCCAAGTTAGTCTCTTTCTAAGGACGAACTTAGACAAACCTTAAAATGAGACTAACGAGACTAACTTGGGACGAACAAAGACAAACCTTAGTCTCATTCTAAGGTTTGTCTAAGTTCGTCCCAAGTTAGTCTATCTCTAAGGATGAACTTAGACAAACCTTAGAATGAGACTAACGAGACTAACTTGGGACGAACAAAGACAAACCTTAGTCTCATTCTAAGGTTTATCTAAGTTCGTCCGAAGTTAGTCTATTTCTAAGGATGAAATTAGACAAATCTTAGAATAAGACTATAGAGACTAACTTGGGACGAACAAAGACAAACGTTAGTCTCATTCTAAGGTTTGTCTAACTTCGTTCCAAGTTTGTCTATTTCTAAGGACGAACTTAGACAACCCTTATAATGAGACTAACGAGACTAACTCGGGACGAACAAAGACAAACTTTAGTCTCATTCTAAGGTTTGTCTAAGTTCGTCCCAAATTAGTCTATTTCTAAGGACAAACTTAGACAAACCTTAGAATGAGACTATCGAGACTAACTTGGGACGAACAAAGACAAACTTTAGTCTCATTCTAAGGTTTGTGTAAGTTTGTCCTAAGTTAGTCTCAGTTCGTCCCAAGTTAGTCTCTTTCTAAGGACGAACTTAGACAAACCTTAGAATGAGACTAACAAGACTAACTTGTGATGAACAGAGACAAACGTTAGTTTCATTCTATGGTTTGTCTAAGTTCGTCCCAAGTTAGTCTATTTATAAGGATGAACTTAGACAAACCTTAGAATGAGACTAACGAGACTAACTTGGGACGAACAAAGACAAACCTTAGTCTCATTCTAAGGTTTGTCTAAGTTCGTTCGAAGTTAGTCTATTTATAAGGATAAACTTAGACAAATCTTAGAATAAGACTATAGAGACTAACTTGGGACGAACAAAGACAAACGTTAGTCTCATTCTAAGATTTGCGTCAGTTCGTCCTAAGTAAGTATCAGTTCGTCCCAAGTTAGTCTCTTTCTAAGGACGAACTTAGAAAAACCTTAGAATGAAACTAACAAGACTAACTTGGGACGAACAAAGACAAACATTAGTCTCATTCTAAGGTTTGTCTAAGTTCATCCCAAGTTAGTTTATTTCCAAGGACGAACTTAGACAAACCTTAGAATGAGACTAACAAGACTAACTTGGGACGAACAAAGATTAATTTAGTCTCATTCTACGGTTTGTGTAAGTTTGTCCTAAGTTAGTCTAAGTTCGTCCCAAGTTGGTCTCTTTCTAAGGAAGAACTTAGAGAAACCTTAGAATGAGACTAACGAGACTAATTTGGGACGAACAAAGACAAACATTAGTCTCATTCTAAGGTTTGTCTAAGTTAATCTCAAGTTAGTCAATTTCTAAGGGCGAAATTAGACAAACCTTAGAATGAGACTAACGAGACTAACTTGGGATGAACAATGACAAACTTTAGTTTCATTCTAAGGTTTGTGTAACTTTGTCCTAAGTGAGTCTAAGTTCCTCCCAAGTTAGTCTCTTTTTGAGGACGAACTTAGAAAAACCTTAGAATGAGACTACCGAGACTAACTTGGGACGAACAAAGACAAAAGTTACTCTCATTCTAAGGTTTGCCAAATTTTGTCCCAAGTTAGACTATTTCTAAGGATGAACTTAGACAAACCTTATAATGAGACGAGCGAGACTAACTTGGGACGAACAAAGAGAAACGTTAGTCTCACTCTAAGGTTTGTTCAAGTTCGTCCCAAGTTAGTTTATGTCTAAGACGAACTTAGACAAACCTTAGAATGAAACTAACGAGACTAACTTAGGACGAACACATACAAACTTTAGTTACATTCTAAGGTTTGTGTAAGTTTGTCCTAAGTTAGTCTAAGTTCGTCCCAAGTTAGTCTCTTTCTAAGGACGAACTTAGAGAAACCTTAGAATGTGACTAACGTGACTAACTTGGGTCGAACAAAGACAAACATTAGTCTCATTCTAAGGTTTGTTTAAGTTCGTCCCAACTTAGTCTATTTCCAAGGACAAACTTAGACAACCCTTATAATGAGACTAACGAGACTAACTTGGGATGAACAAAGACAAACTTTAGGCTCATTCTAAGGTTTGTCTAAGTTCGTCCGAAGTATGTCTATTTCTAAGGATGAACTTAGACAAATCTTAGAATAAGACTATAGAGACTAACTTGGGACGAACAAAGACAAACGTTACTCTCATTCTAAGGTTTGTCTAAGTTCGTCCCAAGTTTGTCTATTTCTAAGGACAAACTTAGACATCCCTTATAATGAGACTAACGAGACTGACTTGGGACGAACAAAGACAAACTTTAGTCTCATTCTAAGGTTTGTCTAAGTTCGTCCCAAATTAGTCTATTTCAAAGGACGAACTTAGACAAACCTTAGAATGAGACTAACGAGACTAACTTGGGACGAAAAAAGACAAACTTTAGTCTCATTCTAAGGTTTGTGTAAGTTTGTCCTAAGTTAGTCTCAGTTCGTCCCAAGTTAGTCTCTTTCTAAGGACAAACTTAGACAAACCTTACAATGAGACTAACAAGACTAACTTGTGATGAACAAAGACAAACGTTAGTTTCATTCTATGGTTTGTCTAAGTTCGTCCCAAGTTAGTGTATTTATAAGGATGAACTTAGACAAACCTTAGAATGAGACTAACGAGACTAATTTGGGACGAACAAAGACAAACCTTAGTCTCATTCTAAGGTTTGTCTAAGTTCGTCCGAAGTTAGTCTATTTATAAGGACAAACTTAGACAAATCTTAGAATAAGACAATAGAGACTAACTTGGGACGAACAAAGACAAACGTTAGTATCATTCTAAGATTTGTGTCAGTTCGTCCTAAGTAAGTCTCAGTTCGTCCCAAGTTAGTCTCTTTCTAAGGACGAACTTAGAAAAACCTTAGAATGAAACTACCGAGACTAACTTGGGACGAACAAAGACAAACATTGGTCTCATTCTAAGGTTTGTCTAAGTTCATCCCAAGTTAGTTTATTTCTAAGGACGAACTTAGACAAACCTTAGAATGAGACTAACAAGACTAACTTGGGACGAACAAAGACTAATTTAGTCTCATTCTACGGTTTGTGTAAGTTTGTCCTAAGTTAGTCTAAGTTCGTCCCAAGTTGGTCTCTTTCTAAGGACGAACTTAGAGAAACCTTAGAATGAGACTAACGAGACTAATTTGGGACGAACAAAGACAAACATTAGTCTCATTCTAAGGTTTGTCTAAGTTCATCTCAAGTTAGTCTATTTCTAAGGGCGAACTTAGACAAACCTTAGAATGAGACTAACGAGACTAACTTGGGATGAACAATGAAAAACTTTAGTTTCATTCTAAGGTTTGTGTAAGTTTATCCTAAGTGAGTCTAAGTTCGTCCAAAGTTAGACTCTTTCTAAGGATGAACTTAGAAAAACCTTAGAATGAGACTACCGAGACTAACTTGGGACGAACAAAGACAAAAGTTACTCTCATTCTAAGGTTTGCCAAATTTTGTCCCAGGTTAGACTATTTCTAAGGATGAACTTAGACAAACCTTATAATGAGACGAGCGAGACTAACTTGGGACGAACAAAGAGAAACGTTAGTCTCACTCTAAGGTTTGTTCAAGTTCGTCCCAAGTTAGTTTATGTCTAAGACGAACTTAGACAAACCTTAGAATGAAACTAACGAGACTAACTTAGGACGAACACATACAAACTTTAGTTTCATTCTAAGGTTTGTGTAAGTTTGTCCTAAGTTAGTCTAAGTTCGTCCCAAGTTTGTCTCTTTCTAAGGACGAACTTAGAGAAACCTTAGAATGTGACTAACGTGACTGACTTGGGTCGAACAAAGACAAACATTAGTCTCATTCTAAGGTTTGTTTAAGTTCGTCCCAACTTAGTCTATTTCCAAGGACAAACTTAGACAACCCTTATAATGAGACTAACGAGACTAACTTGGGATGAACAAAGACAAACTTTAGTCTCATTCTAAGGTTTGTCTAAGTTCGTCCGAAGTTAGTCTATTTCTAAGGACGAACTTAGACAAATCTTAGAATAAGACTATAGAGACTAACTTGGGACGAAGAAAGACAAACGTTAGTCTCATTCTACGGTTTGTCTAAGGTCGTCCCAAGTTTGTCTATTTCTAAGGACGAACTTAGACAACCCTTATAATGAGACTAACGAGACTAACTTGGGACGAACAAATACAAACTTTAGTCTCATTCTAAGGTTTGTCTAAGTTCGTCCCAAGTTAGTCTATTTCTAAGGACGAACTTAGACAACCCTTATAATGAGACTAACGAGACTAACTTGGGAAGAACAAAGACAAACTTTAGTCTCATTCTAAGGTTTGTCTAAGTTCGTCCCAAATTAGTCTATTTTAAGGACGAACTTAGACAAACCTTAGAATGAGACTAACGAGACTAACTTGGGATGAACAAAGACAAACTTTAGTCTCATTCTAAGGTTTGTGTAAGTTCGTCCTAAGTTAGTCTCAGTTCGTCCCAAGTTAGTCTCTTTCTAAGGACAAACTTAGACGAACCTTAAAATGAGACTAACGAGACTAACTTGGGACGAACAAAGACAAACCTTAGTCTGATTCTAAGGTTTGTCTAAGTTCGTCCCAAGTTAGTCTATCTCTAAGGATGAACTTAGACAAACCTTAGAATGAGACTAACGAGACTAACTTGGGACGAACAAAGACAAACCTTAGTCTCATTCTAAGGTTTAGCTAAGTTCGTCCGAAGTTAGTCTATTTCTAAGGACGAACTTAGACAAATCTTAGAATAAGACTATAGAGACTAACTTGGGACGAACAAAGACAAACGTTAGTCTCATTCTAAGGTTTGTCTAACTTCATCCCAAGTATGTCTATTTCTAAGGACGAACTTAGACAACCCTTATAATGAGACTAACGAGACTAACTTGGGACGAACAAAGACAAACTTTAGTCTCATTCTAAGGTTTGTCTAAGTTCGTCCCAAATTAGTCTATTTCTAAGGACGAACTTAGACAAACCTTAGAATGAGACTAACGAGACTAACTTGGGACGAACAAAGACAAACTTTAGTCTCATTCTAAGGTTTGTATAAGTTTGTCCTAAGTTAGTCTCAGTTCGTCCCAAGTTAGTCTCTTTCTAAGGACGAACTTAGACAAACCTTAGAATGAGACTAACAAGACTAACTTGTGATGAACAAAGACAAACGTTAGTTTCATTCTATGGTTTGTCTAAGTTCGTCCCAAGTTAGTCTATTTATAAGGATGAACTTATACAAACCTTAGAATGAGACTAACGAGACTAACTTGGGACGAACAAAGACAAACCTTAGTCTCATTCTAAGGTTTGTCTAAGTTCGTCCGAAGTTAGTCTATTTCTAAGGATAAACTTAGACAAATCTTAGAATAAGACTATAGAGACTAACTTGGGACGAACAAAGACAAACGTTAGTCTCATTCTAAGATTTGTGTCAGTTCGTCCTAAGTAAGTCTCAGTTCGTCCCAAGTTAGTCTCTTTCTAAGGACGAACTTAGAAAAACCTTAGAATGAAACTACCGAGACTAACTCAGGACGAACAAAGACAAACATTAGTCTCATTCTAAGGTTTGTCTAAGTTCATCCCAAGTTAGTTTATTTCTAAGGATGAACTAAGACAAACCTTAGAATGAGACTAACAAGACTAACTTGGGACGAACAAAGACTAATTTAGTCTCATTCTACGGTTTGTGTAAGTTTGTCCTAAGTTAGTCTAAGTTCGTCCCAAGTTGGCCTCTTTCTAAGGACGAACTTAGAGAAACCTTAGAATGAGACTAACGAGACTAATTTGGGACGAACAAAGACAAACATTAGTCTCATTCTAAGGTTTGTCTAAGTTCATCTCAAGTTAGTCTATTTCTAAGGGCGAACTTAGACAAACCTTAGAATGAGACTAATGAGACTAACGAGACTAACTTGGGATGAACAATGAAAAAATTTAGTTTCATTCTAAGGTTTGTGTAAGTTTGTCCTAAGTGAGTCTAAGTTCGTCCCAAGTTAGTCTCTTTCTAAGGACGAAATTAGAAAAACCTTCGAATGAGACTACCGAGACTAACTTGGGACGAACAAAGACAAAAGTTACTCTCATTCTAAGGTTTGCCAAATTTTGTCCCAAGTTAGACTATTTCTAAGGATGAACTTAGACAAACCTTATAATGAGACGAGCGAGACTAACTTGGGACGAACAAAGAGAAACGTTAGTCTCACTCTAAGGTTTGTTCAAGTTCGTCCCATGTTAGTTTATGTCTAAGACGAACTTAGACAAACCTTAGAATGAAACTAACGAGACTAACTTAGGACGAACACATACAAACTTTAGTTTCATTCTAAGGTTTGGGTAAGTTTGTCCTAAGTTAGTCTAAGTTCGTCCCAAGTTTGTCTCTTTCTAAGGACGAACTTAGAGAAACCTTAGAATGTGACTAACGTGACTAACTTGGGTCGAACAAAGACAAACATTAGTCTCTTTCTAAGGTTTGTTTAAGTTCGTCCCAACTTAGTCTATTTCCAAGGACAAACTTAGACAACCCTTATAATGAGACTAACGAGACTAACTTGGGATGAACAAAGACAAACTTTAGTCTCATTCTAAGGTTTGTCTAAGTTCGTCCGAAGTTAGTCTATTTCTAAGGACGAACTTAGACAAATCTTAGAATAAGACTATAGAGACTAACTTGGGGCGAACAAAGACAAACGTTACTCTCATTCTAAGGTTTGTCTAAGTTCGTCCCAAGTTTGTCTATTTCTAAGGACGAACTAAGACATCCCTTATAATGAGACTAACGAGACTAACTTGGGACGAACAAAGACAAACTTTGGTCTCATTCTAAGGTTTGTCTAAGTTCGTCCCAAATTAGTCTATTTCAAAGGACGAACTTAGACAAACCTTAGAATGAGACTAACGAGACTAACTTGGGACGAACAAAGACAAACTTTAGTCTCATTCTAAGGTTTGTGTAAGTTTGTCCTAAGTTAGTCTCGGTTCGTCCCAAGTTAGTCTCTTTCTAAGGACAAACTTAGACAAACCTTAGAATGAGACTAACAAGACTAACTTGTGATGAACAAAGACAAACGTTAGTTTCATTCTATGGTTTGTCTAAGTTCGTCCCAAGTTAGTCTATTTATAAGGATGAACTTAGACAAACCTTAGAATGAGACTAACGAGACTAACTTGGGACGAACAAAGACAAACCTTAGTCTCATTCTAAGGTTTGTCTAAGTTCGTCCGAAGTTAGTCTATTTCTAAGGACAAACTTAGACAAATCTTAGAATAAGACTATAGAGACAAACTTGGGACGAACAAAGACAAACGTTAGTATCATTCTAAGATTTGTGTCAGTTCGTCCTAAGTAAGTCTCAGTTCGTCCCAAGTTAGTCTCTTTCTAAGGACGAACTTAGAAAAACCTTAGAATGAAACTACCAAGACTAACTTGGGACGAACAAAGACAAACATTAGTCTCACTCTAAGGTTTGTCTAAGTTCATCCCAAGTTAGTTTATTTCTAAGGACAAACTTAGACAAACCTTAGAATGAGACTAACAAGACTAACTTGGGACGAACAAAGACTAATTTAGTCTCATTCTACGGTTTGTGTAAGTTTGTCCTAAGTTAGTCTAAGTTCGTCCCAAGTTGGTCTCTTTCTAAGGACGAACTTAGAGAAACCTTAGAATGAGACTAACGAGACTAATTTGGGACGAACAAAGACAAACATTAGTCTCATTCTAAGGTTTGTCTAAGTTCATCTCAAGTTAGTCTATTTCTAAGGGCGAACTTAGACAAACCTTAGAATGAGACTAACGAGACTAATATAGGATGAACAATGACAAACTTTAGTTTCATTCTAAGGTTTGTGTAAGTTTATCCTAAGTGAGTCTAAGTTCGTCCAAAGTTAGTCTCTTTCTAAGGACGAACTTAGAAAAACCTTAGAATGAGACTACCGAGACTAACTTGGGACGAACAAAGACAAAAGTTACTCTCATTCTAAGGTTTGCCAAATTTTGTCCCAAGTTAGACTATTTCTAAGGATGAACTTAGACAAACCTTATAATGAGACGAGCGAGACTAACTTGGGACGAACAAATAGAAACGTTAGTCTCACTCTAAGGTTTGTTCAAGTTCGTCCCAAGTTAGTTTATGTCTAAGACGAACTTAGACAAACCTTAGAATGAAACTAACGAGACTAACTTAGGACGAACACATACAAACTTTAGTTTCATTCTAAGGTTTGTGTAAGTTTGTCCTAAGTTAGTCTAAGTTCGTCCCAAGTTTGTCTCTTTCTAAGGACAAACTTAGAGAAACCTTAGAATGTGACTAACGTGACTGACTTGGGTCGAACAAAGACAAACATTAGTCTCTTTCTAAGGTTTGTTTAAGTTCGTCCCAACTTAGTCTATTTCCAAGGACAAACTTAGACAACCCTTATAATGAGACTAACGAGACTAACTCGGGATGAACAAAGAAAAACTTTAGTCTCATTCTAAGGTTTGTCTAAGTTCGTCCGAAGTTAGTCTATTTCTAAGGACGAACTTAGACAAATATTAGAATAAGACTATAGAGACTAACTTGGGACGAACAAAGATAAACGTTACTCTCATTCTAAGGTTTGTCTAAGTTCGTCCCAAGTTTGTCTATTTCTAAAGACGAACTTAGACAACCTTTATAATGAGACTAACGAGACTAACTTGGGACGAAAAAAGACAAACTTTAGTCTCATTCTAAGGTTTGTCTAAGTTCGTCCCAAATTAGTCTATTTATAAGGACGAACTTAGACAAACCTTAGAATGAGACTAACGAGACTAACGAGACTAACTTGGGACGAACAAAGACAAACTTTAGTCTCATTCTAAGGTTTGTGTAAGTTCATCCTAAGTTAGTCTCAGTTCGTCCCAAGTTAGTCTCTTTCTAAGGAGGAACTTAGACAAACCTTAGAATGAGACTAACAAGACTAACTTGTGATGAACAAAGACAAACGTTAGTTTCATTCTATGGTTTGTCTAAGTTCATCCCAAGTTAGTCTATTTCTAAGGAAGAACATAAAGAAACCTTAGAATGAGACAAACGAGACTAACTTGGGACGAACAAAGACAAACCTTAGTCTCATTCTAAGGTTTGTCTAAGTTCGTCCGAAGTTAGTCTATTTCTAATGACGAACTTAGACAAATCTTAGAATAAGACTATAGAGACTTACTTGGAACGAATAAAGACAAACGTTAGTCTCATTCTAAGATTTGTGTCAGTTCGTCCTAAGTAAGTCTCAGTTCGTCCCAAGTTAGTCTCTTTCTAAGGACGAACTTAGAAAAACCTTAGAATGAAACTACCAAGACTAACTTGGGACGAACAAAGACAAACATTAGTCTCACTCTAAGGTTTGTCTAAGTTCATCCCAAGTTAGTTTATTTCTAAGGACAAACTTAGACAAACCTTAGAATGAGACTAACAAGACTAACTTGGGACGAACAAAGACTAATTTAGTCTCATTCTACGGTTTGTGTAAGTTTGTCCTAAGTTAGTCTAAGTTCGTCCCAAGTTGGTCTCTTTCTAAGGACGAACTTAGAGAAACCTTAGAATGAGACTAACGAGACTAATTTGGGACGAACAAAGACAAACATTAGTCTCATTCTAAGGTTTGACTAAGTTCATCTCAAGTTAGTCTATTTCTAAGGGCGAACTTAGACAAACCTTAGAATGAGACTAACGAGACTAATATAGGATGAACAATGACAAACTTTAGTTTCATTCTAAGGTTTGTGTAAGTTTATCCTAAGTGAGTCTAAGTTCGTCCAAAGTTAGTCTCTTTCTAAGGACGAACTTAGAAAAACCTTAGAATGAGACTACCGAGACTAACTTGGGACGAACAAAGACAAAAGTTACTCTCATTCTAAGGTTTGCCAAATTTTGTCCCAAGTTAGACTATTTCTAAGGATGAACTTAGACAAACCTTATAATGAGACGAGCGAGACTAACTTGGGACGAACAAATAGAAACGTTAGTCTCACTCTAAGGTTTGTTCAAGTTCGTCCCAAGTTAGTTTATGTCTAAGACGAACTTAGACAAACCTTAGAATGAAACTAACGAGACTAACTTAGGACGAACACATACAAACTTTAGTTTCATTCTAAGGTTTGTGTAAGTTTGTCCTAAGTTAGTCTAAGTTCGTCCCAAGTTTGTCTCTTTCTAAGGACAAACTTAGAGAAACCTTAGAATGTGACTAACGTGACTGACTTGGGTCGAACAAAGACAAACATTAGTCTCTTTCTAAGGTTTGTTTAAGTTCGTCCCAACTTAGTCTATTTCCAAGGACAAACTTAGACAACCCTTATAATGAGACTAACGAGACTAACTCGGGATGAACAAAGAAAAACTTTAGTCTCATTCTAAGGTTTGTCTAAGTTCGTCCGAAGTTAGTCTATTTCTAAGGACGAACTTAGACAAATATTAGAATAAGACTATAGAGACTAACTTGGGACGAACAAAGATAAACGTTACTCTCATTCTAAGGTTTGTCTAAGTTCGTCCCAAGTTTGTCTATTTCTAAAGACGAACTTAGACAACCTTTATAATGAGACTAACGAGACTAACTTGGGACGAAAAAAGACAAACTTTAGTCTCATTCTAAGGTTTGTCTAAGTTCGTCCCAAATTAGTCTATTTATAAGGACGAACTTAGACAAACCTTAGAATGAGACTAACGAGACTAACGAGACTAACTTGGGACGAACAAAGACAAACTTTAGTCTCATTCTAAGGTTTGTGTAAGTTCATCCTAAGTTAGTCTCAGTTCGTCCCAAGTTAGTCTCTTTCTAAGGAGGAACTTAGACAAACCTTAGAATGAGACTAACAAGACTAACTTGTGATGAACAAAGACAAACGTTAGTTTCATTCTATGGTTTGTCTAAGTTCATCCCAAGTTAGTCTATTTCTAAGGAAGAACATAAAGAAACCTTAGAATGAGACAAACGAGACTAACTTGGGACGAACAAAGACAAACCTTAGTCTCATTCTAAGGTTTGTCTAAGTTCGTCCGAAGTTAGTCTATTTCTAATGACGAACTTAGACAAATCTTAGAATAAGACTATAGAGACTTACTTGGAACGAATAAAGACAAACGTTAGTCTCATTCTAAGATTTGTGTCAGTTCGTCCTAAGTAAGTCTCAGTTCGTCCCAAGTTAGTCTCTTTCTAAGGACGAACTTAGACAAACCTTAGAATGAGACTAACGAGACTAACTTGAGACGAACAAAGACAAATGTTAGTCTCATTCTAAGGTTTGTCTAAGTTCGTCCCAAGTTAGTCTATTTCTAAGGACGAACTTAGACACACCTTAGAATGTGACAAACGAGACTAACTTGGGAAGAACAAAGACAACGATTAGTCTCATTCTAAAGTTTGTGTAAGTTCGTTGATGCGTCGTATTTATACGACTCGTCGAGTCAATTAATCCCATTTATTTTGACACTTTTATATGCGAACAATTACTTTTTATTATGGTTTTGCATCTCAGGTGTTTTGGAAGGTCTAGGAGGAAACACGCATTAAAGACGGCATTTTACGCCGAAAACATCACAATGGCAGATCAGACCTTTGGACAGTCGACGGAGTGCTGGGAATGGACCGCTGATCATAATAATACGAGCCACATGCCATTGCAAAGGTAACTCAATTCCCTACAACTCTCTAGTTCACACCAAGAGCATCCGAGGTCATATAGAAGGTCAAATCTAGAATCGAAGTCGGAACAGGCATGCAGAAGAGGAATCCGAATTCAGTGGCGATCGCGTCCGCAAGAGACATTAGCATTAACGCTAATGTTGCCTACTAACGTGCCGCTAATGTCCCTGCCAAACGCGCCTAGTTGACGAGATGATGACATCATCAATGCATTTTGAAGACGTCAGCAAGTCCGAAACATGGAAATTGAGCCCAAAAAAAGACTTGGAAATCCTAGTTTTTGCTATAATTAAGAACTTTGGGTTAGGGTTTCCATCATCCATCATTCTACGAAGACCAAGACGGCCCTGGAGAAGATGAAGCTTTCGATGACAGAGAAGAATTTTCTACTTTCATTATGTGTTTTTGCATGATCATGTGTAGCTAAACCTTTAATTCAATTTAGGGTTTTGTTCATTGTAACACATGTTTTGAGACTCCGTTCTTAATGCTATTTTATGTTTTACTAGTTCTTGCTTCATCACATGAATTAACTTGTTAGATTTAGTGGAAGCATTGTCGTAAAGCTTAATTGAGCAATTAATTCTTACCGTTAATATCTACTGGAAACTTTGTCGTAAATGTAGATCGTAACACCTATGCTAAATAATACCTTTGTCGGATTATTAAGCTTAGGAAAGAACTAAAAGTCTAACACCTTTGTCGGGTTAGATTGTGGCGTATCACCTTTGTCGGGATACTTGGGTTGTTATCTTTGTCAGAACAACCACACTTAGAAACATGAAATTAGATATTTAGCAGTCAATGATAAACATGTCACAATAGAAACACTAAGCAGGATGTCCTCTCTTTATTGGAAGCCTTCTGTTATTTTTCTCTTGTGCACTATTTACTGCTAAAAAACCCCCCTTTCTTAATTTCTCACAGGAACAACTTCGACAAACCAGCTCTCTTGGGGTCGACCCTGCTTGCCACTAGCTAGTTTTACGCAGGATAAATATAAGTTTAAGTTTGACGCGTCAGACGACGCGCGTCATTCGTCCAAGTTAGTCTATTTCTAAGGATGAACTTAGACAAACCTTAGAATGAGACTAACGAGACTAACTTGGGACGAACAAAGACAAACATTAGTCTCATTCTAAGGGTTGTCTTACTTCGTCCCAAGTTAGTCTAAGTTTGTCCCAAGTTAGTCTATTTCTAAGGACGAACTGACACAAACCTTAGAATGAGACTAACTTGGGGCGAACAAAGACAAACTTTATTCTCATTCTAAGGTTTGTCTAAGTTCGTCCTAATTTAGTCTAAGTTTGTCCCAAGTTAGTCTCTTACTAAGGACAAAGTTAGACAAACCTTAGAATGAGACTAGCGAGACTAACATGGGAAGAACAAAGACAAACGTTAGTCTCATTCTAAGGTTTGTCAAAGTTCGTCCCAAGTTAGTCTATTTCTAAGGACGAACTTAGACAAACCTTAGAATGAGACGAACGAGACTAACTTGGGACGATCAAAGACAAACATTAGTCTCATTCTAAGGTTTGTGAATGAGACTAAAGAGACTAACGTATGATGAATAAAGACAAACATTAGTCTCATTCTAAGGTTTGTCTAAGTTCATCCCAAGTTAGTCTAAGTTCGTTCCAAGTTAGTCTATTTCTAAGGACGAACTTAGACAACCCTTAGAATGAGACTAACAAGACTAACTTGGGACGAACAAAGACAAATGTTAGTCTCATTCTAAGGTTTGTCTAAATTTGTCCCAAGTTAGTCTATTTCTAAAGACGAACTTAGACAAACCTTAGAATGAGACTAACAAGACTAACTTGGGACGAACAAAGACAAACGTTTGTGTTAGTTATATGGCATGTAGTTTGGCAAAACTTAGAATAGCTGTTCTAGCTGATGTTCTAGTCTAGTTAAGACAACTGTCCCTGGAACAAGTTCAAGATAGATGGAAGTTTCCTAATTCAAATTAGGAAACCTAGCCGACCGTTGGAAGAGCAAGGCGGTTGCACATCCAAGGACAGAAGTTGGTTATTTCCAAATTCAGATTTGGAATGTTGTTTCAACCGACGCAGCACAACTTTGCAAGAATGTATCTCCGATATCAGAATTGACAATTCGGTGCTTAAAGATAATTGAAGGCGTGTCTCAAGTCGGTTGCTTGCGTATGAAGCTTTCAATACTATGAAGATATTCGAAGATTCCTAAATCAATGTTACAGATTCAAAGAGAATTATCTTCTAAGATACGCACGAAATATTTGGAAAGATTTCCTAATGATGAGAGGCGGTTTATGTCCGGAAACCCTAATCATTCTAGGGTTTCTTCCGCCCTATTTAAGGAGTGCTAATACTCGGTTATTAGCAGCACTCACGGAGAAATTTATCACGCTCATACTCATTGAAGGGTGGTGGAGGATTTAAGCGGTGACATAATCGTAACTGGTTATTCACTACGCTCGGCTGGAGAGTTAACCGTCACTGGTTACTCGAAGGCGCTCGGATTCAATCTGCACTGGTGCTCAGCAGATTGATCGTGGAACAAGCTGAAAGCTCAAGCACAACTGTTCAACCTGCGCATTCGGGAGAAGGCGCTGATTCTCACGGAGAATCATTCTGGTGGATACCGAGCGGGAGCAAAGATCTAGGGGGAGACCTAGATTGCAATTACTAGAGTGTTCGAGGCTCAGGTAGTTTAAGATGGATTCTGTAAACGGTAATTCCTGTACTCGCAATACTCAATAATAGTGAATTGCTATCCACCGGGCTAGAGAACGCCCCCCAGACGTAGGCTCGTTAACGCCAAACTGGCTAACAACTTTGCGTGTCGTTTTTATTTCTGCACAACTTGTTTTAGCGCATAAGTTGTTTTAGAATTTGCTCTGGATCTCGACCAGAACAACATCTCTTCTACCAGGGGAAGATTTCAGTTTGTCTCATTCTAAGGTTTGTCTAAATTCGTCCCAAGTTAGTCTATTTCTGAGGACGAACTTAGACAAACCTTAGAATGAGACTAGCTAGACTAACTTGGAAAAAATAAAGAATAACGTTAGTCTCATTCTAAGGTTTGTCAAAGTTCATCCCAAGTTAGTCTCTTTCTAAGGACGAACTTAGACAAACCTTAGAATGAGACTAACGAGACTAACTTGGGACGATCAAAGACAAACATTAGTCTCATTCTAAGGTTTGTGTAAGTTCGTCCCAAGTTAGTCTATTTCTAAGGACGAACTTAGACAAACCTTAGAATGAGACTAAAGAGACTAACGTATGATGAACAAAGACAAACATTAGTCTCATTCTAAGGTTTGTCTAAGTTCATCCCAAGTTAGTTTAAGTTCGTTCTAAGTTAGTCTATTTCTAAGGACGAACTTAGATAAACCTTAGAATGAGACTAACAAGACTAACTTGGGACGAACAAAGACAAACGTCAGTCTCATTCTAAGGTTTGTCTAAATTCGTCCCAAGTTAGTCTATTTCAAAGGACGAACGTAGATAAACCTTAGAATGAGACTAATAAGACTAACTTGGGACGAACAAAGACAAATGTTTGTCTCATTCTAAGGTTTGTCTAAACTCGTCCCAAGTTAGTCTAAGTTCATCCAAAGTTAGTCAATTTCTAAGGACGAACTTGGACAAAATTTAGCATGAGACTAAAGAGATTAACTTGGGACGAACAAAGACAAACGTTAGTCTCATTCTAAGGTTTGTGTAAGTTCGTCCCAAGTTAGTCTATTTCTAAGGACGAACTTAGACAAACCTTAGAATGAGACTAAAGAGACTAACTTGGGACGAACAAAGACAAACGTTAGTCTCATTTTAAAGTTTGTCTAAGTTCATCCCAAGTTTGTCTAAGTTCATTCCATATTAGTCTATTTCTAAGGACAAACTTAGACAAATCTTTGAATGAGACTAACAAGACTAAATTTGGACGAACAAAGAACATACGTTAGTCTCATTCTTAGGTTTGTCAAAGTTCGTCCCAAGTTAGTCTATTTCTAAGGACGAACTTAGACAATCCTTAGAATGAGACGTACAAAACTAACTTGGGACGAACAAAGACAAACGTTTGTCTCATTCTAAGGTTTGTCCCAAGTTTGTCTATTTCTAAGGATGAACTTAGACGATTCTTAGAATGAGACTAACTTGGGGCAAACAAAGACAAACTTTAGTCTCATTCTAAGGTTTGTCTAAGTTTGTCCTAATTTAGTCTAAGTTCGTCCCAATTTAGTCTCTTTCTAAGGACGAACTTAGACAAACCTTAGAATGAGACTAACAAGACTAACTTGGGATGAACAGAGACAAACGTTAGTCTCATTCTACGATTTGTCAAAGTTCGTCCCAAGTTAGTCTATTTCTAAGGACGAACTTAGACAAACCTAAGAATGAGACTAAAGAGACTCACTTGGGAGAACAAAGACAAACGTTTGGCGCATTCTAAGGTTAGTCTAAGTGTGTCCGAAGTTAGTCTAAGTTCGTCCCAAGTTAGTCTATTTCTAAGGACAAATTTAGACAAACCTTAGCATGAGACGAAAGAGATGAACATTGGACGAACAAAGACAAACGTTAGTTTCATTCTAAAGTTTGTCTAACTTCGTCCTAAGTTAGTCTATGTTCGTCCCAAGTTAGTCTTTTTCTAAGTACAAACTTAGACAAACCTTAAAATGAGACTAACAAGACTAACTTGGGACGAATAAAGACAAATGTTAGTCTCATTCTTAGGTTTATCTAAGTTCGTCCCAAGTTAGTCTATTTCTAAGGACGAACTTAGACAACCCTTAGAATGAGACTAACGAGACTATCTTAGGATGAACAAAGACTAACTTTAGTCTCATTCTAAGGTTTGTCTAATTGCGTCCCAAGTTAGTCTAAGTTTGTCCCAAATTAGTCTATTTCTAAGGACGAACTTAGACAAACCATAGAATGAGACTAACAAGACAAACTTGGGACGAACAAAGACAAACGTTTGTCTCATTCTAAGGTTGTTGAAGTTTTTCCCAAGTTAGACTAAGTTCATCCCAAGTTAGTCTATTTCTAAGGACGAACTTAGACAAACCTTAGAATGAAACTAACTTGGGGCGAACAAAGACAAACTTTAATCTCATTCTAAGGTTTGTCTAAGTTCTTCATAATTTAGTCTAAGTTCGTCCCAAGTTAGTCTCTTTCTAAGGACGAACTTAGACAAACCTTAGAATGAGGCTAGCGAGGCCAACTTGGGACGAACAAAGACAAATGTTAGTCTCATTCTAAGGTTTGTCAAAGTTCGTCCCAAGTTTGTCTCTTTCTAAGGACAAACTTAGACAAGCCTTAGAATGTGACTAACGAGACTATCTTGGGACGAACAAAGACAAACATTTGTCTCATTCTAAGGTTTGTCTAAGTTCATCCCAAGTTAGTCTTAGTTCGTCCCAAGTTAGTCTTAGTTCGTCCCAAGTTAGTCTATTTCTAAGGACGAACTTAAACAAACCTTAGAATGAGACTAACAAGACTAACTTGGGACGAACAAAGACAAACGTTTGTCTCATTCTAAGGCTTGTCTAAGTTTGTCCCAAGTTAGTCTATTTCTAAGGATGAACTTAGAGAAACATTAGAATGAGACTAACGAGACTAACTTGGGACGAACAAAGAGAAACTTTAGTCTCATTCTAAGGTTTGTGTAAGTTCGTCCTAAGTTAGTATCCGTTCATCCCAAGTTAGTCTCTTTCTAAGGACGAACTTAGACAAACCTTAGAATGAGACTAACGAGACTAACTTGGGACGAACAAAGACAAACGTTAGTCTCATTCTAAGGTTTGTCTAAGTTCGTCTCAAGTTAGTCCATTTCTAAGGACGAACTTAGACAAACCTTAGAATGAGACTAACAAGACTATCTTGGGACGAACAAACACTAACTTTAGTCTCATTCTAAGGTTTGTCTAAGTTCATCACAAGTTAGTTAAAGTTCATCCCAAGTTAGTCTATTTCTAAGGACGAACTTAGACAAACCTTAGAATGAGAGTAACAAGACTAACTTTGGACGAACAAAGACAAACGTTTGTCTCATTCTAAGGTTTGTTGACAGGCGTCGTTTGACCTACAAATTTGAATTTATATTTTTCCCTACTATAAGCTAGTAAACCGACAAGTAGGGGTCGAACCCAAGGGAGCTGGTGAGGTTACTTGTTGTTCAGTAAAATAAAGCAATTGGGGGTTTGTGAGTGATTTGGAAACAAGTGTAATAAAAGGAAGTAAAGCGAGAGATATCAATCAGAGAGAATATTCGGTCTAGGGTTTTTCTATTGTGACTTCGTTTATCATTGATTTCTAAACATCTAATTCTATGTTCTTAAGTGTTGTTACTCCGTTCCAGGTTATAACCTAAGGTAGGGCCGTTCCAAGCACCTACGCCACAATCTACACCGTTCCTGGTTATAGACTTCTAGTTCTAGCAAACCTAATACTCCGTTCCAGGTTATATTAGATTTAGTGCAACTACTCGTTCTAACGGTCTAGTATCAAACAAGCAGCGAATAGGGAAATTGAATTGCTCGGCTAAGCTTTACCATTCCAAGTATCCACTTAGCTTCACAATTCAATCCAAGGTAATTATGCACAAGAACTAGTAGAACATAAAAATAGCATTAAGCATGGAATCTCAAAACTACGTCACAATATATTAAAACTCTAAACCGAATAGAAGGTTTAGCTACACCTAATTATGAAAAGACGCATAATTAAAAGTAGAAAAATCTTCTCTCTCGTCAAAAGCTTCGTCTTCTCCTCCAGAGCCGTCTTGGTTGATGGAATTGTGTGATGGCCCATGGGAACCCTAACCCAAAGATCTTATTTATACAAAAAAAAATAGGGTTTCCAAGTTTGTTTTTGGGCTCAATTTCAAAGTTTCGGACTTGCTGACATCATCAAATGCGTTGCTGACATCATCGGCCGCGGACCGTGTAAATTTTAGCTCCGCGGCTACTGTTCATTTTAGCGTCCGCGGGTACTGTTCATAAAGTGAACAGTGTCCGCGGTCCTCTCGGAGTCAGATCATCCATTCTGCGCATCATATATGACTTCGGCTCTCAATTAGACCCTCAAAATGACCTCGGCTGCTCTCGGCGTGAACTAAGGAGTTGTAGGAAATTGAGTCAGCTACGCAACGCCATGTAGCTCGTATTTTTCTGATCAACGATCCATTCCCAGCGCTCCGCCGAACGTCCAAAGGTCTAATCTGAAACTTTGATGTTTTTGGCATGAAAAGACATCTTTTATGCGCGTTTCCACCTAGAGCTTCCGAAACACCTGAAATGCAAACCCATACTAAAAAGTAAATGTTCGCATATAAAAGTGTCCAAATAGATGGGATTAGTTGACTCGACGAGTCGTATAAATACGACTCATCAAACCACCCCACACTTAAACTTGTTCCTGCCGAACAAGAACTAAGTCATAGAAGGAAAATAAATGTAAAACCACAATTTCTTCGACGTCCTAGACAATGCTACATGAATATGAGTTGCTAGTCTAGACTCGCTTTTCTATCCATAACTCAATCGCTACTAAAATCATCATGCTCAACATAGTATTAACTTTGATACATGTTACTTTTTGAGCTGAAATTCAAATTAATTCGGATGATTGGGAGATAGTCCTCTTTAGACCCATGATCTGCACTCACTGTCCCGAACTCTAGCTATATGATTATACTTCATCACTTTTTCTTGCACGTGATTCATTCAAGCTTCAAGGTTTTCTGAGCTTTTCTTCCTTTTTTTTTGTTGGACAGCTTTTGTAGTGATTTTCTTTGGCCTTTGGCTCTTGATGTAACACTGATGTACTTCACTTTTGTTGAGTGTAGAACTTTCACAATTTGGCTGATTTTTTTCTTGAGCTTTGCTCCTTTATTGTGAACAGCTTGTCCTTTCTTCTTTTCTTTTGAGGGAGGTCCAATCACCACCCGCAAGCATATGGAAATACTTCCCCGCTCTTTCTCATCGTCGACTTTTTTTACGCGAGTCAAGATGGGGGCCCACCACCTATTTTCCCGGTTACTTAGGACTAGAGATAGGACGGTCTGTTTTCCCATCCCGCCTACCTACATAAACACTGCAGCGGCGGAGCTAACTCTGAACCATATCGTCTCGAAGTGCTAGCCTCCACGAAATCCACATAACCATATAACTCAAAATTCGGTCCTTTGAATGCTTCGTCATGTCTCTCTAGGACATTTCTGTCAACTCCACATCCCTGTTTATCTCAACTCAAAAGGACACGCAGTGGGATAAATTCACATGTAAAAATACAATTTAGATTTCATGAGAGAAACACATCTAATCAGCATCGTCTATTTCACATCATCAAAATTCAATACTGCATATCCAGGAAAAAGAGAGAAATTCATACTTTCAAAAAAAAAATTTAAAAGGGAAACGTGCAGACACTATGCAGGTGCAAAAAATAAACGTGTTGACAAAATAGACTGACTCTCCCACCCCACACTTTTGAATAAAGCCGTGTCCTCACGGTACGGCTTAAATTCAAAGAAACGACTATGCAAGACACACAAACATATACGAAAAGGAAGAGATCAAAGTGAACAGGTACTCCCCTTGTTTCGTCATGTGAAGATGAGAATTTTGGTCAAACGAGTCAGTCAATGCTGGTCAATGGTCAATCGCGCCTGATGAAGAGATTACGCCGCGCCTGAAGAACACATTAGCCATTTAAAATGGCTTGTGGGCGCGGTGAATAAAATGTGCGTGAGCCACGATCCTCTCGGAGTGTCACCTGTTTCCTGCATAACAACGTTCTTCTTTCCCAAAATACAATGTGACGAATATGACTCAAGACTCAATTAAAAAAAAGAAAAATAACGAAATAGAAAATAAAAGAAAAACTGAGAAACAAAACTTTTGCCGGGCTGCCTCCCTGCGAGCGCCTTTGTTTTACGTCGTTGTCTCGACGGTACCTCTTAGGGATCACAAGTTAGGATCCCATGGACGTGTGAGGTCTAATTTTTTTACTCCTCTGTGATACTCATAGCCCTCATCGAATGGCGCTCTCGTGTCTATCCATCCTGGTTTCCATCCAAACGTGCCATGTCTCGGTCGCTTTTTCATGTATGAACGATCATCATCCTCATAAATATGGAAATTCAATGTCTTGCCAGGAAACACAAGTGACATCAAGCATGTTTCCATGTCAATCTTGGTCTTTGTGGCAAAAAGGAGTGATCGTCCCAAAATAGGTGCTGTAGGACCGTTATCTCTAGCATCTCTCATCTGCAAAACGTAAGAGTCAATATCATGGGTAACTGTGAATGCACCTGGGTCCTTACACTTTTCAGGTGGTGGTGCTTGACTCGTAGCACGTAGATGTTCCACCATTGGCTTTTCTGGCTCATGATTTGCCTCCAACTCGCCACCTAGCTCATTCTGGTGGATTATATGCTCTTCCGGAGCTCTTACCTGTACAAAAAACGAAAAAGGAGGATCAATTTCAATATTTTCGGAAGACCATGTCGCGGGTGGTGAACACTTTAAGTGTTCCCGCGGATCGGTAACATGTTCTTGATCCGCGGTGCTTAAGTGTTCTTCATCCGCGCTTGTAACGTGTTCATCGTCCGCGGCTGTCTGGTCCTCCGCGAGTGCTTCACCATTTATCTCCACGGGTTCTGTGCATTTTAACTGACCGCGGATGACGTTAAATTGAACATCATCCGCGAACCCCTCTGAGTTGGCCACTTTATCGCCATTTTCTGCCTCTGGTTCGTCTATCGTGGCCAATGCGGTGTCATGCACGATCTGCACTAAATCAGCTTCTACTGTCTGTGACTTATCATCCATTTTGTGCAGCTGATCTAGCTTCGATCTCTGTGCCATATCATCTACCAGGTCCCAGGCGTCACAGATGTCTAAATTCATTAATGACCCTCCTGCTGCAGCATCGAGCATAGAACACTCTAGTGGATTCATCCCATCAAGGAAGCTCTCAAGAAGAAATAAATCTGTGAATCCATGGTGTGGACAGCTTCCGTGAAGGTCATCGAAGCGCACATAGTACTCATATAATGTCTCGCCCTATAATTGCACAATGGTAGAAATTTTCTTGCGAACTTTAAATTGAAGGGATGGTGGAGAAAACTTCTTCAGAAATTGGGCTCGTAGCTCCACATAACTACTGTCATAATCTGCATATGAGAAATAACAATATTTTGCAGAGTCAGTTAAAAAAAACAAAAATATTTTCAATTTAAACCTCACTAATGACTTTTCCTTAGGCTTTATGCGGCATGAGACGGCGTGAAACGTTTTCACATGTGACACGGGGTCTTCTCCGATGGCACCACCAAATTTGGGGAGACGCCGAATCATCCAAAATTTAACCTCGCTGCCTTGGTATTCATCTTCCTCATCGTCTTCATCGTCACAAGGTGGTGAACTATAATAGGAAGACATGGTGAATCACTAAAAACCAAAAATACTGGAAATAAATAAAAAGAAACAACTTCACCGAAGCGCAGCTCCCCGGTAACGGCGCCAAAATTTGACAGGCGTCGTTTGACCTGCAAATTTGAATTTATATTTTTCCGTACTATAAGCTAGTAAACCGGCAAGTAGGGGTCGAACCCAAGGGAGCTGGTGAGGTTACTTGTTGTTCTGTAAAATAAAGCAATTGGGGGTTTGTGAGTGATTTGGAAACAAGTGTAATAAAAGAAAGTAAAGCGAGAGATATCAATCAGCGAGAATATTCGGTCTAGGGTTTTTCTATTGTGACTTCGTTTATCATTGATTTCTAAACATCTAATTCTATGTTCTTCAGTGTGGTTACTCCGTTCCAATTATAACCTAAGGTAGGGATGTTCCAAGCACTTACGCCACAATCTACTCCGTTCCAGGTTATAGACTTCTAGTTCTAGCAAACCTAATACTCCGTTCCAGGTTATATTAGATTTAGTGCAACTACTCGTTCTAACGGTCTAGTATCAAACAAGCATCGAATAGGGGAATTGAATTGCTCGGCTAAGCTTTACCATTCCAAGTGTCCACTTAGCTTCACAATTCAATACAAGGTAATTATGCACAAGAACTAGTAGAACATAAAAATAGCATTAAGCATGGAATCTCAAAACTACGTCACAGTATATTAAAACCCTAAACCGAATAGATGGTTTAGCTACACATAATTATGAAAAGACGCATAATTAAAAGTAGAAAAATCTTCTCTCTCGTCGAAAGCTTCGTCTTCTCCTCCAGAGCCGTCTTGGTTGATGGAATTGTGTGATGGCCCATGGAAACCCTAACCCAAAGATCTTATTTATAGCAAAAAATAGGGGTTCCAAGTCTGTTTTTGGGCTCAATTTCAAAGTTTCGGACTTGTTGACGTCATCAAACGCATTGCTGACATCATCGGCCACGGACCGTGTACATTTTAGCTCCGTGGGTACTTTTCATTTTAGCGTCCGCGGGTACTGTTCATTAAGTGAACAGTGTCCGTGGTCCTCTCGGAGTCAGATCATCCATTCTGCGCATCTGCTTTGACTTCGGCTCTCGATTAGACCCTTCAAATGACCTTGAATGCTCTCGGTGTGAACTAGAGAGTTGTAGGGAATTGAGTCAGCCACGCATCTGTTTCTGATCAACGGTCCATTCCCAGCGCTCCGCCGAACATCCAAATGTCTAATTTGAAACTGTGATGTTTTTGGCATGAAAAGCCCTCTTTTATGCGCGTTTCCTCCTAGAGCTTCCGAAACACCTGAAATGCAAACCCATACAAAAAAGTAAATGTTCGCATATAAAAGTGTCGAAATAGATGGGATTAGTTGACTCGACGAGTCGTATAAATACGACTCATCATTTGTCTAAGTTTGTCCCAAGTTAGTCGAAGTTCGTCCAAGTTAGTCTATTTCTAAGGACGTACTTAGGCAAACCTTAGAATGAAACTAATTTGGGGCAAACAAAGACAAACTTTAGTCTCATTCTAAGGGTAGTCTAAGTTCGTCCTAATTTAGTCTAAGTTTATCCCAAGTTAGTCTATTTCTAAGGACGAACTTAGACTAGCCTTAGAATGAGACTAACAAGACAAACTTTGGACGAACAAAGACAAACATTTGTCTCATTCTACGGTTTGTCTAAGTTCGTCCCAAGTTTGTCTCTTTCTAAGGACGAACTTAGACAAACCTTAAATGAGACAAACGAGACTAACTTGGGACGAACAAAGACAAACATTAGTCTCATTCTAAGGTTTGTCAAAGTTCGTCCAAAGTTAGTCTATTTCTAAGGACGAACTTAGACAACCCTTATAATGAGACTAGTGAGACTAATTGGGACGAACAAAGATAAACTTTAGTCTCAGTTTAAGGTTTGTCTAAGTTTGTCCCAAATTAGTCTATTTCTAAGGACGAACTTAGACAAACCTTAGAATGAGACAAACGAGACTAACTTGGGACGAACACAGACAAACGTTAGTCTCATTCTATGGTTTGTGTAAGTTCTTCCTAAGTTAGTCTATTTCTAAGGATGAACTTAGACAAACCATAGAATGAGACTAAAGAGACTAACTTCGGACGAACAAAGACAAACGTTAGTCTCATTCTAAAGTTTGTCTAAGTTCGTCGCAAGTTAGTCTAAGTTCGTTCCAAATTAGTCTATTGCATAGGGTGAACTTAGACAAATCTTAGAATGAGACTAACAAGACTAACTTGGGACGAACAAAGACAAACGTTAGTCTCATTCTGAGATTTGGCTAAGTGCGTCCCAACTTAGTCTAATTCTAAGGATGAACTTAGACAAACCTTAGAATGAGACTAACGAGACTAACTTGGGACGAAGAAAGACAAACGTTAGTCTCATTCTAAGGTTTGTGTAAGTTCTTCCCAAGTTAGTCTATATTTAAAAACGAACTTAGACAACCCTTATAATGAGACTAACGAGACTAACTTGTGGTGAACAAAGACAACCTTCAGTATCATTCTAAGGTTTGTCTAAGTTCATCCCAAGTTAGTTTATTTCTAAGGACGAACTTAGACAAACCTTAGAATGAGACTAACAAGACTAACTTGGGAGGAACATAGAAAAAACTTTAGTCTCATTCTATGGTTTGTGTAAGTTCGTCCTAAGTAAGTCTTAGTTCATCCCAAAATAGTCTCTTTCTAAGGACGAACTTAGACAAACCGTAGAATGAGACTTACGAGACTAACTTGGGACGAGCAAAGACTAATGTTAGTCTCATTCTAAGGTTTGTCTAAGTTCGTCCCAAGTTAGTCTATTTCGAAGGATGAACTTAGACAAACCTTAGAATGAGACTAACTTGGGACGAACAAAGAAAAACGTTAGTCTCATTCTAAGGTTTGTTTGAGTTCGTCCTAGGTTATCCTACGTTCGTCCCAAGTTAGTCTCTTTCTAAGGACGAACATAGACAAACCTTAGAAAGAGACAAACGTTAGTCTCATTCTAGGGTTTGTCCTAACTTGGGAAGAACAAAAACAAATGTTAGTGTCATTCTAGGGTTTGTCAAAGTTCATCCCAAGTTAGTCTGTTTCTAAGGACAAACTTAAACAAACCTTAGAATGAGACTAACGAGACTAACTTGGGACGAACAAAGAGAAACATTAGTCTCATTCTAAGGTTTGTCTAAGTTCGTCCCAAGTTAGTCTATTTCTAAGAAAGAACTTAGACAAACCATAGAATGAGACGAACGAGACAAACTTGGGACGAACAAAGACAAACATTTGTCTCATTCTATAGTTTGTGTAAGCTCGTCCCAAGTTAGTCTATTTCTAAGGACAAACTTAGACAAACCTTAGAATGAGACTAATGAGACAAACGTATGATGAACAAAGACAAACCTTAGCCAAACCTTAGCATGAGACTAAAGACAAACCTTAGTCAAACATTAGCCAAACCTTAGAAAAGCCTTAGCATGAGACAAACCATAGCCAAACCTTAGCATGAGACAAACCTTAGCCAAACCTTAGACAAACCTTAGCCAAACCTTAGCAAAACCGTTGTCTCATTCTAAGGATTGTCTAAGTTCATCCCAAGTTAGTCTAAGTTCGTCCAAAGTCAGTCTATTTCTAAGGACGAACTTAGACAAACCTTAGCATGAGACTAAAGAGATTAACTTGGGACAAACAAAGACAAATGTTTGTCTCATTCTAAGGTTTGTCGAAGTTCGTCCCAAGTAAGTCTATTTCTAAGGACGAACTTAGACAAACCTTTGAATGAGACTAAAGAAACTAACTTGGGACGAACAAACACAAACGTTAGTCTCATTCTAAAGTTTGTCTAAGTTCGTCCCAAGTTAGTATAAGTTCGTTCCAAATTAGTCTATTTCTAACGATGAACTTAGACAAATCTTAGAATGAGACTAACAAGACTAACTTGGGACGAACAAAGACAAACGTTAGTCTCATTCTAAAGATTTGTCTAAGTTCATCCCAACTTAGTCTAATTCTAAGGATGAACTTAGACAAACCTTATAATGAGACTAACGAGACTAACTTGGGACGAAGAATGACAAACGTTAGTCTCATTCTAAGGTTTGTGTAAGTTCTTCCTAAGTTAGTCTATATCTAAGGACGAACTTAGACAACCCTTATAATGAGACTAACTTGGAGTGAACAAAGACAAACTTGAGTCTCATTCTAAGGTTTGTCTAAGTTCATCCCAAGTTAGTTTATTTCTAAGGACGAACTTAGACAAACCTTAGAATGAGACTAACGAGACTAACTTGGGAGGAACATAGACAAACTTTAGTCTCATTCTAAGGTTTGTGTAAGTTCGTCCTAAGTAAGTCTTAGTTCGTCCCAAGTCAGTCTCTTTCTAAGGACGACCTTAGACAAACCGTAGAATGAGACTAACGAGACTAACTTGGGACAAGAAAAGACAAATGTTAGTCTCATTCTAAGGTTTGTCTAAGTTCGTCCCAAGTTAGTCTATTTCGAAGGATGAACTTAGACAAACCTTAGAATGAGACTAACGAGACTAACTTGGGACGAACAAAGACAAACATTAGTCTCATTCTAAGGTTTGTCTGAGTTCGTCCCAAGTTAGTCTACGTTCGTCCCAAGTTAGTCTCTTTCTAAGGACGAACTTAGACAAACCTTAGCATGAGACAAACCTTAGCCAAATTTAGACAAACCTTAGCAAAACCTTAGCATGAGACAAACCTTAGCCAAACCTTAGACAAACCTTAGCCAAAACTTAGCAAAACTTTTGTCTCATTCTAAGGTTTGTCTAAGTTCGTCCCAAGTTAGTCTAAGTTCGTCCCAAGTTAGTCTAAGTTCGTCCAAAGTCAGTCCATTTCAAAGGACGAACTTAGAAAAACCTTAGCATGAGACTAAAGAGATTAACTTGGGACGAACAAAGACAAACGTTAGTCTCATTCTAAGGTTTGTCGAAGTTCGTCCCAAGTTAGTTTATTTCTAAGGACGAACTTAGACAAACCTTTGAATGAGACTAAAGAGACTAACCTGGGACAAACAAACACAAACGTTAGTCTCATTCTAAAGTTTGTCTAAGTTCATCCCAAGTTAGTCTAAGTTCGTTCCCAATTATTCTATTTCTAAGGATGAACTTAGACAAACCTTAGAATGAGACTAACAAGACTAACTTGGGACGAACAAAGACAAACGTTAGTCTCATTCTGAGCTTTGTCTAAGTTCGTCCCAACTTAGTCTAATTCTAAGGACGAACTTAGACAAACCTTAGAATGAGACTAACGAGACTAACTTGGGACGAAGAAAGACAAACGTTAGTCTCATTCTAAGGTTTGTGTAAGTTCTTCCCAAGTTAGTCTATATCTAAGGATGAACTTAGACAACCCTTATAATGAGACTAACGAGACTAACTTGGGGTAAACAAAGACAAACTTTAGTCTCATTCTAAGGTTTGTCTAAGTTTGTCCCAAGTTAGTTTATTTATAAGGACGAACTTAGACAAACCTTAGAATGAGACTAACGAGACTAACTTGGGAGGAACATAGACCAACTTTAGTCTCATTCTATGGTTTGTGTAAGTTCGTCCTAAGTAAGTCTTAGTTCGTCCCTAGTTAGGCTCTTTCTAAGGACGAACTTAGACAAACCGTAGAATGAGACTAACGTGACTAACTTGGGATGAACAAAGACAAATGTTAGTCTCATTCTAAGGTTTGTCCAAGTTCGTCCCAAGTTAGTCTATTTCGAAGGATGAACTTAGACAAACCTTAGAATGAGACTAACAAGACTAACTTGGGATGAACAAAGACAAAAGTTTGTCTCATTCTAAGGGTTGTCTAAGTTCGTCCCAAGTTAGTCTCTTTCTAAGGGCGAACTTAGAAAAACCTTAGAATAATACTAACGAGACTAACTTGGGACGAACAAAGACAAACGTTAGTCTCATTCTAAGGTTTGTCTAAGTTCGTCTCAAGTTAGTCTATTTCCAAGGACAAACTTAGACAACCCTTATGATGAGACTAACGAGACTAACTTGGGACGAGTAAAGACATACTTTAGTCTCATTCTAAGGTTTGTCGAAGTTCGTCCCAAATTAGTCTATTTCTAAGGACGAACTTTGACAAACCTTAGAATTAGACTAACGAGACTAACTTGGGACGAACAATGACAAACTTTAGTCTAATTCTAAGGTTTGTGGAAGTTCGTCCTAAGTTAGTCTCAGTTCATCCCAATTCAGTCTCTTTCTAAGGACGAACTTAGACAAACCTTGGAATGAGACTAACGAGACTAACTTGGGATGAACAAAGACAAACCTTTGTCTCATTCTAAGGTTTGTCTAATTTCATCCAAAGTTAGTCTATTTCTAAGGAAGAACTTAGACAAACCTTAGAACGAAACTAAAGAGACTAACTTGGGACAAACAAAGACAAACGTTAGTCTCATTCTAAGGTTTGTGTAAGTTCGTCCTAAGTAAGTCTCTGTTCGTCCCAAGTTAGTCTCTTTCTAAGGACGAACTTAGACAAACCTTTGAATGATACTAACTTGGGACGAACAAAGACAAATGTTAGTCTCATTCTAAGGTTTGTCTAAGTTCATCCCAAGTTTGTTAAAGTTCATCCCAAGTTAGTCTATTTATAAGGACGAACTTAGACAAACCTTAAAATGAGATTAACAAGACTAACTTTGGACGAACAAAGACAAACGTTTGTCTCATTCTAAGGTTTGTCTAAGTTTGTCCCAAGTTAGTCTAAGTTCGTCCCAAGTTAGTCTATTTCTAAGGACGTACTTAGACAAACCTTAGAATGAAACTAATTTGAGGCAAACAAAGACAAACTTTAGTCTCATTCTAAGGTTAGTCTAAGTTCGTCCTAATTTAGTCTAAGTTCGTCCCAAGTTAGTCTATTTCTAAGGACGAACTTAGACAAACCCTAGAATGAGACTAACAAGACAAACTACGGACGAACAAAGACAAACATTTGTCTCATTCTACGGTTTGTCTAAGTTTGTCCGAAGTTTGTCTCTTTCTAAGGACGAACTTAGACAAACCTTAGAATGAGACTAACGAGACAAACTTGGGACGAACAAAGACAAACATTAGTCTCATTCTAAGGTTTGTCTAAGTTCGTCCCAAATTAGTCTATTTCTAAAGACGAACTTAGACAACCCTTATAATGAGACTAACTTGGGACGAACACAGACAAACTTTAGTCTCATTCTAAGATTTGTCTAAGTTTGTCCCAAATTAGTCTATTTCTAAGGACGAAATTAGTCAAACCTTAGAATGACACTAACGAGACTAACTTGGGACAAACAAAGACAAACGTTAGTCTCATTCTAAGGTTTGTCTAAGTTCGTCCCAAGTTAGTCTATTTCTAAGGACAAACTTAGACAACCCTTATAATGAGACTAACGTGACTAACTTGGGACGAACAAAGATAAACTTTAGTCTCATTCTAAAGTTTGTCTATGTTCGTCCCAAATTAGTCTATTTCTAAGGACGAACTTAGAAAAACCTTAGAATGAGACTAACGAGACAAACTTTTGACGAACAATCACAAACTTTAGTCTCATTCTTAGGTTTATGTAAGTTCATCCTAAGTTAGTCTCAGTTCGTCCCAAATTTGTCTCTTTCTAAGGACGAACTTAGACAAACCTTAGAATGAGACTAACGAGACTAACTTGGGACGAACAAAGACAAACCTTAGTCTCATTCTAAGGTTTGTCTAAGTTCATCCCAAGTTAGTCTATTTCTAAGGACGAACTTAGACAAACCTTAGAATGAGACAAACAAGACTAACTTGGGACGAACAAAGACAAATGTTAGTCTCATTCTAAGGTTTGTGTAAGTTCGTCCAAGTTAGTCTATTTCTAAGGACGAACTTAGACAAACCTTAGAATGAGACTAAAGAGACTAAATTGGGATGAACAAAGAAAAATGTTAGTCTCATTCTAAGGTTTGTCTAAGTTCGTCCCAAGTTAGTCTTATTCTAAGGACGAACTTAGACAAACCTTAGAACGAAACTAAAGAGAGTAACTTGGGACGAACAAAGACAAACGTTAGTCTCATTCTAAGGTTTGTGTAAGTTCGTCCTAAGTAAGTCTCAGTTCGTCCCAAGTTAGTCTCTTTCTAAGGACAAACTTAGACAAACCTTAGAATGAGACTAACTTGGGACGAACAAAGACAAATGTTAGTCTCATTCTAAGGTTTGTCTAAGTTCATCCCAAGTTAGTTAAAGTTCATCCCAAGTTAGTCTATTTCTAAGGATGAACTTAGACAAACCTTAGAATGAGACTAACACAACTAACTTGGGACGAACATAGACAAACGTTTGTCTCATTCTAAGGTTTGTCTAAGTTTGTCCCAAGTTAGTCTAAGTTCGTCCCAAGTTAGTCTATTTCTAAGGACGTACTGAGACAAACCTTAGAATGAAACTAATTTGCGGCAAACAAAGACAGACTTTAGTCTCATTCTACGGTTAGTCTAAGTTCGTCCTAATTTAGTCTAAGTTCGTCCCAAGTTAGTCTATTTCTAAGGACGAACTTAGACAAACCTTAGAATGAGACTAACAAGACAAACTTCAGACGAACAAAGATGAATATTAGTCTCATTCTGCGGTTTGTCTAAGTTCGTCCCAAGTTTGTCTCTTTCTAAGGACGAACTTAGACAAACCTTAGAATGAGACTTACGAGACTAACTTGGGACGAACAAAAACAAACATTAGTCTCATTCTAAGGTTTGTCTAAGTTCGTCCCAAGTTAGTCTATTTCTAAGGACGAACTTAGACAACCCTTATAATGAGACTAATGAGACTAACTTGGGACGAACAAAGACAAACTTTAGTCTCATTCTAAGGTTTGTCTAAGTAAGACAAACTTTAGTCTCAATCTAAAGTTTGTCTAAGTTTGTCCCAACTTAGTCTATTTCTATGGACGAACTTAGACAAACCTTAGAATGAGACTAACGAGACTAACTTGGGACGAACAAAGACAAACGTAGTCTCAGTCTATGGTTTGTGTAAGTTCTTCCTAAGTTAGTCTATTTCTAAGGACGAACTTAGACAAACCATATAATGAGACTAAAGAGACTAACTTGGGACGAACAAATACAAACGTTAGTCTCATTCTAAAGTATTTCTAAGTTCGTCCCAAGTTAGTGTAAGTTCATTCCATATTAGTCTATTTCTAAGGACGAACTTAGACAAACCTTAGAATGAGACTAACAAGACTTACTTGGGACGAACAAAGACAAAGGTTAGTCTCATTCTAAGGTTTGTCTAAGTTCATCCCAAGTTAGTCTCTTTCTTAGGACGAACTTAGTCAAACCTTAGAATGAGACGAGCGAGACTAACTTGGGACAAACAAAGACAAACGTTAGTCTCATTCTAAGGTTTGTCTAAGTTCGTCCCAAGTTAGTCAATTTCTAAGGACGAACTTAGACAACCCTTGTAATGAGACTAACGAGACTAACTTGGGACGACCAAAGACAAACTTTAGTCTCATTCTAAGGTTTGTCTAAGTTCATCCCAAATTAGTCTATTTCTAAGGACGAACTTAGACAAACCTTAGAATGAGACTAACGAGACAAACATTGGACGAACAAAGACAAATTTTAGTCTCATTCTAAGGTTTGTGTAAGTTCGCCCTATGTTAGTCTCAGTTCGTCCCAAGTGAGTCTCTTTCTAAGGACAAATTTAGACAAACCTTAGAATGAGACTAACGAGACTAACTTGGGACGAACAAAGACAAACCTTAGTCTCATTCTAAGGTTTGTCTAAGTTCGTCCCAAGTTAGTCTATTTCTAAGGACGAACTTAGACAAACCTTAGAATGAGACAAACGAGACTAACTTGGGACGAACAAAGACAAATGTTAGTCTCATTCTATGGTTTGTGAAAGTTCGTCCAAGTTAGTCTATTTCTAAGGACGAACTTAGACAAACCTTAGAATGAGACTAAAGAGACTAACTTGGGATGAACAAAGACAAACGTTAGTCTCATTCTAAGGTTTGTGTAAGTTCATCCCAAGTTAGTCTATTTTAAAGGACGAACTTAGACAAACCTTAGAGTGAGACTATAGAGACTAACTTGGGACAAACAAAGACAAAAGTTAGTCTCATTCTAAGGTTTGTCTCAGTTCGTCCCAAGTTAGTATAAGTTCGTTCCAAGTTAGTCTATTTCGAAGGACGAACTTAGACAAACCTTAGAATGAGACTAACAATACTAACTTGGGACGAACAAAGACAAACGTTAGTCTCATTCTAAGGTTTGTCTAAGTTTGTCCCAAGTTAGTCTATTTCTAAGGACGAACTTAGACAAACCTTAAAATGAGACTAACGAGACTAACTTGGGAGGATCAAAGAAAAACTTTTTTCTCATTTTAAGGTTTGTCTAAGTTCGTCGCAAGTTAGTCTATTTCTAAGAACGAACTTAGACAAACCTTAGAATGAGACTAACGAGACTAACGAGACTAACTTGGGAGGAACAAAGACAAACTTTAGTCTCATTCAAAGGTTTGTGTAAGTTTGTCCTAAGTTAGTCTAAGGTCGTCCCACGTTTCTCTTTTTCTAAGGACGAACTTAGGCTAACCTTAGAAAGAGACTAGCGAGACTAACTTGGGAAGAACAAAGACAAACGTTTGTTTCATTCTAGGTTTGTCAAAGTTCATCCCAATTTAGTCTGTTTCTAAGGACAAACTTAAAACAACCTTAGAATGAGACTAACGAGACTAACTTGGGACGAACAAAGACAAACATTAGTCTCATTCTAAGGTTTGTCTAAGTTCGTCCCAAGTTAGTCTATTTCTAAGAAAGAACTTAGACAAACCTTTGAATGAGACGAACGAGACTAACTTGGGACGAACAAAGACAAATGTTAGTCTCATTCTATGGTTTGGGTAAGTTCGTCCCAAGTTAGTCTATTTCTAAGGACAAACTTAGACAAACCTTAGAATGAGACTAAAGAGACTAACGTATGACGAACAAAGACAAACCTTAGCCAAACCTTAGCATGAGACTAAAGACAAACCTTAGCCAAACCTTAGCAAAACCTTAGCATGAGACAAACCTTAGCCAAACCTTAGCCAAACCTTAGACAAATCTTAGCCAAACCTTAGCATGAGACAAACCTTAGCCAAACCTCAGACAAACCTTAACCAAACCTTAGCAATACTTTTGTCTCATTCTAAGGTTTGTCTAAGTTCGTCCCAAGGTTTGTCCAAGTTCGTCCTAAGTTAGTCTATTTCGAAGGAGGAACTTAGACAAACCTTAGACTGAGACTAACGAGACTAACTTGGGACAAACAAAGACAAACATTAGTCTCATTCTAAGGTTTGTCTGAGTTCATCCCAAGTTAGTCTATGTTCGTCCCAAGTTAGTCTATTTTTAAGGCCGAACTTAGACAAACCTTAGAATGAGACTAACAAGACTAACTTGGGATGAACAAAGACAAAAGTTTGTCTCATTCTAAGGTTTGTCTAAGTTCGTCCCAAGTTAGTCTCTTTCTAAGGATGAACTTAGACAAAGCTTAGAATGAGACTAACGAGACCAACTTGGGATGAACAAAGACAAACGTTAGTCTCATTCTAAGGTTTGTTTAAGTTCATCCCAATTTAGTTTATTTCTATGGACGAACTTAGACAACCCTTATAATGAGACTAACGAGACAAACTTGGGACAAACAAAGACAACCTTTAGTCTCATTCTAAGGTTTGTTGAAGTTCATCCCAAATTAGTCTATTTCTAAGGACAAACTTAGACAAACCTTAGAATGAGACTAACGAGACTAACTTGGGACGAACAAAGACAAACTTTAATCTCATTCTAAGGTTTGTGTAAGTTCGTCCTAAGTTAGTCTCAGTTCATCCCAAGTTAGTCTCTTTCTAAGGATGAACTTAGACAAATCTTAGAATGAGACTAACGAGACTAACTTGGGACGAACAAAGACAAACCTTAATCTCATTCTAAGGTTTGTCTAAGTTTGTCCGAATTTAGTCTATTTTTAAGGATGAACTTAGACAAACCTTAAAACGAAACTAAAGAGACTAACTTGGGACAAACAAAGCCAAACGTTAGTCTCATTCTATGGTTTGTGTAAGTTCGTCCTAAGTAAGTCTCAGTTCGTCCCAAGTTAGTCTCTTCCTAAGGACGACCTTAGACAAACCTTAGAATGAGATTATGAGACTAACTTGGGAAGAACAAAGACAAATGTTAGTCTCATTCTAAGGTTTGTCTAAGTTCGTCCCACGTTAGTCTATTTCTAAGGACGAACTTAGACACACCTTAGAATGGGACTAACGAGACTAACTTGGGACGAACAAAGACAAACATTAGTCTCATTCTAAAGTTTGTGTAAGTTCGTTGATGAGTCGTATTTATACGACTCGTCGAGTCAATTAATCCCATTTATTTTGACACTTTTATATGCGAACAATTACTTTTAGTATGGTTTTGCATCTCAGGTGTTTTGGAAGCTCTAGGAGGAAACACGCATTAAAGATGGCATTTTATGCCGAAAACATCACAATGGCAGATCAGACCTTTGGACCGTCGACGGAGTTCTTGGAATGGACCGCTGATCACAAAAATACGAGCCACATGCCATTGCAAAGATGACTCAATTCCCTACAACTCTCTAGTTTACTTTGAGAGCATCCAAGGTCATATAGAAGGTCAAATCCGGAATCGAAGTCAGAATAGACGCGCAGAAGAGGAATCCAAACTCAGTGCCGATAGCGTCCGCAAGAGACATTAGCATTAACGCTAATGTTGCCTACGAACGTGCCGCTAATGTCCCCGCCGAACGCGCCTAGTCGATGAGATGATGACATCATCAACACATTTTGATGATGTCAATAAGTCCGAAACATGGAAATTTAGCCCAAAAACAGACTTGGAAACCCTAGTTTTTGCTATAATTAAGAACTTTGGGTTAGGGTTTCCATCATCCATCATTCTACAAAGACCAAGATAGCCCTGGAGAAGACGAAGCTTTCGATGAGAGAGAAGAATTTTCTACTTTCATTATGTGTTTTTGCATGATCATGTGTAGCTAAACCTTTAATTCAGTTTAGGGTTTCGTTCATTGTAACACATGTTTTGAGACTCCGTTTATGTTTTACTAGTTCTTACTTCATCACATGAATTAACTTGTTAGATTAAGTGGATGGATGCATTGTCGCAAAGCTTAATTGTGCAATTAATTCTTACCGTTCATATCCAATGAAAACTTTGTCGTAAAGGTAGATCGTAACACCAAGGCTAAATAATACCTTTGTCGGATTATTAAGTTTATGAACGAACTAAAAGTCTAACACCTTTGTTGGGTTAGATTGTGGCGTATCACCTTTGTCGGGATACTTGGGTTGTTACCTTTGTCGGAACAACCACACTTAGAAACATGAAATTAGATATTTCGCAGTCGATGATAAACATGTCACAATAGAAACCCTAACCAGGATGTCCTCTCTTTATTGGAAGCCTTCTGTTATTTTTCTCTTGTGCACTATTTACTGCTAAAAACCCCCCTTTCTTCATTGCTTACAGGAACAACTTCGACAAACCAGCTCTCTTGGGTTTGACCCTGCTTGCCACTAGTTAGTTTTATGCATGAGAAATATAAATTTAAGTTTGACGCGTCAGGTGACGCGCGTCATTCGTCCAAGTTAGTCTATTTCTAAGGATGAACTTAGACTAACCTTAGAATGAGACTAACGAGACTAACTTGGGACGAACAAGACAAACATTAGTCTCATTTTAAGGTGTGTCTGAGTTCATCCCAAGTTAGTCTAAATTCTTCCCAAGTTAGTCTATTTTTAAGGACAAACTTAGACAAACCTTAGAATGAGACTAACAAGACTAACTTGGGATGAACAAAGACAAACGTTTGTCACATTCTAAGGTTTGTCTAAGTTCGTCCCAATTAAGTCTAAGTTTGTCCCAAGTTAGTCAATTTCTAAGGACGAACTTACACAAACCTTAAAATGAGACTAACTTGGGGTGAACAAAGACAAACTTTAGTCTCATTCTAAGGTTTGTCTAAGTTCGTCCTAATTTAGTCTAAGTTCGTCCCAAGTTAGTTTCTTTCTAAGGACGAACTTATACAAACCTTAGAATGAGACTAAATTGGGGCGAACAAAGACAAACTTTAGTCTCATTCTAAGGTTTGTCTAAGTTCGTCCTAATTTAGTCTAAGTTCGTCCCAAGTTAGTCTCTTTCTAAGGATGAACTTAGACAAACCTTAGAATGAGTCTAACGAGACTAACTTGGGACGAACAAAGACAAACATTAGTCTCATTCTAAGGTTTGTCTATGTTCGTCCCAAGTTAGTCTATTTCTAAGGACGAACTTAGATAAACATTAGAATGAGACTAACAAGACTAACTTGGGAAGAACAAAGACAAACATTAGTCTCATTCTAAGGTTTGTCTAAATTCGTCCCAAGTTAGTCTATTTCTAAGGACGAACTTAGACAATCCTTAGAATGAGACTAAAGAGACTAACTTGGGACGAACAAAGACAAACGTAAGTCTCATTCTAAAGTTTGTTTAAGTTAGCTCCAAGTTAGTCTAAGTTTGTTCCAAATTAGTCTATTTCTAAGGATGAACTTAGACAAACCTTAGAATGAGACTAACAAGACTAACTTGGGATGAACAACGACAAACGTTTGTCTCATTCTACGCTTTGTCTAAGTTCGTCCCAAGTTCGTCTAAGTTCATCCCAAGTTAGTCTATTTTAAGGACGAACTTTGTCAAACCTTAGAATGAGACTAGCGAGACTAACTTGGGACGAACAAAGACAAACTTTAGTCTCATTCTAAGGTTTGTCAAAGTTAGTCCCAACTTAGTCTATTTCTAAGGACGAACTTAGACAAACCTTAAAATGAGACTAGCGAGACTAACTGTGGACAAACAAAGAGAAACGTTAGTCTCATTCTGAGGTTTGTCTAAGTTCGTCCCAAGTTTGTCTAAGTTCATCCAAAGTTAGTCTATTTTTAAGGACGAACTTAGACAAACCTTAGCATGGGACTAAAGAGATTAACTTGGGACGATCAAAGACAAACGTTAGTCTCATTCTAAGGTTTGTCTAAGTTCGTCCCAAGTTAGTCTATTTCTAAGGACTAACTTAGACAAACCTTAGAATGAGACTAAAGAGATTAACTTGGGACGAACAAAGACAAACGTTAGTCTCATTTTAAGGTTTGTCTAAATTCGTCCCAAGTTAGTCTATTTCTAAGGACAAACTTAGACAACCCTTATAATGAGACTAATGAGACTAACTTGGGACGAACAAAGACAAACTTTAGTCTCATTCTAAGGTTTGTCTAAGTTCGTCCCAAATTAGTCTATTTATAAGGACAAACTTAGACAAACCTCAGAATGAGACTAACGAGACTAACTTGGGATGAACAAAGACAAACGTTAGTCTCATTCTAAGGTTTGTGTAAGTTCTTCCCAAGTTAGTCTATTTTGAAGGACGAACTTAGACAAACCATAGCATGAGACTAACATGACTAACTTGGGACGAACAAAGACAAACGTTAGTCTCAGGTAAGGTTTGTCTAAGTTTGTCCCAAGTTAGTCTATTTCTATGGACGAACTTTCACAAACCTTAAAATGAGACTAACGAGACTAACTTGGGACCAACAAAGACAAACTTTAGTCTCATTCAAAGGGTTGTGTAAGTTTGTCCTATGTTTGTCTAAGTTCATCCCAAGTTAGTCTCTTTCTAAGGAGGAACTTAGACAAACTTTAGAATGTGACTAGCGAGACTAACTTGTGAAGAACAAAGAAAAATGTTAGTCTCATTCTAGGGTTTGTCAAAGTCCGTCCCAAGTTAATCTTTTTCTAAGGACGAACTTAGACAAACCTTAGAATGAGATTAACGAGACTAACTTGGGATTAACAAAGACAAGTCTCATTCTAAGGTTTGTATAAGTTTGTCCTAACTTAGTCTAAGTTCGTCTCTTTCTAAGAACGAACTTAGACAAACCTTAGAATGAGACTAGCGAGACTAACTTGGGAAGAACAAAGACAAACATTAGTCTCATTCTAGGGTTTGTCAAAGTTCGTCCCAAGTTAGTCTCTTTCTAAGGACAAACTTAGACAAACCTTAGAATGAGACTAACGAGACTAACTTGGGACGAACAAAGACAAACATTAGTCTCATTCTAAGGTTTGTTTGAGTTCATCCCAAGTTAGTCTAAGTTCGTCCCAAGTTAGTCTATTTTTAAGGACGAACTTAGACAAACCTTAGAATGAGACTAACAAGACTAACTTGGGATGAACAAAGACAAAAGTTTGTTTCATTCTAAGGTTTGTCTAAGTTCGTCCCAAGTTAGTCTCTTTCTAAGGACAAACTTGGACAAACCTTAGAATGAGACTAACGAGAGTAACTTGGGACGAACAAAGACAAACTTTAGTATCATTCTAAGGTTTATGTAAGTTCATTCTTTGTTAGTATCAGTTCATCCCAAGTTAGTCTCTTTCTAAGGATGAACTTAGACAAACCTTACAATGAGACTAACGAGACTAACTTGGGATGAACAAAGACAAACCTTAGTCTAATTCTAAGGCTTGTCTAAGTTCGCCCCAAGTTAGTCTATTTCTAAGGTCGAACTTAGACAAACCTTTGAATGAGACTAACGAGACTAACTTGGGACGAACAAAGACAAATGTTTGTCTCATTCTTAGGTTTGTGTAAGTTCGTCCAAGTTAGTCTATTTCTAAGTACGAACTTTGACAAACCTTAGAATGAGACTAAAGAGACTAACTTGGGACGAACAAAGACAAACGTTAGTCTCATTCTAGGTTTCTCTAAGTTCGTCCCAAGTTAGTCTAACTTCGTTCCAAGTTAGTCTATATCGAAGGACGAACTTAGACAAACCTCAGAATGAGACTAACAATTCTAACTTGGGACGAACAAAGACAAATGTTAGTCTCATTCTAAGGTTTGTCTAAGTTTGTCCCAAGTTAGTCTATTTCTAAGGACGAACTTAGACAAACCTTAAAATGAGACTCACGAGACTAACTTGGGACGAACAAAGACAAACTTTAGTCTCATTCTAAGGTTTGTGTAAGTTTGTCCTAAGTTAGTCTAAGTTCGTCCCAAGTTAGTCTTTTTCTGAGGACGAACTTAGACAAACCTTAGAATGAGACTAGCGAGACTAACTTGGGAAGAACAAAGACAAACGTTAGTCTCATTCTAGGGTTTGTCAAAATTCTTCCCAAGTTAGTCTCTTTCTAAGGACGAACTTAGACAAACCTTTTAATGAGACTAACGAGACTAACTTGGGACGAACCAAAAACAAACATTAGTCTCATTCTAAGGTTTGTCTAAGTTCGTTCCAAGTTAGTCTATTTCTAAGGACGAACTTAGGTAAACCTTAGAATGAGACTAACGAGACTAACTTGGGACGAACAAAGACAAACTTTAGTCTCATTCTAAGGTTTGTGTAAGTTTTTCCTAAGTTAGTCTAAGTTCATCCCAAGTTAGTCTCTTTCTAAGGACGAACTTAGATAAACCTTAGAATGAGACTAGCGAGACTAACTTGGGAAGAACAAAGACAAACGTTAGTCTCATTCTAGGGTTTGTCAAAGTTTATCCCAAATTAGTCTATTTCTAAGGACGAACTTAGACAAACCTTAGAATGGGACTAACGAGACTAACTTGGGAAGAACAAAGACAAACTTTAGTCTCATTCTAAGGTTTGTGTAAGTTCATCCCAAGTTAGTCTCAGTTCGTCCCAAGTTAGTCTCTTTCTAAGGATGAACTTAGGCAAACCTTAGAATGAGACTAACGAGACTAACTTGGGGCGAACAAAGACAAACCTTAGTCTCATTCTAAGGTTTGTCTAAGTTCGTCCCAAGTTAGTCAATTTCTAAGGACCAACTTAGACAAACCTTAGAATGAGACTAAAGAGAATAACTTGGGACGAACAAAGACAAACGTTAGTCTCATTCTAAGGTTTGTGTAAGTTCGTCCTAAGTAAGTCTCAGTTTTTGTTTTTCTACTTTCATTATATGTTTTTGCATGATCATGTGTAGCTAAACCTTTCATTCAGTTTAGGGTTTCGTTCATTGTAACACATGTTTTGAGACTCCATTCTTATTGCTATTTTATGTTTTACTAGTTCTTGCTTCATACCGTGAATTAACTTGTTAGATTAAGTAGAAGCTTTGTCGCAAAGCTTAATTGAGCAATTAATTCTTACCGTTAATTTCTACTGGAAACTTTGTCGTAAAGGTAGATCATAACACCTCGGCTAAATAATACCTTTGTCGGGTTAGATTGTAGCGTATCACCTTTAGGAAAGAACTAAAAGTCTAACACCTTTGTCGGGTTAGATTGTAGCGTATCACCTTTTGTCCGGATACTTGGGTTGTTACCTTTGTCGGAACAACCACACTTATAAACATGAAATTAGATATTTAGCAGTCGATGATAAACATGTCACAATAGAAACCCTAAGCTGGATGTCCTCTCTTTATTGGAAGCCTTCTGTTATTTTTCTCTTGTGCACTATTTACTGCCAAACCCCCCCCCCCCTTTTTTTAATTGCTTACAGGAACAACTTCGACAAACCAGCTCTCTTGGGTTTGACCCGGCTTGCCACTAGCTAGTTGTACGTAGGAGAAATGTAAATTTAAGTTTGACGCGTCAGACGAAACGCATCATTCGTCCAAGTTAGTCTATTTCTAAGGATGAACTTAAACAAACCATAGAATGACACTAACGAGACTAACTTGGGACGAACAAAGACAAACATTAGTCTATTTCTAAGGATGAACTTAGACAAATCTTAGAATGAGACTAACAAGACTAACTTGGGACGAACAAAGAACATACGTTAGTCTCATTCTAAGGTTTGTCTAAGTTCGTCCCAAGTTAGTCTATTTCTAAGGACGAACTTAGACAAACCTTAGAATGAGACTAACGAGATTAACTTGGGACGAACAAAGACAAATGTTAGTCTCATTCTAAGGTTTGTGTAAGTTCGTCCAAGTTAGTCTACTTCTAAGGACGAACAAAGACAAACATTAGTGTCATTCTAAGGTTTGTCTAAGTTTGTCCCAAGTTCGTCTAAGTTCGTCCAATGTTAGTCTATTTCTAAGGAAAAACTCAGACAAACCTTAGAATGATACTAACAAGACTAACTTGGGACGAACAAAGACAAACGTTTGTCTCATTCTAAGGTTTGTCTAAGTTTGTCCCAAGTTCTTCTAAGTTCGTCCCAAGTTAGTCTATTTCTAAGGACGAACTTAGACAAACCTTAGAATGAGACTAACTTGGGGCGAACAAAGACAAACTTTAGTCTCATTCTAAGGTTTGTCTAAGTTCATCCTTAGAAATAGACTAACTTGGGACGAACTTTGACAAACCTTAAAATGAGACTAGCGAGACTAACTTGGGACGAACAAAGACAAACGTTAGTCTCATTCTAAGGTTTGTCAAAGTTCGTTCCAAGTTTGTTTATTTCTAAGGACGAACTTAGACAAACCTTAGAATGAGACTACCGAGACTAACTTGGGACGAACAAAGACAAACGTTAGTCTCATTCTAAAGTTTGTCAAAGTTCGTCACTTGTTAGTCTATTTCTAAGGACGAACTTAGACAAACCTTAGAATGAGACTAACGAGACTAACTTGGGACGAACAAAGACAAACATTAGTCTCATTCTAAGGTTAGTGTAAGTTCGTCCCAAGTTAGTATATTTCTAAGGATGAACTTTGACAAACCTTAGAATGAGACTAAAGAGACTAATTTGGGACGAAAAAAGACAAACGTTAGTCTCATTCTAGGGTTTGTCTAAGTTCGTCCCAAGTTAATCCATTGCTAAGGACGAACTTAGACAAACCTTAGAATGAGACTAACGAGACTAACTTGGGACGAACAAAGGCAAATGTTAGTCTCATTCTAAGGTTTGTGTAAGTTCATCCAAGTTGGTTTATTTCTAAGGATAAACTTAGACAAACCTTAGAATGAGACTAAAGAGACTAACTTGGGACGAACAAAGACAAACATTAGTCTCATTCTAAGGTTTGTCTAAGCTCGTCCCAAGTTCGTCTAAGTTTGTCACAAGTTTGTCTGTTTCTAAGGACGAACTTAGTCAAACCTTAGAATGAGACTAACAAGACTAACTTGGGATAAACAAAGACAAACGTTTGTCTTATTCTAAGGTTTGTCTAAGTTTGTCCCAAGTTAGTCTATGTTCATCCCAAGTTAGTCTATTTCTAAGGACGAACTTAGACAAACCTTAGAATGAGACTAACTTGGGGCGAACAAAGACAAACTTTAGTCTCATTCTAAGGTTTGTCTAAGTTCGTCCTAATTTAGTCAAAGTTCATCCCAAGTTAGTCTCTTTCTAAGGACAAACTTAGACTTACCTTAGAATGAGACTACCGAGATTAACTTGGGACGAACAAAGACAAACGTTAGTCTCATTCTAAGGGAAAAATTTTCAACAACAAGGGAAAATTGTTCTCTCTAGGGTTTTCAGCGATTGAGAAGTGACGTTTGGCGACATTTTCTTTGTCGGCGCTCGATGGCCTTATGGCCTCGTTTCAATCATCTCCCGTGATTCCAGATGTGCGAAAACCTCTAGATCCAATTGTTGAGGTAGTCATGGAAGGGGCGGTTCCGACAAAAACCTTTGCGACTGCCGCGACTCGACCTTGACTTACTCCTAGGTTTCGTCCGATGGATCTACCTGCACGCCAGTACTCTACGGTGGAGGGCAAGCCATCGATTCATTTCACAGCGACGAAGTTCGATGCATGTGTTGCCCTATTAAGCGCTCCTTAATCACAAAATTCACTACAGGTAGACCATCGATTGACAAAATATGGCAAGTATTCATGGAATGCTGGCCGGTGAAGGGGCGTGCCACTATCAGTGATATATGGGATGCTAGACATATGATGATTATTCTTGATTCGGAGGAGGATGCGACGATAGCCCTAACGTCGCCGATGCGTAAGGTAGGCCATGCTATGTTCCGATTGTTCAGGTATACTCCCGATTATAATCCTCGTCGGGAATCGGCTACCACTACCAAATGGATTCGATTACCAAGTCTGCACCTTGGCTTTGTCACGAGGAATTATGTTGCTAGGATTGTGAATTCCTTTGGCTATTAGCTGGATCTGGATGATAGATCCAAGGCCTGTTCAACTCTGAACTATGTTCACGTCTGTGTGGAATTGGATGTTACCAAGTCAGTCCCAGAGGAAGTAGGGATCACATTATCCGATGGAAGGATGTTTTGGCAGAAGATCGAAATAGAAGGTAATTTATCCTTTTGTTCCCATTGCAAAATCCATGGCCATATTCTGGCGGAGTGTAGAAAGAAAAAGCCTTCTAAGAATGTTTCGCACTTCAACCATACTATTGGAAGTGATATCCATGCTGACAAAAAAGGCAGATCTATTGGAGTGACCATTTCAGGAGGCCAACATTGAAATGGAAATAAATCTAACTATCAGAATAACCATGAAGAATGGATTGAGGTAAGGAGAAAGAAGGGGGTCAGAAAGGTGAATTTCCATAATATTGAAGGTATTCAACAACAGGGGAAAAGTGACAAACATCAGGCTGATATTTCAGGCACTAGTGAGACAGAAGGGGATGCCAAGGTTAGTACAGATGGGGATAAGCTGATTAATAAACAAGATTCAACTCAGAGGGAGGAGCAAGTGGTTAGTGCTGACTCGACTCATGAGGAACCCATAGACCCAGCCTCTGTTGTGGTGGTGTACAAGGAACAGCCCTCTAGTAACCAAGATAACAGTGAATTTATCCCAACAAATCATATGGATCATAAGAGGGGGGAAGCTACTAGAGAAAATAAGACACCTTCCAAATCTCTGCAATATGATCCAAATCTGAGGCCCCAACAACCCAGTCTAAAGAAAACAATTTATCCTAATGTTTCTATGGAGAGCTTGGCTCAGAGGATGGCTAGACTAAAGGAGTTGAATCAAGTTTCTGAAGAGGATAGCACAAATGAAACTGGAGGGTCTCGGTGTTTTGTGAAGATCTGGGAATTTTAGTGGATGCAGGGTCCTTTGATCGATACGAAAAAGTTAGGCGGGGAGTTGAGAATGATACTTTCAGTAAGGCATTGAATAAAATAGCTTTGGAGGAAAAAGCACATAAACATAGTTCTGCCCAAGGTAGCAAGTACTACCTAAACTCTAGTGATCAATGATGATGGGGAATTTTCTCTGCTAGAATGCTAGAGGCATTCTAAACAAAGGTAGTATTGATTATATCCAAGTACATTATGTCTCAACATCCAATCGATTTGTGTGTTACTATTGAACCAAAATCTAGTAGTGCCAATATTTATACTCTGGCGTTGAAGATTAAGATGGGGAACTTCTTTACGTGTTCTCCGGACAATACTCACATATGGATCTTATGGAATGATAATGTTCAAGTGACTTAGTTCTGTCACTCTAGTCAGCAAATGACTATCTCTGTGCATATAAGGTTCACTGAGCAAGATATCGTATGCAGCTTTGTATATGGTTCTCTGGACGTTGATATTAGAAGGGAGCTATGGGATGACCAAAATAATGTTGCTGCTACTTGTGATATACCTTGGTTGATTTGTGGAGATTTCAATACAATACTGTATTGGACTGAAAAAAGGGGGTAATAAAAAGAAAGGAAGGGGTATCAGGGAATTCAATGAGTTCCTAAACAGTGCTGGAGTGACTGATGCAGGTTTTAAGGGGAATTCCTTCTCCTGGTCCAACAATCAAGTTGGAGAGATGCAGATTTGGGAGAGATTGGATAAGTGTTTGGTGAATGGGGTAACCTTGGCTACCTTTGCTCAGTTAGAAGTTCATTATTTAGCAAGAACCTGCTCCGATCATTGTCCCCTGTTATTGAACCTTAATGGGGACGCCAGGAGGAGGAAAGGTAGCTTTAAATTTATTGGCACCTGGACAAATCACAAGAACTTCCAAGACATTGTTAAAACTACGTGGGCTGGAAAATGCCATGACAACCCTCTTCTAAACATGGCCCTAAAACTTAAAAGATCGAGAGGGGCCCTGCGTAGATGGAACTGGAACACCTTTGGTGATGTGAATTTGAAGGTGCGGGTTCTCACAAAATAGGTGACGTAGTTGGAGGCTCAGATCCAGTCCGGGTTAGATGATGTGTTCAGGGAGGATGTAATAAAGGCTAAAAAGGAGTTGGCTAACTTCCTTCGGTTTCAGTGCCATTCAGGAGGAAAAGTCGAAGCATAAAGGTATTCTGGATGGGGAAAGGAATTCTACTTACTTTCATGCTTCGATAATGGCTAGGAGGATTTATAATAGGATGACACTTTTGCTGGAGTATGGTACATAAACTGAGGATGGCGATATTATTTGTAACAAAGCTGTTAATTTTTTTATAATCTTTTTGGGGAATTTTCGGCGACTGGTAATGTGGGAACTATAATGTCATTCCTTCTTTGATCACTCTTGAGCAGAACAACTATTTGATTCGGTCCCCTGAGAAAGAGTAGATCAAATCAGCAGTGTTCAACATGAATCACACTAGTTCTCCTGGCCCCGACGATTTCACTGGTAAGTTCAGTGCCTCTTGTTGGGACATCATCAAAGTTGACTTGGTTAATGCTGTGCAAGGTTTTTTGCTGGGTTACAAATCCCAAGATTGATCTCCAGTGCCCATATTATTATGCTGGCTAAATCGAAAAATGCTAACTCCTTTGATAAAGTTAGACCTATTAGCTTGTGTAACTTTATTCACAAGATCCCATCTAGATTACTTAATGACAGACTGAAGGAGGTGTTGCCTAATTTTATTAGCAATGAGCAGTCTGGTTTTGTTGAGGGGAGGAACATTCATGAATGTATAGGCTTGGCTCATGATCTAGTTAAGGATATACATAACAAGAGCTATGGAGGTAATGTGGTTATTAAATTGGATATGTCCAAGGCATATGACAGACTATCCTGGAGACACCTTCTGAAAATGCTTAGAGCATTGGGCTTTTCTGAACAGTGGTGTGACTTGATTTACAGGAATATTGCTAACTGCTGGTTTTCTATATCCTGGGATGGGGAATGCCATTGTCATTTTAAATCCAACAGGGGGTGCAACAGGGGGATCCTCTATCTCCTTGTTTGTTTATCCTGGCCATGGAACATTTCAGCCAGTCTTTGAATCGTGCGGTGGCTAACAGGTAGGTGGTTCCCTATAAAGCTAAGGGCAATAACAGCGAAATCCATCATTTTTATATGTTGATGATATGCTTATTTTTTCAAATGGTCACAAAAATTCTATTAAGCGATTGCTGGGGTGGTTAATGATTTCTGTGGCACTTCTGGTAAAATGCTTAATCCTCACAAAAGTAAGGTCTTCTTTGCTTAGAGCATCAATAAGGATAGAAGAAAAGCTATATTGGAGTTATCTCTGTTCACTGAAGGTATTTTTCATGTTAAATATCTAGGAGCTCCCCTCTTTGTTGGTAAAGCAAAGGCTATCTTCTTTAAGCCCTTGGCAAAATTGCGAGTTGGTCAAAAAATTTCTTATCTATGGCTTGCAGAGCTTGTTATATTTCTTCAGTCCTTGGTTCTGTGTGTATTCACACTTTATCTATCCTTCCTGTCCCTAAGGTGGTCCTCAATGGTATAGAAAGATTGATGAGAAATTTTATTTGGGTTAGAGGAGCTAGTACTAGACATCATTGGGTGAGATGGGATACTATTTTGAAATCTTCCCCTAGTAGATGAGATGTTGTTCTGGTCGAGATCCAGAGCAAATCCTAAAACAACTTATGCGCTAAAACAAGTAGTGCGGAAATAAAAACGACACGCAAAGTTGTTACCCAGTTCGGTGTTAACGAGCCTACGTCTGGGGGGCGTTCTCTAGCCCGGTGGACAGCAATTCACTATTATTGAGTATTGCGAGTACAGGGATTACCATTTACAGAATCCCTCTTAAACAACCTGAGCCTCGGACACTCTGGTAATTGCAATCTAGGTCATCCCCTAGATCTTTGCTCCCGCTCCGTATCCACCAGAATGATTCTTCGAAAGAATCAGCGCCTTCTCCCGAATGCGCAGTAACAGAACTTCAGTGCGTGAACCTTCAGCTTCGTCCTTCGATCAATCTGTTGAGCACCAATGTAGATTGATTCGAGTGCCTTCGAGTAACCAGTGACGGTTAGTTCTCCAGCCGATTACGTGCGTCGTGAATAACCAGTTACGATTAGTTCACCGCCGTTTGCCTCCTCCTCCCTTCAATGAGTATGAGCGTGATTAATATCTCCGTAAGTGCTGACTACTACCTAAGCATTAGCCTTACTTATATAGGCGATGGAAACCCTAGATCGAATAGGATTTCTAAGCTAAACCGCCTCTATCTATTAGGAAATCTTTCCTAATCTTTTGCGCATATTTCTTGAAAATAATCCTCCTATAACTATCTTCAATCTTGATTAGGCAATCTTTGATTATCTTCATAGCAAGATAGCTTTATGCGCAAGCAACCTCCAAACCGACTTCTTAATATCTTCGATATGGGTATGCACCGACTTGCCAAAACTGATCTCGAAAATATCCTCAAGCAAGTTGTGCTACGTCGGCTGAGACAAGTTTCCAAATCTAAATTTGGAAACTTCCAACTTCGGTCCATGCACCTGCAACCGCCTTAATCTTCCAACGGTCGACTGTGTTTCCAAATCTGAATTTGGAAACATTCCATCTGCTTCAACTTGTTCAAGGACAGTTGTCTCTTCCAGTCTTGAACAACAGCTAGAACATCTATACTAAGTTTTGCCAAACAACATGCCATAAAACTAACAATCTCCCCCTTGGCATTTTTGGCAAAACTACCTATTTGAAGCTACCTGTACAACCGATACAGTTGAATCTTTGAGGAGATTTCAAACTCCCAAGCTGTGCTACGAACTAAGCTATCAACTAAATCTTTGAGGAGATTTCAAACTCCGAACAAAATAAAATATCAAACGAATCTTTTAAGGAGATTTTAAACTCCAAAACATGTCTAACAGACTAGCACGAACGAATCTTTGATGGAGCTTTCAAACTCCAAATTTACTCCCCCTTTTTGCCATAAAGTGACAAGGGAGTGCACACAAAAAAAAATAGCACGAGTTCAATAATAAAGCTAGAGTTCAACAAAAAGAGAAATGTTTGTAGGAAGAGCAGAGTGCATCACCAGGACTAGTAGTCGGATTCCTCATCACTGGCTTCATCACAAGCCGATTCACCATCATCTTCTTCCTCCGGATAGCGCAGGCTCACCAAAAGTTTTGTGATCTTTTTCTTTCTGGCCATGAGCAGCACTATTCTCTCACTCGCATGAGCTAACTCCTCTTCAAGATGTGTGATCATCCTCTTTTGAGTGACAGCAGGGACATGAGCACTTGATGCATCCAGAGATTACCCAGACAACTTCTTCTTAGGCTTAATATGGGCATCCAAGTCCAGATCTACAATATGTGAACCAGAAAACTGCTTGTGATCTGCAAGAAAAACCTTTGGATCTCCAGTCAACTTGTCCTACCTTGTTAGGATATCTGGATGTTGTCCCACCACAAGTTGGTGAATCAGCGAGGGGAACCCAATCGGATGATTGACTTTGACAGAAGTGGCATGGCTAGCAATTTGATCGAAAATAAGACGTCCAAGATCAATTTTCTTCCCAGCTCCAAGGGTCTTTAGAATAGGGCCCATTGTATGTCCAAGAGTAGTATGATGATTATTCGGCAGCCAGTTATGAACTGCAATGCTGTGAAGCAATGAATGCTTTGAAGAAAGGTCCTTCACTGGGAAAGTCATGGTGAACCACCTGGAACGAACACCGCCAGTTAGCGCAGCTGCAACCTTGTGCCAATTGGGGTTTTCTCCAATATTCAATGTTCCAGCTTCAATCCCAAAATATTCATTGATACCATCTGGAGTAATGACCACCTGCTTGCCTCTCACACTTGCCATTCCAAAAGCTGAGCTATCAAAATCTCCAAACCCTTCTGGAAGATTTACAATAACTTCCCTCACAAGATTTGCTGCAAAAGGTTTAGCCATTGTCACTGATGGCCATAAGTCCACTTCTTTGATCAGACTTACAATCTCCTTGGCTGCATACTTGTCAGCATCCAACACCCTTTCAGCCACGATCTTCCTCTTCTGAACCAGATCCCACTTCTTAGCATTATCATCTGACACAAAACAGACACCATTCATCAATACTCCATATTCAAACTGAACTTTCTTCCCCTTTTCTTTAACCTTGCCTGTAGGAGAACTTATCTTAGCTTTCTTTGCAACTGGTGAAACAGCCTTCTTTTGAACAGGAGCATCAACCTCAACTGGAATGTTGCCTGGGGAATGAGCAGATGCCTTCCTTTTCTTTGAAGTTTTCTCTGGATCAGTCACTCTCTTTGACTTGGTAGCATGTTCCTTACTTACTGGAACATTTTTGTGGACGTCTTTCACAATTTCTGATAACTTGATTGTCTCAGTTTCTGAACCTCCACTCTGTTCCTCCATCTCTTCATCAACAGCTGTTGGTTCTGGTAGATTGATTTCACCTTCTTCAGCAACTGTAGAAGCAAACTCTTCTTCAACATATTGTTCAACAGCATCAAATAGACTTTGGAGAAAATTATCAACTTTGTCAGACTCCTTCTGAGAAGCCTCTTCTTCCCCATCGACCGACACCTCGGTATCGGCTTGCACCTCTACACTGGAACTTTTAGCAGCTTCTGGAATATTTTCACCAGAATTTTCAGCAGAAGCTATGCTCTGCTTGTCTTGACTCTCTTCCTTCTCTTCAGAACCAGAATCATCATGATGATCACTAGCAGCAACCTCTTCATCACCAACCACCCCAACTTTTTCACTAGACTCTTCATCATCAGACTCAGACACGATAACCTTACGCTTCACAATCCTAAACTTCTCTTTCACAGGAGTTTTCTTACAAGCAACCATCTTAACCCTTGTTCCTTTCACCACAGGAGAGTTCTGTCCTAGCACACCAGCCACAACCTCTGGTTTTTCTCCAACAACTACCGATCCAACCACAGAAGCACCAGGAATACAAGGACTACTCATTTTCATAGATTTGGAAATATTTGAAAGTACCTCTTGTGCTGGTTTCTTTGTTGGTTCTTTGGCTGAAACAGGCTTTAAAGCAGGCGCCTTTTGGGAGATATCCTCCAGAATGGATTTAGGGATCTTCTTTTCCTTTGCCTAGCCAACGGTTTCCATCACTTTCACCGATTTGTCCAACTTCTTCTTTTCAGGAACTGAAACTTTAGGAATTTTCGGAACAGTCATCTTCTCTACGACATTAGATGTCGATTTTCCTGTGGGAACTATGTCACTCGCCGATTTAGGGTTTTGTTTGGTAATCTTGGGTGCGACAACAGATTTTTTGAGGATGCGTCAACTGTCGCTGCATTGAGTACCTTGTTCTTCCTTGTGTTCACCATTGTTGAATTTTGTCAAGCTTCGTCTAGGGTTTCATCGGCAGAGTAACGCAGCGAGAAACAAACAGTTGATGTGAATAGATTTTAATTTTTAGAAACTCTATCTTATTTTGGCAACCTAAGCATCTTCTTGAAGCTCCCCATGCTGCCACGTGTTTCTTTCCTCCGTTTAAAACTATTTGAATATTTTTGAATATCTTTGATAGACCAACCGTGTCTTCTTGGACCACACCATGCCTTCCACGTCAGCCCTAAAAACATATCACCTTGTTCCTTTGGCTGACGGACTTGACCTGGAACAACATAGTTGTTGGTGACACACAGATCTGGTGAGGATCTAGGTGTCCGAAACCACATGTTGTTCAAGGCACTAATTGAGAGATCTAATTGCTGCTTCATCATATCTTGTTCCACCCTGTATTTTTCCAGAATCGACTTCTTCCGCAGCTCCTTGGTGTAACAACTCTCAATATCGACTTCGTTCAGTATTGACTTCTTCCACAGCATCTTGGTGTAACAACTTTCAAACTTGAATCTTGCATGTTTGGTGCAGTTTCCCTTAGGGTTAACTCCCCTTTGAACATGGCCACGGTTGAGATGATCACTACACGCCGTCGGTGTCTTCACGCGATGACAACAGCTTCTTCTAACTCTCGTGACATGAGTGGACTTCATAGTGGTTGGAAGACATGTACTCGCATTAGTGGGTAGATCAAGATCCAACAAATAGCAGTTGTTTGGGGCTCTTCTTCCAGTGAGAACAGTTTGATTTCGGTTGTTCTGCACAATACACTTGTTCTGAGTGAACTGGACATGGTTATCCCCATCGCATAGTTGGCTTATGCTGATCAGATTTGCATGTAAGCCTTCAACGAGAAAGACATTGGTTAATCTAGGTAGACCTGGAACCTTCAATGTTCCTCTTCCAAGAACTCTGCCTTCTACTCCATCTCCAAAAGTCACAGATTTGCCATTGAATTTTTCAATATTAGTTAGAAACTTGGGATTGCCAGTCATGTGTCTAGAACATCCACTGTCGAAATACCATCTTTGCTTTTCTGGAAGAAACGTGGAACTGAAAGTTGCGAGACATGTCTCACCTCTTTTAATTCTCCGGACTCGTTACATGGGTGGTTTTGACACTTCATGATGCTGATCCATGCTTCTGAGATAGTTGTGGAAATCAAGACATCTTGGCTTGAGGTGTCCTACTTGGTTGCAGTAGAAGCATCTTCTGTTGTCTTGCCTCTTCGTGCGGAATCCCGCCGAATATCTTTGTGAGAGATGTTCCTCTGGAACAGCTCGCGAGCTATACCCAGATTTCTTCAGAATGTTTAGATCTCCCAGGGTCTTGACATGAGTTTCCTTGTCTGTCTCAATCTCAATTTTCAACGCATCTATAGTGTTAAGTAGAATTACCTCTTGACGTTTTAACGCGGCATTCTTCTTCTTTAGATTGAACATGTCATCTGGATGATCACCTTCACTTCTTTCGATCTGTACCTTCAGGGATGAGACAACTGCCAGAAGCTCAGCCTTTTGAGCACAAAGATCATCTCGTTCATCTTTTACTTTAATTACTTGGGCCTGAAGATCGGTGATAGTTTGTTGAAGTTCCACCTTCTGAGTTACAAGAACAGCAGCCTCTTCCCATAGCTCTTCTTTTTCCTTTATTAAGTCAGTTATATTGCTGCGGAGTGTCTTGTTCTTCTCAACTTCATTCAGCCATTCCTGGAGCAACTCCTTGTATTTGTTGACAAAGGCTTCATCAATGATTTCTTCATTATTATTGCAACTTGAGTACTGAGTTGGATTTTCCGAGGATGACTCTGATCCTACCTCGTTACTTGTTTCTCCTTCATTGTTAACATAGGAAGCTAGGGCGACAAAGTTAACATATGCACTCTTCTTCTTCTGCGTATTGATACATTCTGCCCGAATATGTCCATAACCTTCACATTCAATGCATTGTATCCCTTTGTTTTTAGTGTCATAATTGGAGTCTCCAGTTTGGTGCAGTTTTTGGAATTTTGATCTAGAAGACTGACCAGGATCTGTTCCTTTGTTGTATTGTTTCCTCATAAACTTCCCGAAGTTTTTCGCAAACATAGCATATTGTTGTTTCGATAAGTCTTCCATCTTGTCTGGAACAACTGAGACTTTGTATTTTAGACCAACACTGTTATCCTTCCCGTGTTCATCTTCTCCATTCATGTCCATCTCATGAGTCTGAAGAGATCCCATCAGTTCATCCAACCTCATGATCTTTACATCGTTTGCTTCCTTGACAGCAATAGCCTTCATAGCGTACCACTTTGTTAGCAACCTCAGTACTTTTCTTACCAGTGTTTCTTTAGACATTGGTTCTCCAAGCGCGAATGCTTCGTTAGAGATGTCGAGAACCCCAGTATTGAAGTCAGCTATTGTCTCGTCCTCCGGCATTCTTAGGTTTTCAAATTTTGATGTGACTATCTCCATTCTAGTATTTTAACTTTGGTTGTACCTTCATGAGCAGTTCGTAAAATATCCCAAGCCGTCTTGGCAATCTCACAGGTAGAGATCATCTGGAAATTCTTTCCATCAACTCCTGAAAATATGGCATTCATTGCTTTGGAGTTTGCCGCTTCAGCATTCTTCTGAACCTCAGTCCACTTGTCTTTAGCAAGAAGGCTAGCTTTACCCTCTTCGTTGGTAGCAACTGGGTGACTCCATCCATGTTCAACAGCTTTCCAAACTGATTCGTCTTGAGACTTCAGAAACGCCTTCATTCGCACCCTCCAATAACCATATTTGTTTCCTTCAAGTAGAGGAGGTCGTGTGATGTTCTGCCCTTCTCTTAAATCCATCTCACCAGCCTTCGGATCTTACTCTGTGTGTCGAGTATTTTCTCTGATACCAATTGAAATCTTCCCCTTGTAGATGAGATGTTGTTCTGGTCGAGATCCAGAGCAAATCCTAAAACAACTTATGCGCTAAAACAAGTAGTGCGGAAATAAAAACGACACGCAAAGTTGTTACCTAGTTCGGCGTTAACGAGCCTACGTCTGGGGGGCGTTCTCTAGCCCGGTGGACAGCAATTCACTATTATTGAGTATTGCGAGTACAGGGTTTACCGTTTACAGAATCCCTCTTAACCAACCTGAGCCTCGGACACTCTAGTAATTGCAATCTAGGTCTCCCCCTAGATCTTTGCTCCCGCTCCGTATCCACCAGAATGATTCTTCAAAAGAATCAGCGCCTTCTCTCGAATGTGCAGTAACAGAACTTCAGTGCGTGAACCTTCAGCTTCGTCCTTCGATCAATCTGTTGAGCACCAATGCAGATTGATTCGAGTGCCTTCGAGTAACCAGTGACGGTTAGTTCTCCAGCCGATTACGTGCGTCGTGAATAACCAGTTACGATTAGTTCATCGCCGTTTGCCTCCTCCTCCCTTCAATGAGTATGAGCGTGATTAATATCTCCGTAAGTGCTGACTAATACCTAAGCATTAGCCTTACTTATATAGGCGATGGAAACCCTAGATCGAATAGGATTTCTAAGCTAAACCGCCTCTATCTATTAGGAAATCTTTCCTAATCTTTTGCGCATATTTCTTGAAAATAATCCTCCAATAACTATCTTCAATCTTGATTAGGCAATCTTTGATTATCTTCATAGCAAGATAGCTTTATGCGCAAACAACCTCCAAACCGACTTCTTAATATCTTCGATATGGGTATGCACCGACTTGCCAAAACTGATCTCGGAAATATCCTCAAGCAAATTGTGCTACGTCGGCTGAGGCAAGTTTCCAAATCTAAATTTGGAAACTTCCAACTTATGTCCATGCACCTGCAACTGCCTTAATCTTCCAACGGTCGACTGTGTTTCCAAATCTGAATTTGGAAACATTCCATCTGCTTCAACTTGTTCCAGGACAGTTGTCTCTTCCAGTCTTGAACAACAGCTAGAACATCTATACTAAGTTTTGCCAAACAACATGCCATAAAACTAACATATTTGTATGCCAAAGGATGAAGGTGGTCTTGGCTTAAGGAAAATAACAGATGTGAAGAAATGCCTTTTGAGTAAGCTTGCTTGGAAGTTCCTGCAAAATCAATCCATATGGGCTAGGTATGCTAGGGCCAAATTCTTATATAGTTCTCACACATCTGCTATTTGGTCTGCCCTTAAACCATACATTCAAAAGGTTCGCAGGGATAGTTTTTTGGGAGATTGGCAAAGGTGACACTCGAGTGAACTTGTTTTGTGAATGGCTCAATGTTAGACTACCAAAGGAGGCTGAAAAGTGGACCATCAGAGATGTGGTTTCTAACAGTGTTATCAGAGGGAAGTTTGTGATCAGGGGTCCTGCACGGGGTCATTCACAGTTTTCTCCTGTCAGATAAAGCGGATAATTTGCGGTGGAGGGGTGATGCTTCAGGCAAGTTCAGTACCAAAGTATATTGTGAGAAAATCAGAGCTTCCCTCCATAAAGCAAGATGTTTAAACATTTATGGCATGCTTGGCTTCCTCCCAAAATCTGTGTTTTTGTGTGGAAATTGTGGCATAAAGCTATTCCCACCGATGACATTATAGTAAAATGTGGGATCTCTATGGCCTCAAGATGCTGGTGTTGCAAGAATAGGAAGGAGGAATCTGTTGATCACTTGTTTTTACACAGTGAATTGGCTAAACCAATATGGCACTTTCTGGCTAACAATTTTGATAAAAAGGTTCTAGAAAATATGAATCAGTTACAGGATGATTGGTTTGTTAGATTCAATAAGAAAGAGTATATGTCCTGTCTATCCCTGTGTATGGCAGCCTGCACCTTATGTGTGATTTGGATTTACAGGAATAACATGATTCACAACAATCAGTGCAATGGCATCAATTTTTGTCTTATGAGATGGGCTAAATCCCTGAGTCCCACAATCAAATCTGAATATCAACCTTCGTTCAACAACAAGTTAATTCTGGATACTTTTCATCTTGACATGCCCCTGAATAATACTAGAGGCGGGTGGACCAAGTGGTGCCCGAGTGCGGATGGTGTTACTTTGTCCTTAGCGATGAATAACTTCCACTGTGGTGGGATTCTTCGGGATGCTACTGGCACTTTTCGGTTTAGCTTTAACATAGATGTGGAATATGATGACTTTACGTAAGGTTTGATTTCAGCTATGCTCCTTCTAAAGAGGGATGACTGGAATGTTAGCTGCATTCAGAGTTCCCATCCCGACACTAGAATGGTTGCTGCTGAGACATATACAGGGGAATGGGTGCATTATTGTAGATGGAGAGAAACTTGAAGTCTCATTGACAAAGCCAAAGTTACGCACATTGCCCCAGAGATGAATTATGCAGCCATTGCTATGTGTTTCCAGATTAATTCAGCTCCCATCTTCTACAACACGAGAGATTTACCCAGGGCCGTGCGAGTGGCGATTGTTAGTGACTACATTCAGCTTCCAATGTGGTGCCGATGTAAAACCAGGGTCACGGATGAGGAGGGTGCCCCGGAGGGGCCCCGGCACATCCAGCCAGGCACGCCCCCAAGACAGTGCCGTCGAAACACCTTTACAGGTCCATATGTATTGCCCTCTATTAGAATTCTAGAACGCTTGGGTTAGGCATGCGTCAGCTGGCCGGTTGGGTTTTGCTCCCTACCGGCTGGATTGTCCCCATGTGATGATCATGATGTCAGCTTCAATTGTTTTTTGTGTCGTTTATATCATGGCTGTGCTCTTACAGGACGGTGTTTATTATAGCTTGTTCGGCGTTTTTACGGTATTAGAGATTATAACTAATCCCTGGCGCTTGAGGGCTTTCGTATGTACTTGCCACGATCCAGGCTATTTGGATCCAATCAATAAAGGCACTAGCAACGACCAGCTTAAAAAAAAGTCTCAATGTAAGGTTTGGCAAAGTTCGTCCCAAGTTAGTCTATTTCTAAGGACGAACTTTGACAAACCTTAGAATGAGACTAGCGAGACTAACTTGGGATGAATAAAGACAAACGTTAGTCCCATTCTAAGGTTGATCAAAGTTCGTCCCTAGTTAGTCTATTTCTAACGACGAACTTAGACAAACCTTAGAATGAGACTAACGAGACTAACTTGGGACGAACAAAGATAAACATTAGTCTCATTCTAAAGTTCGCGAAAGTTCGTCCCAAGTTAGTCTTTTTCTAAGGACGAACTTAGACAAACCTTACAATGAGACTAAAGAGACAAACTTGGAGCGAACAAAGACAAACGTTAGTCTCATTCTAAGGTTTGTCTATGTTCGTCCCAAGTTAGTCTAAGTTCGTTCCAAGTTAGTCTATTTCGAAGGACGAACTTAGACAAACCTGAGAATGAGACTAACAAGATTAACTTAGGACGAACAAAGACAAACATTAGTCTCATTCTATGGTTTGTCTAAGTTTGTCCCAAGTTAGTCTATTCCTAAGGACGAACTTAGACAAACCTTGGAATGTGACTAACGAGACTAACTTGGGATGAACAAAGACAAACTTTAGTCTAATTCTAAGGTTTGTCTAAGTTCGTCCCAAGTTAGATTATTTCTAAGGACGAACTTAGAAAAACCTTAGAATGAGACTAAAGAGACAAACTTATGACAAACAAAGACAAACGTTAGTCTCATTCTAAGGTTTGTCTAAGTCCGTCCCATGTAAGTCTATGTTCATTCCAAGTTAAACTATTTCTATAGACGAACTTAGACAAACCTTAGAATGAGACTAACAAGACTAACAAGGAACGAACAAAGACAAACGTTAGTCTCAATTATCTAAGTACATCCCAAGTTAGTCTATTTCTAAGGATGAACTTTGACAAACCTTAGAATGAGTCTAACGAGACTAACTTGCGATGAACAAAGACAAACCTTAGTCTCATTGAATGGTTTGTGTAAGTTTGTCTTAAGTTAGTCTAAGTTTGTCCCAAGTTAGTCTCTTTCTAAGGACGAACTTAGAGAAACCTTAGAATGAGACTAACGAGACTAACTTGGGATGAACAAAGACAAATGTTTGTCTCATTCTAAGGTTTGTCTTAGTTCGTCCCAAGTTACTCTATTTCTAAGGACGAACTTAGACAAAGCTTAGATTGAGACTAACGAGGCTAACATGGGATGAACAAAGACAAACATTAGTCTATTTCTAAGGACGAACTTAGACAACCCTCATAATGAGACTAACGAGACTAACTTAGGATGAACAAAGACAAACTTTAGTCTCATTCTAAGGGTTGTCTAAGTTCGTCCCAAGTTAGCCTCTTTCTGAGGACAAACTTAGACAAAAGTTAAAATGAGAGTAACTAGACTAACTTGGGACGAATAAAGACAAACTTTAGTCACATTCTAAGGTTTGTGTAAGTTCATCCCAAGTTAGTCTGTTTCTAAGGACGAACTAAGACAAACCTTATAATGAGACTAACAAGACTAAATTGGGACGATCAAAGACAAACGTTTGTCTCATTCTAAGGTTTGTGTAAGTTCGTCCCAAGTTAGTCTATTTCTAAGGACAAACTTGGACAAACCTTAGAATGAGACTAACTTGGGGCGAACAAAGACAAACTCTAGTCTCATTCTAAGGTTTGTCTAAGTTCGTCCTAATTTAGTCTAAGTTCGTCCCAAGTTAGTCTCTTTCTAAGGATGAACTTAGACAAACCTTAGAATCAGACTAGCGAGACTAACTTGGGACGAACAAAGGCAAAAGTTAGTCTCATTCTAAGGTTTGTCAAAGTTCGTCCCTAGTTAGTCTATTTCTAAGGACGAACTTAGACAAACCTTAGAATGACACTTAAGAGACTAACTTGGGACGAACAAAGACAAACGTCGGTCTCATTCTAAGGTTTCTCTAAGTTCATCCCAAGTTAGTCTAAGTTCGTTCCATGTTAGTCTATTTGGAAGGACAAACTTAGAACACCCTTAGAATGAGACTAACAAAAATAACTTGGGACGAACAAAGACAAACAATAGTCTCATTCTAAGGTTTGTCTAAGTTTGTCCCAAGTTAGTCTATTTCTGAAGACGAACTTACACAAACCATAGAATGAGACTAACGAGACTAACTTGGGACAAACTCTAGTCTCATTCTAAGGTTTGTATAAGTTTGTCCTAAGTTAGTCTAAGTTCGTCCCAAGTTAGTCTCTTACTAATGACGATCTTAGACAAACCTTAGAATGAGACTAAGGAGACTAACTTGGGATGAAAAAAGACGAACGTTAGTCTCATTCTAAGGTTTGTCTAAGTTTATCCCAAGTTATTCTATTTCTAAGGACAAACTTAGATAACCCTTAGAATGAGACTAACAAGACTAACTTTGGACAAACAAAGACAAACGTTTGTCTCATTCTAAGGTTTGTCGAAGTTTGTCCCAAGTTAGTCTATTTCTAAGGATGAACTTAGACAAACCTTAGAATGAGGCTAACAAGACTAACAAGGGACAAACAAAGACAAACATTAGTCTCATTCTAAGGTTTGTCCAAGTTCGTCCCAAGTTATTCTATTTCTAAGGACGAACTTAGACAAACCTTAGAATGAGAATAAGGAAACTAACTTGGGATTAAAAAAGACGAACGTTAGTCTCATTCTAAGGTTTGTCTAAGTTTATCCCAAGTTATTCTATTTCTAAGGACAAACTTAGATAACCCTTAGAATGAGACTAACAAGACTAACTTTGGACGAACAAAGACAAACGTTAGTCTCATTCTAAGGTTTGTCGAAGTTTGTCCCAAGTTAGTCTATTTCTAAGGATGAACTTAGACAAACCTTAGAATGAGGCTAACAAGACTAACAAGGGACAAACAAAGACAAACGTTAGTCTCATTCTAAGGTTTGTCCTAGTTCGTCCCAAGTTAGTCTGTTTCTAAGGACGAACTTAGACAAACCTTAGAATGAGACTAACGAGACTAACTTGTGACGAACAAAGACAAACTTTAGTCTCATTCAAAGGTTTGGGTAAGTTTGTCCTAAATTAGTCTAAGTTCGTCCCAAGTTAGTCTCTTTCTAAGGATGAACTTAGAGAAACCTTAGAATGTACTAACGAGACTAACTTGGGATGAACAAAGACAAACGTTAGTCTCATTCTAAGGTTTGTCTAAGTTCGTCCCAAGTTAGTCTATTTCTAAGGAAAAACTTAGACAAACCTTAGAATGAGACTAACGAGACTAAACTTGGGACGAACAAAGACAAACCTTAGTATCATTCTAAGGTTTGTCTAAGTTCATCCTAAGTTAGTCTATTTCTAAGGAAGAACTTAGACAAACCTTAGAATGAGACTAACGAGACTAACTTGGGACAAACAAAGACAAACGTTAGTCTCATTCAAAGGTGTGTGTAAGTTCGTCCAAGTTAGTCTATTTCTAAGGATGAACTTAGACAAACCTTAAAATGAGACTAAAGAGACTAACTTAGGATGAACAAAGCCAAACATTAGTCTCATTCTAAGGTTTGTCTAAGTTTGTCCCAAGTCACTCTAAGTTCGTCCCAAGCTAGTCTAAGTTTGTCCCAAGTTAGTCTATTTCTAAGGACGAAGTTAGACAAACCTCAGAATGAGACTAACAAGACTAACTTGGGATGAACAAAGACAAACGTTTGTCTCATTCTAGGGTTTGTCTAAGTTCAACCCAAGTTAGTCTAAGTTCGTCCCAAGTTAGTCTATTTCTGTGGATGAACTTAGACAAACCTTAGAATGAGACTAACTTGGGGCGTACAAAGACAAACTTTAGTCTCATTGTAAGTTTTGTCTAAGTTCATCCTAATTTAGTCTAAGTTCATCCCAAGTTAGTCTCTTTCTAAGGACGAACTTAGACAAACCTTATAATGAGACTTGCGAGACTAACTTGGGACGAACAAAGACAAACGTTAGTCTCATTCCAAGGTTTGTAAAAGTTTGTCCCAAGTTAGTCTATTTGTAAGGATGAACTTAGACAAACCTTAGAATGAAACTAGCGAGACTAACTTCGGACGAACAAAGACAAACATTAGTCTCATTCTAATGTTTGTCTAAGTTCATCCCAAGTTAGTCTATTTCTAAGGACGAAATTAGACAAACCATAGTATGAGACTAACCAGACTACCTTGCGATGAACAAAGACAAACTATAGTCTCATTCAAAGGTTTGTGTAAGTTAGTCTCTTTCTACGGACGAACATAGAGAAACCTTAGAATGAAACTAACTAGACTAACTTGGGATGAACAAAGACAAACGTTAGTCTCATTCTAAGGTTTGTCTAAGTTCGTGCCAAGTTAGTCTATTTCAAAGGATGAACTTAGACAAACCTTAGAATGAGACTAACGAGACTAACTTGGGACGAATAATGACAAACTTTAGTCTCATTCTAAGGTTTGTCGAAGTTCGTCCCAAGTTACTCTATTTCTAAGGACGAACTTAGACAAACCTTAGAATGAGACTAACGAGGCGAACTTTGGACGAACAAAGACAAACTTTAGTCTCATTCTAAGGTTTGTCTAAGTTCGTCCCAAGTTAGTCTATTTCTAAGGACGAACTTAGACAAACCTTAGAATGAGACTATCGAGACTACCTTGGGACGAACAAAGATAAACTTTAGTCTCATTCTAAGGTTTGTCTACGTTCATCCCAAGTTAGTCTATTTCTAAGGACAAACTTAGAGAAACCTTAGAATGAGACTCACGAGACTAACTTGGGACGAACAAAGACAAACTTTAGTCTCATTCTAAGGTTTGTGTAAGTTTGTCCTAAGTTAGTCTAAGTACGTCCTAAGTTAGTCTCTTTCTAAGGATGATCTTATACAAACTTTAGAATGAGACTAACGAGACTAACATGGGATGAACAAAGACAAACGTTAGTCTTATTCTAAGTTTTGTCTAAGTTTGTCCCAAGTTATTCTATTTCAAAGGACAAACTTAGACAAGCCTTAGAATGAGACTAACAAGACTAACTTGGGACGAACAATGACAAACGTTAGTCTAATTCTAAGGTTGTGTAAGTTTGTCCCAAGTTAGTCTATTTCTAAGGACAAACTTAGACAAACCTTAGAATGAGACTAACAAGACTAACAAGGGACGAACAAAGACAAACGTTAGTCTCATTCTAAGGTTTGTCTAAGTTTGTCCCAAGTTAGTCTATTTCTAAAGACGAACTTAGACAAACCATAGAATGAGACTAACGAGACTAACTTGCGACGAACAAAGACAAACGTTAGTCTCATTCAAAGGTTTGTGTTAGTTTGTCCAATGTTAGTCAAAGTTCGTCCCAAGTTAGTCTCTTTCTAAGGATGAATGTAGAGCCTTAGAATGAGACTAACGAGACTAACTTGGGATGAACAAAGACCAACGTTAGTCTCATTCTAAGGTTTGTCTAAGTTCATCCCAAGTTAGTCTATTTCTAAGGACGAACTTAGACAAACCTTAGAATAAGACTAAAGAGGCTAACTTGGGACGAACAAAGACAAACGTTAGTCTCATTCTAAGGTTTGTCTAAGTTCGTCCCAAGTTAGTCTATTTCTAAGGACAAACTTAGAAAACCCTTATAACGAGACTAACAAGACTAACTTGGGACGAATAAAGACAAATTTTAGTCTCATTCTAAGGTTTGTCTAAGTTCATCCCAAGTTAGTCTATTTCTAAGGACGAACTTAGACAAACCTTACAATGAGACTAACTTGGGATGAACAAAGACAAACTTTAGTCTCATTCTAAGGTTTGTGTAAGTTCGTCCTAAGTTAGTCTCAATTCGTCCCAAGTAAGTCTCTCACTAAGGACGAACTTAGACAAACCTTAGAATGAGACTAACGAGACTAACTTGGGACGAACAAAGACAAACGTTAGCCTCATTCTAAGGTTTGTCTAAGTTCGTCCCAAGTTAGTCTATTTCTAAGGATTAACTTAGACAAACCTTAGAATGAGACTAACGAGACCAACTTGGGACGAACAAAAACAAACGTTAGTCTCATTCTCTGGTTTGTGTAAGTTCGTCGAAGTTAGTCTATTTCCAAGGATGAACTTAGACAAACCTTAGAATAAGACTAACGTAACTAACTTGGGACGAAAAAAGACAAACATTAGTCTCATTCTAAGGTTTGTCTGAGTTTGTCCAAAGTTAGTCTAAGTTTGTCCCAAGTTAGTCTATTTTTAAGGATGAACTTAGACAAACCTTACAATGAGACTAACAAGACAAACTTGGGATGAACAAAGACAAACGTGTGTCTCATTATACGGTTTGTCTATGTTCGTCCCAAGTTAGTCTATATTAATCCCAAGTTAGTCTATTTCTAAGGAAGAACATACACAAACCTTTGAATGAGACTAACTTGGGGCGAACAAAGACAAACTTTAGTCTTATTCTAAGATTTGTCTAAGTTCATCCTAATTTGGTCTGAGTTGGTCCCAAGTTAGTCTCTTTCTATGGATGAACTTAAACAAACCTCAGAATGAGACTAGCGAGACTAACATCGGAAGAACAAAGACAAACGTTAGTCTCATTCTAATGTTTGTCAAAGTTCATCCCAAGTTAGTCTATTTCGAAGGAAGAACTTAGACAAACCTTAGAATGAGACTAACGAGACTAACTGGGGACAAACAAAGACAAACGTTAGTCTCATTCAAAGGTGTGTGTAAGTTCGTCCATGTTAGTCTATTTCTAAGGATGAACTTAGACAAACCTTAGAATGAGACTAAAGAGACTAACTTGGGATGAACAAAGACAAACATTAGTCTCATTCTAAGGTTTGTCTAAGTTTGTCCCAAGTCACTCTAAGTTCGTCCCAAGCTAGTCTAAGTTTGTCCCAAGTTAGTCTATTTCTAAGGACGAAGTTAGACAAACCTCAGAATGAGACTAACAAGACTAACTTGGGATGAACAAAGACAAACGTTTGTCTCATTCTAAGGTTTGTCTAAGTTCAACCCAAGTTAGTCTAAGTTCGTCCCAAGTTAGTCTATTTCTGTGGATGAACTTAGACAAACCTTAGAATGAGACTAACTTGGGGCGTACAAAGACAAACTTTAGTCTCATTGTAAGTTTTGTCTAAGTTCGTCCTAATTTAGTCTAAGTTCATCCCAAGTTAGTCTCTTTCTAAGGACGAACTTAGACAAACCTTATAATGAGACTTGCGAGACTAACTTGGGACGAACAAAGACAAATGTTAGTCTCATTCTAAGGTTTGTAAAAGTTTGTCCCAAGTTAGTCTATTTGTAAGGATGAACTTAGACAAACCTTAGAATGAAACTAGCGAGACTAACTTAGGACGAACAAAGACAAACATTAGTCTCATTCTAATGTTTGTCTAAGTTCATCCCAAGTTAGTCTATTTCTAAGGACGAAATTAGATAAACCATAGTATGAGACTAACCAGACTAACTTGCGATGAACAAAGACAAACTTTAGTCTCATTCAAAGGTTTGTGTAAGTTAGTCTCTTTCTACGGACGAACATAGAGAAACCTTAGAATGAGACTAACGAGACAAACTTGGGATGAACAAAGACAAACGTTAGTCTCATTCTAAGGTTTGTCTAAGTTCGTGCCAAGTTAGTCTATTTCAAAGGAGGAACTTAGACAAACCTTAGAATGAGACTAATGAGACTAACTTGGGACGAATAAAGACAAACTTTAGTCTCATTCTAAGGTTTGTCTAAGTTCGTCCCAAGTTAGTCTATTTCTAAGGACGAACTTAGACAAACCTTAGAATGAGACTATCGAGACTAACTTGGGACGAACAAAGATAAACTTTAGTCTCATTCTAAGGTTTGTCTACGTTCATCCCAAGTTTGTCTATTTCTAAGGACGAACTTAGAGAAACCTTAGAATGAGACTCACGAGACTAACTTGGGATGAACAAAGACAAACTTTAGTCTCATTCTAAGGTTTGTGTAAGTTTGTCCTAAGTTAGTCTAAGTACGTCCTAAGTTAGTCTCTTTCTAAGGACGATCTTATAGAAACTTTAGAATGAGACTAACGAGACTAACATGGGATGAACAAAGACAAACATTAGTCTTATTCTAAGTTTTGTCTAAGTTTGTCCCAAGTTATTCTATTTCTAAGGACAAACTTAGACAAGCCTTAGAATGAGACTAACAAGACTAACTTGGGACGAACAATGACAAACGTTAGTCTCATTCTAAGGTTGTGTAAGTTTGTCCCAAGTTAGTCTATTTCTAAGGACGAACTTAGACAAACCTTAGAATGAGACTAACAAGACTAACAAGGGACGAACAAAGACAAACGTTAGTCTCATTCTAAGGTTTGTCTAAGTTTGTCCCAAGTTAGGCTATTTCTAAGGACGAACTTAGACAAACCATAGAATGAGACTAACGAGACTAACTTGCGACAAACAAAGAGAAACGTTAGTCTCATTCAAAGGTTTGTGTTAGTTTGTCCAATGTTAGTCAAAGTTCGTCCCAATTTAGTCTCTTTCTAAGGATGAATGTAGAGCCTTAGAATGAGAATAACGAGACTAACTTGGGATGAACAAAGACAAAGGTTAGTCTCATTCTAAGGTTTGTCTAAGTTCATCCCAAGTTAGTCTATTTCTAAGGACGAACTTAGACAAACCTTAGAATAAGACTAACGAGGCTAACTTGGGACGAACAAAGACAAACGTTAGTCTCATTCTAAGGTTTGTCTAAGTTCGTCCCAAGTTAGTCTATTTCTAAGGACAAACTAAAACAACCCTTATAATGAGACTAACGAGACTAACTTGGGACGAACAAAGACAAATTTTAGTGTCATTCTAAGGTTTGTCTAAGTTCATCCCAAGTTAGTCTATTTCTAAGGACAAACTTAGACAAACCTTAGAATGAGACTAACTTGGGACGAACAAAGACAAACTTTAGTCTCATTCTAAGGTTTGTGTAAGTTCGTCCTAAGTTAGTCTCAATTTGTCCCAAGTAAGTCTCTCACTAAGGACGAACTTAGACAAACCTCAGAATGAGACTAACGAGACTAACTTGGGACGAACAAAGACAAACGTTAGCCTCATTCTAAGGTTTGTCTAAGTTCGTCCCAAGTTAGTCTATTTCTAAGGATTAACTTAGACAAATGTTAGAATGAGACTAACAAAACTAACTTGGGACGAACAAAAACAAACGTTAGTCTCATTCTCTGGTTTGTGTAAGTTCGTCCAAGTTAGTCTATTTAAGTTCATCCTAATTTGGTCTGAGTTCGTCCCAAGTTAGTCTCTTTCTATGGATGAAATTAAACAAACCTCAGAATGACACTAGCGAGACTAACATCGGAAGAACAAAGACACACGTTAGTCTCATTCTAAGGTTTGTCAAAGTTTGTCCCAAGTTAGTCTCTTTCTAAGGACGAACTTGGACAATCCTTAGAATGTGACTAACGAGACTATCTTGGGACGAATAAAGACTAACTTTAGTCTCATTCTAAGGTTTGTCTAAGTCAATCCCAAGTTAGTCTAAGTTCATCCCAAATTAGTTAATTTCTAAGGACGAACTTAGACAACCCTTATAATGAGACTAACGAGACTAACTTGGGACGAACAAAGACTAACGTTAGTCTCATTCTAAGGTTTGTTTAAGTTCATCCCAAGTTAGTCTATTTCTAAGGATGAACTTAGACAAACCTTAAAATGAGACGAACGATACTAACTTGGGACGAACAAAGACAAACGTTAGTCTCATTCTAAGGTTTGTGTAAGTTCATCCCAAGTTAGTCTATTTCTAAGGATGAACTTAGACAAACCTTAGAATGAGACTAAAGAGACTAACGTATGAATGACAAGGACAAATGTTAGTCTCATTTTTAGGTTTGTGTGAGTTTGTCCTAAGTTAGTCTAAGTTCGTCCCAAGTTATTCTCTTTCTAAGGACGAACTTAGACAAACCTTTGAATGAGACTAACGAGACTAACTTGGGACGAACAAAGACAAACTTTAGTCTCATTCTAAGGTATGTCTAAGTTCGTCCCAAGTTAGTCTATTTCTAAGGATGAATTTAGACAAACCTTAGAATGAGACTAACGAGACAAAATCGGGATGAACAATGACAAACGTTAGTCTCATTCTAAGTTTTGTGTAAGTTTGTCCAAGTTAGTCTATTTCTAAGGACGAACTTAGACAAACCTTAGAATGAGACTAAAGAGACTAATTTGGGATGAACAAAGACAAACATTAGTCTGATTCTAAGGTTTGTCTAAGTTTGTACCAAGTCAGTCTAAGTTCATCCGAAGTTAGTGTAAGTTTGTCCCAAGTTAGTCTATTTCTAGGGACGAACTTAGACAAACCGTAGAATGAGACTTACAAGACTAACTTGGGACGAACAAAGACAAACATTTGTCTCATTCTAAGGTTTGTCTAAGTTCATCCCAAGTTAGTCTAAGTTCGTCCCAAGTTAGTCTCTTTCTAAGGACGAACGTAGACAAACCTTAGAATGAGACTAGCGAGACTAACTTAGGACGAACAAAGACAAATGTTAGTCGCATTCTAAGGTTTGTCAATGTTCGTCCCTAGTTAGTCTATTTCTAAGGTTGAACTTAGACAATCCTTAGAATGAGACTAGCGAGACAAACTTTGGACGAACAAAGACAAACGTTAGTCTCATTCTAATGTTTTTCTTAGTTCGTCCCAAGTTAGTCTATTTCTAAGAACGAACTTAGACAAACCTCAAAATGAGACTAACGAGACTAACTTGCGATGAACAAAGACAAACGTTTGTTTCATTCAAAGGTTTGTGTAAGTTTGTCCTAAGTTAGTCTAAGTTCATCCCAAGTTAGTCTTTTCTAAGGACGAACTTAGAGAAACCTTAGAATGAGACTAACTTGGGATGAAGAAAGACCAACGTTAGTTTTATTCAAAAGTTTGTCTAAGTTCGTCCCAAGCTAGTCTCTTTCTAAGGATGAACTTAGACAAACCTTAGAATGAGACTAATGAGACTAACTTGGGACGAACAAAGAGAAACTTTAGTCTCACTCTAAGGTTTGTCGAAGTTCGTCCAAAGTTAGTCTATTTCTAAGGACAAACTTAGACAAACCTTTGAATGAGACTAACGAGACTAACTTGGGAAACACAATGACAAACGTTTGTCTCATTCTAAGGTTTGTCTGAGTTCGTCCCAAGTTAGTCTATTTCAAAGGACGAACTTACACAAACCTTAGAATGAGACTAACTTGGGGCGAACAAACACGAACTTTAGTCTCATTCTAAGGTTTGTCTAAGTTTGTCCTAATTTAGTCTAAGTTCATACCAAGTTAGTCTCTTTCTAAGGACGAACTTGGACAAACCTTAGAATGAGACTAGCGAGACTAGCTTGGGAAAAACAATGACAAAACGTTAGTCTCATTCTAAGGTTTGTCAAAGTTCATCCCAAGTTAGTCTCTTTCTAAGGACAAACTTAGACAATCCTTAGAATGTGACTAATGAGACTATCTTGGGACGAACAAAGACTAACTTTAGTCTCATTCTAAGATTTGTCTAAGTTCATCCCAAGTTAGTCTAAGTTCGTCCTTAGTCTACTTCTAACGAACTTAGACAAACTTTAGAATGAGACTAACGAGACTAACTTGGGACGAACAAAGACCACTGTTAGTCTCATTCTATGGTTTGTGTAAGTTCGTCCATGTTAGTCTATTTCTAAGGACGAACTTAAACAAACCTTAGAATGAGACTAAAGAGACTAACTTGGGATGAACAAAGACAAACATTAGTCTCATTCTAAGGTTTGTCTAATTCGTCCCAAGTATGTCTATTTCTAAGAACGAATTTAGACAAACCTTAGAATGAGACTGACAAGACTAACTTGGGACGAACAAAGACAAACGTTTGTCTCATTCTTAGTTTTGTCTAAGTTCGTCCCAAGTTAGTCTATTTCTAAGGACGAACTTAGACAAACCTTAGAATGGGACTAAAGAGACTAACTTGGGACGAACAAAGACAAACGTTAGTCTCAAGTTAGTCTATTTCTAAGGATGAACTTAGACAAACCTGATGTTCCCTTAAGTGGCATGTATTTGGCAAAACGTCTTTAGACAGTTCGAGCAGGAGTTCAGGGGGAGTTCGAACACATCCTGGTACTCATGTACAGCGTGGGGCAGACGCAAGGATGTTTTCTGGAAAGTTCTAAAGATCGAAGATCTTTTCGATCTGAAGTCGGCCAGTGAAGAATTCAAACTTCAGATATTCGAATGAATATCTGCTCCACAGATTGATAAGTCGGTTGGCTGACTTGGCAAGGAAATTTTCATATAATCTTCCTTAAGATTGGATAAAGATACACATCGAACATTTAGGAATATTTCCTAAATATTTGATGAGATATCTGGAGCAGATTTGGAGAGCGCCCTTGCATATAAATAGAATGCTAGGTCGTCCATAATCTACATCGCTTTTAGAATCAAAATACACACGAGTGCATACTACCGATCGGAAAAGAAGAAAGCGACAGCCGGTTGTTTTTCCCCACTAGAAATTCATCGACGCAGGAACAGTCTGAGAAGTGTGCTGTTCAGACTTCCTGGAAGTGATCCTACCGTGGCACACAACAAAGACCAACCAGCTTTTGAGAGAAAGCAACCGAGCTTCAAGAGAAGGTCGAGCACGTTCGGAAACAAGGTTCGGACGAAGGGGATCTAGGTGAACTGCGGTGAACCAAGATTGCAAATCTGAGAGACAGAGTTTTAGAGGCTAGGCAATTACGAAGTGTAAACGTAAGTCCCAGTGTAAGCTCTAAACTCTTAATAAAGATTTATGTCCCTTTAGGGTGTGGGAAGCCCCCCAGAGTAGGCAAAGCCGAACTGGGTATCATTCTGTGCGTACTATTGTTTTGTTCTATTTGCTGAACTGTGTGAAAAGGTGTTCAAGGTCTGTCTCATCTACACCTTGATCAGGCTACAGAATTTGTTTTGGTATTAGAGCAAACACTCGACACACTGAATGGGATCCTGAACTGTTCAAGATGAATCTGAAGGAAGGAGAAAGCACCACCAGACCCCCACTGCTTGAAGGGTGAAACTATGCCTCCTGGAAGCCCAAGCTGAAATCTTTTTTAAAATCTCTCGATGAAAGGGCTTGGAAGGCAGTCTTGACTGGATGGACTAAACTCATGATGGAAAATGTCACTGGAGAAGCTGTTCCGAAACCAGAAGCGCTATGGACTGAGGCGGATGACAAAGCATCTATGGGAAACTCTAAGGCCATGAATGCAATCTTCTCTAGAGTTGATGAAAATGTGATGAAGCTAATCATTAACTGTGAAGTGGCAAAGGAGGCCTGTGATATCCTTCAAATGGCTTACGAAGGCACGGACAAAGTTCGCAATTCAAGAATGCAGATTGTGACAACCAAGTTCAAGGAGATGAAAATGAAGGAAAGTGAAACCATCCATGAGTTCAACGCTAGAGTTCTGGATCTGTCAAACGAGGCTGCGGCTCGGGGGAAACCCATTGATAAAGAAAGAATGGCAAGCAAAGTCTTAAGAGCGCTCCCTCCAAGATTTGCCATGAAGGTCACTGCCATTGAAGAGATGCATGATATCACCAAGCTGAAACTGGACGAGCTGATGGGATCCCTCAGAACTTACGAGATGAATCACGATGTCCAACCCAAAGATGTGAAGGGAATTTCCCTTAGAGCAGAAGTGTCCGAAGACATGCCGGAATCTGCCTGCACCACTGAGCAACAGGCTATGATGGCTCAGAATTTTGGCAGGATGGTGCCGAAGATCAACAGACGTGGCCCAGAACAAGGTCAGTCATCCTCCAATAATTTTCAAAACTGGAAAAATGGCAAGTCAAGGACCAGTGATATGAGGCAAGATTCTTCTGAAAAAGGAAAAGAGATTCGGTGCCATGAATGCAAGGGTTTCGATCACATCCAAGCACAATGTGCAAATACCCTCATGAAGAAGAAGGCAATGGTCGCTAGCTTCAGCGATAGTGAGTCAGATGAGGAAAAAGAAGGGAGTGAAACCAGCAACTTTGTTGCTTTTGTCGCAACTTCAAGAGAATGCAGCTACACCAATGAAAGTATGCCATCTCAGTTGGAACACTCAGCCAACGACTCCTCAGACAGTGATGATGAAGAACTCACGCAGGAGACTCTGGCTGAAACATATAAAGATCTGTACGAGAAGTGGCTACTGCTGATCAAGATCAACAAGAAGCTGAATGACACAATTGCGAGCATGACTATGGAAAAGGATAAAATGTGGCAAGAGGTCGAGATTCTGGTCACACAAAAAGTGGAACTCCAAGGTAAGATTGATCTGCTGGAGACTCATCTGACTGAAATGAAATAGGAACGATGGTGTCTGTTGGCTCAGAAAACGAAACTCCTGGGTACCGTCTCTTCTCCGAAAGTCGACATGGAGAAAGATTGTGAAACTCATCCTGTAGGCATGGCTGGTCTAAGGAAAATGATTACTGATCTGAAAGGCAAGGAGGTGTTTCTTTTGAAGAAAGTGGAGTCACTGGAACTTCAGCTGGAATCTGAAAAGATGGACCGCTCAACAGGTGAGAAGGAGCTCAATAAGCTCAAACAGTCGGTAAGGATGTTAAACTCCGGCTCTTAAAATTTGAATGACATTCTCAAGGCTCAGAGGATGGAGTCTGGACATCGAGGTGTGGGGTTCACAGGAGAAGGCAGCTCAAAAGGTACAACGTTTGTTAAAGCAAAACCAATGGCTGAATAGAACCCAGAATAGAAGGTGAGACAGCACCCTCGATAGAAAGTGGATCTGTCCCAAGGAAAAACCAAAGGTGGTGAAAGCAGGACTCGGAAAGAACACTTCAGTACGTCTTCAAATCAGAGGAAAGATTCCCGCACATGCTGGTACTGCTACCAGATTGGACACATCAGACCGAGGTGCCGATTGTTTCTTGCTGAACAAAGAGCTATGGGACACAAGAATAAACCTTGAATGCGACAAGTCTGGGTTCCAAAGACAAGCAAGACCATATGTATGGCTGCGTTCAGCGTATCATGCCACATAGAGAAAGATCACTGGTACTTTGACAGTGGATGCTCCGCCCATATGATAGGTAATCCAAAACTTCTTACGCACATTCAACCTTTTACAAATAGACAGTTTGTCTCTTTCGGAGATGGAGGAAAGGGTCAGGTGATCGGCTATGGGACATTGAAAGTTCCGGATCTCACTGATCTCAAGGATACTCTTATTGTTGAAGGATTGACAATGAATCTTATCAGTATTAGTCAGCTATGTGGTGATGGACATCAGGTCAGTTTTACTCGCGACTCCTGTCACGTGTGGGATAAGGAAGGAGGCACCCTGATGAGAGGCTACCTGGCAACCAATAATGGTTACCTCCTTGAGTCTGCTGGAACAGTTGCTACACCAGACGGGCTTACAAGCCAAGCTAGTGAAATGACACTGTGGCACGAACACCAGGGTTAGTCGAATCTCTAGACCATGATGAAGCTCAACTCAGCTGAACCTGCCCGAGAAACGCCCTATACGAAAGCCGATGTGGATGTGAGATGTGAAGAATGCCAGATCAGGTCACAAACAAAGGCCTCGCACCCCATCACCTCACGGATCAGTACTAGCAGACCATTGAAACTAATCCACATGGGTCGGCAGATATACATTCCAGATGATGTGTTCGGCCTCAAGTAGTCTTTCGTCAACCATCAATATATGCAAGGGGGAGTGGATAAGACCCTATTGGTTAAGCGCACCATGTCAGATCTGTGTTTCGCACAAATCCATGTTGACAATTAGTGGTTGGATCCAACGTCCAGAAGTGGGTGGAACAGTTCATGGTACAGATGCTGAAGGCGTTCGTACTGTGCTTTGTTGGAGAGATGGTACAGAAGCCTATCGCCACAAGAAGGCACCGCACTCCACTACTGCTGATGAAGCAAACTCTGTCTGAATACGGAGTGAAACAGAAGGTAGTAATCTTGAAGCGTGCAACAACAGACAAGCACTCGGCTGGCATCTTCACCAAAACACTGGATGCTACACAGGTTGAGACACTCAGACCCTCCTTGGGTCTATGTGTTGTCAATAACTAAGTGTTCCAGAATGTGGTCAGTCACAGGTGAAACTCCAGCAAAACAGTTGGACTGATCACCCTTGCAATAAAGCTGGAACAGAAGGTGAATATTTGGAGGATGAATATTTTTATATATCTTGAAAATTTTTCGAGCCATTGAGGGAAGAAAGGATATTCTCAAGGACAGTTTTGGGAAGTTGAAACGACCGACCTTGTTTTTGAAAATCAAATGAACTTCATCTGCGACTCTTCTCACTCTCTTCCCAAACCGTAGAACGGCAGCCTATTGCGATCTCTCCCAATCCTTCATCTCTTCGGCGACAATGGTGAACACCAGGAAATCCTCCCAATCCAGTGTCAAGTCTACTAAGAAGAAGAAGGAGAGCATGCAGTCTTCCAAGGCACTGGCGGCAAAACCCAAAATTCAAAAATGGAAGGTGCCAAAGGTGAAAAAAGCGTCGCCTTTACACGTCGGTACTGCAACAATACCTGAAGCAAAGATAACTGTCAGAGGAGCAGCCTCAGAAAACCCTAATTGTGGAACGGTGGAGAAGCAAGGACCAGAACCTGCTGTAAAGAAGAAGACAGTGCCCTCGCTTGCCGCGGAGGATACGTCTAATCCAATCGATGCTAGTTCGACATCACCAAGTTTAGTTCCTCCACCGACTATTCCCAATTCTGAGGTAATCCCAAACCCTAAAACTCAGACTATTTCTTCCGTTTCTGCGAAAGTCGCTGTTGTTGTCGAAAATCTTATGATGGAAGACTAAGTGAATGTGGTGTTTGAGAAGGGTGGTGAAGCCAATAGGGCTGTGATTGGTGACGAAGCGGTCAAAATCCTGAAAGAGGCGAAACCCAGCAAGCATGTATCCCGCTCGAGAGCATGGAGGGAGAAGATCCATGCTTCTGGATATGTGTGTCCATCCGACGCTCGCAGAAAGCTTGGTAGACGTGCATGTGACTCTCCAAGGAAATATCTTGCTCAGATTTGTGCTGTTAGGGGCCGTCTCATTGCAATGTTGGATGAGGAGACAGAACAGTTTCTTGAGTCCTCGAGGAAGAGGAAATTAGTGATTAATGAAGGATCTGACGATGGTTCTGGTGAAAAGCTTGGAGGTTCAATTGGTGAATATCATGGAAAGCACTGTGAAACTGTGACCAAGAAGGCTACTCCATCAGAGAAGGATGATGAGTTGGTTGATATCTACAAGGATATTGATGAGGTTGTCAAAGATCTGCAAAAGAAATATGAGATTCCTGTTTTGGCAAGGCTGGATCAGTCCTCAGAAACCCAGGATATGAGAGTTAAAGGCTGTGCTCCGGGCAACAATTCAGAAGCTGGAAAGGAGGCAAGTGCAAAAATAGATTTATCAGGTGTTTAGTAGGGAGCTGAAACAGTCGGTGCCTCAGAGGCAGCCTTAGTAAAGGAGTCAGACATCGTTCCAGACGTAGTTCAAGTTGTTGATCGTAATGATCACAAGGTGGATTGAATCAGAAGCCGGTGCAAAAAATGAGACAGTTGAAGCTCCAGTGCAAGTGACTGATAGGATACCTGATGTTGCTGGTCAGGCCGTCCCGAAAGCAGTAACCCTCTTAGATGATGATCAAGACCTCGTCCTTATTGCTGATCTCAAGAATGGCAAAGGAAAACGAAAGGTGGCTGTTGAGAGCCCAGGAAAGGACTCTGTCCGTGATGCAGAGGCAAGCTAGGATGCAGGGGGAGCCAATGCTTCGAAAAAGAGGAAACGGGGTGTTCCTTCTCCGGCCTCGGAAGATGCTAGAAGATGTGAAGACCCATCTCATGATTCCAACGATGTTTCAGTTGGCTTGGTCAAGAAGGGAATTTGGTTTATAAATCGAGATGCTGCGAGAAAATGGACGTGCGTACTGAAAAGGAAAATTATCCCAGAAAGGGTCTTGGAGGAGTCTCGCTACAAAGGGAAGGAAGTCGTAGAAGTGCTGAAGCAAACTGACTTATTCTGGACGCTGGACTGAAGTAAACCATTCAATGAACAACTTGTTCGAGAGGCCATTGCAAACCATCCCCCCTTAGTTTGGTGTTTTCGGAGATTCGGAATGTGGGGTATTCTTCGTTCGAGGAAGGAAGATCAAAATTGACCCCGAGCTCATCAATGTGTATTTCTCCATGGATGACCTGGTCGTAGATGAAGAGGAATCCGACTTTGAAAAGATTGTGGACACCATCACTGCGGGTTCAGTTCGTTGGCGGCCTGACACCGTCGTTCATACAGCTAACCTTTCAACATTCTATTTAATGTTGTACTTCATCGCCGTGTTCAACTGGAGACCCTCATCTCACCGAACCATGGTCAACCGAGATATGGCCCAATTGATATATCATATCGGGAACAAGTTGAAGTTTAATCTGGGAAGAATCATCTTCAAATAGATTGCCAACCATGCTACCTCAAAAAGAAGTCTCCACCAGATCTGCTTCCCTTCCCTGATATATGAACTGATCATCCATCAAGCACCTGATTTAAAGACCTCGAGTGATCGTCTCACCAAGACTCCTCAGAAGTTCATCGTTGATCACAAGCTGTTCAAAGGCCGTCATGTGAACGATCTTAAAGAGCCAAGTCAGAGAGGGAAGGATGTCCCAGAGTCATCAAGGCAAGGGGGACCCAGGATGGGCCGTGACGAGAGAAGCAAGTTGGTCAAGGATCTGAATGCCTTTATTGAAGCTAACAAGGAACAACGCAGGCGCATCAACAAGCTTGCTCGAGCCCTCAGCTACCCAAGCGATGGTGACACTGATGACGCGGCATCTGATGATGACTCGGATGATGAGTCATCCGCATAAAGGTTCATGTCCTCCGTCTCCTTGAACTATATTATTTTTTTTGAACTTTCGGATTGCCTGTGCTTGTTCTGGCACATTTTGATTTGGTGTTCGAACTAGATTGGACCCCTTGCCAGTTTGTGGCAAAAAGGGGGAGTATTTTGAGGTGACCAAATTTTTGTTCCCTCAAGTATATCTAAAGTCTAGATAGTTAGATAGATCTAGTAGATTTGGTTTTGCCAAAATGCCAAGGGGGAGATTGATGTTCCCTTAAGTGGCATGTAACCAGCTTTCGAGAGAAAGCAACCGAGCTTTAAGAGAAGGTCGAGCACGTTCGGAAAGAAGGTTCGGACGAAGGGGATCGAGGTGAACTACTATGAACCTAGATTGCAAATCTGAGACACAAAGTTTTAGAGGCTAGGCAATTACGAAGTGTAAGCGTAAGTCTCCGTGTAAGCTCTAAAATCGTAATAAAGATTTGTGTCCCTTTAGGGTGTGGGAAACCCCCCAGAGTAGGCGAATCCGAACTGGGTATCATTCTGTGCGTACCGCTGTTTTGTTCTATTTGCTGAACTGTGTAAAAAGGTGTTCAAGGTCTGTCTCATCTACACCTTGAACAGAAGCTTGAACAGCCTACAGAATTTCAAAACCTTAGAATGAGACTAACTTGGGGCGAACATAGACAAACTTTAGTCTCTTTCTAAGGACGAATTTGGACAAACCTTAGAATGAGACTAGTGAGACTAACTTGGGACGAACAATTACAAACGTTAGTCTCATTCTAAGGTTTTCAAAGTTCGTCCCAAGTTAGTCTATTTCTAAGGACGAACTTAGACAAACCTTAGAATGAGACTACCGAGACTAACTTGGGACGAACAAAGACAAACGTTAGTCTCATTCTAAGGTTTGTCAAAGTTCGTCAAAGACAAACCTTAGAACCAACTGTTCGTTGAAGGGTTTGCACCTGTCCAATGTTCAAAACAGATCAGATTCCTTAAGAACCTCGATGACTTCTTTTCCCTTGTACCGGGACTCTTCTAGCACCCTCTCAGGGATGATCTTTCTCTTCAGCACACAAGACCACTTCTTCGCAGCATCTCTATTCACAAACCACACTCCTTTCTTGACCACTCCTACTGGAACAGTATCACACTCAAGAGATGGGACTTCGCATCTCCCAACATTCTCAGAAATAGGAATCGCAGCGTCACGCTTCCTTTTCTTGGATGAACCGACTCCCCCTGCCCCGATGCCTATCTCAGCATCATTCCGAACTGATCCCTTTGTGGACTTTGCAAAGGCTACCTTCTTCTTTTCCATGTTCTTCTTTGTCCTTTTGAGATTGACAAGAGGAACAAGGTCCTGGTCATCTTCCTAACGAGTAGCATCCTTTGACATTTGCTTCGTAGTGTCCTCACGAAATGATGCACCATCCTCCTCCATATGATCACTCCGGAGATCATCTGGAACAACTACTGGTATAGCCACTATCTCCTTAGCCACAACTTCCTCTTGAACTGGCCCAGTTTCAACTTCAGTCTGAACACTTGGTTCCACAGTTGGAACACTTGCAACTTTCTCGGCAACAGACTCTTCTGCCCCAACACTCTGGGCATGTTGAACTTCCTCTGAACATGCCACTCCCTGATCCTTTTCTTTTTCCAAGTCTTTCACGACATCATCAATGTCTTTGAACATCTTCTTCAGCTCTTCATCCTTTTCTGTAGGATCAGATTCTTCTTCTATGGCTTCTTTCAACACATTAGCCTTCTCTGATGGATTAATCAACTCGGTCACAGACTCATCTCGCTTACTGATTTGTTCACCCTCTGAACCTACAAGATTCTCATCAGAGCCATCGTTAATCTTCCGACCTCTGGTAGCATATATCCGTGCTAGATATTTTCTGGGAGATTCACAAGCCCGTCTAAACTTCTTCCTGTGACCGCGCTTTGGAGGAACGTATCCGGAGGAAAAAATCTTTTCCCTCCATGTTGTTGAGGTTCCAGCCGCCTTGCTGGGTTCACCGCCTTCCACAGACTTGACAGTTTTGTTTCCAGTCACAGTACTACCGGCTTTGTCACCAACAACAGCCCTACCACCAATAACATCCCTACCACCCTCATCACTAATCACAGCCCTACTGGCTTCATCACAGTCAACCGACTTACTGTCCTTCTCAACACCCACATTCAGATCTTCCTTCAACACAGTATTTTCAACATGCGGAATATTTGCAGAATCTGAATGAACAGTTGGAAATACCTCAGATTGGGGACGGTCAAGACTCGCACCAGTGCTGATTGATGAATCCACCGCGACTGACTGAGGGATTTCAATGGTTACGCCTCTGGCAGTCTTCTTTGCTTTGGCCAAAGATTCGGTGTCGGAGGGTAAAGGCGATGCCTTTTTCACCTTCGGAGCTTTTGATTTCAAAATTTGGGATTTCGTCGCCAGAGCCTTTGAGGACTGCATGCTTTCCTTCTTCTTCTCAGTAGATTTGATGCTGGACTTCGATGACTTCCTTGTGTTAACCATCGCCGTTTGAGTGGATGAGCGGTTGAGAGAGAAACTGCTGTCTGTTGTTCTAGGGTTTGGACGAAAGAGAGAGTAGACAATGAACTATTTATGTGTTTCAAAAAAAACTCCAGCCTTTTCAACTTCCCTAATCAGTCAACTCCTATTTCAAATAATGGCATAAAAAATCTTCGAGAATATTCAAACAATATTGATCTTCACGCGCTGTGCCTTCTGTTCCAGCTCTCTTGCGTAGGTGGTCAGTCCAACTGATTTAGCTGGGGTTTCGACTCTGACTAACCACCGTTTGGCACAGTTAGTAGGTGACACCCCATAGACCCGAGAGGGGTCTGGGTGATCCAAACTGAGGCATGCCGTGTGTGTTGATGAAGTTCTTGGTAAATTGCACGTCTGTTGTCATATGTTCTTGAGTTGTCACCCTCTGTTGCCTCTCATATTCATATTTTATTGTCCGATTCCTGGCATATTTCTATGGGCATAGTACGAACTCCTTCTGTAACTGTGACACCTTCTGATTCAACAATTTCCTGGGACAGTTGTCAACATGGATTTGTGCGCAACTCCAATCAGATCTTGTGTGCAAGGTCTTATCCACTCCCCTCGCAGAAATCGATGTTTGGCGTTTGCTCAGGCTAGGGCAACCTGTTGCTTGCCATAGTTCTCGTCATCCTTTGGTCCCATCAGACCCATCCCAATGGTGTAGCAGTTGTCGGCATCCCTTCTTCCTTTCATCAGTGAACCACCATTCTTGTCTAGGACGAGGCACGAGTAGCTAGAGAATGACACATAATGTCCATCGTCGCACAGTTGAGTGATGGTGAAAAGATTTCTTGTCAGTCCTTCGACAAGGAGGGTGTTCTTGAGTGCAGGGAGATCCAGAACCATCAATGTCCCACAGCCGATCACCTGACCCTTTCCACCATCCCCGAAGGTGACAAACCACATCTGTTCAACAGGTCTAATATGGGTAAGGTATTGAGGGTTACCTGTCATGTGGGCGGAGCATCCACTGTCGAAGTACCAACTGTCTTCCATTGTATAGCTTGAGGAGCAGTAGGCCACCATGCAAACGGTCTGGTCTGCTTTTGGAACCCAGACTTGTTTCTATCGAGGTACAGTCTGATGTTGGTAAGCCGGTCGTTCAGCAAGAAACAGGCGACACTGCAGTTTGATGTGTCCCATCTGGTGACAGTACCAGCAAGTGCGCCATTCTCCCCTTTGCTTCACTGGTGAGAAATCACGGCGTTGGACGGGTGTTCCACGAGTCTTTCCACCACTTGGTGTGCTATGAGTCTTCCTGTGATCAGCTAGGTTCTTTCCTTTGGACTGTCTCACCTTCTGTTCAGGCAGTTGTTTCGACACTTGTTGAGCTATAACAACGGTAGAGTTTTTTGAAGTACCTTCTTTCGTAAACCCCAGGCCTCGATGTCCAGACTCCATCCTCTGAGATCTGAGAATATCATTTAAGTCGTTAGTTCCAGAGTTTAGCATCATTACTGACTGTTTGAGGTGATTGAGCTCCTTCTCAGTGTCTGAATGATCCATCTTCTCAGATTCTAGCTGAAGTTCCAGCTGTTCTATCCTTCTTAGTTGGAACACCTCCTTGCGCTTCAGATCTGTGATGGTTTTTCTTAGACCCGCCATGCCTACAGGATGAGTGTCACGGTCCCTTTCCATGTCGACTTTCAGTGAAGAGACAGTACCCAGGAGCTCTGTTTTCTGAGCAAGTAGACATAATCTTTCTTGTTTCATCTCAACCAGTTGAGTATTTAGTGAGTCTATCGTGCCTTCGAGCTCCACCTTCTGTGTAAGCAGAATCTCAACTTCCTTCCAGACCTTGTCCTTTTCTATAGTGACGCTTGCAACGGTGTCATTCAACTTCTTGTTAACCTTGATCAGTAGCAGCCATTTATCGTACAGATCTTTATATGTCTCAGCTAGGGACTCCTGCGTGAGTTCTTCATCGTCACTGTCTGAGAGGTCTTCGGCCGGGAGTTTCAACTGAGATGGTACTCCTTCACTGGTGTTGCTGCATTCTCCTGGAGTTGTAACAAAAGCCACAAAATTAGTGGTTTCACCTTTTCTTCTTCTGACTCACTATCGCTGAAGCTAGCGACCATTGCCTTCTTCTTCATGAGAGTATTCTCACATTGGGAGGAAATATGACCGAAACCCCTGCACTCATGGCACTGAATTTCTTCCTTTCCTTTGTCAGTAGCGTCTTGTCTCATGTCTCTGGACCTTGACCTGCCGGTTTTTCAGTTTCGAAAGCTATTTGATGAAGGTTGACCATGTTCTGGTCCACGTCTATTGATTTTCCGCACCATTCTGCCAAAATTCTGAGCCATCATAGCCAGTTGTTCAGTAGTGCAGCCACCGTCCAGTTTGTCTTTAGACATGTCCGCGTTCAGGGCGATTCCCTTCACTTCTCCGGGTTTAAAATCATGATTGATCTCGTAGGTTTTGAGAGAACCCATCAGCTCGTCCAGCTTTAGTTTAGCAATGTCGTGCATTTCCTCTATGGCCGTGACCTTCATCGCAAATCTCGGAGGGAGTGATCTTAAGACTTTACGTGCCAATCTTTCTTCATCGATGGGTTTTCCTCGAGCAAAAGCCTCGTTAGCCAGTTCCAGAACTCTGGTGTTGTACTCAGTGATGGTTTCACTTTCCTTCATCTTCATCTCTTCAAACCTGGTTGTGACAGCCTGCATGTGAGAGTTGCGAACTTTGTCGGTGCCTTCAAAGGCTATTTGGAGGATGTCCCATGCTTCCTTGGCCACTTCACAGTTGATGATTAGCTTCATGACGTTTTCATCTACCGCAGAAAAAATTGCGTTCATAGCCTTTGAGTTTCCCATAGATGCATTGTCTTCCTCTTCTGTCCACAGTGCTTCTGGTTTCAGAATCGGTTCTCCAGTGAGATTGTTCATCATAGGTTCAGTCCAACCTTTCAGGACAGCCTTCCACACCTTTTCGCTAGCGATTTCATGAAGGATCTCATCACGGGCTTCCAGGTGGCATAGTTTGATCCTTCAAGCAACGGGGGTCTGGTGATGCTTTGTCCTTCCTTCAGAGTCATCTTGAGCAGTTCAGGATCCCACTCAGTGTGTCGAGTGTTTGCTCTGATACCAATTGAAATTATATCCCCTGTTCAAGCTTGTGTTCAAGGTACAGTTGAGACAGACCTTGAACTTCTTTCACAACAGTTCAGCAGACAGAACAAATAATAGGAGCACGCACAGAATGATAACCCAGTTCGGCCACGCCTACTCTGGGGGGTTTCCCACACCCTAGAAGGGACAGCAAATCTTTATTACGAGTTAGAGCTTATACGTGGACTTACACTTACACCTTGTAATTGCCTAGCCTCTAACACTGCGTCTCTCAGATTTGCAACCGAGGTTTACAGCAGTTAACCTCGATCCCCTTCGTCCGAACCTGCAGTCCGAACGTTCTCGACCTTCTCTTGAAGCTCGGATGCTTTCTCTCAAAAGCTTGTTCACCTTTGTTGTGTGCGGCAGTTTGATCGCTTCCAGGCAGTCTGAGTTGCACTGATGAGTTTCCAGTGAGGAAACACAATTAGCCGTCGCTTTTTTCTTCTCCAATCGGTAGGGTTTGGTCGTGTATATTTGATCTTTGAAAGCGATACAAAATAAGGATGCCCTAGCATTGTATTTATATGCTTGGACGAAACCCTAATCTGCACAAGATAATCCAATCAAATATTTAGGAAATATTCCTAGATATTTGATGTATATCTTTCTCAAATCGGTTGGAAGAATATACGAAGTCTTCTTCCCCAAGTAAGCTACGCCGCCATTAATGTAGATATTTATTCAAATTTCTCATGTTCGAATAAGTCGCTGGCCGACTTTAACTAGACGATTTCTTCGTTGTCCAATATCCTTCCGGGAAATATCCCTGCGTCAGTTCCAAGCTGTACATGAGTACTAGGATATGTTCGAACTCCCCCGGAACTCCTGCTCAAATTGTCTAACTCTGTTTTGCCAAATACATGCCACTCAAGGGAACATCAAGTTTGTCGTTAGTTAGTCTAAGTTTGTACCAAGTTAGTCTCTTTCTAAGGACGAACTTAGAGAAACTTTAGAATGAGACTAACGACACTAACTTGGGATGAACAAAGACAAATGTTAGTCTAATTCTAAGGTTTGTCTAAGTTCGTCCCAAGTTAGTCTATTTCTAAGGACGAACTTAGACAAACCTTAGAATGAGACTAACGAGACTAACGAGACTAACTTGGGATGAACAAAGACAAACTTTAGTCTCATTCTAAGGTTTGTCGAAGTTTGTCCCAAGTTAGTCTATTTTAAGGACGAACATAGACAAACCTTAGAGTGAGACTAACGAGACTAACTTGGGACGAACAAAGACAAACGTTAGTCTCATTCTAAGGTTTGTTTAAGTTCGTCCCAAGTTAGTCTATTTCTAAGGACAAACTTAGACAAACCTTAGAATGAGACTAACGAGACTGACTTGGGACGAAGAAAGACAAATGTTTGTCTCATTCTAAGGTTTGTCTAAGCTCGTCCCAAGTTAGTCTAAGTTCATCCCAAGTTAGTCTTGATGTTCCCTTGTGTGGCATGTGTTTGGCAAAACGTTGTTAGATAGTTCGAGCAGGAGTTCAGGGGGAGTTCGAACATATCCTAGTACTTCTGTACAGCGTGATCAAGACGCAAAGGATATTTTCCGGAAGATATAGGCAACGAAGATTTCGTCAAGTTAAAGATGGCGTGCGACTTATTCAAGCAGGATATTCGAATGAATGTACGCAATTGAAGACGGCATGACTTGCTTGGGAAAGAAGACGACTTCGTATATTCTTCCAAAGATTTGTGAAAGATATACATCAAATATTCCAAAATATTTGATGGGATTATCTTGTGGGAATTAGGGTTTCGTCCGAGCCTATAAATACGAATGCAAAGGGAACCCTAATGTTCATCGCTTTCAAGATCAAAAATACACGAAGAAATCCTATCGATTGGAAAAGAAGAAAGCGACGGCCGTTGTGTTTTCCCCACTGGAAAAACATCGGTGTGAGCTCAGTCTGATACGTGCCATTCAGATTGACCAGAGGTGATCAAGTCCAGAGCACAAATAGAACAACCAGCTTACAAGTGAAAGCGACCGAGCTTCAGGAGAGGTTCGAGTACGTTCGGATAGAAGGTCTGGACGAAGGGGATCAAGGGGAGTTGCGACGAACCTTGGTTGCAAATCTGAGAGACGGAGTAGTAGAGGCTAGGAAATTACAAGGTGTAAGTGTAAGTCCACTGAAAAGCTCTATACTCGTAATAAAGATTTGTTGTCCCTTTTCCGGGTGTGGAAAACCCTCCAGAGTAGGCGTAGCCGAACTGGGTTATCAATCTGTGCGTACTCATATTTTTATTGTTCTGTTCGTACTCGTTGTGGAACTGAGGTAGAAAGAGTTCAAGGTCTGTCCAAACACAACCTAGAACACTTGCTTGAACAGGGGACATAATTTCAATTGGTATCAGAGCAAACACTCGACACACTGAGTGAGATCCTGAACTGTTCAAAATGCCTCTGAAAGAAGGCCAAAACATCACCAGACCTCCGCTATTAGAAGGATTAAACTATGCCACCTGGAAATCTATGATGCGATCCTTTCTTAAATCCCTAGACGAGAAAGCCTGGATGACCGTTCAAAGAGGGTGGACTGAACCTATGATGAACAACCTCACTGGAGAACCTATTCTAAAACCAGAAACCTTATGGAGTGAAGAGGAGAACAAAGCATCCATGGGAAACGCAAAGGCAATGAATGCAATCTTCTCGGCAGTTGATGAAAATGTCATGAAGCTGATTATCAATTGTGATGTTGCTAAGGAAGCATGGGACATTCTCCAAACAGCCTCTGAAGGTACAGACAAGGTTCGAAACTCTCGTATGCAGGCTGTCACAACAAAGTTCGAAGAGATGAAAATGAAGGAGAGTGAGTCCATCGCTGAGTACAACACCAGGGTTCTGGAACTGTCCAACGAAGCGTCTGCCCTTGGGAAACCTATCGACGAGGATAGATTGGTGGGCAAAGTCCTAAGATCACTCCCTCCGAGATTTTCTATGAAGGTAACAGCCATTGAGGAAATGCATGACATCTCCAAGTTGAAACTGGACGAGCTGACTGGTTCCCTCAGAACCTACGAGATCAATCATAATTTCCAAATTGGAGAAGTGAAGGAAATTGCCCTGAAAGCAGATTGGGCAGAAGACAAATCAGAAGCTGACTGCTCCACTGAGCAACTGGCCATGATGGCTCCGAACTTTGGAAGAATGGTGCGGAAAATCAATAGGCGTGGTCCAGAACAGGGGCAGCCCTCATCAACCGGTTTCCGAAACTGGAAAATCGACAGGTCTAGGTCCAGTGACTCAAGGCAAGACTCCTCTGACAGAAGAAAGGAAGAAATTCAATGTCATGAATGCAGAGGCTTTGGTCATATTGCTTCACAATGTGCGAACACACTCATGAAGAAGAAGGCAATGGTCGCAAGTTTCAGTGACAGTGAGTCAGATGAAGAAAAAGGAGGGACAACCACAAACTTTGTGGCCTTTGCTTCAACTCTGGAGGAATACGGTAGCACCAGTGAAACTGTTCCACCTCTGTTGGAACTCCCAGCTGAAGACCTCTCAGACAGTGACGGTGAAGAACTGACGCATGAATCTCTGGCCGAGACATATAAGGATCTATATGAAAAGTGGCTGCTACTGATCAAGGTAAACAAAAAGCTGAATGACACAGTTGTAAGCATCACTACAGAAAAGGATAAGGTCTGGGAAGAAGTGGAGATTCTGGTCACACTGAAGGCTGAACTTGAAGGCACGGTAACTTCCCTAAACTCTCAACTGGCTGTTATGAAATAGGAAAGACTGTGCTTGCTTGCTCAGAAGATGGAGCTCCTGGGCACTATCTCCTCGCTGAAAGTTGACATTGAAAAAGACCGTGAAACTCATCCTGTTGGCATGACTGGGCTAAGAAAGGTTATCTCAGATCTAAAACGCAAGGAGGTGTTCCAACACAGAAAGATAGATCAGCTGGAACTCCAGCTAGAATCAGAAAAAATGGACCGAGAAGTTGCTGAAAAGGAGCTCACTCACCTCAAACAGTCAGTGAGGATGTTGAACTCTGGCTCAGAAAATTTAGATGAAATCCTCAATGCTCAAAGGATGGAGGCAGGACGTAGAGGATTGGGGTTCGTGGGAATAAGGAGTTCAAAGGACACTGTGGGTGTTAAAGCTAAATCTGTGTCGGAACAGTTGCCTGAACAGAAGGTGAGAAAGCACCCTAGACAGAAAGTGGATCTGTCCCAAGACAAGTCCAGGACTACTTACATCAGTTCAAATCGGAAGAAAGACTTGCTAACATGTTGGTACTGCTACCAGATGGGACACATCAGACGGCAGTGTCGATTGTTTCTTGCTGAACGTCGAGGACACCAACAGCAACAGATCCAACCTCGATAGAAACAAGTTTGGATTCCGAAGGAACGACAGACAGTATGCATGGTAGCGTGCTGCTCATTAGGAGATACAGTGCAAGACAGTTGGTTCTTCGATAGTGGATGCTCTGCACACATGACAGGTAACTCTGAATATCTCTCTCATATTAGACCTGTTGAGCGGATGCGGTTTGTCACCTTCGCGGATGGTCGGAAGAGTCGGGTGATTGGCTGTGGAACATTGAAGGTTCCGGATCTCCCTGCACTCGAGGACACTCTCCTGGTTGACGGTCTGACTATGAATCTCATTAGCATCAGTCAACTGTGCGACAATGGACACTATGTGTCATTCTCTCGTGACTCATGCCTAGTTCTTAACGAGCATGGTGATTCCGTAATGAAAGGGAAAAGAAGGGCCAATGACTGTTACACCATCAGAATGGGAAACGAGAAGCTAAGGTCTACTCTCAACTATGTTCAAGCCAAACATCGAGTTCTGCGAGGGGGAGTGAAAAAGACCCTACACAATAGAAGGATCGCACAAATCAATTTTGGCAACTGTACCAGGCGATTGCTGGATCAGAGGGTGTCACAGTTACAGAGAGAGTTTGAACAGAAGATCACACAGTTGCAGAAGGAGTTCGAACTGCTCGCACAGATGAACGCAAGTTCACCAGAAGAGAAATTGAATGAGATTCCTCGGTTTGGAACTCCCAGATCCTCCTTGGGTCTGCGTGGTTTCATGAACTGAGTGTTCCAGGCAGTGGTCAGTCAAAAATGAATCCCCGGCTACAACAGTTGGACTGACCACCTAAGAAGGGAGCTGGAACAGATGGGAAAGTTCTTATGAGCAAATATTTTATTCCGAAAGATTCGAATTACGCCGTTTTATTTGAAAAGCGACTGGCGTATATTGAGAAGGCGAAAAGGCAGGAGGATATTTTATTTTCAAATCTCAACTGTTGAGCGTGTCTTCTCTTCTCGTCTCCGAAACTCTAGATTGGAAGTCTCTCACTCTCGTCTGCTCTGAAATCGACGATGGTGAACACAAGGAAGTCAGCCAAAACCGGTGCTATAACCGCGGAGAAAAGGAAGGAAAGCATGCAAACCTCAAAAGAGATGACAGCGAAATCAAAGATTCCAAAATCCAAGGCTGTGAAGATGAAAAAGGCATCGCCTTTACACAAGATGTCTGCCGAGGAGATAACTGCTGAAACTTCTCAGACAGTCGCAGCGGGTTCCACCCCTCAAGCGTGTCCACAATCGGAGGTAAATCCCCTTTTTCCTTCGGTTCCTACAGTCGTTGAAAAATCTGTGGTTGTTGATAAAATTATTATGGGAGTTGAGAATGTTGGGAGTTTGGGTGCTGAAGCTAGGAGGGCTGTCAGTGATGAAGAAGCCGGTAGGGCTGAGATTTGTGTTGACAAGGACAAGATTGTGGTTGATGAAAAGGGTGATGAAGTTACTAAATCTATTGAAAAAACGGAACCCAGGATGTCAGTGTCAAGAAAGTCTGGTGTTTCAGACGTTTGTAAAGGAGCAGATTCATCTGTAAAGAGTATTGGGGAGATTGATGCTATTGCAGAAGAGCCTGAGACTGCTGAAGGGGATAAAGACCAGGAGGATATGCTCAAAGACATACGTGATTTTGTTGAGAATCTACCAAAGGAAGTCCCCGGTGTTCCAGCTGAAGAGGAGTTAATTGATACTCCAGAGAATGTTGTGAGTGAGGAGATGACAATTGTTCGAGATGCTGTTCAGGACAGTCACCATGGTGCTTAGATGGATATTGATGACTCTTAGAAGACTGACGTTGAAGCAGTTCCTCAGATGGGTGATGATGAGGATTTGGTTCCTCTTGTGAAGTTAAAGAAGATGTCGAAGGGGAAGGAAAAGGAAAAAGTGGCCTTTGCGAAGTCTACAAAGGATTCTGCCCAGAAGGGCGCTAATGTACGCAGTGGTGCAGGGGGAGCTGGTTCCTCCAAGAAAAGGAAGCGTGTCGCTCCAATGCCTGTTTCAGAAGACACTGGGGGATGTGAAGTCCCAGGCCCTGATGCTGAGACTGTCCCAGTTGGCTTGGTTAAGAAGGGTGTTTGGTTTGTTAACAAAGATGCTGCAAGAAAGTGGCCATGCATCCAGAAGAGGAAAATCATACCTGAAAGATTGCTAGATGAGTCCCGGTATAAGGGAAAGGAGGTGGTTACCTATTTTGGACGCTGGCTAGGTGCAAACCCTACAGTGAACAGCTTGTGCGTGAGGCAATGGCGAACTTGCCCCCTCATTTTGGGTTAGTTGGAGATCCTGAGTATGGAGTCTTCTTTGTTAGAGGGAGGAGAATTAAGATTGATCCGGAGCTAATCAATGTGTATTTCTCGATGGATGACCCGCCTGTTGACGAGGAGGAGGCAAATTTTGAGAAGATTGTGAGTACTATCACTGCGGGCTCTGTTAGGTGGAGACCTGAATCAGTTGTGCACACAGTAGACTTATCAACGTTTTATTCCATGCTGTTCTTCATTGCTGTCTTCAACTAGAGACCTTCTACACATCGATCAACAGTCAATAAGGACGTGGCTCAACTACTGTATCAGATAGGGAACAAGCGAAAATTCAATTTGGGAAGAGTCATGTTCAAACAGATTGCTGAACATGCTACGTCAAAGAGGACTCTTCACCAGATCTGCTTCCCATCACTGATTTATGAGTTGATTGTCTATCATGCCCCTGATTTGATGTCCTCCATTGACCAGCTTTCAAAGTCTCCCAGCAAGTTTGTTGTAGACCATAAGCTCTTCAAAGGGCGGCATGTGAACGATCTGCAAGGAGGGAGCAAGAAAGGGAAAGAAGTGGGAGAATCCAGCCGAGGGGGAGCAAAGATGGGTGTGGATGAGTGGAGCAAGCTGATGAGGGACCTTCAAGCCATCATTACTGCGGACAAGGAGCAACGTCGCAGAATCAACAGGCTCGCTCGAGCCCTGAGCTATCCCAGCGATGATGAGTCGGAAGCAACTGGCTCTGATGAAGACTCTATTGAAGAAGCTTCCGATTGAAGGTCCTCTGAAAAAAATTTTACCCCTGATCTTTTAAACTTCTACTCTTAATGTGCTTGTTCTGGCACAGTACTTCTTTTGATTTGCTGTTCGAACTAGATCGGACCCCTTGCCAGTTTGTGGCAAAAAGGGGGAGTATTTTGAGTGGCGACAATTTTTGTTCCCTCAATTTTGTCTACTGTCTAGATAGATAGATAGATCTAGTGATTTGGTTTTGCCAAAATGCCAAGGGGGAGATTGATGTTCCCTTGTGTGGCATGTGTTTGGCAAAACGTTGTTAGACAGTTCGAGCAGGAGTTCAGGGGGAGTTCGAACATATCCTAGTACTTCTGTACAGCGTGATCAAGACGCAAAGGATATTTTCCGGAAGATATTGGCAACGAAGATTTCGTCAAGTTAAAGATGGCGTGCGACTTATTCGAGCAGGATATTCGAATGAATATACACAATTGAAGACGGCATGACTTGCTTAGGAAAGAAGACGACTTCATATATTCTTCCAAAGATTTGTGAAATATATACATCAGATATTCCAAAATATTTGATGGGATTATCTTGTGGGAATTAGGGTTTCGTCCGAGCCTATAAATACGAATGCAAAGGCAAACCTAATGTTCATCGCTTTCAAGATCAAAAATACGCGAAGAAATCCTATCGATTGGAAAAGAAGAAAGCGACGGCCGTTGTGTTTTCCCCACTGGAAAAACATCGGTGTGAGCTCAGTCTGATACGTGCCATTCAGATTGACCAGAGGTGATCAAGTCCAGAGCACAAAAAGAACAACCAGCTTTCAAGTGAAAGCGACCGAGCTTCAGGAGAGGTTCGAGTACGTTCGGACAGAAGGTCTAGACGAAGGGGATCAAGGGGAGTTGCGACGAACTTTGGTTGCAAATCTGAGAGACGGAGTAGTAGAGGCTAGGCAATTACAAGGTGTAAGTGTAAGTCCACTGAAAAGCTCTATACTCGTAATAAAGATTTGTTGTCCCTTTTCCGGGTGTGGGAAACCCCCCAGAGTAGGCGTAGCCGAACTGGGTTATCAATCTATGCGTACTCGTTTTTTTATTGTTCTGTTCGTACTCGTTATGGAACTGAGGTAGAAAGAGTTCAAGGTCTGTCCAAACACAACCTAGAACACTTGCTTGAACAGGGGACATAATTTCAAGTCTATTTTCTAAGGATGAACTTAGACAAACCTTAGAATGAGACTAACTTGGGGCGAACAAAGACAAACTTTAGTCTCATTCTAAGGTTTGTCTAAGTGTGTCCTAATTTAGTCTAAGTTCGTCCCAAGTTAGTCTCTTTGTAAGGTCGAACTTAGACAAACCTTAGAATGAGACTAGCGAGACTAACTTGGGACGAACAAAGACAAATTTTAGTCTCATTCTAAGGTTTGTGTAAAATCGTCCTAAGTTAGTCTAAGTTCGTCCCAAGTTAGTCTCTTTCTAAGGACGAAATTGGAGAAACCTTAGAATGAGACTAACGAGACTAACTTGGGACGAACGAAGACGAACGTTAGTCTCATTCTAAGGTTTGTCTAAGTTCGTCCCAAGTTAGTCTATTTCTAAGGACAAACTTAGACAAACCTTAGAATGAGACTAACGAGACTAACTTGGGACGAACAAAGACAAATGTTTGTCTCATTCTAAGGTTTGTCTAAGCTCGTCCCAAGTTAGTCTAAGTTCATCCCAAGTTAGTCTATTTCTAAGGATGAACTTAGACAAACCTTAGAATGAGACTAACTTGGGGCGAACAAAGACAAACTTTTGTCTCATTCTAAGGTTTGTCTAAGTTCGTCCTAATTTAGTCTAAGTTCGTCCCAAGTTAGTCTCTTTGTAAGGTTGAACTTAGACAAACCTTAGAATGAGACTAGCGAGACTAACTTGGGATGAACAAAGACAAACGTTAGTTTCATTCTAAGGTTTGTCAAAGTTTGTCCCAAGTTAGTCTCTTTCTAAGGACGAACTTAGACAAACCATAGAATGTGAATAATGAGACTAACTTGGGACGAACAAAGACAAACGTTAGTCTCATTCTAAGGTTTGTTTAAGTACGTCCCAAATTAGTCTATTTCTAAGGACGAACTTAGACTACCCTTATAATGAGACTAACGAGACTAACTTGGGACGAACAAAAACAAACTTTTGTCTCATTATAAGGTTTGTCTAAGTTCGTCTGAAGTTAGTCTATTTCTAAGGACAAACTTTGCAAAACCTTGGAATGAGACTAACGAGACTAACTTGGGACGAACAAAGATAAAATTTAGCCTCATTCTAAGGTTTGTCTAAGTTTGTCCCAAGTTAGTCTATTTCTAAGGACGAACTTAGACAAACCTTAGATTGAGATTAACGAGACTAACTTGGGATGAACAAAGACAAAGTTTAGTCTCATTCTAAGGTTTGTGTAAGTTTGTCCTAAGTTAGTCTAAGTTTGTCCCAAGTTAGTCCCTTTCTAAGGACGAACTTTGAGAAACCTTAGAATGAGACTAACGAGTCTAACTCGGGACGAACAAAGACAAACTTTAGTCTCATTCTAAGGTTTGTCTAAGTTTGTCCCAAGTTAGTCTAAGTTCATCCCAAGTTAGTCTATTTCTAAGGACGAACTTAGACAAACCTTAGAATGAGACTAACTTGGGGCGAACAAAGACAAACTTTAGTCTCATTCTAAGATTTGTCTAAGTTCGTCCTAATTTAGTCTAAGTTCGTCCCAAGTTAGTCTCTTTGTAAAGTCAAACGTAGACAAACCGTAGAATGAGACTAACGTTGGTCTTTGTTCGTCATTAGTTAGTCTCATTCTAAGGTTTGTCAAAGTTCATCCCAAGTTAGTCTCTTTCTAAGGATGAACTTAGACAAATCTTAGAATGTGACTAAAGAGACTAACTTATGACGAACAAAGACCAACGTTAGTCTCATTCTAAGGTTTGTCTAAGTTCGTCCCAAGTTAGTCTAAGTTCGTTCCAAGTTAGTCTATTACTAAGGACGAACTTAGACAAACCTTAGAATGCGACTAACAAGACTAACTTGGGATGAACAAAGCGAACGTTAGTCTCATTCTAAGGTTTGTCTAAGTTCGTCCCAAGTTAGTCTATTTCTAAGGACAAACTTAGACAACCCTTATAATGAGACTAATGAGACTAGCTAGGGACGAACAAAGACAAACTTTAGTCTCATTTTAAGGTTTGTCTAAGTTCTTCGCAAGTTAGTTTATTTCTAACGATGAACATAGACAAAAATTAGAATGAGACTAACGAGACTAACTTGGGATGAACAAAGACAAACTTTAGTCTCATTCTAAGATTTGTCTAAGTTCATCCCAAGTTAGTCTATTTCTATGGACGAACTTAGACAAACCTTAGAATGAGACTAACAAGACTAACTTGGGACGAACAAAGACAAACTTTAGTCTCATTCTAAGGTTTGTCCAAGTTTGTCCCAAGTTAGTCTCTTTCTAAGGATGAACTTAGACAAACCATAGAATGTGACTAACGAGACTAACTTGGGACGAACAAAGACAAACGTTAGTCTCATTCTAAGGTTTGTTTAAGTACGTCCCAAATTAGTCTATTTCTAAGGACGAACTTAGACAACCTTCCTTATAATGAGACTAACAAGACTAACTTGGGACGAACAAAAACAAACTTTAGTCTCATTATAAGGTTTGTCTAAGTTCGTCCCAACTTAGTCTATTTCTAAGGACGAACTTAGCCAAACCTTAGAATGAGACTAACTAGACTAACTTGGGACGAACAAAGATAAACTTTAGTCTCATTCTAAAGTTTGTCTAAGTTTGTCCCAAGTTAGTCTATTTCTGAGGACGAAGTTAGACAAACCTTAGATTGAGATTAACGAGACTTACTGTGGATGAACAAAGACTAAGTTTAGTCTCATTCTATGGTTTGTGCAAGTTTGTCCTAAGTTTGTCTAAGTTTGTCCCAAGTTAGTCTCTTTCTAAGGACGAACTTAGAGAAACCTTAGAATGAGACTAACGAGACTAACTTGGGACAAACAAAGCCAAACGTTAGTCTCATTCTAAGGTTTGTCTAAGTTTGTCGCAAGTTAGTCTAAGTTCATCCCAAGTTAGTCTATTTCTAAGAAAAAACATAGACAAACCTTAGAATGAGACTAACGAGACTAACTTGGGACGAACAAAGTAAAACTTTAGTCTCATTCTAAGGTTTGTCGAAGTTCGTCCCAAGTTAGTCTATTTTTAACGACGAACATAGACAAACCTTAGAGTGGGACTACCGAGACTAACTTGGGACGAAAAAAGACAAATGTTAGTCTCATTCTAAGGTTTGTTTAAGTTTGTCCCAAGTTAGTCTATTTCTAAGGACAAACTTAGACAACCATTATAATGAGACTAACAAGACTAACTTGGGACGAACAAAGACAAACTTTTGTCTCATTCTAAGGTTTGTCTAAGTTCGTCCCAAGTTAGTCTATTTCTAAGGACGAACTTAGACAAACCTTAGAATGAGACTAACGAGACTAACTTGGGACGAACAAAGACAAATTTTAGTCTCATTTTAAGTTTTGTGTAAAATCGTCCTAAGTTAGTCTAAGTTCGTCCAAAGTTAGTCTCTGTCTAAGGATGAACTTTGACAAACCTTAGAATTAGACTAATGAGACTAACTTGGGACGAACGAAGACGAATGTTAGTCTCATTCTAAGGTTTGTCTAAGTTCGTCCCAAGTTAGTCTATTTCTAAGGACAAACTTAGACAAACCTTAGAATGAGACTAACGAGACTAACTTGGGACGAACAAAGACAAATGTTTGTCTCATTCTAAGGTTTGTCTAAGCTCGTCCCAAGTTAGTCTAAGTTCATCCCAAGTTAGTCTATTTCTAAGGATGAACTTAGACAAACCTTAGAATGAGACTAACTTGGGGCGAACAGAGACAAATTTTGGTCTCATTCTAAGGTTTGTCTAAGTTCGTCCTAATTTAGTCTAAGTTCGTCCCAAGTTAGTCTCTTTGTAAGGTTAAACTTAGACAAACCATAGAATGAGACTAGCGAGACTAACTTGGGACGAATAAAGACAAACGTTAGTTTCATTCTAAGGTTTGTGAAAGTTTGTCCCAAGTTAGTCTCTTTCTAAGGACGAACTTAGACAAACCATAGAATGTGAATAATGAGACTAACTTGGGACGAACAAAGACAAACTTTAGTCTCATTCTAAGATTTGTCTAAGTTCGTCCCAAGTTAGTCTATTTCTATGGACGAACTTAGACAAACCTTAGAATGAGACTAACAAGACTAACTTGGGACGAACAAAGACAAACTTCAGTCTCATTCTAAGGTTTGTCAAAGTTTCTCCCAAGTTAGTCTACTTCTAAGGACAAACTTTACCAAACCTTAGAATGAGACTAACGAGAGTAACTTATGACGAACAAAGATCAACGTTAGTCTCATTCTAAGGTTTGTCTAAGTTCGTCCCAAGTTTGTGTAAGTTCGTTCCAAGTTAGTCTATTACTAAGGACGAACTTAGACAACCTTAGAATGAGACTAACCAGACTAACTTGGGACGAACAAAGCGAACGTTAGTCTCATTCTAAGGTTTGTCTAAGTTCGTTCCAAGTTAGTCTATTTCTAAGGACAAACTTAGACAACCCTTATAATGAGACTAATGAGACTAACTTGGGACAAACAAAGACAAACTTTAGTCACATTTTAAGGTTTGTCTAAGTTCGTCGCAAGTAAGTCTATTTCTAAGGATGAACATAGACAAACCTTAGAATGAGACTAACGAGACTAACTTAGGATGAACAAAGACAAACTTTTGTCTCATTCTAAGATTTGTCTAAGTTCGTGCCAAGTTAGTCTATTTCTAAGGACGAACTTAGACAAACCTTAGAATGAGACTAACAAGACTAACTTGGGACGAACAAAGACAAACTTTAGTCTCATTCTAAGGTTTGTGTAAGTTTGTCCTAAGTTAGTCTAAGTTCGTCCCAAGTTAGTCTCTTTTTAAGGACGAACCTAGACAAACCTTAAAATGAGACTAACAACACTAACTTGGGACGAACAAAGACAAACGTTAGTCTCGTTCTAAGGTTTGTCTAAGTTCCTCCCACGTTAGTCTATTTCTAAGGACGAACTTTAAACAAACCTTAAAATGTGACGAACGACACTAACTTGGGATGAAAAAAGACAAACGTTAGTCTCATTCTAAGGTTTGTGTAAGTTCATCCCAGGTTAGTCTTTTTCTAAGGATGAACTTAGACAAACCTTAAAATGAGACTAAAGAGACTAACTTATGACGAACAAAGACGAACGTTAGTCTCATTCTAAGGTTTGTCTATGTTCGGCCCAACTTTGTCTAAGTTTGTTCCAGGTTAGTCTATTTCTAAGGACGAACGTAGACAGACCTTAGAATGAGACTAACAAGACTAACTTGGGACGAACAAAGACAAACCGTTAGTCTCATTCTATGGTTTGTCTAAGTTCATCCCAAGTTAGTCTAGGGTTCATTCCAAGTTTGTCTATTTCTACGGACGAACTTACACAACCCTTATAATGAGACTAAGGAGACTAACTTGGGATAAACAAAGACAAATATTAGTCTCATTCTAAGGTTTCTCTAAATTCGTCCCAAGTTAGTCTATTTATAAGGACGAACTTAGACAAACCTTAGAATGAGACTAACGAGACTAACTTGGGACGAACAAAGTCAAACTTTTGTCTCATTCTAAGGTTTGTCGAAGTTCGTCCCATGTTAGTCTATTTTTAAGGACGAACATAGACAAATCTTAGAGTGAGACTAACTAGACTAACTTGGGATGAACAAAGGCAAACGTTAGTCTCATTCTAAGGTTTGTTTAAGTTCATCCCAAGTTAGTCAATTTCTAAGGATGAACTTAGACAACCCTTAGAATGAGACTAACAAGACTAACTTGGGACGAACAAAGGCAAACTTTAGTCTCATTCTAAGGTTTGTCTAAGTTCGTCCCAAGTTAGTCTATTTCTAAGGACGAACTTAGACAAACCTTAGAATGAGACTAACGAGACTACCTTGGGATGAACAAAGAAAAATTTTAGTCTCATTCTAAGGTTTGTGTAAAATCATCCTAAGTTAGTTTAAGTTCGTCCCAAGTTAGTCTCTTTCTCATGACAAACTTGGACAAGCCATAGAATGAGACTAACGAGACTAACTTGGGACGAACGAAGACGAACGTTAGTTTCATTCTAAGGTTTGTCTAAGTTCGTCCCAAGTTAGTCTATTTCTAAGGACAAACTTATACAAACCGTAGAATGAGACTAACGAGACTAACTTGGGACGAACAAAGACAAACGTTTGTCTCATTCTAAGGTTTGTCTAAGCTCGTCCCAAGTTAGTCTAAGTTCATCCCATGTTAGTCTATTTCTATGGACGAACTTAGTCAACCCTTAGAATGAGACTAACTTGGGACGACCAAAGACAAACTTTAATCTCATTCTAAGGTTTGTGATGGACCAAAATTATATGAATCATAAACACAGTATAACCCCCTTAATTAGACATTTTGTCTATTTAACTTTTGCTTGTTAGTTCAGATATATTTTTGCAGGGTAATTCAGAGCTTAGAGAGAATACACACTAAAGAGGAGCTTTTAGAGCAGAAAAGATGTTACGAGTCATTCCAAGGTCAAGATCATATGCCGACTGAAGAAATATCAAGGATCCTGATGTTGAAGCACTCATACTAAATTAATCAGTAGAATCAGGAGAGGAATCAAGACAGTCCAGGGAAGAAACACATTGACAGTTTTGTGGAAAGACTGCACAAAACTGTACAAAACTCACACATGGGCAAAGTGACCGGCCACTTGGGCAAGAGGTGGCCAAAGCCACCCCTCCTCCTCCTCCACCACCGGCTACCGGCGGCTTTCCTCCACCATGACCGGTGGCTTTTGCTCCTCCATAGGTGGCGGCTCCTCCTTGCTCCTCCTCTCCTTCCTCCATGTGTTGGCCATCTCCTCCATCCATTTTCTCCTCCAATCACCATGGGACACTTGTGGCCATCTCCTCCTCCTCCCATGGCTATATAAGGAGGAGCTCCTCCCCTCATTTTCATAACCACCTCACTTGTAAAATTCACTTCTCTCTCTAAGTTATGTATTTGTAAGTTTGGCTTTGGAAATAAAGGATAGCTCCCTTGGCGCTTCAACGGTTGTAAGTATTATTTTTAGTATTTATTCAACTGTTTTATTTCATTAGTTATAATGTTTAGCGCGATGAATAGTAGCTAAACTAGTAGTTCGGTAGAAGGGGCACACTTGTATTATAAAATGTTTTAGACTATTAACTTAGCGTCTCGTCTTAGTATTCAAAACTTGTTCTATGTGCCATATATCAAGTCAGAGTTTCCAAGGTTGAGTGGAAGCTGTCACAAGCAAAGCTCTTCCGTGGGAATTCGTGATCATACTCGGTAAGTGGAAGCTGTCACAAGCAAAGCTTATCGAGGAGTTCGACTTATCTAAAACACCACTTGGTCAATAACGTAACTGGGAGATCAAGTGGATGCACATAAGGCTAAGATACTTCGAATGGAGGAATTAGTCTTAAGTAGAACAAGTGTTGCTTTAGACGATGTTCCAAGTCTTGCGCTACGAAGGGGCCTCGATTCATCTTTGAATACTTAGATGATTCACTAAGGGTCAATGATAAACAGGATATAATACAAGGCCCCTGAAACCGAACATTTCTCTTTAATTATAAACTGCAATTTACTTTCCAGTACTAAAACCAACCAACCAACCAATCAATCAATCAATCACTTAGCTGGTAGCTTTAAAACCAACCAACCGACCTAAAACACGCTCTCTCGCTGGACAACCCCCTCAAAGAACATCTATTCCCCTGATTCCCTTGGGTTCGACCCCTACTTACCAAGTACTACCCAGTAGTATAGTCGCAAGTAGCGGACTATTATAAATTTATTTGCACAAATCGCTTTAACGACGAGGGGTCTGTCAAATTGGCGCCGTTGCCGGGGAATCAGTCGTCGAATAGTTGTTCTTTCCCTTTCTGTTTTTTTCATTTCCCTATGTCACTACCCATTACGCATGCATGGACAACGCGATTTCTGCCCCTGTTCGGAGGAACGGAGGGAGAAGACCCAGTACAGCACTGCCGAAACTTCCACCACGTCTGCCACCACATCAAACCTGAGAACGAAGTATTAGAGGAATTTAAGCTGAAATGCTTCAAATTCTCTCTAACCGACTTCGCCACGATATGGTATTACACATCCACCGCTAGCAGTGCAGAACGTTACGTAGATCTTTGCGTTCCGTTCCTGAAAGAATTCTCCCCACCATCTTTACGTCAAGAAACCCGTGAGACGATCATGTGCCTTCATCAATCCCGGGATGAGACTTTGGACAAATACTACATGAACTACGATGCCATCGTCTCAAGCTGCCCGCACCATGGATTTACGAAGAAAGTTCTTCTCCAAAAATTTCTTCGTGGGATGAGGCCCGAAGAACTGGGAAGAATTAACGAAGCTATGAGAAGGTCTGCCACAAACTTCACCATTGCAGACATGTGGTACCTTATAATCGGCCTGGCCGCTGCCACAAGACGAGTACCCCAAACTGACGAGGAAATGCAGACAGAAGAAGCTGACCCTGAGGCTGACAAAGAAGAAACCACCGAGTCGTAAGAAGAGACTCCTGAACCGTCTGAAGAATTAGACATGGAAAGCACCGGAAGCAACGAAGTACGAGTCCAGAACACCACTGACGAACTGCCCAATCCATACCCGACTATCATTACCCAGGCAGCTGAAACTATCTACGATCAGTTCCTCACGAACCAACATAACGAGGCAGAACCAAGCCTCATGAGGCCTTCCCGACTTTTCCCCTTAATCAATGAGCAAGTCGCAGCGAACTGTGCGATCAATGAAGAAGCTCAAAGGAGGATGGGAAAAGGACCTCTGCAGAATGACCCCTCGATGGAGCATTGCTATGCCGCAACTGGACTAGGCAGTCCCAAATACAAAAACTTCAATAGGCTAGTAGTGAAAGGTCCATCACCCCCTCCGGGGTATTGGAAGGAAAAGATCCCGAAACAAAGGAGTCCTGACCCGAACACAACATCCGGCAAGAATCAGCAAGAAACAACACAGGAACGGTGGCGAAGTTCGACTTGAGCCACCCATGGGACCCAAACCAGTGATCTACAATGAGGTATCGTCGAGCCAACGACGTAAAACAAGTGCACTGGTTGGGAGGTAACCCGACACTATCTTACTTTTCCGCACTTTAATTTCTGTCATTTAAATTCAGTAATTTAGTTTTAAGCTTGCATGACTTTTGAACTAAGGCACGCCTTCGTTCAAAAGTGGGGGGTGAGAACCACCTGTGTACATAAATAACATGCAGCTGTTTTTCTTTTTTTTAATAGTATCTTTTTGAAAATATGAACTTAAGAATGTGAAAAAGATAAATCATAATTCATGCATTAACCTTGTGAAAATTCAACTGTTTAAAAAGTTAGAATGTAACTTTCCATTTGTCCTTTGTGCTGAGATAACCAGGGATGTGGAGTTGACATAAACTGCCCTAGAGAGGCTTGGCAAGCAATTAAAGGAGCAGATCAAACTATATGGTTTTCGAAGTCAGTGGAGGCTGCACTTCGGGTTTTCAATGAAGATTGAAGTCATCTCCGCCATGCAGTGTTTATGCAAAAAGAAAAGAAAAGGCGAGGACGGGAATCAGACCGTCCTCTCTCTAGTCAAAGTAGCCGAGAAAATAGATGAGCGACCCTCTTCTTGACCCGCGCGAAACGACAACGATGAGAGGAGCGGGGAGGTATTTCCATAGGCTTGCGGGCGATGATTGGACCTCCCAAAAAGGCTTGAGAAAATGGACTAGCAGCCACAAAAAGGCAAAAAGCTCAAAGAAGCAAATCAAGAGGCCAAAGGCGCAAAATTGTGAAGGTTTTAACCGAACAAAAAGTGAAGAACTCAAAGAGTCAAATCAAAGGCCAAAGGCCAATTCACTACAAAAGCAGTCCCTCGCCAAAAGAAAATCAAAGTACTCAAACCATTGAAACCTGAACCAAATCACGTGCTAGAGAAAGCTACCAGGAAACCATATAGTGCGAGACGATCCCGAGGTTGCAGTCCAGGAGCCTAAACAGGGCTATCCCCTGAGACATCCAATATAATTTGCATCTCAGCACGGAGGTACAAGTATTAAGTTTCTTCTATTTATTTATGCAGTTTAATTTGGTAATAAGTAAGCAATGCATGAATTAGGATAGATCAAGTACCACAGTCTAATTTTCTTTTTTCAAAGCCAACTTAGAGTACAACCCTTGAATAGCATTGTTCGGGACGAACAATTAAAAGTGTGGGGTGATCTGATGGACCAAAATTATATGAATCATAAACACAGTATAACCCCCTTAATTAGACATTTTGTCTATTTAACTTTTGCTTGTTAGTTCAGATATATTTTTGCAGGGTAATTCAGAGCTTAGAGAGAATACACACTAAAGAGGAGCTTTTAGAGCAGAAAAGATGTTACGAGTCAATCCAAGGTCAAGATCATATGCCGACTGAAGAAATATCAAGGATCCTGATGTTGAAGCACTCATACTAAATTAATCAGTAGAATCAGGAGAGGAATCAAGACAGTCCAGGGAAGAAACACATTGACAGTTTTGTGGAAAGACTGCACAAAACTGTACAAAACTCACACATGGGCAAAGTGACCGGCCACTTGGGCAAGAGGTGGCCAAAGCCACCCCTCCTCCTCCTCCACCACCGGCTACCGGCGGCTTTCCTCCACCATGACCGGTGGCTTTTGCTCCTCCATAGGTGGCGGCTCCTCCTTGCTCCTCCTCTCCTTCCTCCATGTGTTGGCCCTCTCCTCCATCCATTTTCTCCTCCAATCACCATGGGACACTTGTGGCCATCTCCTCCTCCTCCCATGGCTATATAAGGAGGAGCTCCTCCCCTCATTTTCATAACCACCTCACTTGTAAAATTCACTTCTCTCTCTAAGTTATGTATTTGTAAGTTTGGCTTTGGAAATAAAGGATAGCTCCCTTGGCGCTTCAACGGTTGTAAGTATTATTTTTAGTATTTATTCAACTGTTTTATTTCATTAGTTATAATGTTTAGCGCGATGAATAGTAGCTAAACTAGTAGTTCGGTAGAAGGGGCACACTTGTATTATAAAATGTTTTAGACTATTAACTTAGCGTCTCGTCTTAGTATTCAAAACTTGTTCTATGTGCCATATATCAAGTCAGAGTTTCCAAGGTTGAGTGGAAGCTGTCACAAGCAAAGCTCTTCCGTGGGAATTCGTGATCATACTCGGTAAGTGGAAGCTGTCACAAGCAAAGCTTATCGAGGAGTTCGACTTATCTAAAACACCACTTGGTCAATAACGTAACTGGGAGATCAAGTGGATGCACATAAGGCTAAGATACTTCGAAAGGAGGAATTAGTCTTAAGTAGAACAAGTGTTGCTTTAGACGATGTTCCAAGTCTTGCGCTACGAAGGGGCCTCGATTCATCTTTGAATACTTAGATGATTCACTAAGGGTCAATGATAAACAGGATATAATACAAGGCCCCTGAAACCGAACATTTCTCTTTAATTATAAACTGCAATTTACTTTCCAGTACTAAAACCAACCAACCAACCAATCAATCAATCAATCACTTAGCTGGTAGCTTTAAAACCAACCAACCGACCTAAAACACGCTCTCTCGCTGGACAACCCCCTCAAAGAACATCTATTCCCCTGATTCCCTTGGGTTCGACCCCTACTTACCAAGTACTACCCAGTAGTATAGTCGCAAGTAGCGGACTATTATAAATTTATTTGCACAAATCGCTTTAACGACGAGCGGTCTGTCAAATTGGCGCCGTTGCCGGGGAATCAGTCGTCGAATAGTTGTTCTTTCCCTTTCTGTTTTTTTCATTTCCCTATGTCACTACCCATTACGCATGCATGGACAACGCGATTTCTGCCCCTGTTCGGAGGAACGGAGGGAGAAGACCCAGTACAGCACTGCCGAAACTTCCACCACGTCTGCCACCACATCAAACCTGAGAACGAAGTATTAGAGGAATTTAAGCTGAAATGCTTCAAATTCTCTCTAACCGACTTCGCCACGATATGGTATTACATATCCACCGCTAGCAGTGCAGAACGTTACGTAGATCTCTGCGTTCCGTTCCTGAAAGAATTCTCCCCACCATCTTTACGTCAAGAAACCCGTGAGACGATCATGTGCCTTCATCAATCCCGGGATGAGACTTTGGACGAATACTACATGAACTACGATGCCATCGTCTCAAGCTGCCCGCACCATGGATTTACGAAGAAAGTTCTTCTCCAAAAATTTCTTCGTGGGATGAGGCCCGAAGAACTGGGAAGAATTAACGAAGCTATGAGAAGGTCTGCCACAAACTTCACCATTGCAGACATGTGGTACCTTATAATCGGCCTGGCCGCTGCCACAAGACGAGTACCCCAAACTGACGAGGAAATGCAGACAGAAGAAGCTGACCCTGAGGCTGACAAAGAAGAAACCACCGAGCCGTAAGAAGAGACTCCTGAACCGTCTGAAGAATCAGACATGGAAAGCACCGGAAGCAACGAAGTACGAGTCCAGAACACCACTGACGAACTGCCCAATCCATACCCGACTATCATTACCCAGGCAGCTGAAACTATCTACGATCAGTTCCTCACGAACCAACATAACGAGGCAGAACCAAGCCTCATGAGGCCTTCCCGACTTTTCCCCTAAATCAATGAGCAAGTCGCAGCGAACTGTGCGATCAATGAAGAAGCTCAAAGGAGGATGGGAAAAGGACCTCTGCAGAATGACCCCTCGATGGAGCATTGCTATGCCGCAACTGGACTAGGCAGTCCCAAATACAAAAACTTCAATAGGCTAGTAGTGAAAGGTCCATCACCCCCTCCGGGGTATTGGAAGGAAAAGATCCCGAAACAAAGGAGTCCTGACCCGAACACAACATCCGGCAAGAAGTCAGCAAGAAACAACACAGGAACGGTGGCGAAGTTCGACTTGAGCCACCCATGGGACCCAAACCAGTGATCTACAACGAGGTATCGTCGAGCCAACGACGTAAAACAAGTGCACTGGTCGGGAGGTAACCCGACACTATCTTACTTTTCCGCACTTTAATTTCTGTCATTTAAATTCAGTAATTTAGTTTTAAGCTTGCATGACTTTTGAACTAAGGCACGCCTTCGTTCAAAAGTGGGGGGTGAGAACCACCTGTGTACATAAATAACATGCAGCTGTTTTTCTTTTTTTTAATAGTATCTTTTTGAAAATATGAACTTAAGAATGTGAAAAAGATAAATCATAATTCATGCATTAACCTTGTGAAAATTCAACTGTTTAAAAAGTTAGAATGTAACTTTCCATTTGTCCTTTGTGCTGAGATAACCAGGGATGTGGAGTTGACATAAACTGCCCTAGAGAGGCTTGGCAAGCAATTAAAGGAGCAGATCAAACTATATGGTTTTCGAAGTCAGTGGAGGCTGCACTTCGGGTTTTCAATGAAGATTGAAGTCATCTCCGCCATGCAGTGTTTATGCAAAAAGAAAAGAAAAGGCGAGGACGGGAATCAGACCGTCCTCTCTCTAGTCAAAGTAGCCGAGAAAATAGATGAGCGACCCTCTTCTTGACCCGCGCGAAACGACAATGATGAGAGGAGCGGGGAGGTATTTCCATAGGCTTGCGGGCGATGATTGGACCTCCCAAAAAGGCTTGAGAAAATGGACTAGCAGCCACAAAAAGGCAAAAAGCTCAAAGAAGCAAATCAAGAGGCCAAAGGCGCAAAATTGTGACGGTTTTAACCGAACAAAAAGTGAAGAACTCAAAGAGTCAAATCAAAGGCCAAAGGCCAATTCACTACAAAAGCAGTCCCTCGCCAAAAGAAAATCAAAGTACTCAAACCATTGAAACCCGAACCAAATCACGTGCTAGAGAAAGCTACCAGGAAACCATATAGTGCGAGACGATCCCGAGGTTGCAGTCCAGGAGCCTAAACAGGGCTATCCCCTGAGACATCCAATATAATTTGCATCTCAGCACGGAGGTACAAGTATTAAGTTTCTTCTATTTATTTATGCAGTTTAATTTGGTAATAAGTAAGCAATGCATGAATTAGGATAGATCAAGTACCACAGTCTAATTTTCTTTTTTCAAAGCCAACTTAGAGTACAACCCTTGAATAGCATTGTTCGGGACGAACAATTAAAAGTGTGGGGTGATCTGATGGACCAAAATTATATGAATCATAAACACAGTATAACCCCCTTAATTAGACATTTTGTCTATTTAACTTTTGCTTGTTAGTTCAGATATATTTTTGCAGGGTAATTCAGAGCTTAGAGAGAATACACACTAAAGAGGAGCTTTTAGAGCAGAAAAGATGTTACGAGTCAATCCAAGGTCAAGATCATATGCCGACTGAAGAAATATCAAGGATCCTGACGTTGAAGCACTCACAACAAATTAATCAGAAGAATCAGGAGAGGAATCAAGACAGTCCGGGGAAGAAACACATTGACAGTTTTGTGAAAAGACTGCACAAAACTGTACAAAACTCACACATGGGCAAAGTGACCGGCCACTTGGGCAAGAGGTGGCCAAAGCCACCCCTCCTCCTCCTCCACCACCGGCTACCGGTGGCTTTCCTCCACCATGACCGGCGGCTTTTGCTCCTCCATAGGTGGTGGCTCCTCCTTGCTCCTCCTCTCCTTCCTCCATGTGTTGGCCATCTCCTCCATCCATTTTCTCCTCCAATCACCATGGGACACTTGTGGCCATCTCCTCCTCCTCCCATGGCTATATAAGGAGGAGCTCCTCCCCTCATTTTCATAACCACCTCACTTGTAAAATTCACTTCTCTCTCTAAGTTATGTATTTGTAAGTTTGGCTTTGGAAATAAAGGATAGCTCCCTTGGCGCTTCAACGGTTGTAAGTATTATTTTTAGTATTTATTCAACTGTTTTATTTCCTTAGTTATAATGTTTAGCGCGATGAATAGTAGCTAAACTAGTAGTTCGGTAGAAGGGGCGCACTTGTATTATAAAATGTTTTAGACTATTAACTTAGCGTCTCGTCTTAGTATTCAAAACTTGTTCTATGTGCCATATATCAAGTCAGAGTTTCCAAGGTTGAGTGGAAGCTGTCACAAGCAAAGCTCTTCCGTGGGAATTCGTGATCATACTCGGTAAGTGGAAGCTGTCACAAGCAAAGCTTATCGAGGAGTTTGACTTATCTAAAACACCACTTTGTCAATAACGTAACTGGGAGATCAAGTGGATGCACATAAGGCTAAGATACTTCGAAAGGAGGAATTAGTCTTAAGTAGAACAAGTGTTGCTTTAGACGATGTTGCAAGTCTTGCGCTACGAAAGGGCCTCGATTCATCTTTGAATACTTAGATGATTCACTAAGGGTCAATGATAAACAGGATATAATACAAGGCCCCTGAAACCGAATATTTATCTTTAATTATAAACTGCAATTTACTTTCCAGTACTAAAACCAACCAACCAACCAACCAATCAATCAATCAATCACTTAGCTGGTAGCTTTAAAACCTACCAACCGACCTAAAACACGCTCTCTCGCTGGACAACCCCCTCAAAGAACATCTATTCCCCTGATTCCCTTGGGTTCGACCCCTACTTACCAAGTACTACCCAGTAGTATAGTCGCAAGTAGCGGACTATTATAAATTTATTTGCACAAATCGCTTTAACGACGAGCGGTCTGTCAGTTTGTCGAAGTTCATCCCAAGTTAGTCTATTTCTAAGGACGAACTTAGACAAACCTTAAAATGTGACGAACGAGACTAACTTGGGACGAACAAAGACAAACGTTAGTTTCATTCTATGGTTTGTCTAAGTTCATCCCAAGTTAGTCTAAGTTCGTCCCAAGTTAGTTTATTTCTAAGGACGAACTTAGACAAACCTTAGAATGAGACTAACTTGGGGCAAACAAAGAAAAACTTTAGTCTCATTCTAAGGTGTGTCTAAGTTCGTCCTAATTTAGTCTAAGTTCGTCCCAAGTTAGTCTCTTTCTACAGTCGAACTTAGACAGACCTTAGAATGAGACTAGCGAGACTAACTTGGGACGAACAAATACAAACATTAGTCTCATTCTACGGTTTGTCAAATTTCGTCCCCAGTTAGTCTCTTTCTAAGGACGAACTTAGACAAACCTTAGAATGAGACTAACGAGACTAACTTGGGACGAATAAAGACAAACTGTAGTCTCATTCTATGGTTAGTCTAAGTTCGTCCCAAGTTAGTCTAAGTTCGTCCCAAGTTTGTCTATTTCTTAGGACAAACTTAAACAAACTTTAGAATGAGACTAACGAGACTAACTTGGGACGAACAAAGACAAACATTAGCCAACAAGAGTGGTTTGTTGATTTCAAGAAGACAGATTTTATGTCTTGCCTTTCCCTCTGCTTGGCCGCCTGGACGTTATGGGAAGTGTGGACTCACAGAAATAACCTTATGCATGATAACCCCTGCAATAGTATAATGGCAAACATCCATAGATGGGCTTCATCTTTGAGTCCTCTTATCAAAGGCGAGTATCAGCCGTCCTTCCATAAGCAGGTGGCTCTGGACACTCTTCATGTGCCCACTCCAGCCAATAATATTAAAGGTAGATGGACCAAATGGAGCCCCAGCAATACAGGTCTCACGCTTTCCTTTGCTAGCATAAAGGCTTATTGTGGTGGTATAATTCGAGATGCTACAGGCACCTTTATTTTTGGCTTCAGATTGGAGCTGGAGTATGCGAACCTTATTGGAGGTCTGATATCTGCTATGCATCTTTTAGACGTCGAAGGTTTGAAAATTAATTGCATCCAATGCTCGCATGCGGATACAAGTTTACTTGGCGCAGATGTGTTTTCTAGAGGTTGGACTCTTTTTAATAGATGGCGTGAGGCTAGAAAGCTCATTGGTAATGCCAAGATTATGAAGATCGCCCCGGAGATGAATGACGCAGCTCTCGCCCTATGTTACCAAGGGATCCTTATTGGCGTTTTCTATGGCATTCGGGAGTTACCAAAACATGTTTGAGTGGCCCTTATTGGTGACTACAATCAGCAGCCCATCTGGGTCCGAACTAGGCATCTAGATATGACGGAAGTCGAGTCCCCGAGAGATATCAGGCCTGGCTCTCCAACAGGTAGAAGCAGGAGCTACAGTGGGAGAATAACGAGGCCCAGCACCCCAATAGTCAGACGTAGCACTGAGCCGGATTAGCTTTTATCCATCCTTTAGGCGGCCCTGTCTATGACCGATTGTAGTTTCTTTTCTTTTGTTGTTTTCTCTCCATCTTTCTTCCCTTGTATACTGTCAAAAGACTATTTTTTCCTAGCCTGTTCGTTGTTTTTAAGAGGTTAGAGCTCATAACTAATCTCTGGCACTTGAGGGCCTCTCCTGTAGGCGCCACGATCCATGCTATTTGGATCCTTATCCAATAAACTGCTTGCACCGATCCAGCTTAATAACAATAAAAGACAAACATTAGTCTCATTCTAAGGTTTGTTTAAGTTCGTTCTAGGTGAGTCTATTTCTAAGGACGAACTTAGACAACCCTTATAATCAGATTAACGAGACTAACTTCGGACGAACAAAAACAAACTTTAGTCTCTTTCTAAGGTTTGTCTAAGTTCATCCCAAGTTAGTCTATTTCTAAGGACGGACTTAGCCAAACCTTAGAATGAGACTAACGAGACTAACTTGGAACGAACAAAGACAAACTTTAGTCTCATTCTAAGGTTTGTCTGAGTTCGTCCCAAGTTAGTCTATTTCTAAGGACGAACTCACACAAACCTTAGAATGACATTAATGAGACTAACTTGGGACGAACAAAGACAAACTTTAGTCTCATTCTATGGTTTGTGTAAGTTTGTTCTAAGTTAGTCTAAGTTTGTCCCAACTTAGTCTCTTTCTAAGGATGAACTTAGAGAAATTTTAGAATGAGACTAACAAGACTAACTTGGGACGAACAAAGACAAACGTTAGTCTCATTCTAAGGTTTGTCTAAGTTTGTCCCATGTTAGTCTATTTCTAAGGACGAACTTAGACAACCCTTACAATGAGACTAACGAGACTAACTTGGGACGAACAAAGAGAAACTTTAGTCTAATTCTAAGGGTTGTCTAAGTTCGTCCCAAGTTAGTCTATTGCTAAGGACGAACTTAGACAACCCTTTAAAGGAGACTAACGAGCCTAACTTGGGACAAATAAAGACAAACTTTAGTCTCATTCTAAGGTTTGTGTAAGTTTGTCTTAAGTTAGTCTAAGTTCATCCCAAGTTTGTCTCTTTCTAAGGACGAACTTAGAAAAACCTTAAAATGAGACTAACGATACTATCTTGGGACAAACAAAAACAAACGTTAGTCTCATTCTAAGGTTTGTCTAAGTTCGTCCCAAGTTAGTCTATTTGTAATGACGAACTTAGAAAACCTTAGAATGAGACTATTGAGACTAACTTGGGACGAATAAAGTCAAACTTTAGTCTCATTCTAAGGTTTGTGTAAGTTTGTCCCAAGTTAGTCTAAGTTCGTCCCAAGTTAGTCTATTTCTAAGGACAAACTTAAACAATCCTTAGAATAAGACTACCGAGACTAACTTGGGACGAACAAAGACAAACGTTAGTCTCATTCTTAAATGTGTTTAAGTTCGTCCCAAGTTAGTCTATTTCGAAGGACGAACTTAGACAAACCTTTGAATGAGACTAACCAGACTAACTTGGGACGAACAAAGACAAACGTTAGTATCATTCTAAGGTTTGTCTAAGTTTGTCCCAAGTTAGTCTATTTCTAAGGACGAATTTAGACAAACCTTAAAATGTGACGAACGAGACTAACTTGGGACGAACAAAGACAAACGTTAGTCTCATTCTAAGGTTTGTGTTAGTTCGTCCCAGGTTAGTCTATTTCTATAGACGAACTTAGACAAACCTTAGAATGAGACTAAAGAGACTAACTAATGACGAACAAAGACAAACGTTAGTCTCGTTCTAAGGTTTGTCTAAGTTCATCCCAAGTTAGTCTAAGTTCGTTCCAAGTTAGTCTATTTCTAAGGACGAACTTAGACAGACCTTAGAATGAGACTAACAAGACTAACTTGGGACGAACAAAAACAAACTTTAGTCTCATTCTAAGGTTTGTCTAAGTTTGTCCCAAGTTAGTCTATTTCTAAGGACGAACTTAGACAACCCTTAGAATGAGATCAACGAGACTAACTTGGGATGAACAAAGACAAAGTTTAGTCTAATTCTAAGGTTTGTCTATGTTCGTCCCAAGTTAGTCTATTTCTAAGGACAAACTTAGACAAACCTTATAATGAGACTAACGAGATGAACTTGGGATGAACAAAGACAAACTTTAGTCTCATTCTAAGGTCTATCTAAGTTCGTCCCAAGTTAGTCTATTTCTAAGGAGGAACTTAGACAAACCTTAGAATGAGACTAACGAGATTAACTTGGGACGAACAAAGTCAAACTTTAGTCTCATTCTAAGGTTGGTGTAAGTTTGTCCAAAGTTAGTCTAAGTTCGTCCTAAGTTAGTCTATTTCTAAGGACGAACTTAGACAACCCTTATAGTAAGACAAAAGAGACTAACTTGGGACGAACAAAGACAAACTTTAGTCTAATTCTAAGGTTTCTCTAAGTTCGTCCCAAGTTAGTCTATTTCTAAGGACGAACGTAGACAAACCTTAGAATGAGACTAACGAGACTAACTTGGGATGAACAAAGACAAACTTTAATCTCATTCTTAGGTTTGTCTAAGTTTGTCTCAAGTTAGTCTATTTCGAAGGACGAACTTATACAAACCTTAGAATGAGACTAACGAGACTAACTTGGGACGAACAAAGACAAACGTTAGTCTCATTCTAAGGTTTGTCTAAGTTCGTCCCAAGTTAGTCTATATTCATCCCAAGTTAGTCTAAATTTTTCCCAAGTTAGTCTCTTTCTAAGGACGAACTTTGACAAACCTTAGAATGAGACTAACGAGACTAACTTGAGTCGAACAAAGACAAACTTTAGTCTCATTCTAAGGTTTGTCTAAGTTCGTCCCAAGTAAGTCTATTTCTAAGGACAAACTTAGACAAACCTTAGAATGAGACTAATAAGACTAACTTGGGACGAACAAAGATGAACTTAGCCTCATTCTAAGGTTTGTCTATGTTTGTCTCAAGTTAGTCTAAGTTCGTCCCAAAGTAGTCTATTTCTAAGGACGAACTTAGACAAACCTTAGCATGAGACTAAAGAGACCAACTTGGGACGAACAAAGAAAAACGTTAGTCTCATTCTGAGGCTTTTCTAAGTTCGTCCCAATTTAGTCTATGTTCGTCCCAAGTTAGTCTCTTTCTAAGGACGAACTTAGACAAACCTTAGAATGAGACTAACGAGACTAACTTGGTACAAACAAAGACAAATGTTAGTCTCATTCTAAGGTTTGTCTTAGTTTGTCCCAAGTTAGTCTATTTCTAAGAATAAACTTAGAGAAACCTTAGAATGAGACTAACGAGACTAATTTGGGATGAAAAAAGACAAACTTTAGTCTCATTCTATGGTTTGTGTAAGTTCTTCCTAAGTTAGTCTAAGTTCGTCCCAAGTTAGTCTCTTTCTAAGGACAAACTTAGACAAACCTTAGAATGAGACTAAAGAGACTAATTTGGGATGAACAAAGACAAACGTTTGTCTCATTCTAAGGTTTGTCTAAGTTCATCCCAAGTTAGTTTATTTCTAAGGATGAACTTAGACAAACCTTAGAATTAGACTAAAGAGACTAACTTGGGACGAATCAAGACAAACGTTAGTCTCATTCTAAAGTTTGACTAAGTTCGTCCCAAGTTAGTCTTTTTCTATAGAAAAACTCACACAAACCTTAAAATGAGACTAAAGAGACTAACTTGGGACGACCAAAGACAAACGTTAGTCTCGTTCTAAGGTTTGTCTAAGTTCATCCCAAGTTAGTCTATTTCTGAGGACGAACTTAGACAAACCTTAGAATGAGACTAAAGAGACTAACTTGGGAAGAACAAAGACAAACGTTTATCTCATTCTAAGGTTTGTCTAAGTTCGTCCCAAGTTAGTCTAAGTTCGTCTCAAGTTAGTTCATTTCTAAGGACGAACATAGACAAACCTTTGAATGAGACTAACAAGACTAACTTGGGACGAACAAAGCCAAACGTTTGTCTCATTCTAAGGTTTGTTTAAGTTCGTCCCAAGATAGTCTATTTCTGAGGACGAACTTAGACAAACCTTAGAATGAGACTAAAGAGACTAACTTGGGACGAACAAAGACAAACGTTAGTCTCATTCTAAGGTTTGTCTAAGTTCGTCCGAAGTAAGCTTTTTTCTCAGGACAAACTTAGACAAACCTTAGAATGAGACTAATAAGACTTACTTGGGATGAACAAAGACAAACGTTTGTCTCATTCTGAGGTTTGTCTAAGTTCGTCCTAAGTTAGTCTAAGTTTGTCCCAAGGTAGTCTATTTCTAAGGACGAACTTAGACAAACCTTAGTATGAGACTAAAGAGACCAACTTAGGACGAACAAAGGCAAACGTTAGTCTCATTCTAAGATTTGTCTAAGTTCGTCCCAATTTAGTCTAAGTTCATCCCAAGTTAGTCTCTTTCTAAGGACGAACTTAGACAAACCTTAGAATATGACTAAAGAGACTAACTTGGGACGAACAAAGACAAACGTTAGTCTCATTTTAAGGTTTGTCAAAGTTCGTCCCAAGTTAGACTCTTTCTAAGGACGAACTTAGACACCTTAGAATGAGACAAACGAGACTAACTAGGGACGAACAAAGACAAACAATAGTCTCATTCTAAGGTTTGTCTAAGTTTGTCCCAAGTTAGTCTATTTCTAAGGACAAACCTTAGAATGAGACTAACTTGGGATGAACAAAGACAAACATTAGTCTCATTCTAAGGTTTGTTTAAGTTCATCCCAAGTTATTCTATTTCTAAAGATGAACTTAGACAAACCTTAGAATGAGACTAAAGAGACGAACTTGGGACAAACAAAGACAAACGTTAGACTCATTCTAAGGTTTGTCTAAGTTCGTCCGTAGAAAGAGACTAAGTTGGGACGAACTTAGAGAAACCTTAGAATGAGACTAATAAGACTAACTTGGGACGAACAAACATGAACTTTAGTCTCATTCTAAGGTTTGTCTAAGTTCGTCCCAAGTAAGGCTTTTTCTAAGGATGAACTTAGACAAACCTTAGAATGAGACTAATAAGACTAACTTGGGACGAACAAAGACAAACGTTTGTCTCATTTTGAGGTTTGTCTAAATTCATCTCAAGTTAGTCTAAGTTCGTCCCAAGGTAGTCTATTTCTAAGGACGAACTTAGACAAACCTTAGCATGAGACTAAAGAGAACAACTTGGGACGAACAAAGACAAGCGTTAGTCTCGTTGTAAGGTTTGTCTAAGTTGTCCCAATTTAGTCTATGTTCGCCCCAAGTTAGTCTCTTTCTAAGGACGAACTTAGCCAAACCTTAGAATGAGACTAACGAGACTAACTTGGTACAAACAAAGACAAACGTTAGTCTCATTCTAAGGTTTGTCTAAGTTAATCCCAAGTTAGTCTATTTCTAAGAACGAACTTTGAAACCTTAGAATCAGACTAACGAGACTAATTTGGGAGGAACAAAGACAAACTTTAGTCTCATTCTAAGGTTTGTGTAAGTTCGTCCTAAGTTAGTCTATTTCTAAGGATGAACTTAGACAAACCTTGGCATGAGAGAAAAGAGACTAACTTGGGACGAACAAAGACCAATGTTAGTCTCATTCTAAGGTTTTGACTAAGTTCATCCCAAGTTAGTCTATTGCTAAGGACAAACTTTAACAAACCTTAGAATGAGACTATAGAGACTAACTGGGGACGAACAAAGACAAACGTTAGTCTCATTCTAAAGTTTGTCTAAGTTCGTCCCAAGTTAGTCGAAGTTCATTCCAAGTTAGTCTATTTCTAAGGAACAACTTAGCCAAACCATAGAATGAGACAAACAAGACTAACTTAGGATGAACAAAGACAAACGTTAGTCTCATTCTAAGGTTTGTCTAAGTTCATCCCAAGTTAGTCTATTTCTAAGGACAAACTTAGACAAACCTTAGAATGAGACTAACGAGACTAACTTGGGACGAACAAAGACAAACTTTAGTCTCAATCCAAAGTTTGTCTAATTTCGTTTCAAGTTAGTCTATTTCTAAGGACGAACTTAGCCAAACCTTAGAACGAGACAAACTAGACTAACATGGGACGAACAAAGACAAACGTTAGTCTCATTCTAAGGTTTTTCTAAGTTCATCCCAAGTTAGTCTATTTCTAAGGATGAACTTAGACAAACCTTAGAATGAGACTAAAGAGACTAACTTGGGACAAACAAAGACAAACGTTAGACTCATTCTAAGGTTCATCTAAGTTCGTGCCAAGTTATTTTATTTCTAAGGACAAACTTTGAGAAACCTTAGAATAAGACTAAAGAGACTAACTTGGGACAAACAAAGACAAACGTTAGTCTCTTTTTAAGGTTTGTCAAAGTTCATCCCAAGTTAGTCTCTTTCTAAGGATGAATTTAGACACCTTAGAATGAGATTAACAAGACTAACTTGGGACGAACAAAGAAAAACATTAGTCTCATTATAAGGTTTGTCTAAATTTGTCCCAAGTTAGTCTATTTCTAAGGACAAACCTTAGAATGAGACTAACTTGGGACGAACAAAGACACACATTAGTCTCATTCTAAGGTTTGTCTAAGTTCATCCCAAGTTATTCTATTTCTAAAGATGAACTTAGACAAACCTTAGAATGAGACTAAAGAGACTAACTTGGGACAAACAAAGACAAACGTTAGACTCATTCTAAGGTTTGTCAAAGTTCGTCCCAAGTTAGTTTATTTCTAAGGACAAACTTAGAGAAACCTTAGAATGAGACTGAAGAGACTAACTTGGGACTAACAAAGACAAATGTTAGTCTCATTCTAAGGTTTGTCTAAGTTCGTCCCAAGTTGGTGTATTTCTAAGGACGAACTTAGAGAAACCTTAGAATGAGACAAAAGAGACTAACTTGGGACGAACAAAGACAAACGTTAGTCTCATTCTAAGGTTTCTCTATGTTCGTCCCAAGTTAGTCTCTTTCTAAGGACAAACTTAGACAAACCTTAAAATGAGACTAACGAGACGAACTTGGGACGAACAAAGATGAACTTTAGTCTCATTCTACGGTATGTCTAAGTTCGTCCCAAGTAAGTCTATTTCTAAGGACGAACTTAGATAAACCTTAGAATGAGACTAATAAGTCTAACTTGGCACGAACAAAGATAAACTTTAGTCTCATTCCAAAGTTTGTCTAATTTCGTTCCAAGTTAGTCTAAGTTCGTTCCAAGTTAGTCTATTTCTAAGGACGAACTTAGCCAAACATTAGAACGAGACAAACAAGACTAACTTGGGACGAACAAAGACAAACGTTAGTCTCATTCTAAGGTTTTTCTAAGTTCATCCAAAGGTAGTCTATTTTTAAGGACGAACTTAGACAAACCTTAGAATGAGACTAAAGAGACTAACTTGGGACAAACAAAGACAAACGTTAGAATCATTCTAAGGTTCATCTAAGTTCGTGCCAAGTTAGTTTATTTATAAGGACAAACTTAGAGAAACCTAAGAATAAGGCTAAAGAGACTAACTTGGGACGAACAAAGACAAACGTTAGTCTCTTTTTAAGGTTTGTCAAAGTTCATCCCAAGTTAGTCTCTTTCTAAGGACGAACTTAGACACCTTAGAATGAGATTAACGAGACTAACTTGGGACGAACAAAGACAAACATTAGTCTCATTCTAAGGTTTGTCTAAGTTTGTCACAAGTTAGTCTATTTTTAAGGACAAACCTTAGAATGAGACTAACTTGGGATGAACAAAGACAAACATTAGTCTCATTCTAAGGTTTGTCTAAGTTCATCCCAAGTTATTCTTTTTCTAAAGATGAACTTAGACAAACCTTAGAATGAGACTAAAGAGACTAACTTGGATTTAACAAAGACAAACGTTAGACTCATTCTAAGCTTTGTCTAAGTTCATCCCAAGTTAGTTTATTTCTAAGGACAAACTTAGAGAAACCTTAGAATGAGACTGAAGAGACTAACTTGGGACGAACAAAGACAAACGTTTGTCTCATTCTAAGGTTTGTCTATGTTCGTCCCAAGTTAGTCTCTTTCTGATGACGAACTTAGACAAACCTTAGAATGAGACTAACGAGACTAACTTGGTACAAACAAAGACAAACGTTAGTCTCATTCTAAGGTTTTTCTAAGCTCATCCCAAGCTAGTCTATTTCTAAGAACGAACTTAGAAACCTTAGAATGAGACTAACGAGACTAATTTAGGAGGAACAAAGACAAACTTTAGTCTCATTCTAAGGTTTGTGTAAGTTCGTCCTAAGTTAGTCTAAGTTCATCCCAAGTTAGTCTCATTCTAAGGACGAACTTAGACAAACCTTAGAATGAGACTAATGAGACTAACTTGGTACAAACAAAGACAAACGTTAGTCTCATTCTAAGGTTTGTCTAAGTTCATCCCAAGTTCGTCTATTTCTAAGGATGAACTTAGACAAACCTTGGCATGAGACAAAAGAGACTAACTTGGGGCGAATAAAGACAAATGTTAAGTCTCATTCTAAGGTTTTGACTAAGTTCGTCCCAAGTTAGTCTATTGCTAAGGACGAACTTAAACAAACCTTAGAATGAGACTAAAGAGACTAACTGGGGACGAACAAAGACAAACGTTAGTCTCATTCTAAAGTTTGTCTAAGTTCGTCCCAAGTTAGTCGAAGTTCATTCCAAAAGTTAGTCTATTTCTAAGGAACAACTTAGCCAAACCATAGAATGAGACAAACACGACTAACTTAGGATGAACAAAGACAAACGTTAGTCTCATTCTAAGGTTTGTCTAAGTTCATCCCAAGTTAGTCTATTTCTAAGGACGAACTTAGACAACCCTTAGAGTGAGACTAACGAGACTAACTTGGGACGAACAAAGACAAACTTTAGTCTCATTTTAGGGTTTGTGTAAGTTCATCCCAAGTTCGTCTATTTCTAAGGATGAACTTAGACAAACCTTGGCATGAGACAAAAGAGACTAACTTGGGACAAACAAAGACAAACGTTTGTCTCATTCTAAGGTTTGTCTAAGTTCGTCCCAAGTTAGTTTATTTTTAAGGACGAACTTAGACAGACCTTAGAATGAGACTAAAGAGACTAACTTGGGACGAATAAAGACAAACGTTAGTCTCATTCTAATGTTTGACTAAATTCGTCCCAAAAAAATGAGACTAAAGAGACTAGCTTGGGACAAACAAAGACAAACGTTAGTCTCATTCTAAGGTTTGTCTAAGTTCGTCCCAAGTTAGTCTATATTCATCCCAAGTTAGTCTAAATTTTTCCCAAGTTAGTTTCTTTCTAAGGACGAACTTTGACAAACCTTAGAATGAGACTAACGAGACTAACTTGGGACGAACAAAGACAAACTTTAGTCTCATTATAAGGTTTGTCTATGTTCGTCCCAAGTAAGTCTATTTCTACGGACAAACTTAGACAAACCTTAGAATGAGACTAATAAGACTAACTTGGGACGAACAAAGATGAACTTAGTCTCATTCTAAGTTTTGTCTAAGTTCGTCCCAAGTAAGTCTTTTTCTAAGGACGAACTTAGAGAAACCTTAGAATGAGACTAATAAGACTAACTTGGGACGAACAAAGATAAACGTTTGTCTCATTCTGAGGTTTGTCTAATTCGTCCCAAGTTAGTCTAAGTTCGTCCCAAGGTAGTCTATTTCTAAGGATGAACTTAGACAAACATTAGCATGAGACTAAAGAGACCAACTTGGGACGAACAAAGAAAAACGTTAGTCTCATTCTAAGGCTTTTCTAAGTTCCTCCCAATTTAGTCTATGTTCATCCCAAGTTAGTCTCTTTCTAAGGACTAACTTAGCCAAACCTTAGAATGAGACTAACGAGACTAACTTGGTACAAACAAAGACAAATGTTAGTCTCATTCTAAGGTTTGTCTAAGTTTGTCCCAAGTTAGTCTATTTCTAAGAAGGGAACTTAGACAAACCTTAGAATGAGACTAACGAGACTAATTTGGGATGAAAAAAGACAAACTTTAGTCTCATTCTATGGTTTGTGTAAATTCGTCCTAAGTTAGTCTAATTTCGTCCAAAGTTAGTCTCTTTCTAAGGACAAACTTAGACAAACCTTAGAATGAGACTAACGAGACTAAATTGGGAAGAACAAAGACAAACGTTACTCTCATTCTAAGGTTTGTCTAAGTTCTTCCCAAGTTAGTCTAGTTCTAAGGACAAACTTGGACAAACCTTAGAATGAAACTAACGAGACTAACTTGGGATGAACAAAGACAAAAGTTAGTCTCATTCTAAGGTTCGTGTAAGTTCATCCCAAGTTAGTCTATTTCTAAGGATGAACTAAGACAAACCTTAGAAGGAGACTAAAGAGACTAACTTGGGACAAACAAAGACAAACATTAGTCTTGTTCTAAGGTTTGTCTAAGTTCGTCCCAAGTTAGTCTAAGTTCGTCCCAAGTTATTTCATTTCTAAGGACGAACTTAGTCAAACCATTGAATGAGACTAACAAGACTAACTTGGGACGAACAAAGACAAACGTTTGTCTCATTTTAAGGTTTGTTTAAGTTCATCCCAAGTAAGTCTACTTCTAAGGACGAACGTAGACAAACCTTAGAATGTGACTAAAGAGACTAACTTGGGATGACCAAAGACAAACGTTAGTCTCATTCTAAGGTTTGTCTAAGTTCATCCCAAGTTAGTCTATTTCTGAGGACGAACTTAGACAAACCTTAGAATGAGACTAAAGAGACTAACTTGGGACGAACAAAGACAAACGTTTGTCTCATTCTAAGGTTTGTCTAAGTACATCCCAAGTTAGTTTATTTCTAAGGACGAACTTAGACAAACCTTAGAATGAGACTAAAGGGACTAACTTGGGACGAATAAAGACAAATGTCAGTCTCATTCTAAGGTTTGTCTAAGTTTGTCCCAAGTTAGTCTATTTCTAAGAACGAACTTCGACAAACCTTAGAATGTGACTAACGATACTAATTTGGGATGAACAAAGACAAACTTTAGTCTCATTCTATGGTTTCTGTAAGTTCGTCCTAAGTTAGTCTATGTTCGTCCCAAGTTAGTCTCTTTCTAAGGACAAACTTAGACAAACCTTAGAATGAGACTAACGAGACTAAATTTGGAAGAACAAAGATAAACGTTAGTCTCATTTTAAGGTTTGTCTAAGTTTGTCCCAAGTTAGTCTAGTTCTAAGGATGAACTTAGACAAACTTTAGAATGAGACTAATGAGACTAACTTGGGATGAACAAAGACAAACATTAGTCTCATTCTAAGGTTTGTCTAAGTTCATCCCAAGTTAGTCTATTTCTAAGGACGAACTTAGACAAACCTTAGAATGAGACTAAAGAGACTAACTTGGGACGAATAAAGACAAACGTTAGTCTCATTATAAAGTTTGTCTAAGTTTGTCCCAAGTTAGTCTTAGTTCGTTCCAAGTTAGTCTATTTCAAAGGACAAACTTAGCTAAACCTTATAATGAGACAAACAAGACTAACTTATGATGAACAAAGACAAACGTTAGTCTCATTCTAAGGTTTTTCTAAGTTCATCCCAAGTTAGTCTACTTCGAAGGATGAACTTAGACAAACCATAGAATGAGACTAACGAGCTAACTTGGGACGAACAAAGACAAACGTTAGTCTCATTCTAAGATTTGTGTAAGTTCGTCCCAAGTTAGTCTATTTCTAAGGACGAACTTAGACAAACCTTAGAATGAGACTAAAGAGACTAACTTGGGATGAACAAAGACAATTGTTAGTCTCATTCTAATGTTTGTCTAAGTTCGTCCCAAGTTAGTCTATTTCTGAGGACTAACTTAGACAAACCTTAGAATGAGACTAAAGAGACTAACTTGGGACGAACAAAGACAATTGTTAGTCTCATTCTAATGTTTGTCTAAGTTCATCCCAAGTTAGTCTAAGTTCATTCCAAGTTAGTCTATTTCTAAGGACGAACTTAGCAAAACCTTAGAATGAGACAAACAAGGCTAACTTGGGACGAACAAAGACAAACGCTAGTCTCATTCTAAGGTTTGTCAAAGTTCGTCCCAAGTTAGTCTCTTTCTAAAGACGAACTTAGACAAACCTTAGAATGTGACAAACGAGACTAACTTGGGAAGAACAAATACGAACTTTAGTCTCATTCTAAGGTTTGTCTAAGTTCATCCTGAGTTAGTCTAAGTTTGTCCCAAATTAGTCTATTTCTAAGGAGGAACTTAGACAAACCTTAGCATGAGACTAAAGATACGAACTTGGGATGAACAAAGACAAACGTTAGTCTCATTCTAAGGTTTGTCTATGTTCATCCTAATTTAGTCTATGTTCATCCCAAGTTAGTCTCTTTCTAAGGACGAACTTAGACAAACCATAGAATGAGACTAACGAGACTAACTTGGGACTAACAAAGAAAAACGTTATTCTCATTCTAAGGTTTGTCTAAGTTTGTCCCAAGTTAGTCTATTTCTAAGGACAAACTTAGACAAACCTGATATTCCCATGAATGGCATGGCTTTGGCAAAATGGCTTTAGACAGTTCGAGCAGGAGTTGAAGGAGAGTTCAACCTCAGACTGGAACAGAAGTACAGCGTGCAACAGACGCATGAAGATTTGCGTATCCAGATGATCGATGAGATTATCTGATTGGGATCAATTAACGAGCCATCATTAAAGATCAGATTTTCAAATGAATATCTTCAGCTTGAATTCGAGAATATTGGATGGGTTGGCACGGAAGTAATCTCCAAAGATTGGATATGGAAGAGATTATCTATCAAATATTTAGGAGTATCTCCGAAATATTTGACAAGAATATTTTGAACGGAAGTCGGCCAGCGAGTAATTCAAAGATTCAGATATTCAAACGAATATCTCTTGATCAGATTTACGATTGGATTGGCTGACTTGTCGTGGAAGTATTATCAAGATCTTCCCAAAGATTGGATTGGAAATATTCATCGAATATTTAGGAATATTTCCTAAATATTTGATGAGGATATTTGGAACAGATTTGGATCTCACCCATGCATATAAATACAAGGCTAGGGTGACTAGATCTGTACGCTTCCTGAGTGAAAAGAAAACATGAGAGCATTCGTGAGATTGGAGGAGGAGCGACGGCCGACTGAGTATTCCACACCGAAATATCAACGGCAAAGAAGCAGTCTGTTCAGGGTGCTGTTCAGACTGTTCTTGAAGAACTACCAAGGGCACACACACGTGATCAAGACACGTCTTTGAGAGAAGGCGACTGGGCTTCTGGGAGGTCCAAGACTAGGTCGAGAGGGAAGTCTCGTCCTACCCATAGGGGATCGAGGTGAGTTGCGGTGAACCGAGATTGCAAATCCGAGAGACGGAGTGTTAGAGGCTAGGCTATTACAAACAAGGCGTTGTGTAAGTGTAAGTCCATGAATAGCTCTAAACTTGTAATAAGATTTGTTTCCCTTTTAGGGTGTGGGAAGCCTCCCAGAGTAGGCAAGGCCGAACTGGGTATCATATCGTGTGTGCTCCTATTTGTTCTGTTTACGGTACTATCTGCTAAGGTGTTCCAGTCTCTGGTAGAACACAACCTGGAACTATCCAACAAATGTTCGAGACGCAGTTTGAACACCATCTGGAACTCGTCTTGAACAGACAACAGAATTTCAATTGGTATCAGAGCAGACACCCGACAAACAGAGTGCGATCCGGCAACTGTTCAAGATGAGTTTGATAGAAGGACAGAGTACTTACCGACAACCATTGCTTGAAGGGCCAAATTATCTCTACTGGAAGTCCAAGATGAAAGTCTTTCTGAAATCTCTCGATGAAAAGGCTTGGAGAGCTGTGTTGGTTGGATGGACAGAACCAACGATAACCAACCCTGGAGGAGTAGCTGTGCAAAAACCTGAAGCTCTGTGGACTGATGCAGATGAAAAAGCTGCTGCTGGAAACTCAATGGACTTGAATGCAATTTTCTTTGGAGTGTACGAGAACGTGTTCAAAATGATTGCTGAATGTGAGGTTGCCAAGGAAGCATGGGATATTCTCAGAATAGCTTATGAGGGTCCAGATAGTGAATCTAACGATGAAGAAGAAGAACATGAGAATGTCAATCTCGCCGGACTTGTAGTCACTATTGAAGACTGCAGTGAGACAAGTGAAAATCCATACTCTAGTGCACTGTCCGAACAGCCTGTTGACGACGCATCAAGCAGTGATGACGAAGGACTTGCTCATGAGACCTCAACCGAGACGTACAAGGAACTTTATGAGAAGTGGCTGTTGGTGATTGGCCTGAACATGAAGCTCACAGACACAGTGGCAATCATGACATAAGAAAAAGATAAAATGTGGCAGGAGGTTGAACTTCTCGTTGCCCAGAAGGTGGAACATCAGGAGGAAATATCTGCTTTGAAGCACGAGATGAACGGAATGAATCAAGAACACTCGTCACTTCTTGCACAAAAGGTGAAACTACTAGACATTGTATCGGTTCTGAAAGCTGAGATGGAGAAAAATAGAGAAACACATCCTGCAGGCTCGGTGGAGCTAAGGAGAAAGAATGCTGACTTGAGCCGCAAAGAAGTTCATCTTCTGAACAAGGTAGAATCCCTGGAGTTACAAATCGAGATGGAGAGAGATAATCATGCTGCTACTATGAAAGAATTGAGCAAGTTCAAAAGATCGGCGAAGATGCATTTATCAGGCTCAGAGAACTTGGAATCCATACTAAGATCCCAAAGAATTGAAGATGGACATAGAGGTCTCGGCTTCAATGGTAACAGTGGCTCGGATAAGACTTCATCTGTTAAGGCAAAGCTGAAACCTGCACAGAGAGCAGAATAGAGTGTGAACCACTACCCTGAGAAGCAGCATGGGAATCGAGGAAGAAAGTAGCTCATGCCAAACCGTGGAAGACATGGTACTGAATGGAGGAGAAACAATCGTACATGTTGGTATTGCTATCAGATGGGGCACATCAAATCAAGGTGCCGACTACTTCTAGCTGAGCGAAAAGTAATGGAATCCAGAGTCACCCCTCAAGTCAGACAAGTCTGGAAACCAAAATCATGGAAAGAAGTGTGCCTCGTTGCTCTTAGCTCATTCAGTCACATGAAGGAAGAATGGTGGTACCTCGACAGTGGATGCTCGTCTCACATGATAGGTAATCCTCAATATCTCATCAATGTTAAACTTATTCGCAAGCATCAGTTTGTCACACTTTTGGAGATGGAGGGAAGGGCAAGGTGATCGGCTGTGGGACATTGAAGGTTCCGGATCTACCTGAGCTCGAGGATATCCTCCTAGTGGATGGGTTAAAGGTGAACCTGATCAGTATCAGTAGATTGTATGATGAAGGACAGTCTGTTACATTCACTCCTGATTCCTGTCAAGTACTGGATAGGAATGGAGACACACTGATGGAAGGAAGTAGGTCATCAAACAAAAACTACCTTCTAGGCACAGTCAGAACAGGAGCTGCCACTGTCCGTCCGACAAACACGATACATGCGATGGAATTGCATGGGATAGGTATGGTGTCCTCTTCTGGAAAGGTGAAAGACGAAGTTGCCCCAAACTCAGTTCTAGAAGATGATAAATGTAGAGGCGGGACTTCATCTGAAACACCCATTCAGACCAAGTCTACAGAAGATAAAATTTCAGAGGGAGGTCTAGCTGATGCAGCCACACCTACTCCAGCTGGGACACTTGATGATACACCTGCGCTACAACCCTCATGGAGAATTAAGAGTCGAGCAAATGAGATCAAGTGTCGAGAGCTGGCTGCCTGTTCATCCATTCCGAAGAATGTCATCAAAGCATTTATTGATGAGATTTGGGTGGTGGCCATTCACGTGGAACTGAAAGAGCTCATCAGATATGAAGCATGGAAGTTATATCATCTTGTGCACAGTCACGAACTGAAGGAGACTATATACGGACTCACACAAGCGCCCAGAGCATGGTACGAGACGTTCCTCATCGACCATGGCTGTGAGTGAGGGGGAGTAGAGAAGCATATGTTTGTCACGAGTACACAAAAGCAGGTTGGCCAGTTCGTGAGACAGATGCAAAAGGAGCTCTAGGTGACCATGGCGGGAGAGATGAAATATCTTCCTGGAACACATGTTGACTAGATGTTGGGAGAGCAGGAGAGCATCGCTGCAAGAGAGCACCGCTGCAAGGAGCAGCTACACTCAGCGGTTATGGATGAAGCAGATGCCGTCTGAATACGGATTTGAACAGGAGGAGATGACGCCTGACTGTGACAACATGAGTACCAGTAGCAGTTCTGAAAATTCAGTACAATAGTATAAGACAAAGCATAGTGAGCCGGTAGAGAAGAAGGCCATCACAGTGAACCATGTGACAATCGACAAGCTGCCAGCTGACATTCTTACCACTCACCTTAACGCTGCTCAGTTTAAAATACTTAGATCCTCTCTGGGTCTGCGTGTTATCGCCAACTAAGTGTTCCAGAAAGAGGTCAGCCAAGAGCAAAACCCCAACAAATCAGTTGGGTTGACCTATCACGAAGAGGGCTGGAACAGATGGTACGTACTATTAAATTCAAAGTATTTGCAGTCCTATGAACCATTGGGGCATATCAAGAAGGGAGAAGAGACGGCTGTGACAGAACTGAAAGAAGCTTCTTCAAAGGCGTCAAAGGCTGATCCTAATCCAACTAAAGGGAGTGTGCAGACTGCGAAGGAAAATCAGGCATGGCTGAACCACCCCTCAATGAGGTAATCCCTTGTTCTCACTCCTAAGCTACTGCACTCAATTCTATTGATGAGGAAGTACGGGCGATTGGTAAAGATTCAGTGAGTTATATGGGTGACAAAGTGGTTAATGAGAAGCCGAAGGGATTGAAACCTGCTGTAGATTCTGTGGCCGATGCTGCAGAAGAAGGTGAAGCCAGTAGGGCTAACATTGTGGTTCTGATAAGAAGAAGCTATTGAATGCAAAGGTAGATGCCACTGGCTTCGTCCTGAAGAAGACATGAATCTGCATGAAAGTCGTGCCAAGAAGGAATGGAACTCCCAGGAAATACGCTGCATGAATTAGTGCTGTGAGGGGGAGAAAACTTGCTATGTCAGGCTCTGAGACTGAGCAGGTTGTTGAACCTTCTAGCAAAAGAAGTCTGGTACTAGATGAAGAGTCGGATGAATGTTTAGCAGAAAAGACAGCTGAGGTAGTTGATGAAGAGAAGGTGACAGAGAGTGAAGTTGTACCTATGGAAGCTGATGATGTGAAGCAACAAGAGCCTGAAGATGTTGTCTCTGATGAGTCAGACCGACCTGAAAATCAAACGGAGACAGAACAAGTAGAAAAGCAAGTTGTTATTGAACCTGTCGTCTAGAAGAAGGAAAAGCAGTCAGCTGTCCAAGAAGTAATCATGACCGAAGCAGAACATGGTGCTGGTAATCACGCGCAAAGAGCTGGTCAAAATCCTAGATCATTAGCTGAAGTAAAAGGGAAACAGAAGGAAGGAGATGTGCATATTGGGTCTGCAGCACAATCAGAAAATGACATGTTGAAGAAAAAGCATCAGACGCACTAACTGTGCCGACTGCATTGGAACATCCAGCTAATACAGATATAGAGATGCAATTACCTTATCAAGAAGAGGCTGAGAATGAGAACACTTAGAAGGAGGATTAGGACACAGTTTCACTGTCTGAGCTCAAGAAAGCTGAAAAGAAGAAACCCAAGAAGATAGTGACCTTCGAAGCATGCTCATCTAAGGCGACTATCAAGATGAATGGGAACATAGACGCAGGGGGAGCAAGTGCGTCTACGAAGAGGAAAATGTATAGTCCAAATCCTGTTCCTGCCCATGTTCCAACTGGGATTGTGAAAAAAAAAACAAAGAGGGAGTATGGTGTGCCAGTACAGAAGCAGCAGCCAAGTGGGAAGACAATTCCATCCTAGTTGCAGATCCGACTATATTCTACTCGATGTTGTTCTTCATCACCATAGAACCACGGTCAGTAAGAAGATGGGACAGCTGCTATACCAGATTGAAAACAGGATGCTCATTGACATGGGAAGAATTATGTTCAACCAGATTACTGAACACGCCATATCTACAAAGTCGCTACACCAGATAATCTTCCCATCGCTTATCTATGAGCTGAACATCATTCCCTTGAAATTACAAAGTGGCATCCAGATTTGAAGACTGACCAGGACAGACTGTCAAGTGCTCCGTTGAAGTTGGTGGTTGATCACAAGCAGTTCAAGGGTCGACATGAGAACGATCTAAAAGACCCCGAGCTAAAGAGGAAGAATGTTCCTGAGTTATCTATGAGGAGAGTTGTCAGTGAGAAGATGTCTCGAGCTGATCTTGGATAGCTACTGAAGGAGGTAGAGATCATACTGGAGGTCGAACAAAAGCAGAGGAAAAGAATTAATCAATTGATGCGCGCTCTCAAGTATCCCAGTGATGATGAAGAAGACGGAGAGAGTTGATGTCCTGATTGAAGAAAAGGCAGAACTCCTTGATTTATCTAGTCGTTGAAAATACAGATGAAGAAAGATAAAGACATGCACGCTAGAGACATGGATGATCTGAAGACATGCTGCCATGAGCCAAAGAGAGATATGTCCTCTATATGAAGTCAAGCCGTTTAAATTACAAATTGAGGTGGAGAAGGACTACCCCGCGGTAGTACGGGACGAGCTGAATTAGTTCAAGAAACGAGATCATCAAAAACCTATCATTTGCTGACCCGTGGTCAAACAGCTGCTGAGACACCATGGTCCAACAGACTCATAGTATGTGTCACTATCCCAGACAATGTTGTTCACAAGATTCCAGATGCCGAGGAGACCAGGTTGCTTGATTGGACCCTTGCCAATTTGTGGCAAAAAGGGGGAGTATTTTGAGGTAACTGTTCTGGTTCCTCAAGTTGTGTCTAAAGCGTAGATTTGGTTTTGCCAAAATGCCAAGGGGGAGATTGATGTTCCCATGAATGGCATGGCTTTGGCAAAACGACTTTAGACAGTTCGAGCAGGAGTTCAAGGAGAGTTCAACCTCAGACTAGAACAGAAGTACAGCGTTCAACAGACGCAGGAAGATTTGCGTATCCAGAAGATCGATGAGATTATCTGATTGGGATCAATTGACGAGTCATCATTAAAGATCAGATATTCAAATGAATATCTTCAGCTTGAATTCGAGAATATTGGATGGCTTGGCATGGAAGTAATCTCCAAGATTGGATATGGAAGAGATTGAATATCTATCAAATATTTAGGAGTATCTCGGAAATATTGGACAAGAATATTTCGATCTGAAGTCGGTCAGCGAGGAATTCGAAGATTCAGATATTCAAACGAATATCTTCTGATCAGATTTACGATTGGATTGGCTGACTTGTCGTGGAAGAATTATCAAGATCTTCCCAATGATTGGATTGGAAATGTCCATCGAATATTTAGGAATATTTCCTAAATATTAGATGAGGATATTTGGAAGAGATTTGGATCTCGCCCATGCATATAAATTCAAGGCTAGGACGACCAGATCTGTATCGCTTCCTGAGTGAAAAGAAAACACGAGAGCATTCGTGAGATTGTAGGAGGAGCGACGGCCGGCTGAGTATTCCACACTGGAATATCAACGGCGAAGAAGCAGTCTGTTCAGGGTGCTGTTCAGACTATTCTTGAAGAACTACCAAGCGCACACACATGCGATCAAGACACGTCTTCGAGAGAAGGCGACTGGGCTTCTGGGAGGTCCAAGACTAGGTCAAGAGGGAAGTCTCGTCCTACCCATAGGGGATCGAGGTGAGCGGTGGTGAACCGAGATTGCAAATCCGAGAGACGGAGTGTTAGAGGCTAGGCTATTAAAAACAAGCCGTTGTGTAAGTGTAAGTCCACGAATAGCTCTAAACTCATAATAAGATTTTTGTCCCTTTAAGGGTGTGGGAAGCCCCCCAGAGTAGATAAGGCCGAACTGGGTATCATATCGTGTGTGCTCCTATTTGTTCTGTTTATGGTACTGTCTGCTAAGGTGTTCCAGTCTCTGGTAGAACACAACCTGGAACTATCCAACAAGTGTTCGAGACGTAGTTCGAACACCATCTGGAACTCGTCTTGAACAGACAACAAAATTTCAAAACCTTAGAATGAGACTAACGAGACTAACTTGGGATGAACAAAGACAAACATTAGTCTCTTTCTAAGGTTTGTCTCAGTTCGTCCCAAGTAAGTCTATTTCTAAGGATGAACTTAGACAAACCTTAGAATGAGACTTAAGAGACAAACTTGGGACGAACAAAGACAAACTTTAGTCCCATTCTAAGGTTTGTCTAAGTTCGTCCCAAGTTAGTCTATTTCTAAGGACGAACTTAGACAACCCTTATAATGAGACTAACGAGACTAACTTGGGACGAACAAAGACAAACTTTAGTCTCATTCTAAGGTTTGTCTAAGTTTGTCCCAAGTTAGTCTCTTTCTAAGAACGAACTTAGACAAACCTTAGAATGAGACTAACGAGACTAACTTGGGAAGAACAAAGACAAACTTTAGTCTCATTCTAAGGTTTGTGTAAATTCGTCCAAAGTTAGTCTAAGTACGTCCCAAGTTAGCCTCTTTCTAAGGACGAACATAGACAAACCTTAGAATGAGACTAACAAGACTAACTTGGGAAGAACAAAGACAAACGTTAGTCTCAATCTAAGGTTTGTCTAAGTTCGTCCCAAGTTAGTCTATTTCTAAGGACGAACTTAGACAAACCTTAGAATGAGACTAACTTAGGATGAACAAAGACAAACGTTAGTCTCATTCTAAGGTTTCTGTAAGTTCGTCCCAAGTTAGTCTATTTCTAAGGACGAAATTAGACAAACCTTAGAATGAGACTAACAAGACTAACTTGGGACGAACAAAGACAAACGTTAGTCTCATTCTAAGGTTTGTCTAAGTTCATCCCAAGTTATTCTATTTCTAAAGACGAACTTAGACAAACCTTAGAATGAGACTAAAGAGACTAACTTGGGACGAACAAAGACAAACGTTAGTCTCATTCTAAGGTTAGTGTAAGTTCATCCCAAGTTAGTCTATTTCTAAGGACAAACTTAGACTAACCTTAGAATGAGACTAAAGAGACTAACTTGGGACGAACAAAGACAAACATTAATCTCATTCTAAGGATTGTCTAAGTTCGTCCCAAGTTAGTCTATTTCTGAGGACAAACTTAGACAAACCTTAGAATGAGACTAAAGAGACTAACTTGGGACGAACAAAGACAAACGTTAGTCTCATTCTATGGTTTGTCTAAGTTCGTCCCAAGTTAGTCTATTTCTAAGGATGAACTTAGACAAACCTTGGAATGACACTAACGTTTGTCTTTGTTCGTCCCAAGTTAGTCACTTTAGTCTCATTCTAAGGTTTCACTAAGTTCATCCCAAGTTAGTCTTTTTCTAAAGAAAAACTTAGACAAACCTTAGAATGAGACTAAAGAGACTAACTTGGGATGAACAAAGACAAACGTTAGTCTCATTCTAAGGTTTGTCCAAGTTCGTCCCAAGTTAGTCTAAATTCATCCCAAGTTAGTCTCTTTCTAATAACGAACTTTGACAAACCATAGAATGAGACTAACGAGACTAACTTGGGACGAACAAAGACAAACTTTAGTCTCATTCTAAGTTTTTTCTAAGTTCGTCCCAAGTAAGTCTATTTCTAAAGACGAACTTAGACAAACGTTAGAATGAGACTAACGAGACTAACTTGGGAATAACAAAGGCAAACGTTAGTCTCATTCTAAGGTTTGTCTAAGTTCGTCCCAAGTTAGTCTATTTCTAAGGACGAACTTAAACAAACCTTAGAATGGGACTAACGAGACTAACTTGCGACGAACAAAGACAAACGTTAGTCTCATTCAAAGGTTTGTCGAAGTTCATCCCAAGTTAGTCTATTTGTGAGGACAAACTTAGACAAACCTTAGAATGAGACTAACGAGACTAACTCGGGACGAACAAAGACAAACGTTAGTCTCCTTCTAAGGTTTGTCTCAGTTCGTCCCGAGTAAGTCTATTTCTAAGGACGAACTTAAAAAAACCTTAGAATGAGACTTAAGAGACTAACATGGGACGAACAAAGACAAACTTTAGTCTCATTCTAAGGTTTGTCTAAGTTCATCCCAAGTTAGTCTATTTCTAAGGACGAACTTAGACAAACCTTAGAATGAGACTAACGAGACTAACTTGGGACGAACAAAGACAAACGTTAGTCTCATTCTATGGTTTGTGTAACTTTGTCCCAAGTTAGTCAACTTCTAAGGACGAACTTAGACAAACCTTAGAATGAGAGTAAAGAGACTAACTTGGGACAAACAAAGACAAACATTAGTCTCATTCTAAGGTTTGTCTAAGTTCGACCCAAGTTAGTCTAAGTTCGTCCCAAGTTAGTCTATTTCTAAGGAAAAACTTAGACAAACCATAGAATGAGACTAACAAGACTAACTTGGGACGAACAAAGACAAACATTTGTCTCATTCTAAGGTTTGTCTAAGTTCGTCCCAAGTTAGTCTATTTTTAAGGACGAACTTAGAAAAACCTTAGAATGAGACTAACATGGGGCGAACAAAGACAAACGTTTGTCTCATCCTAAGGTTTGTCTAAGTTCATCCCAAGTTATTCTATTTCTAAAGACGAACTTAGACAAACCTTAGAATGAGACTAAAGAGACTAACTTGGGACGAACAAAGACAAACGTTAGTCTCATTCTAAGGTTAGTGTAAGTTCATCCCAAGTTAGTCTATTTCTAAGGACAAACTTAGACTAACCTTAGAATGAGACTAAAGAGACTAACTTGGGACGAACAAAGACAAACGTTAGTCTCATTCTAAGGATTGTCTAAGTTCGTCCCAAGTTAGTCTATTTCTGAGGACAAACTTAGACAAACCTTAGAATGAGACTAAAGAGACTAACTTGGGACGAACAAAGACAAACGTTAGTCTCATTCTATGGTTTGTCTAAGTTCGTCCCAAGTTAGTCTATTTCTAAGGATGAACTTAGACAAACCTTGGAATGACACTAACGTTTGTCTTTGTTCGTCCCAAGTTAGTCACTTTAGTCTCATTCTAAGGTTTCACTAAGGTCATCCCAAGTTAGTCTTTTTCTAAAGAAAAACTTAGACAAACCTTAGAATGAGACTAAAGAGACTAACTTGGGATGAACAAAGACAAACGTTAGTCTCATTCTAAGGTTTGTCCAAGTTCGTCCCAAGTTAGTCTAAATTCATCCCAAGTTAGTCTCTTTCTAATAACAAACTTTGACAAACCATAGAATGAGACTAACGAGACTAACTTGGGACGAACAAAGACAAACTTTAGTCTCATTCTAAGTTTTTTCTAAGTTCGTCCCAAGTAAGTCTATTTCTAAAGACGAACTTAGACAAATGTTAGAATGAGACTAACGAGACTAACTTGGGAATAACAAAGGCAAACGTTAGTCTCATTCTAAGGTTTGTCTAAGTTCGTCCCAAGTTAGTCTATTTCTAAGGACGAACTTAAACAAACCTTAGAATGGGACTAACGAGACTAACTTGCGACGAACAAAGACAAACGTTAGTCTCATTCAAAGGTTTGTCTAAGTTCATCCCAAGTTAGTCTATTTGTGAGGACGAACTTAGACAAACCTTAGAATGAGACTAACGAGACTAACTCGGGACGAACAAAGACAAACGTTAGTTTCCTTCTAAGGTTTGTCTCAGTTCGTCCCGAGTAAGTCTATTTCTAAGGACGAACTTAAAAAAACCTTAGAATGAGACTTAAGAGACTAACATGGGACGAACAAAGACAAACTTTAGTCTCATTCTAAGGTTTGTCTAAGTTCATCCCAAGTTAGTCTATTTCTAAGGACGAACTTAGACAAACCTTAGAATGAGACTAACGAGACTAACTTGGGACGAACAAAGACAAACGTTAGTCTCATTCTAAGGTTTGTCTAAGTTCGACCCAAGTTAGTCTAAGTTCGTCCCAAGTTAGTCTATTTCTAAGGACGAACTTAGACAAACCATAGAATGAGACTAACAAGACTAACTTGGGACGAACAAAGACAAACATTTGTCTCATTCTAAGGTTTGTCTAAGTTCATCCCAAGTTAGTCTATTTTTAAGGACGAACTTAGAAAAACCTTAGAATGAGACTAACATGGGGCGAACAAAGACAAACGTTTGTCTCATTCTAAGGTTTGTCTAAGTTCATCCCAAGTTATTCTATTTCTAAAGACGAACTTAGACAACCCTTGGAATGAGACTAAATAGACTAACATGGAACGAACAAAGACAAACGTTAGTCTCATTCAAAGGTTTGTCTAAAATCGTCCCAATTAGTCTATTTGTTAGGACGAACTTAGACAACCCTTAGAATGAGACCAAAGAGACTAACTTGAGACCAACAAAGACAAATGTTAGTCTCATTCTAAGGTTTGTCTAAGTTTGTCCCAAGTTATTTTATTTCTAAGGACAAACCTAGACAAACCTTAGAATGAGACAAAAGAGACTAACTTGGATGAACAAAGACAAACGTTAGTCTCATTCTAAGGTTTGTCTAAGTTCATCCCAAGTTAGTCTACTTCTAAGGACAAACTTAGACAAACCTTAGAATGAGACTAACGAGACTAACTTGGGACGAACAAAGACAAACGTTAGTCTCCTTCTAAGGTTTGTGTAAGTTCATCCTAAGTTAGTCTATTTTTAAGGACGAACTTTGACAAATCTTAGAATGAGACTAAAGTGACTAACTTGGGATGAACAAAGACAAACTTTAGTCTCATTCTAAGGTTTGTCTAAGTTTGTCCCAAGTTAGTCTATTTCTAAGGACGAACTTAGACAAACCTTTGAATGAGACTAACGAGACTAACTTGGGAAGAACAAAGACAAACTTCAGTCTCATTCTAAGGTTTATATAAGTTCGTCCTAAGTTAGTCTAAGTTCGTCCCAAGTTAGTCTCTTTCTAAGGACGAACTTAGACAAACCTTAGAATGAGACTAACGAGACTAACTTGGGAAGAACAAAGACAAACGTTAGTCTCATTCTAAGGTTTGTGATACGGAGGGGAAACGGGACTTTACGATGTAGGCTCTGATGGAGGAGGGTAGGAGGTGCAACCCGGCGATTCTTGAAGCTAACCACTGGTTGTACAATGACCTGCAACAAGTAATTGCCTAACCACACTCTAACTTTCCAAACCACACAACCACGCACGAAGTTGGAAGCACAATTTGGTTGCCGTCGAACGACCGCTTATGCAATCTCACAAGGAAACTACAAGAGCAAGGGGTAGAGAACTCTCTGTTGAATATGATGTAGCAATAGCTAAAATCTGAAAATCTGATGAATAAATTGAAAATCTGAATGTTTGCAAAATACATGTAGATGAGTAGTTATACTAATAATTGAAAGTAGATGCATGCGTTGTATAGGATTACTTGTAATAGTAGATGACCGACGAGGTGAGGCTAGTGTGTCCTCATCATCCTCCCCCTCTTCAAAAAGAGTCATCCTCGACTCTGATTCTTCTGCACCCAAGTAAGGCGACAAGTCAGACACGTTGAAAGTAGGACTCACCGCATAGTCTTCTGGTAGTTCAATCTTGTAGGCATTTTCATTTATTTTTGCTAACAATTCGAATGGTCCATCCCCACGAGGCATGAGTTCGGACTTGCGTTTCTCCGAAAAATGTTCTTTATGTAGATGTATCCAAACAAGATCTCTGGGTTCAAACGTTACCTTCATTCGGTTCTTGTTAGCCTTGTGTGCGTAATACTTTACCTTTTTCTCAATCTGCTCCCTAGTATTCTCGTGAATCCTTCTCACATATGTAGCTCGCTTTGAGGCCTCCATATTACTTCAATCTTGCAATGGAAGTGGCAGCAAGTCTGGTGGTGAAATGGGTTTGAATCCATAAACCACCTCAAATGGGCACATGCTTGTGGCAGAGAGAGAACTGCCCTATTGTAAGCGAACTCGATGTGCGGCAAGCACTCTACCTATTCCTTTAGGTTCTTCTTGATTAAAGTCCTTAGTAACGTTGAAAGGGTACGGTTTACCAACTCCGTTGGGCCATCAGTTTGTGGGGTTTTTTTTTAAAACTGGACGGTGCCAGTACCTTTATTAAGAAAAGGATCCAAAAAGCCTAGATCGTGGCAAGTACAAAACCTCCCTCAAGCGCCAGGAGAAAGTTATAGAACCTTTCCCCTTAAAAACGCCGAACAGGCTAAGAAAAAACTAGGAAATGCCCCGACAAGAATAAAGAAGAAACAATGGGTTAGCCTAACATGACCTAGAACGCCGCAGAAGTTAGCAGAATAAGCAGTCACTGAAACACGAAGACCAGCCAGACGCCTGGAAAGCCCGCCTGGACAGCTAAATACTAAGATCATCTCTAAGGCTTTGCAGCACCAACGCCTCGCTATCATGCCCATGAATACAATCCTCACGATCACATAAGAAAATATGACCAATATTATCATGAATAATGGCCTGCTTGACAAAAGAAGGAGCTCTCCCTTCAGCAAGGTGTTCTCCTTGGGCCGCAGCACAGGCCACTGCGATAGAAGCGCCATTGGCCTTAGGACAGCACCTCCGAAATTGGACACCAAGGAGATCAGAAAATAAGCTCCTCTGCTTGTACAACTCACTCCAGGGAATATCATGAAAGTGCCTCGGGTCAAGCCACAACATGAAAGCGTAGGACCTAACAACAAGGCTGATGTCCATCCCACTATCGAGACCATGTCTAGCGCCCATCTTAGCTAGCGAAATCAAACAGGCAAAATCATCCGATTCAACCACCTCAATCCCAAAAAAGCTGGCCACAATACCTCTATCATTCTTAATGACATAGCCTCCAAACACGCGGTCATTTCTTCGAATACAGGCTAAATAAGTCGAACATCTGTTGGGAATGATAGGACTAGAAATCCATCTGCCCGCAGAAAAAGTCCTCCCTGCCTTAGAAAGGTGAAGCACCCGCTTGAGGCAAGCGTCCCCAACATCCCGAGCTAGTTTAGATGGCACTAATCTTGCAAGGTCCATACCCCATCTGTCGATGCACACCCTAATAGGGGGACTACGCTGATCATAAAGAATGCCATTTCGATACTTCCAAATTTCCCACAAGGTGCAGCAAGCAACACCAATTTTAATACAAGACATAAAGTTCTTGGGGCTTCTAGCAGCAATGACTCTAGTAAAGCTCTCCTTCCCTCCGATCAAGCCACCCGTAAACATGGATTTGAAATAAGTCCACGCAGATTGCGCAATGTCACCTTTGAAGAACAGATGGTTGATAGATTCCACAGAGGGACATTGGCAACATCTACACCTCAAAGCCATATTAATACCAATGCCCATCACCTTATCATCAGTAGGAACGGCAGACATGAAAAACTTTCACACAAAACAACCAACTTTCATTGGTATCCACTTCCTCCATATATTATTAGCCCATCTAACATCCGGCCACTTAGTTTGGAAGGACCTCCTGAACTTGTTCGCAGAGAAGCAACCATTCTCACTCCCTTCCCAAATGTAGATGTCTTCCCCACTAGAACAACTCAGATTCTCATATAGACTCCGTCTATTGGCAAGAATGCGGCTGATGGTATCCTGCCAGTTAGTACCGTCACTCCGAACGTCCCGCAACCTAGCATTAACTAGGCACCTGGGTTTGGTGATACCAAGACGATCACAAAACTGAGCCACAGAGATGTTCCCTTTCCCAATGATCCATCTCGACTCCTCACGCAAAAAACAATAATATGATCAATGGAGTTCCAAATACAGGACCCTCTAGTGCCATGAATAAATCTCCTCCTAGCATGAAAAGCCCATGAAGAATCAGAATTAATATAGGTCCAGGCTAATTTACCATGCAAGGCCAGCATCACATCCTCCAGCCTTTTAATCCCCAACCCACCTGCGGATTTTTCTCTACAAACATTCTCCCAATTAACCCAATGCCTCCTCTTACCATCCCCTTTGTCCCACAGGAAACTCCGGATGATACTCCCCACACGATTGAGCACAGTAATGGGAATAGGAAGAATAGACATACAATGAATGCCAACTGAATTTAGCACAAAATCAATAAGAGTGATCTTACCACCGAAGGATAACATGTTCTTCATCCACCCACTGATTCTTTTCCTGACTTTTTCCTCCAAACTCTGAAAATATTCAATCTTTGTACGCCCAGTATATAGAGGGACGCCGAAGTAGGTAACAGGAAAAGTGCCTTTGTGAAACTTTGTAATGTCAAGAAGCATTTTCTGTCTAGCTTTTCTCATCTTCTTAGGGAAGAAAATAAAGCTCTTTTCATTATTAAGTTGCTGACCGGAGTAGTCACAAAAATCTTGGATGATAACCATAAGATTTTCAATAGATTTCTTGCACCCATTACTAAAAATGAGGATATCATCAGCAAACAAGAGGGAGGTAATGGACCTTCCTCCAACGCCAGTATAGTAACCCTGGATAAACCCTTCACTAACAACATGATTAATATCCTTGGTAAGCCACTCCATAGCAATAACGAAAAGCATGGGCGATAGAGGATCACCTTGGCGCAACCTCTGAGAGGATTTAAAATGCCCATAGCGCCTGCCATCCCATTTAATAGAGAACCACGGACTAGAGATGCATCTAAAAATGAGATCAACAAATTTTTCGCAGCAGCCAGAAGCACGCAGAGCATCCAGAATAAAGCTCCAAGACATTCTATCATACGCCTTAGACATGTCAAGCTTAATCATAATATTCCCACCCTTCGTTTTTTGCTTGAAATCAAACAACAAATCATGACCAAGGGCAATATTCTCCAGAATACTCCTTCCTTTCACAAAGCCAACTTGCTCAGGACTAACAAGCTTGTGAAGAACATGCGACAAACGAGAATTTAACAACCTGGAGAATAATTTATGCACAACATTACATAAACTGATTGGCCGCAAATCAGCAATACTAGTAGGATTAGGAGCCTTGGGAATTAGGGTCAGATAAGTCCCACCTACAATTTTAGGAATTTGCAAACCAAAGAAGAAGCCAGAAACGCCCTTCAACACATCTGCCTTAATAAGGTCCCATAAGAACACAAAGAAACGAGCAGTAAACCCGTCCGGGCCAGGAGCACTATCATCACTTATACATTTTAACTCCAGAAGAATTTCATCACCAGTAGGGCACCTTGTAAGCTCATCATTCTCATCATCAGAAATAACCCTATCGAAATACCCAAAAGCATGAGTAGGGGGAGGAGGGTTATGCCCTGTAAGGAGGTTAGAATAAAAACCAACAGCCTCGGCCCCTATCTGCTCCGACGTCGCAGTGACTGAATCCTCATCAACTATGAAATTCACACGTGATTGGACACGCCTCATCTTTATAGCACCATGGAAAAAATCCGAATTGACATCACCATCCTTCAGCCACCTTACTCTAGCATTTTCCTTCAACAGGCACAAATCTTGTCTAATAACATCATCAAGCATCAACTTGCAATTAAGAATATCAGAATTGAGCACATCATCATATCCTTCCTGCAACCTTCTTTCAAGGACTTGGATTTTCATTTTCAGCTCTCGGATCTTCCTCTTAACACACCCATAAACTGCCCAGTTCCAGGTTTTTAGCCGGACCCTAACCTTTTTCAGTTTCAGCCCATGGCTCATAATAGGATCAGGATGAGAAATCCCAGACCAAGCATCCTTCACAACATCATAAAAACCAGGATGATCCTCCCAAATTTTCAAATAATAAAAGAAAAAACCTTTCCTGTCTTTATCCTCCAAATCAATCAGCAAAGGGCAATGATCTGATTTAACCAGAGCAAGATGCTACACTTGCATACAAGGGAACTTACAGAAGGCCTGGTCATTGCAGATCACACGATCAAGTCTCTCCCAAACTCTAGTATCCCCCCTGTGATTATTGCTCCAAGTAAACGGGTTCCCTTTAAAACCAACATCAGAAACACCTGCATCCATGTGAAATTGATTAAAAGCATCCATACTACCATCATCATCCAGATTGCCACCTCTTTTCTCATCCCAGTTAGAAATAACATTGAAATCTCCAGCAATAATCCAAGGACAATTAACAGATTCACTATACTCCACCAAATCATCGAAAGGCCCTGTCTTTCATTTTTATCACAAGAGGCATAAATCAACGTACAAGCCATATTTTCCCCAACATTCAAACTATTCACTTCAATAGTCACACACTGTCTTTTCCAGATAGGATTACCCACAACAATATCATCCTTCCAAAAAAGCCAAATATGATCATTAATATCAGCACCTTCCAAAAAATTTGAAAAACCAAGGAAGCTAGCAATATTAGATATACGCCCACCATGAATTTTTGGCTCCAGAATCACCAGCATATCGACAGAATGAGAGTTAAGGATACCTTTGAGATAGTATTGAGAATCAACATTACCTATCCCACAAATATTTCAACATAAAATTTGGTTTGTCAACATTGATCACCATCTTTTAGGTAGTACTTGCTACCTTCTCCAAATTCAGATTTTTGAGCGCCATGTTCCATAGCTTTCCTTCCTCGTAAAGCATGGGCCGCTGCTCTTGAATGGGCCAAGGTGCCCAGCTCTTCACAGTAAACCATACTACCTCCCTCCTTAACATACACATCATCAGAATTCCCATTTAGAGCTTTCAGCCTCTCCATTCTCTTAGCTAAGTGCTTCACAGATATGTCGGGATAAGTTGTGTCAGACCTCCTGAGAATTGATTTGGGAGGACCAAGTTCAGCACCATCACTCTTTATTGAATTGCCCATACACACCTTTCCCTCCTCCTTATCATTCTCTTTGAAAACAACTACAGCCAAATTGGGATCAATGGTCTCCTCTTCCTGAAGCTATTCACTAGCTATTAGAACAGAATTCTCCCCTGCAGCCACTCCCTCCATCTCGGCTAGCTAAATAACAGTGAAATTATATCCCCTGTTCAAGCTTGTGTCCAGGGTACTGTTGCAACAGTCCTTGAACTCTTTGCACAACAGTTCAGCTGACAGTTCAAGGTATAGTTGAGACAGCCCTTGGACACCTCTCGCAATAATCCAGCAGTTAGTGAAGATAACTGAGACACACACAGTTAACCAGAATCGAACTCTACCAGAGAGTGTTCCAACAAATGATTAAACAGTTAATGAAGCAGTAACGGGAACCAAAGGGAACGAAACGGGAGCACACACGATATGTTACCCAGTTCGGCTTCGCCTACTCTGGGGGGTTTCCCACACCCTATAATGGGACACAAATCGTATTACGAGATTTAGAGCTACAAATGGTCTTACTCTTACACAACCCCGTGTTTGTAATCGCCGAGCCTCTACCTCTCTGTCTCTCGGATTTGCAATCTCGGTTCGTCGCTACTCCCCTCGATCCCCAGTGGGTAGGACGAGACTTCTCTCTCGGCCTAGTCTTGAACTTCTCGGAAGTCCAGTCGCCTTCTCTCAAAGACGTAGCTTGATAGCTGTGTGTGTGTACTTCGTTGATCCTCCAGCACAGCCTGAATACCACACCAAACAGTCTGTTGCTTTGGGGCTGATATTCCGATGTGGAATGATCAGCCGTCGCTTCTCCCCCAATCTCACGAACTCTCGTGTTTAGCTTTTCTCTCGGGGGTCGCACACATAAGGACGCCCTAGCATTGTATTTATATGCTTGGACAAAACCCTAATCCGATCAGAATATGTCGTCAAATAATTCGAAGATGTTGCGAAATATTTGCTGAATATTCAATCTATATTCAATCTTTGAAGATGACTTCCACCCCAAGCCATCCGATATTTTCTCAGCCAATCTGTGTATATTTGATCGCACAAATCTTTGATGATGATCTGTCGATTGGCTCCAATCAAATAACTTCGTTGACATCTTCTGGATTCGATCGCACAAATCTCGTTGTGCTCCAATCAAATAACTTCGTTGACATCTTCGGGATTCGATCGCACAAATCTCGTCGTCAACATCTTCTTCATAAGATATCTTCTTTTTCAAGTTAGACAGGTGGTTTCCAATTCTGGTAAGGAAATATTAGAGTGACCTCTCGAAGGATCTGTGTCTCCAACTGGAAAGAGTTAGACCGACTCCAACTAGAAAGATCCTCAATCTTTAGTATCTTCAGAATAAACCGTATCTTGATCATGCGTCTTCTGTACGCTGTACTTCTGTTCCAATATCTGATTGGACTCTGTCTTAAACTGTCTAAAGATGTTTTGTCAAAGACATGCCAATCATGGGAACATCAAACAGCCTTCCCATGTGCCTTCTCCATGCTTTTTCCTTCTTTGTTAGTGTCATCAACATTTCCCTTTTGCACCATGGGCACTGGGATATTAGTATTGGTAAATCTCACCTTTCTAGCACTTTTTTTCTTTTTAACTTGCACCCATTCTTCTTGAGTGCCATAAGGAGTTTTCTTCTGATTCGCATGACTATTCTGAATAGTAACTTCTACTGATTTGCGCTCCTTCTGAATATGCATACTAGGTTGCTCCTTAGGTTCATTTTCTGTGCCATGTTTCTTCCTACACATTGACATATCATGCCCATGAACCTTACAATAGGTACAATAGGCCAGATTTCCCTCCACCTCAATCCTCTGCCAAAAGACTCTCCCATCAGATATGGTGATTCGGACTTCATCCGGAATAGGACTACACACATCAAGTTCCACACAAGCTCTAACATATTTGAGGGTAGCACATGCCTTCGACCTCTCATCCAAATCCAGGAAAAAACCAAAAGAATTGACAATGCTGGCCACATAGTTCCTAGTAACAAAACCAGGATGTATACCTGGTAATCTGACCCACTTAGTTGTAGTAGATGATTCTTTCTTCGGGCTGTAATCAGGGGAGTACCGAAATAGGCGAAACATGGCGTGCCCTACCTTGCTGAGAGGAGAAGTAAGGACAACATTCGCATCTTCCTCAGAGTCAAGTATTATCATCAAATGCCGAGAGTCCCAAATATCACTGACCGTAGCTCTGCCTTTTATATGCCAGTTATCCTTGAAGACTTGCCGGATAACTTCATTGGTCGGCCTCCCCAAGGTGAACTTAGCAACAAGCGAATGTTTGAAGAGAGCAACCCCTGCTTCGAACTCAGCTACTGTGAAGTGGACAGAGGGCTTCCCATCAACGGTCGAGTATTGGCGAGATGGCAGCACAATTGGTTTGAAGCGAGGGACCAATCTGGGTCTCGAAGCCGCGGAAGCAAATGAGCTCGCCGGAGCACTAGCCTTCACTTCCGATGCATAGGAGGACGTTGGCGCAAAGGGATTCGCACTTACCATAACCTCTGGAGATAAAGGTTGCTCCTTTGAACAAACATGAGCTAGATCCGGCGATAAAGATCCAACCTTTGCATCAGCCGAAACCAGATCTGGAGATGGGTGATGCGTCGGATTTGCCATAGGAGCAGCCGTGGGCCGCCTACTGTCTGCCAGTACCCAGCCAGAGAGGAGGGACGGAGCCGAAATCAATCCTCCAGCCGACTGTCGGAGAAGAAGAGACGAGTCGTGAGTTTCACCGAAATCGCCAGAGATGAGAGAGAAAATTTCAAGTTTGAGACTTATTGACAAGTTGTTGAAAATAATAGCTTGGTCCCAAGCTTTCCCCATAATGTCTTCCAAAAGTAGCTCATAAACTTCACATCACGATCAGATACGATCGTCCTTGGTACTCCATCCAGACGCACAACCTCCCTGAAAAATAAATCAGTCACATGTGAAGCATCATCGCTCTTATGACATGGAATGAAATGTGCCATCTTCGAGAATCTATCAACAACAACAAAAACTGAATCCCTTCCCCTCTTTGTTTTAGGTAGTCTTAACACAAAATCCATACTAATATCTTCCCAAGGAACACTAGGAACGGGTAGAGGAGTATATAAACCGTGAGGGTTAAGTTTTGACTTAGCTTTGTGACATGTAATGCATCGTTGCACGAATCTTTCAACATCCTTCCTCATCTTTGGCCTATAAAAATGATCAGCAAGCATCTCATAAGTCTTCTCCCGGCTAAAATGACGCATCAAAACACCTGCATGTGATTCTTGCAATAACAAAAGCCTAACCGAACAATCAGGAACACAAAGTTTGTTAGCTCTAAAAAGGAATCCATCATGCATATGATACTTATCCCATCCTTTTCCATCTTGACATCTTTCATATGGTTCTTAAAGTAAGGATCATCAACATACAAAGCTTTCAAACTTTCAAGTCCAAGCACTTTTACCCTTCTTATATCTCATAATATATGGGAATGTCTCAATGAATTCTACCCATTTAGCATGCCTCCTATTGAGCTTAGCTTGACCCTTAAGATGTTTCAATGCTTCATGATCAGAATGAATGACAAACTCCTTAGTCCATAAGTAATGTTGCCAAGTTTCAAGCACACGAACTAAAGCATACAATTCCTTATTATAAACTGAATACATCAACTTTGCACCACTCAATTCTCACTTAAATATGCTATCGGTTTGCTTTCTTGCATTAAGACACCACCAATACCTATTCCACTAGCATCACACTCTATTTCCAAAGTTTTGTTAAAATCAGGAAGAACAAGCACCGGTGACTCCGTTAATCGTTTCTTAAGCTCTTTGAAAGCATTTTCTTGACGCACATCCCATTTGAAAACAACTCCCTTCTTTGTTAACTCATTCAATGGGGCAGCAATGGTACTAAAATCTTTAACAAACCTTCTATAGCAACCAGCAAGACCATGAAAACTTCTTACTTGACTCATATTGAGAGGAGTAGGCCAATTCTTGATTGCCTCAAACTTTGATTCGTCAACCTCAATCCCTTGCCCTGAAACGACACAGTCATAAAAAACAACCCTCTTCGTGCAAAATGAGCACTTGTCCATGTTAGCATATAACTGTTCCCTCCTAAGAACATCTAACACAAGTTTGATATGATCAATATGCTCATCTATAGACTTGCTGTATATCAAGATGTCATCAAAGTAAACAACAACAAATCTCCCAATGTAAGCTCTCAAAACATGATTCATTAACCATGTGAAAGTACTAGGTGCATTATTTAATCCAAACGACATGACTAACCACTCATACAATCCAAATTTTGTTTTGAATGTCGTTTTCCATTCATCTCCCTCTTTCATCCAAATTTGATGATATCCACTACGCAAATCAACCTTAGAGAATATCACAGAGCCACTAAATTCATCAAGCATATCATCTAACCTAGGAATAGGATGACGATATCGAACAGTAATATTGTTTATGGCCCTACAATCAACACACATACAACAAGAACCATCCTTCTTAGGAACTAAAATAACAGGGATAGCACAAGGACTTAAACTTTCACGTACATAACCTTTATTTAAGAGTTCTTGTACCTCCCTTTGTATCTCCTTTGTCTCTTCAGGGTTAGTGCGATAGGCTGGATGGTTTGGAAGTGAAGCTCCTAGAATGAGATCAACCTGATGCTCAATGCCACGCAAAGGAGGTAGTCCCGGTGGAATCTCCTCGGGAAAAACATCTTTATAACCTGCAAGACATGAGCAAATGCACTAGGAAGGGATGTCAAGTCGTTAGTCGATACCAATGTATCTTTGTACATCAGCACAAAGATCACTTGACTTGTGTTATTCCTCACATCTCTCAACTCAGATTTGGTAGCTAGCATGATGAAATTCACTCCCTCACTTTTCTGTTTCTCTCTCGTGTTTGTTTTGGGACACTCACTCACTGTTTTGTGGTTTACGCTCGTATGTTTTTTCTCTCCAACTCTCACACTCACTTTGTTTCCCTCTCTGGTTTTTTGCATATGCTCAGTCATAATTTATTGCGGTGTCAGAGGTCGGAGCACCAAATCCTTGCCTTTCCACTTGATTGTGTAATGGTTTGTGCGTCCACAATGTTGCGCTGAAACATCATATTGCCACGGCCTTCCCAAAAGTAAATGACACACCTTCATGGGTAGAACATCACACTCAACCGTGTTAATATAATCGCCAATCTTAAACTGAACTTTTACCTTGTGTGTAATCTTCATTTCTCCGCATTCACTTAACCATTGCACATGGTATGGGTGAGGATGTGGCAGCAACTTCAGCTCAAGCTTTTCACACATCTCTTTACTTGCAAGGTTTTGGCACCTTCCTCCATCAATTATTACTTTCGCAACTTTGTCTTGAACTCTTGCTCTTGTTTGGAAAAGGTTGTGCCGTTGACAATTTTCTGAATCTTTCATTTGCACACTGAGCACCTTGGTAACAACAAGTGAGGCACCTTGCTCATAATCACAATAACTGTGTTCTTCATCATTAAGAGTAGCATCAGCAACTTAGTCTTCCAATCTCTCCTTCCTCGGTCACGAGCATAGTACGGTTGTTTGGGCAGTCTTTGATCATATGACCACGTCCCTTACACTTGAAACACTTAATGTCTCTACTCTTTGATGTGGATCCGATGGAAGATGAACTAGATGACGCTGATTTGCCTTTCTCCCTTGAAGTTTTGGTTCCACCACTACGAGTGTTGGAACGGTTGCCACCTACAGAGTTAGTAGTAATGCCTCGACTAACATTAAATTGTGGTACAAACTTACTTCCACTTGCTGTAGTCCGAGTATTGAATGAGGTTGATTTGTTCAGCTTTCAGTCATCTTGCTATTGTCGTTCAGCGTTTGAAGCAAGATGCACCAACTCTATGACATTTCGGTAAGGTTGTAGCTCAACAATCCGTTTCACACTTGATTTCAAACCATACAAGAATCGAGCCATGGACTGCTCCTCATCTTCTTGTATATCGGCACGTATAATAGCCTTCTCCATCTCCTTGTGGTACTCCTCAACGGATTGTTTACCTTGCCTCAAGTTTTGAAGCTTGTCAAAGATGTCTCTTCTATAGTGTCTTGGAATGAATCTCGCCCTCATCTCACGCCTCATTTCTGCCCAACTAGCAATAGGGAATCCTTCTCATTCTTCTCTTTGTCGCTGAACTTGTTCCCACCGTATAAGCGCATAGTCTTCAAACTCCAATGAAGCCATGGCAAGCTTCTTCTCTTCAGAATAGTTATGCATGCGGAAAATCTTATCAACCTTCAAACTTTGGAATAGTGATTCAGCTTACCAAACCTTTCCTCATCAAGACCAAAGTTTCCACGTTGACGGAATCCAGCATTCCTAAACATGTCACGATCCTCATTGTCAAATTCATCATCAATGTCATCATGGTTCATATCACCTCTTCCACGACCTCGTCCTCGTCCATTGTATGGAGCATCTCCAAAATTATTCCCACGACCAGCAACTATGTTATTTGTGTTGTTGGCGACATGGTTTTGCCGTCCATGAGCATTTGGTGCAGCAACCTCTCCATTAGTCCCCTCAGTCTCATCGCCATGCACACTTACATCTCTCGTGGCTTTTCGTAGTTCTCGATCAACTTGAGAACCTATATTAACTTGCTTAGCAGCAAGATTTTGGGTTAGTTGTTTATTAACATTACCCATAAGTTGTTGAAGATCCTCGGACATTCTATCTTGCTTTTCCTCCAATGATTCAATGCTTGCCCGAAACTCTTGACGAATATGATCACGTAAAGCATTGAAATGGAAGCGAGTGATGAGCTGGTTGAGCGGTCCAACACCATCAATTTGGTACCCATTCTCATCATCTGCCATGATTAGGTACACACAAAATAAAGAAAGAGAAACAACTAACAAAGAAGAAAGAAAGTGTATATGAAAACTCAACCTCACCTTCTCTTACCAACCGAAGCTCGTGAAGATTCCATGTGAGTGCAGATTTGTGTTCTACATCGGTGATGATGGTTGGTCCAAAAGAGTGACAACCAAGCGCATACAAGTCGAGAATCACACAAACAATGGCTGATTTTGGATGCACTACTCAATAGACTAGATGAAATCCTTACAAATTCAGCAACTCTTTTCTTTTGGTTTTTTTTTGCCTTTTTTGGACAGAATTGAAATCAACAAAACTACAAAGGGATAGATGATACCAATGTAACAATGGCTCTGATTACCAAATGATACGGAGTAGAAACGAGACTTTACGATGTAGGATCTGATGGAGGAGGGTAGGTAGTGCAACCCGACGGTTCTTGAAGCCAACCACTGTTTGTACAATGACCTGCAACAAGGAATTGCCTAACCACACTCTAACTTTCCAAACCACACAACCACGCACGAAGTTTGAAGCACAATTTGGTTGCCGTCGAACGACCGCTTATGCAATCTCACAAGGAAACTACAAGAGCAAGGGGTAGAGAACCCTCTCTTGAATATGAAGTAGCAATAGCTAAGATCTGAAAATCGGATGAATAAATTGAAAATCTGAATGTTTGCAAAATACATGTAGATGAGTAGTTATACTAAGAAATAAAAGTAGATGCATGCGTTGTATAGGATTACTTGTAATAGTAGATGACCGACGAGGTGAGGCTAGAGTGTCCTCATCAGTTTGTCTAAGTTCGTCCCAAGTTAGTCTATTTCTAAGGACAAACTTAGACAAACCTTAGAATGAGACTAACGAGACTAACTTGGGACGAACAAAGACGAACGTTAGTCTCATTCTAAGGTTTGTGTAAGTTGGTCCCAAGTTAGTCTATTTCTAAGGACGAACTCAAACAGACCTTAGAATGAGACTAAAGAGACTAACTTGGGACAAACAAAGACAAACATTAGTCTCATTCTAAGGTTTGTCTATGTTTGTCCCAAGTTAGTCTAAGTTCGTCCCAAGTTAGTCTATTTCTAAGGACGAACTTAGACAACCCTTATAATGAGACTAACGAGACTAACTTGGGACGAACAAAGACAAACTTTTGTCTCATTCTAAGGTTTTGTCTCATTCTAAGGTTTGGGACGAACTTAGACAAACTTTTTTTATTTGCGCTATCGCATCCCCTTCTGTAGCCGTCTTTAGCCCTCTCTTCTAGCGCTGTTGCGCCCTTGCTTGTACTGTTTTCCCATTTGGGCTATATCCCTTCAATAAAGTTTCTTGAAGAAAAAAAAAGGTTTGTCTAAGTTTGTCCCAAGGTAGTCTATTTCTAAGGACAAACTTAGACAAACCTTAGAATGAGACTAACGAGACTAACTTGAGACGAAGAAAGACAAACTTTGGTCTCATTCTAAGGTTTGTGTAAGTTCGTCCTAAGTTAGTCTCAGTTCGTCCCAAGTTAGTCTCTTTTTAAAGATGAACATAGACAAACCTTAGAATGAGACTAACGAGACTAACTTGGGAAGAACAAAGACAAATGTTAGTCTCATTCTAAGTTTTTTTTAAGTTTGTCCTAAGTTAGTCTATTTCTAAGGACAAATTTAGACAAACCTTAGAATGAGACTAATGTTTGTCTTTGTTCGTCCCAAGTTAGTCTCTTTAGTCTCATTCTAAGGTTTGTGTAAGTTCGTCCAAGTTAGTCTATTTCGAAGGATGAACTCAGACAAACCTTAGAATGTGACTAAAGAGACTAACTTGGGACGAACAAAGACAAACATTAGTCTCATTCTAAGGTTTGCTTAAGTTTGTCCCAAGTTAGTCTAAGCTCGTCCCAAGTTAGTCTATTTCTAAGGGCGAACTTAGACAAACCTTAGAATGAGACAAACAAGACTAACTTGTGATGAACAAAGACAAATATTTGTCTCATTCAAAGGTTTGTCTAAGTTCGTCCCAAGTTAGTCTAAGTTCATCCCAATTTAGTCTATTTCTAAGGACGAACTTAGACAAACTTTAAAATGAAACTAACTTCGGGCGAACAAAGACAAACTTTAGTCTCATTCTAAGGTTTGTCTAAGTTCGTCCTAATTTAGTCTAAGTTCGTCCCAACTTAGTCTCTTTCTAAGGACGAACTTAGACAAACCTTAGAATGAGACTAGCTAGACTAACTTGGGACGAACAAAGACAAACGTTAGTCTCATTCTAAGGTTTGTCAAAGTTCATCCCAAGTTAGTCTCTTTCAAAGGACGAACTTAGAAAAGCCTTAGAATGTGACTAACTAGACTATCTTGGGACGAACAAAGACTGATTTTAGTTTCATCCTAAGGGTAGTCTAAGTTCGTCCCAACTTAGTCTATTTCTAAGGACGAACTTAGACAAACATTAGCATGTGACTAAAGAGACTAACTTGGGACGAACAAAGACAAAGGTTAGTCTCATTCTAAGGTTTGTCTAAGTTCGTCCCAAGTTAGTCTATTTCTAAAGATAAACATAGACAAACCTCTAAAGAGACTAAATTGGTACGAACAAAGACAAACGTTAGTCTCATTCCAAATTTTGTCTAAGTTCATCCGAAGTTAGTCTAAGTTTGTTCCGAGTTAGTCTATTTACTTAGACAACCCGTAGAATGAGACTAACAAGACTAACTTGGGACGAACAAAGACAAAGGTTAGTCTCATTCTAAGGTTTGTCTAAGTTCGTCCCAAGTTTGTCTATTTTTTTAAGGACGAACTTAGACAAACCTTAGAATGAAACAAACGAGACTAACTTGGGACGAACAAAGACAAACGTTAGTCTCATTCTAAGGTTTGTGTAAGTTTGTCCCAAGTTAGTCTATTTCTAAGGACGAACTTAGACAAACATTAGGATGAGACTAAATAGACTAACTTGGGATGAACAAAGACAAACTTTAGTCTCATTCTAAGGTTTGTCGAAGTTCATCCCAAGTTAGTCTAAGTTCGTCCCACGTTAGTCTGTTTCTAGACGAACTTAGACAAACCTTAGAATGAGACTAACGAGACTAACTTGGGACGAACAAAGACAAACGTTAGTCTCATTCGAAGGTTTGTCTAAGTTCGTCCCAAGTTAGTCTATTTCTAAGGAAGAACTTAGACAACCCTTATAATGAGACTAATGAGACTAACTTGGGACCAACAAAGGCAAACTTTTGACAAACCTTAGAGTGAGACTAAAGAGACTAACTTATGATGAAAAAAGACAAACGTTAGTCTCATTCTAAGGTTTCTCTAAGTTCGTCCCATGTTAGTCTAATTTCGTTCCAAGTTAGTCTATTTCGAAGGATGAACTTAGACAACCCTTATAATGAGACTAACGAGACTAACTTGGGACGAACAATAACAAACGTTAGTCTCATTCTAAGGTTTGTGTAAGTTCGTCCCAAGCTAGTCTATTTCTAAGGACGAACTTAGACAAACCTTATGATGAGACTAAATAGACTAACTTGGGATGAACAAAGACAAACTTTAGTCTCATTCTAAGGTTTGTCGAAGTTCATCCCAAGTTAGTCTAAGTTCGTCCCACGTTAGTCTATTTCTAAGGACGAACTTAGACAAACCTTAGAATGAGACTAACGAGACTAACTTGGGACGAACAAAGACAAATGTTAGTCTCATTTGAAGGTTTGTCTAAGTTCGTCCCAAGTTAGTATATTTCTAAGGAAGAACTTAGACAACCCTTATAATGTGACTAACGAGACTAACTTGGGACCAACAAAGGCAAACTTTTGACAAACCTTAGAATGAGACTAACGAGACTAACTTGAAACGAACAAAGACAAACGTTAGTCTCATTATAAGGTTTGTGTAAGTTCGTTCAAGTTAGTCTATTTCGAAGGATGAACTTAGACAAACCTTAGAATGACACTAAAGAGACTAACTTGGGACGAACAAAGACAAACATTAGTCTCATTCTAAGGTTTGTCTGAGTTCGTCTTAAGTTAGTCTAAGTTCGTCCCAAGTTAGTTTATTTGTAAGGGTGAACTTAGACAAACCTTAGAATGAGACTAATGATCAGTCGAGTTTTCGACTAATTTATGACCATTCTTCACTATAGTTTTAGGTCGTTTCCAACATTATTTTAATGTCATTTGACCTCTATCTCTACATTTCAGGTAGAAAACAAGTTTCCCCCAAGGTCGAAGCCAAAATATGAAAACTCGGGGGAAAACTGAAGATTTAGAGCAAAACCGAGCAGATTGACCTTTACGGCTTGTTATGGACACCTAGGGCTCATACAATGTCCAATTTTGCTGATCTTTAGCTTGTTGGAAAGATTTCAAAGGGCTACAGCTTTGTAGTTGACTCCAAGACCAAATTCGGACAGGAAGATCAATAAAAACTCCTGGGAAGTTCCAGCCGGTCGGCTGAAATCAGCCAGCTGACCGGCTGAACTCTGCTGCCTCAAATGATGCCCACGGCTATTCCCAGCCGACCGACTGAGAATCCAGCCGACCGGCTGAACTCTGCTGCTTCAAACGATGCCCATAGCCATTTCCAGTCGACCGGCTGAGAATCCAGCCGACCGGCTGAACTCTGCTGCTTCAAAAACCCTACCCGAGGCTATAAATAGAAAGAGGGCTTTTTGACTAAAGAGTGGAGGTTTTTGGGGAAAAGAAGATTGGAAAAGATGCTCATCCAAGGTCATCAATAATCAAAGGATCCAACTAAGGATAAGAAGAGAAGATCAAAAGGGAGTTCAAGGATTAACCATCCTTCTTCTTCTACGTCTTTTCCATTCTACTTGTTGTGCTATAAACCCTACTCACACCATGTTGTTATACATGATGTGTGAGTAGTGGATCTTGTGTTTTGAGGGTCTTATGACTCTCCTTGGTACTCTTTTATCACATTTATATATTGATATTCATATGGATGATTGTTGATTTCATTTTCTTTTATGTTAAGAATGTTATGCACTCTAGGTGTTTGATAAAATGCCTAAGTGACAATTTGGACTAAAACTTGAACCTAGGACTTGGAAACCCTTGGGGATAGTTCTAGGATGGAGAAAATGATCAATATCTTGAATCATGTAAATGAACCTTAGGATATGGGTGCTTGACTAAGGATTGAATGTTTGAATTATTGGAGTTAGTCATTAAGCGAAACATCAATTTATCCCATCTAATGGTGTCAAATTCATGTTCTCTATGCACTTCATATATGACATGCTACAAAGTGTTTGTCAAAATGCCTAAGTAACTTGTTGAATCTAGTTTGGATAATAGAGAATATGATCCTATCTAATGTATGCATTTGTGGTTAACTAGGAGTCGAATTCATAGTAGTTATTATCTTAGGAAGAGATTGCAAGGATAATGATGCTATGGAATGAACCAATTATCTCTAGCGAGTGAGGTTCGAGCTATAAGAGAGCTTGGCTAAGACACGATTAACATAAGCATTGGTCTATCTTAGTCAAAGCTAGGTTTTCTACAATGCATAGGTAGGAAGTGAACTAGGAGTCGAGTTCATGGTATTTATTGCCATGGAATGAACCGAGAGGTTCGAGCTATAAGAGAGTTTGTCTAGGAATAGATTCAAGTGACAGTTGGTCCATCGTGCAAACTAGGTTCATTGCTATTTGACTACCATGAAATGTTTGAATGTCGTGTATGTGATCATTGAGAAAATGCCAAGGAGGGGAGTAACCCCTCAAAACACCTCTTACTTATCTTTTATCCCTAATTACTAGCCACATAGGATTTAGAATATACATTTTATACATTGGGTTTAGATTAGCCGAACGGAAACACGATCTTACATAGTGCATGTGCTTGGCTTGCTCCTCTTGGTTCGACCCGGTACTTTACCGGTTAATATAATTGTTTTGACTACATTCGATCCTCTCTTCAATGATACTATTTAGAGGTGAAAACAAATAGTTCGTCAAATGGCACCGTTGCCGGGGAGCAACCAGTTAGCACATCCCTAGATTAGATTGTGTGGAAGTTCCGACTATTCTTGTGAATATTTTCATTTTTTTTTCTTATACTTGTATATTCTCTTTTTCTCTCATATCCTTTACTAACTTTGTTTATCTTGTCTTACGAGGATGGATCACTACAACCAACAAGTCATGCATGCACACTGGATATTATTATGAAGAGGATCAACCAAATGCCCATTGTGAAGACTATTGGATGTACAACCACAACCAACAAGTCTATTCTAATGAGGGATACTATGAAGAGGAGGAACGTCCATATTCTTATTTTCAAGAGCTTGGTTATCAAACAAATTATTCCACTCCAAATTGGAATGATGGCCAACGCTTTGAAGTTGAACACTCCTACCCTCCATATTCTCAACCTCTTCATCCTTCAAGTGAACCCTCTAAGCTTGATTCCATAATTGCTACACTCCTTGAGCATCAAGAGAAAATGAAGCAAGATTTTCTCGCAAATCAAGAAAGATTGAATAGAAGCTCTGATGCTCGAATAGGGGATCTCATGGAAGTCGACCAAGATATTCATGATAGGGTCGAGATGCTTCAAGCCAAGTTAGCACAACAAGCAATTGAAAATGAAAACTTGGATGAGGAAGAGGAAGTATCCGAAGAGGAAGTCCTTGAATCTAATGCCTCAAAGGAAGAATGGGATCAAGAAGTGGAGGATGAATTTTGGAGAGCCAAGCTCATTACAACAATAGGGATGGTGAATCTTGTAACGAAGATAGGATGGAATGCAAAAATGAAGCATCCTTCTCCACTAGCACATCCCAAGATCATTTAGCTGAGACCACACAAGAGCACGCCATCCCATTAACGCTCTCTGATGGACCATAATTATACGAATCATAAACACAGTTAAACCCACCAAATTAGACTCTTTGTCTATTTAACTTTTGCTTGTTAGTTCCGATATTTATCTACAGGGTATTTTGAAGTCTAGAGAGAATACACGCTAAGGAGAGGATCTTACGCTGAAAAGATATTACGAGTCATTCCAAGGTCACGACCAGATGCTGACTGAAGAAATCTTAAGATCCTGACATTGAATTACTCAAAACAAATCCAACCAAGGAGCAACCAAAGTCAGTCTGGAGCTGAAATACACCGATAGTTTTGTGAAAACTTTACAAAACTCACTAAAACCTCCACCTTTGCCCTTATGACCGGCGGCTTCTTGTGAAGAGGATGAGTCATGGGTCGCAAAGCCACCTTGCTTCCTCCATGGATGACCTCCAACCGGCGGCTTTTGCAAGCCATGGATGGCTTGCCATGTGGTGGCTCCTCCTCCACACATCTCCTCCTCCCATGGCTATAAATAGAACCCTCCCCTCTCATTTGTAATCATCCACAATCCCAAAAACACAAAACACTTCTCTCTCTAAGTTTGGCACTTTGTAAGTTTGGTTTTCAATCTATAATACTCCTGTTGGTTCTTGAGTATTATAGTTCGGTCTTGAGCACTCTTGTCGGTTCTTGTAGTACTCAAGCTTGTCTTTACTATTCTTGAGTACTCTTGTCGGTTCTTGAAGTACTCACCCCTTTCCCTTACTTACTGTCTTTCAAAAACCGTAAGTACTTAGCTATGGTATCCACCTCTATGGATATTCGTAGCTAAACTCTTCATTCGGTTGAAGGGGTGTACTTGTATCATAAAATGTTTTAGGCCATCTTTTTAGTGCCTCTTCTTTTTATTCAAAACTTGTTCTATGTGCCATATATTAGGCCAGAACTTCCAAGGTTGAGTGGATGCTTGAAATGGCAAAACTCTTCCGTGGGGGTTCGTGAACATACTCGGGTAAGTGGATGCTTGAAATGGAAAAGCTTATCTGAGGAGTTCGACCTCTTTTAAACACCATTTGGTTTGATAAGAAATGATTGATCAAATGGATGCACATAGGCTAGTATACCTTGAAATGGGGTGCTAGTCTAAATAGAACAAGTGCTCTATGACCTTGAAATGGGCTAGACGGTGTGTGCAAATCGAGTGCTTGAAATGGCCTTGATACACTTTTGAATACTTAGAAGGATCACTAAAGGTCAATGATAAACAGGCTATGATACAAGGCCCCAGAAACCTAATGCTTTCCTTAGATTTAAAAAACCCCTTGCATTTACTTTCTTAGTATAAACTGCTATATCAACTGCTCACGTTCCGGAAGGCTTGCCAATCACGCATCACCCGCTGTAAGTCTTCTACTTTTATTTTCAGTACTTTACTTTTCTGTCATTTACTTTTCCGCACTAAAAACCAAAACCAACCAACCAATCACTTACTTTTCCGCACTAAAACCTAAATCAACCTAAAACACGCTCCCTCGCCGTACAAATCCCTCAAAGAACTACTATCCCCCTAATTCCCTTGGGTTCGACCCCTACTTACCACTTGCTACCCAATAGTAAGGTCACGAGTAGCGGAATATAAATTTGCTTTTGCACAGAGAACACCGCACCATAACGACAGTGCGGTGGGCTCCGTCACTCTCCGATGAGGAATTCTTCAATGGTGATGCCTCTTTAATAGGGGAAATACCTATTGTTGATGAAGAAGAACTCCCTCCTCCCGGAACAAGTGAGCTCGAATGTGAATCCCAACTTCTTTATGAGGACAAGATAGAGGAAGAGCTTATGGTGCAAAAAGGACTTCAAGGGTATAGACACTTTGTTGAGGTTTTCATGGAAGAAACTAGAGGACAAACTCGCATTCAAGAAAACAAAATTTTTGAAAGGGAGAATGAGGTTTGGGCACCCAAAGACACAATTGAAATACTCAAAGAAGGTGGTGTGCCCATCAAGCTCGAGACAAGTTATGAAGACCCTTTCTTCACTACTTCGTCTCGAGACAAGTTTTGGAGCTTCTTGCCATATTTTCCAAGATTATTCGGAAAAAGCTCCCATGACCCCTTAGTTCTAAAGGGGTCAAAATCCCTAAGGAAATTCCATTGTAGACTTGATGGGAAGAAATTCAAATGGGATTTGAAGATGGATTGACACAACCAAGTCCAAGGCCCTGTGAGAAGGGATCCTAGCAATGGACTTCTCAACGAGTGATTCTATGGGGTGCTTTGCTACGTCTTTGCCAAGACGGGAAAAACTAGGCCCTCGCGGGAGGTAACCCGATTTGTAAGTGTTTCATTCATGTTCTTCTATATGTTTTAGTGTTTGGCATGATTTTGAGTAGCTAAGGCTCTTGAGTGTGGAGTGTGTAATCCTTGCTTACTCTTTTGTCAAAAATCGTATAAATACTAGTGATTTCTTGGTGAAGCGTGCGTGAATTTATATTAATTTGTGGAGTTGGGTTTTGTTTAAGCGTGGAGTTGGATTCAAGCTAGATTCGAAGGATCATTCAAATCAAAATTCAAGAAATTGTTGAAGTCCAGATTCCAACCGGCTGAGAAATTCCCTCCATCCAGCCGACCGGTTGAGAGTACTCATTGAAATCCATTCCAATCGGCCATTTTCAGCCGGTCGGCTGACATTTGACCTGACCGGCTGAGTATTGCATATCCATTTCCATTTCAATCCATTCCACTCTGCCGTTTTCAGCCGGTCGGCTGACATTTGACCCGACCGGCTGAGATATGCTTATCCAAACCCTCTTCTCTTCTCTTTTTGAAATCATTTCACACCACCACACCCCTCCAACTTTCCCTTGATCTTTTTATGCTTAATGATGTTTCCCTTAGTGCTCATGTGCTTTATTGGTGTTTACTAGAGTAGAACTAAATTGTTATAACATGCTATGACTCTAGTTTTACGTTTTCTAGGCACGTAAGATACCTTGTGCACATTATGGAGGATGTAGATTACTTTCCTTGCTTGTATTCTATGAAACGTATGCCATGATGTTATCATTTGACTTGTGATGCTCTCTTGCTCATACTTGCGTTGCATAACCTTGTATGGCACTTGTTACCTTTAACCTCTCATGTGTTCTTGTCATCAAGGAAAGTTATTTGCACCATGTTCGATAACGTTTAGCACAATGGCATTTTTTCTCGATTGGTGGGGCACATCTACAAACGAGGGGAGTTCCTATGCGCCCTATTCTCATTCTCTTTATTGTTTGCGCTTAGGGACTAAGCTATGCTTTAAGTGTGGAGTGGTTTAATGCGCATAGTTCACATGCTTTCATGCCATACATACCATGTTTGACTGAGCACTTGCATTCATGTAATCTATCCCTAACATGAGAGTGTTTTTAACCACATAAGCTTGTGGTTATCAACACTAAATCTCTATAAATCACATCTAGCCTATTTGTCACATTTATTGGATCTTGAACCTAGAACCGACCTAGTCCCTTGAATGTGCATTCTTGTGAATCAATATCATTTCTATCTCTTGTCTATCTAATTTCCTAAGTATTTTCGTTGAAATACCTTGGATTATGTTTTAGCAAGCACTTTAAAAAAAATCCATGAAAAACTTAGACCTCTTTTATGCTCCTTGGTGACTTGAGTTCTTCAAACTTAGTGCCTTACCTATGATTGTTTGCCGCGCATTCCATACATTCCTTGAACATATTGTCAAGTTTTAAGTGTGGAGTCAAAAACAAAAGAGGGCAAAAAATAGGCCCCAACAAAAAATGCTTCATTTTCATGGTCAAAAGAGGGCAAAGCCCCGACCAAAAACTTTCTCAAAGGCCACGAGAAGTTTTGATCCAAAATATACAAATGCCGGGGGTTAGGAAGAAAAGTGCCCTGATGTTCCCTTGAGTGGCATGTATTTGGCAAAACGTAGCTTAGACAGTTCGAGCAAGAGTTCAGGGGGAGTTCGAACATATCCTAGTACTCATATACAGCGTGGAGCAGACGCAAGGTCATTTTCCGGAAGGATATTGGACAGCGAAGATATCGCCAAGTTAAGTCGGCCAAGGACTTATTCAAGCATAAGATATTCGAATGAATATCTACATTGAAGCCGGCGCTGCTTACTTGGGCAAGAAGACTTCGAATATTCTTCCAACAGATTTGAAAAGATATACATCAAATATCTAAGAATATTTCCTAAATATTTGATGGGATTATCTTGTGCTGATTAGGGTTTCGTCCAACGCATATAAATACAATGCAAGGGCGTCCTTAGTCGGCATCGCTTTCAAGATCAAAATATACATGATCAAACCCTACCGATTGGAAAAGAGGAAAGCGACGGCCGGTTGTGTTTCCTCACTGGAAACTCATCGGTGCAAGAGCAGTCTTATCAAGTGCAACTGAGATTGCCTGGAAGCGATCAAACTGCCGTACACAACAAAGGTAAACAAGCTTTCGAGAGAAATCATCCGAGCTTCAGGAGAAGGTCGAGAACGTTCGGACTGCAGGTTCGGACAAAGGGGATCGAGGTTAACTGCTGTAAACCTCGGTTGCAAATCTGAGAGACGCAGTGTTAGAGGCTAGGCAATTACAAGGTGTAAGTGTAAGTCCACGTACAAGCTCTAACTCGTAATAAAGATTAGCTGTCCCTTTTCGGGTGTGGGAAACCCCCCCAGAGTAGGCGTGGCCAAACTGGGTTATCATTCTGTGCATGCTCATATTATCTGCTTTGTCTGCTGAACTGGTGTGATGCGGGTTCAAGGTCTGTCGCAACTGTATCTTGAACTGTCTACTGAACTGTTGTGAAAAGAGTTCAAGGTCTGTCGCAACTGTATCTTAGACACAAGCTTAAACACGGGATATAATTTCAATTGGTACCAGAGCTGACACTCGACACACTGAGTGGGATCCTGAACTGTTCAAGATGACTCTGAAGGAAGGAAAAAGCATCACTAGACCCCCGCTACTCGAAGGATTGAACTATGCCACCTGGAAGCCCGTGATGAGATCCTTTTGGAAATCGCTAGACGAAAAAGCATGGAAGGCTGTTCTGAAAGGTTGGATGGAACCCATGATGAACAATCTCACTGGAGAATCGATCCCAAAACCACAAGCACTGTGGACAGAAGAGGAGGACAAAGCATCTATGGGAAACTCAAAGGCTATGAACGCAATTTTTTTTGCCGTAGATGAAAACGTCACGAAGCTCATCATCAACTGTGAAGTGTCCAAGGAAGCATGGGACATCCTCCAAACAGCCTTTGAAGGCACGGACAAGGTTCACAACTCACGCATGCAGGCTGTTACAACCAAGTTTGAAGAAATGAAAATGAAGGAAAGTGAAACCATCACTGAGTACAACACCAGAGTTCTGGAACTGTCCAACGAGGCGTCTGCATTAGGGAAACCCATTGATGAAGAAAGATTGGCCAGCAAAGTCCTGAGATCACTCCCTCCAAGATTTGCCATGAAGGTCACAGCCATTGAGGAAATGCATGACATTACCAAACTAAAGCTGGACGAGCTGATGGGGTCTCTCAGAACCTACGAGATCAATCATGATTTCCAAACCGGAGATGTGAAGGGAATCGCCCTCAAGGCAGACATGACAGAAGACAAACTGGACACTGGCTGCACCACTGAGCAACTGGCTATGATGGCACAGAACTTTGGAAGAATGGTGCGGCAGATCAACAGACGTGGTCCAGAACAAGGTCAGCCTCCATTAACGGGTTTCCGAAACTGGAAATCCGGCAGGCCAAGGTCCAGTGATTCAGGGCAAGACTCGTCTCCTAAAGGAAAAGAAGAGATTCAGTGCCATGAATGTAGGGGTTTCGGTCATATTGCTTCACAATGTGCAAATACCCTCATGAAGAAGAAGGCAATGGTCGCTAGCTTCAGCGACAGTGAGTCAGACGAAGAAAAAGGAGGAGAAACCACCAACTTTGTGGCCTTCGTTACAACTCTGGGTGAATGCAGCAGCACCGGTGAAACAGTTCCATCTCAGTCGGAACTCCCAGCTGAATACCTTTTAGACAGTGATGATGAAGAACTCACACAGGAGTCTCTCGCTCAGACATATAAAGATCTGTATGAAAAGTGGCTGCTACTGATCAAAGTCAACAAGAAGCTGAACGACACAATTGCAGGCGTCACTATAGAAAAGGACAATGTCTGGCAGGAGGTTGAGATACTACTTACACAAAAGGTAGAGCTCGAATGCACAGTGGACTCACTGAATACTCAACTGGTTGAGATGAAATAGGAAAGGACCAGTCTGCTTGCTCAGAACGTAGAACTCATGGGGTACAGTATCCACACTGAAACTCGACATGGAGAAAGATCGGAAGACTCATCCAGTCGGCATGGCAGGTCTGAGGAAAACCATCACAGATCTGAAGCGCAAGGAGGTGTTCAAACTCAGGAGGGTCGAACAACTGGAACTCTAGCTTGAATCTAAAAGAATGGATCATGCAGACACTGAGAAGGAGCTCAATCACCTCAAACAGTCAGTAAGAATGCTCAACTCTGGCACTAAAGACTTAAATGATATTCTCAGGTCTCAAAGGATGGAGTCTGGACATCGAGGCTTGGGGTTTACGGAAGAAGGCACCTCCAAAGGCACTATCCTTGTCAAAGCTCAACAAGTGACAGACCAACTGCCTGAACAGAAGGTGAAACAGCCCAAAGGAAAGAACCGAGCTGATCACAAGGAGACTCATGGCACACCAAGCGGTAGAAAGACCCGTAGATCACCCGTCCAAAATCGTGACTATTCACCAGTGACGCAAAGGATAGATCGGCGCACTTGCTGGTACTGCCACCAGATGGGACACATCAAACTGAAGTGTCGCCTATTTCTTGCTGAACGACGTGCCTTCCAACAACGGACCATACCGTGACAAAAACAAGTCTGGGTTCAAAAGGTAGAGCAAACCGTTTGCATGGTGGCCTACTACTCCTCAAGCTACACAGTGCAAGATAGTTGGCACCTCGACAGCGGATGCTCCGCCCACATGACAGGTAACTCTCAATATCTTACCCATATTAGACCTGTTGAGCAAATGTGGTTTGTCACCTCCGGGGATGGTGGAAAGGGTCAGGTGATCGGCTGTGGGACATTGATGGTTCCGGATCTCCCTACACTCAAGAACACCCTCCTTGTCAAAGGTCTGACAAGGAATCTTATCAGCATCAGTCAACTGTGCGGTGATGGACATTATGTGTCATTCTCTAGCTACTCATGCCTTGTCCTAGACAAGAATGGCAATACACTGATGAAAGGAAGAAGGGGTGCCAACAACTGCTACACCATTGGGATGGGTCTGATGGGATCGATGAACGACGAGAACCATGGCAAGCATGTTTCTCTTGCCACGGTTGCTCTTGCCTGTGCAAATGCTCAACATAGATTTCTGCGAGGGGGAGTGGATAAGACCTTTGCACACAAGGCCTTATTAGAGATGCGCACAAATCCATGTTGACAACTGTCCCAGGAAACTGTTGAATCAGAAGGTGTCATAGTTACGGAAGGAGTTCGTACAATGCCCATGGAAATATGCCTGGAGCCGAACAAGAAAATATGAATATGAAGGGCACCAGAAGATAATAACTCTGAGGCATACCAAGTCCTTTGTCAACCCCTATGGCAGGTTACGGAGTGGAACACCCAGATCCCCAGTGGGTCTATGTGGTGTCAACCACTTAATGCATCCGACGGTGGTCAGTCAAAGTCGAATCTCCAGCTGAACAGTTGGACTGCCACCTAAGGAAGGGAGCTGGAACAGAAGGCACAGCACGTGAAGACCAATTTTTTTTGAATATTCTCGAAGATTTTTCATGCCGTTATTTGAAACGGGAGTTGACAAATTTGGGAAGTTGAAAAGGCTAGAGTATTTTGGAGGAGACAATTTTTGTTTCCCTCAAAGTTGTCTATTGTCTAGATAGTTAGATAGACTTAGTTATCTAGTAGATCTGGTTTTGCCAAAATGCCTAGGGGGAGATTGATGTTCCCTTGAGTGGCATGTATTTGGCAAAACGTAGCTTAGACCGTTCGAGCAGGATTTCAGGGGGAGTTCGAACATATCCTAGTACTCATATACAGCGTGGAGCAGACGCAAGGATATTTTACGGAAGGATATTGGACAGCGAAGATATCGCCAAGTTAAGTCGGCCAGCGACTTATTCGAGCATAAGATATTCGAATGAATATCTACATTGAAGGCGGCGCTGCTTACTTGGGCAAGAAGACTTCGAATATTTGTCCAACCGATTTGAAAAGATATACATCAAATATCTAGGAATATTTCCTAAATATTTGATGGGATTATCTTGTGCTGATTAGGGTTTCGTCCAACGCATATAAATACAATGCAAGGGCGTCCTTAGTCGGTATCGCTTTCAAGATCAAAATATACACGATCAAACCCTACCGATTGGAAAAGAGGAAAGCGACGGCCAGTGGTGTTTCCTCACTGAAAACTCATCGGTGCAAGAGCAGTCTTATCAAGTGCAACTGAGACTGCCTGGAAGCGATCAAACTGCCGTACACAACAAAGGTGAACAAGCTTTCGAGAGAAAGCATCCGAGCTTCAGGAGAAGGTCGAGAACGTTCGGAATGCATGTTCGGACGAAGGGGATCGAGGTTAACTGCTGTAAACCTCGGTTGCAAATCTGAGAGACGCAGTGTTAGAGGCTAGGCAATTACAAGGTGTAAGTGTAAGTCCACGTACAAGCTCTAACTCGTAATAAAGATTTGCTGTCCCTTTTCGGGTGTGGGAAACCCCCCAGAGTAGGCGTGGCCGAACTGGGTTATCATTCTGTGCATGCAAATATTATCTGCTTTGTCTACTGAACTGGTGTGATACGAGTTCAAGGTCTGTCGCAACTGTATCTTGAACTGTCTACTGAACTGTTGTGAAAAGAGTTCAAGGTTTGTCGTAACTGTATCTTGGACACAAGCTTGAACACGGGATATAATTTCATTCCCCCTCGAAAGCATTTGTAGGCCAAAGGCCATTTGAAAAAGAAAATAAGAAGCACTTAAAACTTGACTTTATGTTTTTCCATCATCCTACATTTGCGCGGGTGCATCATTTGTATTGTGTGCTAGTTGGAATGAATTTTGGACGATCCATGTGCTTGCACGGGAGCTATCATTTGGTCTATGCTTGTTAATTAAGAACTCTAGTGTCGAACTCCTCTTCCCTAATGGATTATGTCTTAAGCGCCTAAGACTTGGGAACGAGTTCCATATCGCAAACCTATGGACTAGCCCTAGCTAGCATATGTGAGCGGCTGACACTCTTTTGTGTAAAACTATTATCTTTGCTTCTATTGTATTGCCTTGAAAATGAGTGGAAATTTGGATGAGACATTTGATAGCTCTAGTATTGATGATCTTGAATGCACAAACCTCATGGGTACTCAAATGGTTCAAAAGTTCTTTTGATGATAATGTGATGGTAGTCCTAGCTTGGGGTGAGGGATTTGTTTTGAGAAATCCTCGCCTTGGTAGAGCACTCTTGCATTCATTCTCATGGGATATGTGCATATGGGATTTGTGAGAATTCCCTTTTCTGAAAACTCTCACGAGACTATAACTCGTCCACTAGAGTAGCCTAGGGGTTTAAAGGCTTAATGCATACGCTAAATGCATTTGTAACGCCTACGAAAGGGAGCTAGTTAGATTGTACATACTTGTCATTTTTCTTTCAATATCATGTTTAGAAATAATGATCGAGACCTTGTGAAATCTAGTGAGGCAAATACACGAAAAATATAGCACCACTAGCATTTCGACATTTGCATGACCCAGACATATTTTCATACATTGTTCGGGAAGAACAAAACTTAAGTGTGGAGTGTTGATCAGTCAAGTTTTTGACTGATTTATGCCCATTCTTTCACTATAGTTTTGGGTTGTTTCCGACATTATTTTGATGTCATTTGACCTCTATCTCAACATTTCAGGTAGAAAACAAGTTTCCCCCAAGGTCGAAGCCAAAATATGAAAACTCGGGGGAAAATTGAAGATTTAGAGCAAAACCGAGCAGATTGACCTTTGCGGCTTGTTATGGATGCCCAGGGCTCATACGATGTCCGATTTTGCTGATCTTTAGCTAGTTGGAAAGTTATTTCAGAGGGCTACAACTTTGTAGTTGACGCCAAGACCAAATTCGGATGGGAAGATCACCAAAAAGGCCTGGGAAGTTCCAGCCGGTCGGCTGAAATCAGCCAGCCGACCGGCTGAACTCTGCTGCTTCAAACGATGCCCACGGCCATTCCCAGCCGACCGGCTGAACTCTGCTGCTTCAAACAATGCCCATAGCCATTCCCTGTCGACCGGCTGAGAATCAAGCCAACCGGCTGAACTCTGCTGCTTCAAAAACCCTACCCGAGGCTATAAATAGAAAGAGGGCTTTTTGACTAAAGTGTGGAGGTTTTTGGGGAAAAGAAGATTGGAAAAGAGGCTCATCCAAGGTCATCAATCATCAAAGGATCCAACTAAGGATAAGAAGAGAAGATTAAAAGGGAGTTCAAGGATTAACCATCCTCCTTCTTCTACATCTTTTCCATTCTACTTCTTGTGCTATAAACCCTACTCACACCATGTTGTCTTACATGATGTGTGAGTAGTGGATCTTGTGTTTTGAGGGTCTTATGACTCTCCTTGGTACTCTTTGATCACATTTATATATTGATATTCATATGGACGATTGTTGATTTCATTTTCTCTTGTGTTATGAATGGTATGCACTCTAGGTGTTTGATAAAATGCCTAAGTGACAATTTGGACTAAAACTTGAACCTAGGACTTGGAAACCCTTGGGGATAGTTCTAGGATGGAGAAAATGATCAATATCTTGAATCATGTAAATGAACCTTAGGATATGGATGCTTGACTAAGGATTGAATGTTTAAATTATTGGAGTTAGTCATTAAGCGAATCATCAATTTATCCCATCTAATGGTGTCAAATTCATGTTCTCTATGCACTTCATATATGACATGCTACTAAGTGTTGGTCAAAATGCCTAAGTAACATGTTGAATCTAGTTTGGATAATAGAGAATATGATCCTATCTAATGTATGCATTTGTGTTAACTAGGAGTCGAGTTCATAGTAGTTATTACCTTAGGAAGCGATTCCAAGGATAATGATGCTATGGAATGAACCAATTATCTTTAGCGAGTGAGGTTCGAGCTATAAGAGAGCTTGTCTAAGACTAGATTAACATAAACATTGGTCTACCTTAGTCTAAGCTAGGTTATTTACAATGCATAGGTAGGAAGTGAACTAGGAGTCGAGTTCATGGTATTTATTGCCATGGAATGAATCGAGAGGGTCGAGCTATAAGAGAGTTTGGCTAGGAATAGATTCAAGTGACAGTTGGTCCATCCTAGTCTAAACTAGGTTCATTGCTATTTGACTACCATAAAATGTTTGAATATCGTGTATGTGATCATTAAGAAAATGCCAAGGAGGGGAGTAACCCCTCAAAACACCTCTTACTTATCTTTTATCCCTAATTACTAGCCACATAGGATTTAGAATATACATTTTATACATTGGGTTTAGAATAGCCAAACGGAAACACGATCTTACATAGTGCATGTGCTTGGCTTGCTCCTCTAGGTTCGACCAGGTACTTTACCGGTTAATATAAATGTTTTGACTACATTTGATCCTCTCTTCATTGATACTATTTAGAGGTGAAAAAGAATAGTTCGTCAAATGGCGCCGTTGCCGGGGAGAACTAGTTAGCACATCCCTAGATTAGATTGTGTAGAAGTTCCGACTATTCTTGTGAATATTTTCCTTTTTTTTATTATACTTGTATATTCTCTTTTTCTCTCATATCCTTTACTAACTTTGTTTATCTTGTCTTGCAAGGATCGATCACTACAACCAACAATTCATGCACAATGGATATTATTATGAAGAGGATCAACCAAATGCCCATTGCGAAGACTATTGGATGTACAACCACAACCAACAAGTCTATTCTAATGAGGGATACTATGAAGTGGAGGAACATCCATATTCTTATTTTCAAGAGCGTGGTTATCAAACAAATTACTTTTTTCTTCAGAGAGTAAGTTGACACTTTAGAAAGAGACGCTCTTGTTTTTTAGAGAGTCTCCGACGTGAGCCTCTGGCTCCGTGTGCCTTTCTTTCTCTTCGGGAGCCTCATGGCTTCTTCCTCAACGTCTCAAACACACCCCCCGGTCCGCAAACTGCCAGATCCGCCACATGCTAACGTAAAGGAAGGACCTTTACCGTAGTTTGAAGCAAACTTTGGACCTTTATCTCCGGCAGAAGGCATAAAGGCTGAAACTTTTCCATCTGGGAAGTCCTTTGCAGCGGTGGTAGACATAAAGATTGGAACTTTTCCACCGGGGACGTCCTTTGCAACGGCGGCCTCGAAACTCAGGTTGCAGCCGCGCTTCCGACCAGTGGAACTTCCCTCTCATCAATACTCATCCGTGGATGGGAAGCCGTCAGTCCAGTTCACCACCGTGGAGTTTGACGTGGGAGCTGCTCTGTTTCGGCACTCCTTGGTAGCTAAGTTCACCATGGGACGTCCCTCTATCGAGGAAATAAGGAACACGTTCAAGGCCAACTGGCCGATAAAGGGCAGAGCCACAGTTAGCGATATTTGGGACGCAAGACATTTGATGATTATACTAGACTCGGAGGAAGACGCTACATCCGTCCTGACCTCTCCGCTTCACAAAGTAGGTCATGCTATGTTCCGATTGTTCCGATACACCCCGGACTACAACCCCAAAAAGGAGTCAACAATCACGACCAAATGGGTTCGGCTCCCTGGCATTCACCCGGCGTTTGTGACCAAAAACTAAGTTGCAGGTATTATTAACTCTTTTGGCTACTTTTTAGACTTAGATGAAAGGACCAAAGCCTGTTCTACATTAAAGTATGCCAGGGCATGTGTGGAAATAGATGTGAGTAATCCCATACCTGATGAGGTGAGGATTATCTTGTCCGACGGGAGGATATTCTGGCAGAAACTAGAGTTGGAAGGCAACCTCTCATATTGCTCACACTGTAAGATAGATGGACATATTTTGGCCGCGTGCAGAAAAAATAGACATACCTCAAAAGGAATACCCGAGGATCATGTCAACACAATCATCACAACCAGCGCAAAAGAAACTGGCCCAGTTGGAACGTCAATGCAAACTAAAGAGGCAGAAAAAGTTTGGGTGGAAGTTAGACGGAAAAAGGGAAGCAAAGCAGCCAATAGCAAGAACAAAGAGCCTCACACAGAAAACAAAGCCAGTCCGGAGGCCCAGACCATCAGTGCTCAAGTTATTCAAGATGAACAGGAAGAAGGTGAGATGGCACTGGTTCTGGTAAAAGTTACCCGAATTATCCTTCCAAGGAAGGGCAGGAAACGACCTTGTTGGTTCACACTGAACAGAGGGGTAGCTGCGAAGGCAGCCTGAAAAACAAAATCCCCTCGGGGGGTGAAAATCATAGGCATCAGACCGCTTCGGCACAACACATAAAAGACAAGGTGACTATCGAAAACCACGCCTGCCCAATGGAACAATTAGCTCGCAGGTTGGCCAAGCTAAAAGGTTTAACGGTTCAGGTGGAAGAAGTACAGAAAGATGGACATGAAGGTTCCATGGTTTATTGTGAGGAACTGGACATATGGGTACACCCAAGAGAAATTGGAAGACTTAAAAAAATCAGACAGGGGATAAAAGATGACCCTGTTACTAAAGCCATGGACAAGCTTGCAGAGAGCGAGCAGGCACATCATATCATTCAAAGGGTAGCAAGTACTACCTCTAAACAGGTGTCCAATGATCTGTGAAAATATCATTTGCTGGAACGCGCGTGGAATAATGAATAAAGGTACTCTCGATTACCTTAAGTCAATTAAATCTCAGCACAAGATCGACCTTTGTGTTATTCTTGAACCTATGTCTAACAGTGACAATATTAGCAAGCTAGCCAATAGGATGAAGCTTGAAAACTTTATGCATTTTTCTCCTACAAATACGCACATATGGCTTTGTGGACTAACAACATTGCAGTTAACGAACAAAGTCACTCTCATCAGCACATCACTGTAGAAGTGAACATAGTCCGGGAACATATCAACATTCTCTGCAGTTTTGTTTATGCCTCAGTTGATAATACTATCAGACAACAGCTGTGGGATGAGTTGAGTGAAGTTGCCACTCAAAGCGATGACTTGCCATGGCTGATTGGAGGAGATTTCAACACCATTCTATTCTTATCTGAAAAAATGGGGAGGAGGAAAAAGCGTGGAAAAGATATCCGAGACTTCAGTGAGTTCCTGACCAAAGCTGGTGTTTCAGATGTTGGCTTCACAGGCAATAGGTTTACTTGGCCGAACAATCAAGAAGGAGCGAACCAAGTCTGGGAAAGGTTGGACCGGTGTCTCGCTAATGGGGTCAGCCTGGTCGTTTTCCCTAACCTGGAGGTGCATCATCTTTCGAGACAAAAATCAGATCACTGCCCCCTTCTGATTAAGTTCAATGGAGGAGCGCGGAAGAGGAAGTCCTTCTTCAAATTCATAGGCGCCTGGACTGACCACACGGACTTTCTGAAAAAAAGTTAAAGAGAGTTGGGCAGAAAAAGCCCATGGAAACCCCCTATTGAATTTTGCCCTAAAGCTCAAGCGTTTGCATGGCACTCTTCGAAGATGGAATTGGGAGACATTTGGCGATGTCAATCGGAAGGTGAAGGAGTTGTCGAACAAGGTAGATCTGATGGAGAAAAGTATGCAAGAAGGGAGCGACGCTTTCACTATGACGGATCTTTAAAAAAGTTAAAGTAGATCTGGAGGATTTTCTTAGATTTCAGTTTTCGATTTTGGAGGAGAAAACAAAGTATCGATGGCTGGAGGAAGGCGACCGCAACACGAATTTTTTTCATGCCTCTCTAAAAGCCAGACGCCTTCAAAACCGTTTTAATCTCAAGCTAGAAGATGACACCGAGACAGAGGATGCGGAGATTATTGGTAATAAGGCTGCGGAATATTTCAAAACCCTATCTGGTAGTTTCTCTGATGGCCAGCATATTCCCAGACCCAACCTCATCAGTCCCATTGTCTCTAATGATCAGAATATTGCCCTCGCTACCCCTCCTGAAGTGGAAGAGATCAAAAACGCAGTTCATGGCATGAACCCCTCCAGCTCCCCGGGCCCGGACGGTTTCACAGGGAATTTCTATTGCCACTGCTGGGAGATTATCAAGGAGGATTTAATTGATGCCGTGAGAGGCTTTTTCAAAGGGCATCAAATTCCGAAGCTCTTTTCTGCTGCCCACATAATAATGCTTCCGAAAGTCAAGAAGGCCTGCTCTTTTGACCAGGTAAGGCCAATTAGTTTGTGCAACTTTCTCCATAAAATCATATCCAGAATCCTGAATGATAGGCTGAGTTTGTTGATGCCAACTTTAATTAGCCGTGAACAAACCGGATTTGTGGAAGGAAGGAATATACAAGAGAGCATAGGCCTGGCTCATGATTTGGTGAAAGACATCAATAATAAAGTCTTTGGGGGGAATGTAATGATTAAGATCGATATGTCCAAGGCATATGATAGGGTATCTTGGAGATTCCTCCTTTTTATGCTGAGATCTTTTGGCTTTTCTAATACCTGGTGCGATTTGATATACAGAAATATCTCAAACTGTTGGTATTCTATTGCTTGGGAAGGTGACTGTTATGGCCATTTGAAATCTAACAGGGGCGTGCGTCAAGGTGACCCTTTGTCGCCTAGCCTGTTTATCTTGGCGATGGAATATTTCAGTCAGCTCATTAATCAAGAAGTGGTCAGGGGGAAGCTTGATAAGTCGTAATTGTACGACTATTTTATATGTTAAAATCCCGTCTCTTAATGGTTATCTGTATATTATTTCACTACCGTTGTGTAGTTTTCATTCTCAGGTACATTCAGAGACCATAGAAGGATTATCGGCTAAAGGGAGCCCATTTGAAGATGTTTTGCGCAGAAAGGAATAAAGACCGAAATAGTCAAAGCCTGAGTCAGAATTACGCGGACGCCTTGAGAGATTAAGAGGGCGCGGACGTCTCATAAATTTCATAATTCACAAGACGTCCGCGGGTCACAAAAAGCAAGAGGGGTCCGTGCGCAATTTCTAGCTGGAATTTCCTGAAATTGAATTGCGTTTTTCTCGAAAGAAATACAGGATGAAACCGAACAACCAATCTGAAATCGATGAGCCAATTTGGGGAGACAAGAAGACACACGTCAATTGAGGATTTTTTTTTAGGTTTTAAAAACACACGTGGAGAAGGAAGATGAGAATTTGAAGAGCCATTGGAGAAGTGAACAATCAGAATATGAGGGGACAAATAGAGAAGATAAAAGAAAAGAAAATGTAAAAATGAATTTGTCCTTTGTTGTGGCCAAGTTCTGGCCGTGTGGTTTCTGAAAAAGAAAACAAACAACAATTTGCTGCTGAATTTGGTCGTGTATTTGCCGTGTGGCCAAGTGTTTTGGTTTTGTGAGAGAAGAAAACAGAATTGTCTTCTCTTTGGCGTGTGTGTTTTTGAGAAAGGAAGCTTGTGTTGGATTTATTGCTTGTAAACACAGGCGGAGTTACTGAACAATTGTAAATTGCACTAAACAATTACAGATATGTAAATATGAATAACTAAAACAGAATTGTAAATGATCGCAAACCAGATTATGGATAGAGTCACGTTTGACGCTTTCCTTAAAGCAGGATTGCCGCCCTACCGGTGTTTGGGACTGAATGGCAATATGCTTCCCAGGATAAAACTATCCTCAGCAAACACTTGAACACCGAAGTTTTGCTGAACGAACCGCTGATGGTCTTTAGCTATCACTCACGACGAATGAAAAACGAGAGAATAATGGAGGAGAGTTGATTGTGTTTTTCTCCGGTTATTTGAAAGTGAAGAGTGAGCCTCAATTTATAGGAGAGGTCAGCCTCTGCCTCATAAATCCTAGGCGGCTGATGGTACATGATCCAATAGCCATTGGAAGATCAAAAACTCATTGAGATTCCAAATACGACTAGAGGTTCATTATCCAAGAGCCTTGGGAGACCAAGACCACATTGTTATTCCAAGTGTTGCTGATGGTTCGTCATTCAAGTACATGGGAAACACCCAAGTAGTTGGTTCATAAACCAAGAGCATTGGAAAATACCAAATTTATTTTGAGGTGTTTTCCACACTCAAATTAGGTCTCAAATGGGGCGCACCACCATTTTCTTCACTCATTTAAACACATTTTTCAACACTCCCCCACATGAAGAAAATCGAGTGGTGAAAACGATAAATCATAAAAAATCGATAATCAAGACTCGACTCAATGTGGTGATAGCTTCTACGGTTGATATCTGCATAGGATAGGTAGGCTACGCCCTTGAACCTTCCCTTGGGAAGACATGTTCTCTTTACTGACTATTCAGTAGACGTGATAGTCTTTGAACTGTTCGTCTTATAATGTAAACGAAAGCCATGTCCCCCACAGATATCTTCCTGACAATACTTGGTTCTTACTGGTGGGTTCATTTCTGGCCATGACACCCCTTTCCTGGTTCTGCAAGAGTTTCTAAAGAATTAAGCCCTTTGAATTCTCCTTTGAAGCGGCCTCACTTCTCTCTCACGTAGGTGATTCTTTCAAAGTAATCCTACGTTACCCATTTGAATCTCACTATTCAAATTACTAGAATCATTAAAAGCTTCGCGATTAGCCTCGTGCAGGAGTCACTATTTTGTCATGGAATAGGATTGGGGTGTTACCCCCACAGTGACCTCATAGTCTTAGCAGTTAGGTTGCCCTTTGAACCAAGTTCTTGGGATCTCCAGTCATCATGGTAGGGTTTTCCGTTGCCTCGACTTTATTGCCCAAGGGCTTAAGCCTATGTTTTGATATTAGCAATCAAAAGGCTTCTGTCCCATTCCCTTTGTCGTCTTCTCTACTTGGTCCCGATTTAACCCTTTGGTTAACGGATCCGATATATTTTCTTTGGACCTCACGTAGTCAATGCTTATGACTCCGGATGAGAGAAGTTGTCTAATAGTATTGTGTCTTCGACGTATGTGTCTAGACTTACCATTATACATGACATTCTGTGCTCTACCAATTGTTGATTGATTGTCACAATATAAACATATTGGTGGCACAGGGTTTTTCCAACCAGGAATATTCTCTACAAAATTTCTTAACCACTATGCTTCTTCGCCGCATTTATCTAATGCCACGAATTCAGCTTCCATCGTGGATCGGGTTATTAGAGTTTTTTTCGAGGATGTCCACGAAACGGCTGCACCTCCCAAAGTGAATACATATCCAATTGTGGCCTTTGAGTCTTGTATATCAGATATCCAACTTGCGTCAGTGTATCCTTCAATGACTTCGGGTTATCTGGTATAATGTAGACCGTAATTACGAGTAAATCGTAAATACCTCAGTATTCTTACGATTGCATTCCAATGTTCTGTTCCTGGATTACTCGTATATCGTGCAAGCCTACTCACAGTATAGGCAATATCAGGTCTTGTACAATTCATCAAGTACATTAGACTGCCTATAACTTTTGAGTACTTTACTTGGGAGACGCTTTCTCCTTTGTTCTTAGACAAATGTTGATTCATATCTATAGGAGTTCTACATACTCCCAAGTTTTCTTTTCCAAACTTGTCTAAGATTTTATCAACATATTGTGATTGGCCTAAAATAAATCCATCTGCCGTTCTTGTGATTTTAATCCCTAAAATCACATCGGCTTGTCCCATATCTTTCATATCAAACCTTGAGTTTAATATGCCCTTGGTGGATTTGACCAATATATCATTGCTTCCTACAATGAGAATATCATCGACGTATAGACACAAAATCACATATCCACTTTCAGTGGTTTTGATGTAAATACATTTATCACACTCGTTGATTTTGAATCCATTTGACAACATTACCTTGTCAAATTTCTCATGCCACTATTTATGCGCTTGTTTCAGACCATAGAGAGATTTTACAAGTTTACAAACTTTTCTCTCTTGTCCTGGTACAATACAACCCTCAGGTTGTTCCATATATATCTCTTCATCAAGATCTCCATTTAAGAAAGCAGTTTTCACATCCATTTGATGAATCTCTAGATTGCGCAATGCTGCAATAGCAATTATCATTCTAATGGAAGTGATCCTTGTCACAGGCGAGAATGTATCAAAATAGTCTAGACCTTCCTTTTGTCTATATCCTTTGATCACAAGTCTAGCCTTGTACTTTTCAAAAGTACCGTCTACTTTCGTTTTCTTAGTGAAAATCCACTTGGAGTCATCCTTGAAGAAGATCAACTAGCTCCCAAGCATAATGGAATCTAATTCACTCTTTATGGCTTCTTTCCATAAAGGACCCTTTATTGACTGACATCCTCTTTCTACGTTTGAGGTTCAGTCTCAAGCATGCAGGTTAGAAAATCAAGTCCATATGATTTATCTATCCTTCCTCGCTTACTTTGTGTCGGTTTCTTCGAATCGATCTCATGTTCAGGTTCTTTCTCATTCTCTTATTCTTGAGGTATTTATCTAATATCCTCCAATAACTGAGAAGAACTTAACATACTTCCGTATACTTATAAGGAAATATATTATCGAAGAACGACACGTTCTTTGATTCCATTATAGTATTCTTGTGTATATTTGAATACTTTCACAAGCAATCATTCGCATTTCAATTTGCGCATAACCAATGAAATCATAGTCAATGAATTTTGGTACTATCGTCATTCCCTTGGGAATGGGAGCCACCACTTTAGCTAAACAACCCCCACACTCGCAAGTGTATGTAAGAAGGTTTTCTCCCTTTGAATAATTCATATGGAGATTTTTCCTTCTTCTTCCGGGGTATCCTGATTAGGATATAATTAGTCGACAGAACGGCCTCCCCTCACATTCCCTGAGGTAATCATGAACTAAGCAACATCGCATTCATCATTTCTTTGATAGTGCGATTCTTACGTTCAGCGACGCCATTCTAGGCAACCACACTTACAAGTATTTTTAATAAGACATCGTTCCATTGAATCGCTTATAAAGATACTTATGCTCTTTGCGAGGTATCTCATTCAAAATATACTATGCTGATAAGATGGTCTCCCCCACATTTCTTGGGATAACACGGAGTTTACCATCAGTACATTCAGCATCTTTTTCAGAGTACAACTTTTTCTCATCGAAACACTGTTCGACTTGAGAGAGTATGATGAAGTGATCATGCTCACTTCCACTATCACTCATCAAGTTGCTATTCAATCTCTGAAGTTGATATTCAATCTTCCTATGACATGTTTATCCTCAATTGTCACAGCTTTGCAATTTAAGCAAATATTTATAACAATAATTTGTACTATCATCAATGAAAGTCACAAACTACTTGTTATCACCCTATATCTCAAATCACATAGCTCACTATGGATTGACTCAAGGGATTTCACACTTACAAAACTATGAAAGGATTTACCTTTGCATTTCCTTGAATGCAAATTTTATACTTGAGCCTTTAAAATGCATTTGGACATAACGACCAAATTCAACAAACACTACGGTGGGCACTCATGCACTTAACCGTTTGGAATCATACCCGCGGATATATTCCTAGATTTGTAAGTCTATTCCTGGCCGTAGCCATCATTAATAAGATGGTGCAACATCTTAATACCACATGTGTCGCCCCCACATTGGGAGCCACCATGAGGTTTGCTCCTCAAATTACAATTCAATCCCACTTGATTGAAACTCATCGAATTCAATCTATCTCAATCAAATGTATGTCACAACTTTGATTGACCCATGATAGTTGAACCGAATGTTCTTGAATCAAACCAAAAATTTTGATTTATCAATAATCTTTTTCGAAGATTTGGTAGGCAATCAAGCTATACCAGTAGATGTACCAACTCTCACTGAGATTGATTCACTCTTTGAATAATTTGAGTCTGCCTCCTCTATGGTAATCCTCTACAGTCTACACACGAATTTAGTCACTTTAAATTAAATTCAAGGACAGAACAAATAATAATTATGATGGGCACAAATTAAAGTTGCTCAAATCGTGTTAGTCCAATCCCCAACACTCCTCTCTCCAAGCAACTTGCTTCGGTTTATCCATCTTTGCCAAACTGTTCAGTAAACAATAGGATGAAACAGTCAGCATCTAATTCACATCTCAATCGGACCCAAAAACGATGGTCTCCTGAGTGATGCAGATCATTCCAATTCCATAAGCATTGATCATGCTCAACACTACCTGTGCTAGAGCAAAGTTCAGACAGTAGCTTTGTTAGTGTGTCAATAAACAAAGAAAGCAACATGACCTGCAGAACTGAAAACAACAGGCCTTCTCCGAATCTCAGGATCCGATCTCATCAGCGCCTCTTCGACGTTGAGAAGAACCACTGTCAGTTTAGTCACAAACAACGGCGGCAGAAACGTGTTCATCGCCCCACCCAACAACGGGCCTTGGTTTGACGTCATTATCCTTTTTGACATTCATCCAGCCGCTGACGAAGCTTTCCGAGAAGCTGCACACATCTTCCAGCTTTGGCCACTCTCTCTGAAATTGTAAACCAACATCTCCTGGACAAGCCTTCTGGGTCCAACTCTTGCTGTACAAATTGAACATGTTTTAATACTAGTATACTAAGGTCTGAAGAACATGATTTCTAATGAAATTCTGCTCAAATCCACAAATCTTTTAAGAAATCATGGCAGCAATAAGCAAGCCTTTGAGGCTGCCTCTGCCTTCGCTTCTTCCGATCTCCTTAATATGAGTGCCAACTTCTTCTGTCAACTAACAAAGGAGCTTCGCCATTTCTGCAAAGTTCAAAATTTCAGAATGCTTAGATCATGCAAACATAGTCAGAGCAATACATAAACATTTTTATTTATTTATGTAAACTCGGAAACGAGCAATGCAGAAATCTATCTGGGGTTTTCCATCAGAGAGTTCTCCTTGCAGACGAGTTTCCTTCTGGACGAATCTCTTCTGATTTGATCATTTTGTTATCTGTGTCATCAGTCAAACACAATAAATTAAAATAACAATTGAATCCAGTGAGCCGCTTCATTCCCAATCTTCATCACCAATCAATTGATTTAATCCCTTTCTTTCAAATAATCATATTTGATTCTCCCATCAGTTTCTATCAGATTAACTGATCCAATCTGATCCAGAATACTGCTTCAGCATCTGTCTATAAACATTCACAGATTGTTTTCGTATTCATATTTCTACACATAAGCAGATTGTCAGTAACTTCAACAATAACGAATCCTGCTATAAGATTGTTGGATTTATTGCTTGTAAACACAGGCGGAGTTACTGAACAATTGTAAATTGCACTAAACAATTACAGATATGTAAATATGAATAACTAAAACAGAATTGTAAATGATCGCAAACCAGATTATGGATAGAGTCACGTTTGACGCTTTCCTTAAAGCAGGATTGCCGCCCTACCGGTGTTTGGGACTGAATGGCAATATGCTTCCCAGGATAAAACTATCCTCAGCAAACACTTGAACACCGAAGTTTTGCTGAACGAACCGCTGATGGTCTTTAGCTATCACTCACGACGAATGAAAAACGAGAGAATAATGGAGGAGAGTTGATTGTGTTTTTCTCCGGTTATTTGAAAGTGAAGAGTGAGCCTCAATTTATAGGAGAGGTCAGCCTCTGCCTCATAAATCCTAGGCGGCTGATGGTACATGATCCAATAGCCATTGGAAGATCAAAAACTCATTGAGATTCCAAATACGACTAGAGGTTCATTATCCAAGAGCCTTGGGAGACCAAGACCACATTGTTATTCCAAGTGTTGCTGATGGTTCGTCATTCAAGTACATGGGAAACACCCAAGTAGTTGGTTCATAAACCAAGAGCATTGGAAAATACCAAATTTATTTTGAGGTGTTTTCCACACTCAAATTGGGTCTCAAATGGGGCGCACCACCATTTTCTTCACTCATTTAAACACATTTTTCAACAGCTTGGTCCGTGTGATTTCTTGAAAGTGTATTTTGGCAGTGAGTTTGGTATTGAAACTGATTTGCAATTTGGCCGTGTATTTTGGAATTGAAACAAAGGGAGAATTGAAGAAAGCTTCGAGAAGGTTTTCCACATCAGTATTTTTATTTCATTACATTACAACTTGATTATGTATGTTATCACCATGAGTATTCTGCACTTTGTTTGATATTGGATACTCGATTTCATGTGACGATTGATCTCTTGACAACGGATCATTGTTGAATGCTGCGTTTTATTTACTTGTTGAATTACAAAATCCCCCTGTTACTTTTATACTTAGTGATACAGATTCTCAAACCGATCTCTGTGGATTCGACCCGACTTGCCACTAGCTAGTTGGAAAATTACAAATGTTTTTGCACAGGCCAAACGATACCTGTCAAAATGGATAAAAGAAAAGAAAATGTAAAAATGAATTTGTCTTTGCTTGACCAAAGTTTGGCCGTGTAGTTTGGGGAAGACAAAGTCTTCTTCCTTTGAGTCTTTTTCAGCCGTGTGATTGTGAGAAGAAAAACAACACTTGTCTTGCTTTTGGCCAAGTGGTGGCAGTGTGATTGGAGATTAGAAAAATACAAGTCCATTGGTTGACCAAGGTCTTGGCCGAGAGTTTGCTGGTGTGACATTGGTGGAAAAGTGAGTTGTTGAGAAATCTTCTTTAGGCAGTGGCTCTTGATTTGTAATAGAAAAGTGATTGAATTTTTATCCCTTGAGAAAAACGTGAGATTGTGTCTTCCTTTGTTGGCCAAAAATTCTGGCCGTGTGTTACAAGAGAAAGGAAACAACAAATTGTCTTTTGGTTTTGGTAGTGAGTTTTAATTGAGAAAAGACAAGTGACAATTGTTGTCTTTTGATCTTTTGTTTGGTCTGAGAGTTGTTGATTTGTTGACACACACTGTGTCTTTTTGTTTGGTCCGTGAGTTGTGGCTGGGAAAAGAAGTAAGGCTTGGAGGAAGATCAATTGCAGAAACTTGAGAGTTCTTCATCAGTATTGTCATCTTATTTCATTTCATTACAAACCTGATTGTGTACTCTATTACCATGTGTCGCTAAATTGTTCTCTTTATTTGATACTTGATTTCGTGTGACGATTGATCCTCTGACAACGGATCATTGTTGCACGCTGCGTTTTATTTACTTGTTTGCATTCAAACCCCCCCTTGTGACGTTTATACTTAGTGATACAGATTCTCAAACCGATCTCTGTGGATTCGACCCGACTTGCACATTATAAATTGTTTTTGCACAGGCGAAACGACACCTGTCAAAATGGCGCCGTTGCCGGGGATCGGTAACGAAGAATCTCACTAAGTACTTTTTTCTTTTAGTTTTATTTTATTTTATTTTGTTTGGTTTTATGGTTCGCTATGTATTCCTATGATAGTGAACCAGTTTATGACGATAATTTTGATCAAAGACTGCCACCCCCCAGAAACCAGAATGAGTTTGCTAGACATCGTGCAGATAGACACGAGAGTTTCGAGGAGAAGTTGGTTCGAGAATATCTCGAAGGAGGAAACCGAAATGAACAGTTACCTAGGCGTCGGGATCCGAGACGCACTATGCGAGGTTATTATGCACCGTACAGTGAGGAGGGACCTTGGAGTGTTAGGATGGATGTGGACCCGGTCAAGGAATTGAAAGAAATGTTCAAGGAGTTCAAAGAGGAAGTGAGAGGGATGTTCAAGGAACAAACTCGAAAGATTGACCAACGAGCTGAAGCCATTAACGAGCTAAAGGAGCAGATGTCTCAACTTGCCAGCGCTGATTACGAAATGCGAGAAGAAGAGCTGAACGAAGAATCTGCATCAATGCAAGACGCGGACGCCTCTACCATTTATGCGCGGGCGTCTGAAGATTTACCGCAAATACAAGAGACGCCCGCGGAAGATATTCAGGAGACCTCCGCGGACTGCGCCGATTCAGTTAAGGAAATTCCAGTTTCTGACCCCTCTGTACCATTCCCAGTGCAGGTGATAGCTCCCGAAGCCCATGTGATCGACAAAGAAGAGCTGAAAGATAAATTGGAGGCGAATCATGAGCCGGAAGAGCCAATGATAGAGAGCCCACTCATTACGAATCATGAGGCACCGCATGGAACGTGTAAGGACTTAGGTACTCTCACAGTTACCCGTGATGTTGATTGTTACATCTTGCAGATGGGAGATGCCAGCACTCACAGTCCACTTGCACTCATTCTGGGACAACCTGTCGTCTCGGACACATGGACCAAGAATGACATGGGAACAAAAATGTCGTCGCGTGCTTTTGCTGGGAAGACATCAAACCTCAAGGTTCGCAAGGATTCTGATCATCCATACACGAGGAAGAGACCGAGACATGGCACGTTTGGATGGAAACCGGGATGGAAAGACACGAAAGCACCACTAGATGAGAGCTACGACTATCACAAGGGAGTAAGGAAGTATGACTTGGAGCAGCCATGGGATCCTAACTTGTGATCCCATAGAGGTATTGTCCAGCCAAGGACGTAAAACAAAGGCGCTTACCGGGAGGCAACCCGGTGTGTTTCTTTTATTTTACACATGTTTTTACACATTAAATAGTTGAATTGGGAAGCTGATAATGCGCCTCGAGTGCATTTCTTGTTATTTTTGGTGTTTTCAGGTGATTAAGCGAAGAACGAAATTCTACATCAGTGCAAACCGCGGACGCCTACAGGATTAAAGGCGCGGACGTCTCAGCAATTATGGCATATACTTCAGACGTCCGCGGGAGTAAATGGAGAAGACGTCCGCGGGAAATCTCAGAGCACAACACCGCCACCAGAACATTAGGGGAGTACCAGTTCACTTCTTTTTATTTATGATCTTTTATTTTTATTTGAGTCTGTTGTGTTTGTCCGCCTTATCACTAGAGTTGTACCGTGAGGACACGGGAAGATTTAAGTGTGGGGTGGGTTGTTATAGAGTCAGTTGTGTGTCGTGATGAAATGATGATGCACTGCTATGTTTTTCCCATATGTCAAAAATCTCATTTCCAGTTTATTTACGACTATTGTGCTTATTTGACTAAAAATGCGAAATTTTAAAAAATTTCGGTGCTTTGTTCTTGTGAGTTGTGATATGCAGGGATGTGGAGTTGACAGAAATGTCCTAGAAAGGTACGGCAAATTGCAAGAAAATCTGAGTTTTTGGTTTTGATGATTGAGAAAAGCGGTGGAGGTTGACGCTTCACTAGCCTAGTCCAGAGAGCAGCTCCGTCACCAAGTTTACAAGTCTAATCATGCGTTCGTAGTGGTGGCGGGACAGAGAAAACAAAGTATCCATCTCTAGTCGGAGTAGCTGGGAATGGGTGGGTAACCCCTACCTTGCCTCATGCAGAAACGACGAGGATGAGAAAAGAGCGGGACGCACTCCTATGCTGTTATTCGGAGGCTATGATTGGAGTGGTTCAAGGGCGCAAATGATTATGTGGACAAGAAACAAATTCAAAAGCCGAAGGCAAACCATCAAGTAAGAAGAAAATCAGAATTTGATTGATTCAAGCAAAGATGTGAAGTTTATCAGAGTCCATACAAATTAAGGAATTCAAGGCTCAACGGAACGAAAGCAGTGAATTAATCACGTGTCAGAGAAAGCCGCCGACTCAATCAAAAGACCAAAACTCAGAAAAGAATGCAATGTCCGTGGTACCTATAGGGGACTATCTCCCAAACATCCAAGGTCGTTTGAATTTCAACTCGCGAGGTAACAAGTATCGAAAAATCTATCTTTACTCGCATTGTTAGAATTTTAAGCATGATAAGATGAACTGCTGGATTTGGGATTGAGATGTAAGGATTAGCATGATAGTGCATTGTAATTCGTTCTATGGCTTTGTTATTGTTCGGGACGAACAAGTTCAAGTGTGGGGTAGTTTGATAAGTCGTAATTGTACGACTATTTTATATGTTAAAACC